>OX465288.1:161777189-162977189 GCA_949987695.1 Merzomyia westermanni | reverse complement strand
TTGTTGTAATACATATTTATTGTATAAGTAAAAAAACGCATGCATGTTAATATATGCATATTTAGGGATATTTACAAATATATGTATGTATGTTATCTAATTGTTTTTATTGTACATTTGAAACAAAATTTAATAGAATTAATAAAATTACATCGAAAATAAAAGCAAAAATTTTACATAAACAAAAAAAGTTATAATAACACCAACACCAAAATTTTCGTGAAACAAACCTTAAACTATGTTCAGACGAAAGCATAAATTGCTTGATTTCGTAAGAATAGGTAAGTGTGTTCATATTAGGTATATTTTCGTTATTTAGCTTATCGTTAGTTTATTTACACTGCACGAAATAAGTTAATTACAACATTTTTTCACCAAAGCTGTTGACAGTGTGCCGCAGTTTGTAAGGTTTAAATTTTTGTCTAGTAACTGTTTAAATAAATAAAATTGATATTGAAAAATAAAATAAGAACAAAAAATGTATTTCCTTTGGTGCACGCAGCAAGTTTTACTTACTTAAGCGGCGGTTCTAGGCTATTTGCTATAGTAAAAGTGACTGCGCCTAAAAATATGCTACACTTAAAGACTACGTGCATCTGTTCTTAGTTTATTCGTGATTTGTTATCAACTAAGTAGTTACATGCGTATTTTTTGGAGAATTTTTTTAAGTATAAATAATATTGGCCCAAATAACTTAGTTTACAGAAAACTTGAGCTTTAATTACTATTGCAACTGAAATTGCTTGAGTGTGAACATAGCATAAGTAGTTCTTACAGCTCGAAATCACTTAGTTCACAGGTGATTTGTGACAAAATCACGATTGATTGCAAAATTAATTAAGTCTGAGCATGGTCTAAGGAAAAAATTTGTTTTCAACAAGTTATAATTTCTAGCTCAAAAACATACTGTAAAAAATCGCAAAACAATTACATAAACTCCAAGCAATACTTCTAACTACTAACTCTTATTAATCCTCGTCGCTCAGCCCTTTTTATCACTTTTATTGTTTAAAAAACATATATTTATGTATGTATGTAGCTAACCAATTTCAAATCCTAAGTCAAATTAGTTAATTATGTAAATATCTATTGTACTTTAAATATATATCTGACTAAGTAGTTATGATAAGTGAGTTATCCAACTATTGAACTCGTTTTCTATTAAGACTTGTTATAAATTTTGAATTCAATTAAGTATATTATTATTAATAAATACATATATACTTAAATGCATATTATACTAAATAAAATATTTAAAACTAAGTTAAGCGAAATAATTTGAGTTTAAGTAAAATCCCATAAGAGCGCCAAAAAATATACTAAATCTACCACATACAAACTCTTTTTTTTTTGTTGTTGTCTAGAGCTTAACTTAAGCGTAGTATCTATAAGAACACAAGCAAGAAACCCGTTACTCAATCAAACTTGTACTCACACTGTATTACATAAGTACTATAACTGTATGCATAAACAGTTAATTACGATTTACTATGTACTTCTTCTCAACTTGTAAGATAACTCATTGTAACGAAAAATGTCCTCTAAATAAATTTATTATACTACATATGTATATTTTCCATATGGAAGTTTTTTGTTATATGTAAATGATTTGTTAAATTTTATTTATTTGTACCGAATTGAATAAAATTTTAAACATTAAAACAAATTGTTATCGCATTTATTTATTAGATTAATGCGTATTGAAAAGCTAAGGTTATGTTTAATAATTCCATTAAAGCTCATAGAATATTTAAGTTTCCCCGATTCGAGTTTTTTGTGAGCAATATTTTCTTTATCATCTATAATATAAAAATAAGTCAGGTTTTCCCTCCTGACGCTATAACTCCAGAACGCACGAACCAATTTCCACGGTTTTGCATTCGTTGGAAAGGTCTCGGGCGCCGTGAGGTTTATAGCAAACAAAATTCAGAAAAAATTTCAAAAAAAAAGCAGGAAAACAGGGTAAATCATTTTTCACATACAGCGCCATCTCTGATACATAGCATGTACTACAAACCAATATGGTTTTGCTTGGTGGTGGAGCAGATGGCGCCATTATTTTAAGTAGATGGCTGTGGTGCGTGATACATTGTTTGACAGCTACTCATTGTACTCTGCTCAGTTAATTTTATGTGACATTTTTTATTATGCGCACGTTCTTTCAAACGCAAAATTAAAATCGGTGTTGTGTTCACTGTGAAATTGAGGTTGAAGTTATTCGTTTCCTAACAGATCAATTGGAAACCATCAAAACAATCACGCGTATTGTGCAAATTTTTAGTCAATTTCAACAGCAGGCATTTGTCCTGAAGGTGGTAAGTTGTATTGTGTATCCAGCAGAGGGTCCTAACGGAGGCCTTTTTTGCGAATTCAAAGCCCTTTCCGAGTTATTGACCAAAATGTGGACCAGGTGTGGCCCTAGAAGGTGTTTGCATGATATGGGTTTCAAATGAAAAGTTATGATGAGGGTTTTAACCAGGAATGGTTCTTGGTCCCATGGGAGTCCTAGTTTTCAAGATATTGACCAATAGGGATAGGGATAGGCAATATTTCTAAATCCATTGAGGTAAATTTATGGGCAGGACAAAGTCCGCCGGGCCCTCTAGTCTTCTAGTTGATTCGAGCCGTTAGTTAAGTTAAGATCTCTAGAAATCGTATCTGTAGTAGTAAGTGAAAATGATATTGCTCGTGCACCGGTTTCTGTTCCTGTTCAATTTACATCATGACGTCCGGTTCGATCCCTGTTTATATTACATAACTTTATCTGTTTCAAATATGACTTTAGCTTCGATTCCGATTTAAGTTTGGTTTTGACTGCTATTTGATCGATACTTATTTACACTTAAGTTTGGGTTCTGATACCTGCCACGGTTACTGTTTTGATTTTTATTCCATATGCGATATTAGTTTCTGTTGAATTTTAAGTTTGGTTTTAGTTTCGGTTCTGTTTAGACTTACGATCCGGTTCCGATTCTGGTTTCGTGTCTGGTGCTGATTGAGTTTAAGTTTAATTAAGTTTTTGAGTTGCGGCTACAGGTGTTTTTTGTTTTTTCATTTCGGGTTCCTGTTTCGGTCTTGTGGTTCGAGTTTCGATTGAGGTCTAGGCTTATGTATTGGTTTTGAGTTCGGTTCCGGTATGTGTTTCAGGCTTCGCTATCGGCTTGGATTTTTGTTTTGGTTCCGATTGCGGTTCCGATATGGGGTTTGGTTTAAGTTTCTTAACTACCCTTTCCTTTCGTTTTGCCTTCAAGTGCTGATTACTACTGCTGCCGATCATCCGTTACAAAAACAAGGTATCGATTCTTGAAAATATTTAAGTGTGTTTTTAAAGATTTTGCAAATATCAGTGATAGGTTTCTTTGTCAGTTTCACACATTGTTCTTAAATGATGCTCTCATCTGAGCATCGACTTAGTGTGAAAACTCACTCTTACGAATGTGTTAGGAGTTTCAATATTTTGGATTTAAAAAATGCCGGTATTTTCAGTAAAAGATTATACAATTAGACGGGATCTGGGTATTCGATGTTCTACAACAGTTTAGGTTGAAAAAAGTGTAGAAATTGTTAGATCTGACTCAAACGAATAATTTAACTTTGTATATCGTCGACTGAGCGGAAGAGCACCCTATTTCAAAACGCTCTACCTCAAGATTTTAATATCGACCTACTTCAAAATATGGTTAAAAACCGCTCTCAAAAATCCCTTTCTGAACGAAAATTCAATACATTTTTAGGATAAGATAGGACGCTTCTGAATAAAATTTTTAGGTAGGTTGTTATTGCAAAAAATTCTGAGATAGGGCGTTCTTCAACCAAATTCTAAAACAGAGTGTTTTTGAAAGAAATTCTGAGGTACACCTAACAAGACAAAATTATATACATACAGGGTGGCTGATGAATTTTGCTACATTAAGAAACTCAAATAATTTTTTTTTCAGTGTATGGAATTCATTTTTCTTTTATTCATGTTAAAGCTCATTAAATTTTATTAAATATAGCTTAATTAGTTTTAAAAATAATGGAATTTAAATGCCCCCCCTGCTCGTCGATGCATGTGCGGTATCTTACCAAAAAGTTGTTTATTACTGCTTGGAGAGTTGAGACAGGAATAGCCGCAATTGTTTCTCGAATGGATTGCCTTAGTTCATTCAAATTTGTTGGTTTTGCTTTGAAGACTTCCTGTTTGCAATAACCCCACAAGAAAAAGTCAGGTGCAGTAAGGTCAGGCGACCTGGGTGGCCAACGGAATGTGGAGTTTCTGGATATCAGCTTATTGAGAAATTTTCGTCGCAATTCTGTCATAACAGGTTGGGCTATATGAGGAGCTGCACCATCTTGCTGAAACCACACAGAGTTGAAAGAAATTCTCATTCGGCGTAATTCTGGATAGAAAAACTCTCTCAACATGCTCAAGTAACGGTCTCCAGTAACCGTAACGGTGTGACCGTTTTCTTCGAAGAAGTAGGGCCCGACAATGCAGCGTGATGAAACTGCACACCACACTGTGCAATTCCGTCTCATGGAGTATCTGTGGGTTGGAAGCACTCCATATTCGACAATTTTGTTTGTTTATGTTGCCGTTTAAATCGAAATGGGCCTCGTCAGACATGAAAAGACAGTTCAACATGTTTCCATCCTCTTCCACCATTTGGAGCATCTTCTGGCAAAATTCCAAGCGAATCGGCAAGTCTGCAGCGTTCAGTTTGTTGGCCATTTGAATTTTATATGGGAATAAGTCCAAATCTTTGTGCATAATTGACTGTAACGACTGTCTGCTTACACCCATTTGAGCAGATAAGCTTCTTGTCGAAACACGTGGATTGTTTTGTATGGCAGCAGCTACAGCAGCGATTGTTTCCTCCGTTCGAACTGAAGGGTTTCGATGGTAAGGTCTTCTGTTGACTGTCCCATGCTCGGCAAAATTGTTTACAAGTCTTATTATGGTCCATCTGCTGGGAGGATTGCCGCCAAACGTGCGCCTATACTCTCTTTGAACCGAAACTACGGACTCCAGTGCGTGATAGCGGCGGACAATCCAAATTCTTGTTTCAGTGTCCCAGTTATCCATTTTTGTTAAACGTAAAAGTCAATCTGCAAGATAAAAAAAAATTTACCAGATTCATTAAATAGAAAAAAAGTTACTTAATTTTTTTTTGGTAGCGGCTTTCATTAGCCACCCTGTAGCTACAAACATTTTTTTTAAGTTTCAGATGTTGGAAGCCAATTACGGAAGAGATTTTTTATGCAATTTTTAAAATGGATCGTTTGGTAGTTTTTGCGCCGTGTTAACTCAGTTTCGGTTATAAAATATGCTACATTTAATAAAAAAATAGAATGTTAAATAAATAAAAGTCAAATTTTCGATACGCGGAGCGGTAAACCCAGCGCTTCTTCTTAGTTTCTAGAAATCTTCAGTTTACTTCAAGTAACACAGTCAACAAAGAAAATTCAAAAATGTTACATGTCAATAAAAAGGTTAAGATAATTTTCATAAATAAAACACACATTTCTAGTTTTTATTAACATATTTCCAAACCCAAAAACCCCGACTGTAACAAAGGAGTCCCGGGATTCTCGACATCTTGTTTTAAACTTACGAAATCCCCATGTCATCCCTAAAATTTAGCCAAACATATATTTCAAAACTTTTTCAAACGTTTGAAATAAATTTTCGAGTATGCAGTATTCTGGCTCATTCATGTTTAATAAAACAAAATAAGTTTTTCATTTTCTGCCGCTAAACTCATAAAGTACTAAACAGACTTACATAAATATTTTTGAGACCAAAGTATGTGTATTGTATTTTTGCGATTTTCCGAAAGAAAGGGGTCTATTCGAGGCTGACGATTTTATTGAGGTTTTAAAGCATTGACACACTGCCTTGTTTAAGAGTTACTACAGAGTTAATCAAGAGCTAAAACCTTTACAATTAATTGTTCGAAATATTCCTTCGTCTTCGTCACAAGTTAATCTGAATTACTTTAGACGCCTCTGACATCAAATTTCATTCAATAAGCATGTTTTAGTGAAAACTTGTTATTCTAACATGTTTTATTGAGCAACCCTTGTATTCACGCACATTGCAACATACTACGGTAAGAGTATTGATATGATAACATTGTTTACAGGAATTAAGATTTTGATGGCACCAAAAGACAACAACAACAAAGCTTACATACAAACTGCTCAATAAGAATTTTCAAAACAAAGAACATTTCTCATCAGCGGCGTAGTCATAACTTTTTGAAGGTGAACCAATTGCAATTATTGTCCGTTATTGCATCAGAATAATCTGTGCATTACTCGTTAATTGTTTATTGTGCACAGGCCAGGGACCTTAACTGTTGTGACATTTATAAAAAATTTAACAAAAAAATTCGAATTTGACTTTTCTTTAACTCATCATTTGTAGATGTTTGATTACAAACATGAATGAGTCAATCACCAAGCACCAGCGTAGTCTGCTTCCTACACTAGCATTGAATGAATGCTTGTCAAGTCTAAGGTTAAAGACACACGAACCAGTTTATGTGCCACTATGAGTGAATCGAACCACTGAACGGAACTGCTCCATTTTCAGGGACGAATTATACTCCTGTTTATAATGAAATGGGTGGGTTTCAGGACTTAAAACGGAGATCAAAATAGACGTTGGAATCATATTATCCTCTGAAGTCACTCATCTATGTGGTTTGAAACTGTGATGATCTTTCCCTATTTGGGAACCAGCGTTAACAGCGACATTCAGCAGCAGAGAAATTCAACGGAGAATCACGCTTGCCAGCAAGTGGTACTTTGGACCGAATAAGAAGTCAAAACCTCTCTCGACGAATCTCTCAAAGTCTATCATCGAGAGTGTCTTTAGAGTTCTCCGAAAAATTTACTGTCCCAGTAGCTAATATGGATGCAAATTAAACGATTAGGTGTATATGTTCTAAGCAGAAAAGAGCAGAGAGCCCGAAAACTTTGCAGCAGAGAAAGGGAACGCCCCACTGAGGTGGGAGATGACTTGGCATTCCTTGGGGCCTTAATTGGCCTCAGTTATAGTTAAAAAAAAATAGTGACTGACGAGAGCTTTGGTTGACTCGATTAAAATCGTTTAAGCGGTTCAACACCTTCTCTATTTTGAGGGCTACGTAACATTTGACCCCCATTGACTACACCGCTGATCTTTCTGTTATTGTTCTTATTTATTAGCAGCAAATTGTTGATCTTCTGCAAATGAGATAAGCAGTTCAGACTGAATCGTTGAGACCGGCACAACGAAATTCAGTGGATGACTTTGCAAGAGCTTTCTTCAGACAAACACAAATAACCAGCGTAGTTGATAGAATTTAGTCGCTATAAAATATCTAAAATGAAACACCTAAAAATATCTTAGAAAGTAATACAAACTCCGGTCTTCAAACTTCTAAACTCTAAAATAAATATGCCGCCGGTAAGCGAAAATACGACGCTTTTATGCAATGGACACCTTACCTCCAATGGCTACAGTAATAAGCACCACCAGCATAACCACCAACAGCAGCCACAAAAACAACAAAAACACTCACATTGCATCGATGTTGTGGAGAAACCAATACAGTTAAATGGTTATGTATCCATACTCGATGAAGATAGGTTGGTACGTGCTGCATCCGGAGCTTCCACTAAATTACATACTTTTGTTCACTCTTTGTAGATTATCAGCTGATCTCACACTTGAGGAGTTGTTGCCCTTCCTCGATGATCCTTGGTGGCAGAAGCTGCGGCGTACACTCTTTGGTACATTTTTGTTGGTATTTTGGTTGATTTTATTTACCGCCTGTGGGCTAGCCTACATGCAGCATGGTGAACTTTGCGACATTCCGGCAGCAGTCACGCTAATTCCTACCACTGCGAATACAACTGTGAGGGGAGTGCTGCAGAAGATGTAGATATGCAACAGCTTTTTGTCAGCTTAGAACGAGATGACACTCAAGTGAATATGTGATCCCAACTGAGATAAGATATACTAAAAACCAGCCAATGAAGTTTTAACGTTTTGATTTAGCTATAAGAAACAAGATACATTCTGAAAAGATTATAAAAAAGTAACCATAACACAAACCGTTAAATGAATCTTCTTCTTTTTATAGACAGATAGGCTGCTAGATTTTTTCGATGAGCAAAGCAAACCGCGAAAGTCGTGTCTGCTGTATAGTTATCAACACCAACTAGAGACAGCAAGTGAAGCCTCATATCTGCAGCACTGAGGGCTTTCGAGGGATACAGTACTTACCAATCCAAATGTCAGCCTCACTAACGCTGGGCGAAACATGTTTAACTGACTAGGGGCTGCTATGGGATGTAGTTGAATGACCTAAATGACTCAAAATTTTTGTTGTTGTTGTTTTAAAAGCAACCCCGAAGTTGCCAGTCAACCGCTAAACACTCCATGAAGGTTTGGATGGTGTTGCGGATTATTTTTGCTGAGCAATCCGAAACTGCCACGAAATTATTTGTTTGTCACCTAAAATTTCAAAACGTTAATTTTTGTTGCCTCTTACAACTGGAATACCTTACCTCGGGTAGACTCGAAACGATGCGGGAGTTTATCTGGCAGTTCATTCTTGTATCCTTAAACATTTTTCCACTTTCTGCTGCTTTGAACTGAGTGGTTAATTGAGAAGTAAAGTCCTATCCGTCCTGATATCGATGCTGAAGCATCGATGTTGGCATTCCATCAATGGTCCTGTTATCCATGACATAAAAAAAAACTTGGATTTATTTTACCGCAGTGGGAGTGTCATAATCCCAATTGGCGCATGGTTTTATCAGATGATTTTTTTTAAGTGTTATTTTTTCCGAGCGCGACTTACATTTTCAATATCTAGTTTTAAAATTTTGTAATGCATCCGAAATTTGATTTTGAAAAACTTCTTCCAAATTGCCCCATGGTCCGACGTTGAAGACGGCTACTCCATTACCATAACTTTAAGATCTGGCAATACTTAAAGCGAACTAGCTTTAAACTGTTAATTTCATTATCAACTCCGGTTATATCGTTATTACAGCTAAATCTCAAACTACCGCAGAGGATGTACCTACATTTGCCATCTGAATAATAACGCTAAACTTTACTTTTATGTATGTCCTACTGGTTACGATTCCCATACCAATACGACCCTGCGGGTTAGGGGTTTAGAATATGCCCGAGGTGGGCATACCGGTCGTAAGAGGCGACTAATATGCACAAAGGTAATGACGTGCAACTCGATGGTTGATCTACGGATATGATGCCTCTCACCTGTCATTACCCATCTCTCCTTCCTCACGGAAGGAGGGGTGGCATGACCTAGAAGGTTGCACTGGTCCATACCAAATCGCTTCCACGACATTCGGGCAGTACCGCAAGGGAGTACCGGAGCATACCGGATTCATATCCGGCCAAGGACTGTCAGTTCCACAGCACTTCCCAAAACCTTCGGGGAGTGTTTTTGTCATTACAACAACCCAGATTTTTCCACAAGCACTTCAATTTAAGTTTGTATTCTGTAGTGCCCAAGTGAAACTAGGGATGTAGCGGAAGTGAGTTAATCGAAGCCGCCATCAGAATCGGAGCAGAATACAAAGCTAATATAATTTTGATGGTCTCTTTCTTTAAAGAGTGGTTTACAAACAAGCACTATCTCTAGTACTTCTTAACGACAAGTTTTGTGTCGGAAGCAAGGGATAGACAAGTTTTCGACAAATTGCTAAGACAGAGTTCAACTACCACATTCTGGCATAAAAAACTTATCGGTAAAAATTCAGGTCCCACCAAATTGTAACTAAAGTTAGAAGCAGCCCACCATAGAATGGAAAAGAAACTGGTCTTTAATACCCGCCGAAGTATATTGCTCTAAATTAGCTTCTACTAGAGGACCCGGCAGACTTTGTCCTGCCTAAAGCCATGAATTGAAAATACATACATACATACATACGTCCGAAATTTTATTATGCGAGAGATTCGTACATATATATTTACATACGTACCGAAAAAGTACTGCTTTTGTTTAAACAATTTTGGTTAAATAAGATATGAATCAACTATTTTTTTTGATGCAGAACGAAAGTAAATATTTCAAAGTTTAACTTCAAGCAAGTTTCATTTTAATCGGTGGATTCTTTTATGATTTATGGCTGTGTAAACAAAAAATGTATGGTTTTTTACCACATTTTGTCCGATTGCCACGCCCCCTTTATATATTTCTTCCTCTTCAACCAATCTATCTATTTAAAAAAAACCGCATCAAAATCCGTTGCTTAGTTTTCAAGATTTAAGCATTTAAGGGGACATCCCTATGACTTTGTTTTAGAATATGTAGTGATATAGCATTACTGATTTGTGTTTTTGTGTTCGCTTCCCATTTTCGATTACATGCGAAACCATGTATTAATTGAGTTAGTGCTTTTGTTGAAGCGTATTTTATAAAAACTAATTGTTAAAAGCAAAACGATTGTAAACGCACAATAAGTACTGCTACGCTATTCTGAGCTAGGCGCTCAAAGTATGCAACCGACTATTACCGACACCTTCCGTTTTATGTTAAAACTAGCAGACCCAGCAGACGTTATCCTGTCTAAAATTTGACTTGTCAACATTTAAAAAATTGTACTCTCTTTCCTAATCATTTCTCGCTTCCTCTTCATTTATCCCTTACCTTTTTCTTTCTTTTTCTTTTTGCTTTTCCCCCCGCCCCCATGTCCTGTTTTTTTTCTTTGCCGTCTTCATTTTCTTCTAACACCACCTCTATAAGTTTATGATGATATACCTGACGTATATATCTCTTTATTTATTTATTACCATATCATAACCGTACCAATATCACACCTTTCTCAGAACTCTCCTAATTTAGAGAACAGTATCTGTCCGGAGTCATGTAAACTGCAGCTGAATCTGATAGATGTTCTAGTTATAAGAATAAAACGTAAGGTGTCGCTTTAGTAGTTACTTCAACATATTTTTAGGCGCTAAATTCCATGCTTATGGTGTCAATGAATGGTGTCAATGAACACAAAACAGAAATAACACATGTATAAGATTTGGGCGGTACTTGAACCAGAATCTTTCGGTATAGTAGCCCAGCACACTACCATTTTACCATGAATATCGATACGTTATATACACACCTGCTCAAAATAATAGTTACACTATATAACTTATTGTACGTTGTATTAAAAAAAATTGTTTTTTGGCAGTACGCGATAATCTATGCTTTTGGTTTATGTAGTGCCGTATGGCGTCGCTATTTCTAACGGTATAATACATGTGAATCCCCGAACTACTGCGAATTTTAGTTTCGCGTGAATAAGCACAAAAAATACCTGCTCAAAATAATAGTTACACTAAAGTGCACCTAATATTTGTTAAAGCAAAGTTAATTGCAATCTGTTTCTGAAGCGTTTATTTATATAGTGGTAGGTTTTCTATCATAAAACGTCAAAATTCTGAAAATAAATAAAAAATTGTATTAATCAGATGGGTCACAAGTCACACTGCTCTGTTGAAGAGCGTAGGTTGCTTTTGAAAGCAAGGCAAATCACTCCGGGACATCGCGAAATCAATGGACAGATCTCATAATTTTGTAAGAAATGCTTTGAAGCGTAAACCCAAAAAGAGTCCTTTTAAGACATCGAAGGTGATAGCAGCAGAAATTGAAAACGTAGTTAGTGCCCAGACGGTTCGCAGACGCTTACAAAAGGCCAATCTACCAAGAAGAATAGCCAGGAAAGTTCCGCTAATGCGAGCAAAAAATTTGAGTACGAGGTTAAACTTTGCAAAAGACCATTTAGACTGGTCAGGTCCTGAGGGATGGAAAAAGTGGAGAAATATCCTTTGGAGCGACAAAACAAAAATAAATTTATTTGGATACGATGCGGAAAGAAATGTACGTCGCCCAAAAGGAAAGAAGGTTTCACTTCCGTTTCACGAAAAAAACCGTCAAGCATGGAGGCGGAAATGTTATGGTCTGGGGATGCTTTTCTTGGCATAGGGTAGGTCCTATATGTAGGACAACTAATAAAATGACAGCTGTGGAGTACAAGGACATACTGGAAAATGTTATGCTACCTTATGCCGAGGAAAACTTACCATTGCGTTAGGTATATCAACAGGATAATGGCAAAAAGCTAGTCAGGAATGCAATTTGAAGACAATATCAATGTAATGAAGTGGTCAAGTCAATCCCCGGACTTAAATCCGATTGAAAATCTGTGGGGAGACTTAAAAAAGAAATTGGCGCGTCAAACTTTCTCCAACAAAGACCAATTATGGGAGTGTATTAAAAAAACTTGGTATGAGATACCATAGAGACCTGCCAGACCCTAATCAACAGTATGCCCAAAAGAATTTGTAAAGTGATTCAGAATCATGGTGGATATACTGGTTATTAACCAAATAATGTAAAATGTATAAAAAAATCAGTTCTATCCTTTGTTTTTTTTTCATACTCACTGTCTTTTTAAAGTGTACCTATTTTTATGAGCAGGTTAATTGCTGACGTTTTAAGCTTTTAAATCATAGTTTGTAAGTTTTGCCTGAATCAGAAGTGAAGTTTGTTTATTTTTGTTGATAAATAGGAAATAAATAAAAGTGCGTTTGTTTTTTCGTAAAAAAATATTAATAACACTGATTTTTGTTAATATGTATTCGGAGAACTGCTGTGTAACTATTATTTTGAGCAGGTGTGTATATATGTATATATATATATATGGCGATACATTGAGTTTCGATAATAATAATAAATCGATTTATTTTTGCATCCAACATCGTTACACAAAATAAAACAAAAATATACAAATGCGCCGAGGGAACTAAACTGATAACCTACAATTTTCATTCAATTAATACAGTAACACCTAGCTCGACACTTTAAGCAAAATAAATAAAACTTGACCGCCATAGCATAATGGCTATGGCGCTTGACTCACACACTAGATTTCTTTGAGAGGTCTGATTCGCACTAACATTAAAAAGTAATTTCAAAAGCTACGGTCTACTAAAAGTTGTTAATCAGCAAAATTTTAGAACTTAGAAAGTAGAAAACATTATTAAGACAATACATCAAGAGCGGACATTTGAAGTCTCCGTTATATTATATATTTTTCAAAGTTATAGTAATAAACTAAAGTAGCCCACCAAAAGTTTAATGAGAACTGGTATCAAGTCCTCAAACTAGGTAAGGCTTTCTTCTATTTTTCTATGTTGGTATTATTAACATGAAACCTGTTTGCTAACTAAATGCATGTAGATCTAATCCAGTGAAACCACAATAGCAATTGCAAAAATGTTTTGTATATTTTGCTTGATCTTATGACCAAATTTATAATTGATAGATTAAATAGTTTCGAAACATAAGTAACACTCTCAAAACGTGCCAAGGGCTTATCAATTCAAATTAATTTTAAATGCATACTCGTACGCTTTGAAGTTTTACAACACACCGAATTATATAGCATTTATGAATGTATGTTTGTGTGTGCATTAGGGTGGTGTATTTAAGACGGAAACTTATTTAAGTTCATAAACATCCACTTAGTTTTGATAAAGTATACTTCTCTAGTTTGACGCTTTTTTGTAAAATGTTTATTGCCCATCAGCCAAATGTTTACTATAAGGTTGCCGGAGAATCTGAAGAAATTTATCTAAAGCCCAAATATCTTTGGAATGATTTAAGCTATAGCAAGTCCAAAAAATTAAACCTCAAATATTTGTAAATATTACAAACAAATACAAAACTGTGTATTGAAACACGAAAAAATTCGCCATTTGTCATGTAGGGCCTGTATAAAACAGCTTACTTCACTTCCGAGTTATAAAAACCCTTCTATTACAGATAAAAGGAAAATAGGGGCTTCAAGATCCCACAAAACCTGAAATAGTACGATTCGACTAAGATTCTTATTTTCCGTCAAATCGAAGTTTGCTAAAATGTTCTGAAGCTTGTTCTCAGGACTAAAGAACAATGCTTTTTTTAAGGTGAAACACGATTGAGAGCAAGGAATGTCATAAAGGAGGATTTATAAAAAAGACTTTCTGCCGAAACATTCATCGTTTTCCTTAAAAAAAATTGTTTCAATAATACCATGGCTTGCGTTATGCAACTGAACAGAGAATCTATATAAAACGGTGGATTCTGAAAATCAGAAGAAATTGCAACAACGAAGACTCTCTCTATACAGACAAGTTGATTTGGTGTGGGAAAATATTTAGCAAGACATTTTGTTCAATTAACGAGACGATGTGAACCTGTCATAAAGAGCCACAAATATACCACGAAGTAATGACGAAGCTTTAACTATGAAAATATCCGACAGCGAATGGAAATGGAAGATCTCGAATCGATGCTACCATACCTGCGTGTAAAATGTTTGAATTCACTGTTTTAATTGAATATTTACACAAAAATGTATGGTTCAAGTTACAAACATGTTTAATTGTGAACGTTGTATGAAAATAAAACTGTTAATAGCATTAAAACTCGCGATTTAAACGAAAGAACGTAAAAACCAAAGAAGGTTCCACGCGACGAATAGTGGGAAACATTAAACCATTCACCACTGTAGCTTTCCAACTGCTTTCAGCTATAACAACCGCAAATTTCCAGATATCCATGCGTATTTTGAGCTCAGTGCATTCTCTCACATTGTCTCTGAGTCGAGTACTTCAAGGAGAAAATCAAGATCTGGGAGAGGCTATCAAATTGGCTGATGCTACGAAACAAATTTTGACGGAAAGAAGAGAAAACGCTAAGGGGGAGTTCAGACAAATTTTCAAAACCGTGAGCGAAATTAGCGAGCAATATGAAATTGAATTGCAAAAGCTAAGGATTGCGTCGAAACAGACCCAACGTTCCAACGTACAAACTGATTCAGTTGAAGATTATTTCCGTATAACAATCTACATACCGTACATGGATTCGTTTCTGACACAATTGCAAGATCGATTCTTAAATCACCGCAATATTTTATCAAATTTCGCTTGCCTTTTTCCCAAGAAAATGGAAATTTTCGAAGAAGAGTCCTGCGCTCAACTATTCCAATCATACTGTTCAATTTTGCACGACGATTTCCTTTACATCTGGGTGAACGAAGTACAACTTTGGCGGAAGCTCATTGCCGGAAAAGAAATAAGAAACTCACTTGAAGCACTCGATATTTGTAATGAAGATGCGTTTCCAAATGTTAACCAAATGCTTCGCGTTATGGCAGTTTTGCCCCTGACAACAGCGACAAATTAACGATCCTTCTCAACTTTGCGACGACTGAAAACGTATTTGAGATGTCTGAAGATCGTCTGAACGGCTTAGCTTCACTCAATGTACATCACGATGTCAAAATCGACCCGCAAATAATTTTGAAAGAGTTTTTTTTAGTACCTTGAAGAGTTGATTTATTAAATAATTGTAACTAAATATGACTTTTGACAATAAAGTTTCCGTACTCCGAGAATAAATTTCTTATCTTTTTTCTTTGATTACGTAACTTGAGTTTAAACCCCACCCCCACACGGATATTTTCTGCGCACGGGCTGGTCTTTGGTCAAAGGGAATTTTGTTGATCTGGTTTTGTCGGGCACTATATATATATTTACACTGTTCTACGTCAATTTTTCAATGAAGTAGACATTGAACTATAAGTAGACTGAGGTAATATTGTGTGTGCGATTACTTGTTCTAAAACATACCGTTATAAAAAAATACTAGACTTGCTTTGTTGGAAAAAAGAAAAAAAATTTTAGTGGTACTGGGTTAAAGTGTGTGTTAACTCAGTGACTCCACATTAGGCCAATCAAAACATGTACAATAAATACATTTTATTTAAAAAAAAAAACTATAATACATAGATATGTATGTACGAATATGTATATATTTACACAAAAATATATATATATTTTATAAAAATTAAAAACTCTTTAAATTCATTGCTTTGTAGGATACCAACTTTATATAATAGGAGATACTGCAAAAACTTTCATACCAATTTGTACTCTTTTTGGTTTAAGGTCCGACACCTGTAATTAAAGACATTTTTTAATAATAATATAGAATCAATCAATTAAGCCATCTTACTTTAAATAAAGAAGTTTGATACGAAAGAAAGCCCAACACCCAAAGTGTGTCATGCCTGTTATGCAGCTTCAACGCCGATATGCTGCTCACTATTGTTGTTGTCTTCTATCGCTGTCGTTGTTGTTGCATTATTTGTGTGATTATTTGCTTTAATTACACGTACCAGGCTCTTTGCTTCACTAAATGCAACACTATGGAGTTTAGCAGGATGCGTCGGTGTGGCCCAAAGGCTAAAGTTGAATGGCTCAATTTCACTGCACTGCATATATTCGTTGCCCTCTTTACGCTGTTCCATGACATATTTTCGCACCTGTTGCACCGAATCTGAGTTCTGACAAATGATCTTCGCTAAGGTGACATTGTAAATTTCACGTAGTTGAGCTGAGTAAGAAAAGAAGAAGAAAATATTTTGTATGAACTTTAGTTAAAACTAGTCTTTAGGCTGATGCCAGACAAAACAAACTGAAAAATAAGTGCCAGAAGGAAAATATACACTGAAAATGTCACATCGCCGAAAGCAGTTCATCTCCAAACCAAATTGACAAGAGATAATGGAAAATTCCTCCAAAATAATGCAGTACTTTCTAAGGCAGGGCCACATAATTGGCTTAAAGGCTGGATGTACTTATCACCATGAAGTTTCATGGAGACAATGAGACGTTTAAGGGCCTACGATTTGAGGACTAGTTAATGTACTTGATTAGGCGGGAAGAAGAAAGTTGGTAATAAGAGTTGAGTGGCATCATATAGGTAGATCAGCCCTCAAGTTGCACGTCATTACCCTTTGTGGCTTTAAGTCATCTCTTACCAGCGGCATGCCCTACCGCGGATATATTCTACTCCCCTAACCCGTTGCGGTGAAGACACATACCTTATTGCCTTTGACTTATTTCTTTACATCGTAGGTAGATACCTCAAGTAATTCTAATTATAATTATTTCCATAGAGCACAAAACGGATCATTACCAAACCTCGAAGTGAAAGAAATTAAATCTTGAATATAATATATATCCTACCTTTTGTAAAACGCTGCGGTCCGATTTTCCGCTCATACCAATGAGAATCACCCCTCTTTAGCCGCATAAATTGATCCGATATCAAACATGTCAGCAATGGACCGAATATAGCACCTTCTAGTGGCGGCTCACTCAATGCGCCCGTGTACATATCAACATCGTGTGGCGAGCTAAAGAAGAAAATAGAATTTGTATGAAAAGCTTAGACATCTTTTCCCAGATTTACCTGTAAATTTTTCGAATCGTTTGCAGCGTATTTGCATCAATTGCACTCTCCATTTCCTCCCATGTATCCACCGGCGATAATTTACAATGCTTGCGAAACACCGGATATGACGGCAAACCATGATCGCGACCCCTTTGTATATTCAGTGAAACCAAATCGAGTCCACATAGTGGAGGCATACTCTCATCACCCTTACCTTCGAATATCTTTTGTGTAACTTCATATGAAAAGAAGCGATCCACACGCAGTACCGCCGTGTTAGTGGCTGTCTGTAGAGCTCTATCAATACCGTTTTCCTTCCATAGAGAAAATGGATTGAAAAGCATTGTGTGTAGTTCGATGGCTTCTGGTGTGTTATTGTCGCGCGTTGCATTCAAGACGCCCTGAATATAAAGGAATAAAACATTTGAGACTGGTTGGGACTAAGCATTATATACGCAGTAGTGAGGCGCGATCCTTTTGCGAAATTCATCAAAATTGATCAAATAAAAAAAAAGAAAGAGCCCAATATCATTTAGTACGTCTGGCGAAGTGGGAGGATGATTTAGAGAGCTCCTTTTGAAACGTGCACACTCTCAATGATCATAATGTGCATGTGGAAGGGATTTTACATTCTATCTTACTTCACTCCGTCTTAAACTATGGGCTGTAAGTAGACAACCCGAAGTTTTAAGGGAGTGAAACCGATGAAACAGTCCTTTGCTGGATATGGAAAGTACCTTTCTACCTTCTAACAGTACCACCTAACGCAAAGGAAGGCGTAGTGTAGTAGCCCCTGATAATGCTTCTAATACGGAGGGTATGATATGATATACATATGTGATAAAATTCTTTCCCCGAACGGACGTACTGGAAGAACGGACAGTTATAAGCGCTAAGATGGACGGACGTTATTCCATCTATTATTCTTATGATGGTGACCTTACAATATTATACACTAGCACTACTGGGTATACAATAAAAGCATTTCAGTAAAACTCACCGGTAACAGTGTATGCGCGAATCTGAAGGCAGCACCAGCAAAACAGTTCGCGATGCGTGGATCCACATGCCTATCATAAGTATCTGACGCATCTAAATCGTCTGTGTTCGGCAGCAAACCTTTTTTCTTAGACAATTCCCGTCCAAATAGGATGGGCAAGAACTCATTGTATGCGATATGCTCCATTTTTGCACCCAATATTTTACGCGACTCCTGATAAACTTTCTCATCATCCCAATGTGGATTGGCAGCTTGCAGACCGCGTGCCAAGAAATTGTGATGGCGTGCCCACAGCAAATGCATTGAGGTTAAAAGTAAATTCTCATTCGCACGATCATCACCCGACTCAAAACAATACCTGCCTTCGCGCGCCATTTCCAAACGATTGCAACCATCATCGAGGTTGGTGGACAGTGGCAAAAGCTCTCGTCCGTCGCTTGTTATGTACATACGCATTGTGCCATTAAGCATGGTACGCAGGTGACGTTGACGCTGTTCGGTATTTCCATATACCACAGAGCCATCAATGAAAGAAGTCGCTTGATTTAGTTGTTGACGTGGTCCGAAATGTCCCGTGGGCGCAGGCACGGAGCGTACAAAATTCAAACAGGTTACATTATACCGTTGATAATAGGGATCATCTGGTAATATGGGCACCGGATAGCACTCGGGATGACTACTCAAAGTCGGTAAGGTGCAACAATCAATAGATTCTCCCTCTAATGAGGACGACAACGAAGTTGCTGTAATATCATGATCAAGAAATTGTCCGAATATCGCTAACATAACGGTAAAGTTTGAATCTGTGTCATACGACGCACGATGTATATCCAAAGAAACTTTGCGCGCTGGCGGCAATTGTGTCCCATTGCCACCATGACTGGCGCGTGGCAATGAAATACCATCCGCATAATCTGGTGCCACCATACGTCTGTAGGGTATCATCGCCGCCCCATACAACCTCGGATGTGCTTTATTATTACAGACGCCATTTGGCGTACGATAACGTGCATTGTAATTGCATGTGAAGTTCATGGTGGGATCGGGAAAACTTATCGACGGTCCAATGCCAATGTTATATCGTCCACTAGGTTTTGTATAATTTAGAATTTGTGAAACTTGCCTGGTAGCATGTGTTTCAACGAAGCCGCGTCGTGCTAACTTGCGCGCCATCGGGTCTGTACTTAGCGAACGGTAATGTCGGAAGGCTGGACTATTAACTGGTGTCATTTGTTGACTTTCTTCAAAAATTTCAAGGTCGCCTAATGCCTTTATGCCATCACTGACAGCCTGCTCGTTTTGCGCTTGATTCATATGTTTAGTTGCCCACTCGGTAGCGTTCTCATCGGACAATGGCTCTGTCAGGGCTTCAAGTGCAGCGCGGGCATTCGTTGTGTTATACGTCGGTTGTGTTTCATTTGTTAGTGCAGACAGCATTAGCACGGGTGGCGGTGGTTCTTGGAATTCTTCATACACTTCATACGCAATGAATAAAGCGACAAATACAATGAGTCTAAAAAGAAGAGAAATGAAAACTTCATTGTGATAAGCTCCAGCACGGGCAAATAAATTTCGGCCAAAAATGCCTAAGTTTACTGTTGGGGTTCAGCCTGGATAGGTAAGAGTTTAATCTCTTCCCCCTGTTTATACCTCTTCTTTCTCGTCCGTATTTTTGAAACAAATTCTGAGATATTTCGTTCTACAAACTGATCAGGGACAGGGCGGTTTTGCAAATAATCTTACCAATTGCAAATATTCTGAGATAGGTCGTTTTCGTACCTGCAGTAGAGACAAGATAAAGCTTAACTCATGCGACGATATATAGATTGGGTTTCCAAATAATCCTTCAGCTATATCCCATATACATCCTTTTATTTTAAGATGCGATTGGTGACGAAGCTACCGCCGTCCTCTCTTCATTCTTGCATGCTTCAACAAAATTAATCAGCCTGTACAAAATATATACACCCCTTTAAGTTTAAATAAATGGACATCTTTAGTTCTTCGCAAAAAAAGTTAGTCCAAGGAATTGCTGCTTTGAAATTTTTCTACAAGTGGCCCCCTACAACCAGAAATACGCTCGGAGGGTTTGCAGACTATTTTACAATTTTTGTTGTAACATGTCCTGGAACATTAAACTAGAACCTTTGGCATAGAAGGTTAGGACACCTTCAGCCACATCTATAGGAGACTATTTTAACTCATTCTGCTGAGCTCGATCCCACAGATCACAGCTTAACGGTGTTATGCAGCACAAGCTCAGCCTCTAGTATCCTCCGTAGATCAACGAGTTGCACGTTATTACCTTTGTGCATATTAGTCGCATCTTACGACCGGTATGCCTACCTCGCGCATATTCTTACCCCCTAACCAGAAAGGCGAAGGTTAAAGATAGTCGTCGAGTACTGTGGATTTCGTGCCCTTCCCTGTTTTTCGGCTTGTGCGCCCACTTGACGGCTTGTCATTTCCTCTTGCAGCCGAAGGATAACGTGCTTTATCTATTGTGAGCACAATGATAAAATCCCGAGTCTAATAAAATCTTACTGCCAAAGACAAATGATGGTTTATTATTAGACTTTCATATCCTTTATTCGCACCTAATTACGTTCTCTGTGGGCCGAGCCCGAATCGATGATGTAGCGGAATGCTCTGTCACCAATCAGCTTTGCTCAATTTTTCATAGGATCTGAGGTAATAAAGGCGGCTGGGTAATCAATTGAGATTAGTTTAGGTATGCGATCTGATCTTCGGCTACTATCAGCTGCCATTCGAAGCAGTTTATAAGGTCTACGCTGGCGATGGCAATATCTTGCAAACTACAACGATTGCCTACCACTCGTGTGGAGCGTATCCGTTCACTGTACTGAATACCCTGCCTGCCGGTTGGCTTAAAGAAGAAGATTACACGACTCTATACCCTAAGTAGTGCACCAATATTAGGACAACAATTCGTTGTTGGGGTCGATGTCGGGTTGGAATGTATGATATGCACAGTGTGATGTGCTATCAAGACGAGACTGCTCCCTTTCGCTATCGCACGATCCTTCACACTGATAAGATCAAATCAGTTGGTTGCATAACTACTATAACTAGCTATTTGGACGTGTTGTAGCAATCATCACCTTCAACGAGATAAGAAAGCTGGCCGAATTGTCTGACGTATTATGAATCACATATTTGTATATGTGTATGTAGGAAAACTTTTTTGTTTTTAGGCCTAATAACATTTCCGATCAAGGTCAATCTGCGACTTAAGTGTACATCTTCCTACAAACTACTTAAGCCTAGACTTGAGCATCAACCGCAAAGCCACATTTCCTACTACAAATTGTTTTGGTTAAGATTACATTACGAGGCGAAACTTCCCCCGGGTAGTTTTGTTGCCTAACTACTGCTCTTGACGTCCTGTGTTAAGAAAACGTAAAATTGTCTTTAGCTGTATTTCGAACTCCAGCACACGTGTGTCCGGGTTGTGCGCTGCACACACTATTATGAATATGTTCGCCTCTCTAATTACTTATTTGAATATTTTTCAATGGCTTCACAACTGGGCCAGTTTTAGTAGTAGCCAACAATGAGGTTTTCATTTTATCGGAGAACTTCATTTCACCAACTGCTTGAATTACCACATTTTTGAACTTACACAACACTCGTGCCCAAGCAGCATTGAAATTGTTGCATTTTCCGATAGCGACGCGAACGTGGCGACACACCGCCTGGGAAAACATAAGCTGGTCCAATGGGTGTTGACATACCAGCAGTTAATGGTGTGGTTTCCTCAGCCATTTTAGTGGAACCTCAAATTGACTAAAAGTTTATAAACCGTTACGAGGACTTTCACACTGCGACTTTAAACGAATTTTAATTTGGCAAACAAAAAAAATGTAATTCACTCCTCCAAACCCTTGAATAAACTATAACCAAATATAAGACCGATCTGCTCACTGGCTAACTGCCTAGCCGACTAAATCTTAATCACAATACCGGCACTTTCAATTGCGCTCACCCCAATCAAGCTTAACATGCTAGACACAGCTTGGAGATGTTTGGCATAAAGTTGCAGATGCAATTGCAGTTTCTGCCGCAGTTGTAGGGCTTCATAACTAAAAAGAGCTTACAGCTAGAGCGGGCAAACGGACAATCTAATTCGTATTTACGTATGCGCATATATGATTGCACCAAACAGCAAACTCAAATCGTTGGTAACTGGAACAATACTAGTTTAGCGAGCAGCTCAACTAGTTAAGTACGGATCGTACTTAAGTTATGGAGGGAACACTTCTTCTCATTGCTAAATATCGAGGAAGATGATAAGTCCGAAACCCAGCTCTGACATTGGAAAACAATGTACACCATCGGAAGAGTTGGTATAAGTATGCATCAACTTTCACCCAACCAGAAGGCGTGATGAAGTCACAGCAAATGTTTCTATCTCTATGGCGCGATATACAACAGGTATATCATCATAAACCTCCTAAGAGATTTTTGCGCCAAGCTTCTCTTCCAATTTGTGGTGTGCCGATTTGAATTTTCCCTACAAATTGGTGGGACCTACAGTTTTTTGCCGACTCCGAACGGCATCTACAAAGGAGACGAATTTTTGCTGAGAAGCCTGTCATGGCAGAAATACACTCGGAGAGTTTGCCAAACCACTGCCGAGGGGCGACCCCGTTTTTGAAAAACTTTTTTTCAAATCACTTTTGATGTTACCTGTACCAGGGCTCGAACCATGGACCTTTGGTGTGGTAGGCCGGCAACACTACCTTCACACCACGGCGGCCGCGGCGGCAGCAAATGTTTAGTCTTCTCATTATCCTTTTACCCGGTCCCCAGAGTAAAGAAATCGTATTTTGTATCCAGAACCAGTTTTAAAGAAGTGCAGCTTGGATGTCTCTGTAGAAGCGTGAACTCCTCTTATCCACATCCTTTTGTTACTTAGATGATGAGTTGTTCTCTGTAGCTGGGCAGTTTTAGACCTCGACACTTGACAAAGCACTGCCTCTCAACGACTCAGTCATATCTTTGAAAAAAAACCGTACTTTATGCGGATGCGTCATGTAGGTTTTGCGGAATGATGGATTATCCGGTGTGAGTTATTACTTAAAAATAATAGTCCATGTACCTCAACTTAAAAGACTGAAACATATTTTGCAAGGGAAAATTAAAGTTCGTCACCATTTTCCTTAACAAACAACCCAACGCCTGACTCACAGCCATTTTTGGAGCAGTCAGTAACAATTGTGAAATGTGTGAAGACGGCTTTGATACGAGGATTAAGTCATTGCTGACGGAACTCAACATTAAAGAATCTCCCCACTAAGGGAAATGGTTGCTCGAATCCCTGTTGCACCACTGTCTATATCCCACCCCTAGCAATGTCCACCTCACCCTGCTCTGTGTTACACCATAATCGTTTAATTTAAATCTTTTAGATGGGCTTAAGGGATCACCACGCATGAAGGTCCCACACCTAAGGCTTCAGCTTCAAGTGCTGGGACATCGAGCCAAATTTGTACTTTTATTATTCTCAGCTAGTATGGCGTATGCTGACGACATTGATATCATTGACCTTAACAACCGCGGCCTAACTCCTGCTTACTCCAAAGTAGTAAAAGAAGCGGAAAACATGGGTTCGCTGGTGAACGAGAGCAAAACGAAGTAAATGTTGTCATCAACCAAAGACAAGCCATTGTTGGCAGCCATAATTTCGAAATAGTAAAGGACTTCGTTTACCTGGGAACCAGCATTAACACCAACAATAATGTTAGCTGAGTAGGCAATTGAAAAGTAGAGTCCTCTCTAGACGAACGAAAATAACTCTCTTTAAGTCACTCATCGTACCAGTCCTGCTTTATGGTGCAGAGGTGTGGACAGTGACAACATCCAAGGAGGCGGCTCTGGGAGTAATTGAGAGAAAGGTTCTTCGAATGTGGACCTCTACGCGTTGGCGACTGCGCGTACCGAAAAAGATTTGATAATGAGCTGTATGATTTATTTTGTTGTGTTGAGATTCCGCCAGGGTAGTAAGCTGATTTTTGTTGGAACGATTTTCCGTCATCCCTTGTCAAGTTTGGTTTTGTGACAAACCGGTTTCGGCGTTCTGCCATTTTCAATGCCTAGTTTCGTTTGAACGTTCGGATGACGGGAAATCGTTCCAACATAAATGAGATGTATGAGCTTTACGCAGACTCCGGCCCAAAAGATATTCTTATCGGCACTCTGCCGGTGGAAGCAGAGGAAGAAGAGACCGCGGTCTCTCCAATTGGCACCAGTTGGCGCAGCGAAGAAACGCCTTCGAGCTATGCCATTTAAAGAAAGAAGAAGTATGAGACTAGTATATTTCTGACTGAAATAGGAGAATCGACATAGCGTAAACAATCTTATGGTAAAACAAATCGGGTGTAACCGAGCCTGTGAGATTTAACAGCAAAGTTTCTGCTAGATTTTTCTTGATATAGGCCATGCTTTTAGAATTTCATTTTGGCGGCCGCCGTGGTGTGGCGGTAGTTTTGCTGGCCTGCCACACCGAAGGTCCAAGGTTCGAGCATTGGGGCAGGTCACAATAAAAGTGGTTTGAAATTTTTTTTTTTTTAACAGGGTCGCCTCTCGGGAGTGGTTTGGAAAACTCTCCGGTTGTATTTCTGTCATGGCAGGCTTCTAAGCAAAAATTAATCTGCTTTGAAAGTATTCAAATTAGAAGCAGACACCACAAATTAATAGAGAAGCTCGGCCTTAATCTCCCCTGAGGTATACGAGGTGTGTTCAAAAAGTATCGCGAATTTTGTGTTTTTTTCAAAAATTATTTATTTATTCATGAATATCTATTTTGTCCCCTTCAAAGTAATCCCATTAGATATTATACACTTGTACCAACGGCTTTTCCAATCTTCGAAGCACTTCAAAAAATCATTTTTTTGTATCTTGTTCAGCTCCTCCTTCGATGCCGTCTTTATCTCGTCAAGAGAAGCGTAACGTCGTTCTTTCATGGGCCTCTTCAGTTTAGGGAACAAGAAAAAGTCACAGGGGCCAGATCTGGGGAATACGGTGGCTGCGGCATCATTAGTGTGTTGTTTTTGGCCAAAAAGTCGCGCACAAGCAACGATGCGTGAGCAGGGCCGTTATCGTGGTGCAAAAGCCAAATTTTGTTCCTCCACAAATCCGGGCGTTTCTGGCGGATTGCTTCGCGCAAATTGCGCATAACTTGCAGGTAATATTCCTTATTGACCGTTCTTCCCTGTGGCAAGAACTCATGATGCACCACGCCCCTGCAATCGAAGAAAACTGTCAGCAAAACTTTCACATTCGACCGAACATGGCGCGCTTTCGGTCTTGGTTCGTGCGGCAGCTTCCATTGAGATGATTGAGCTTTGGTTTCCACGTCATAACCATAAACCCACGATTCGTCACCAGTTATGACCCTCTGGAGCAAATTTGGGTCGTCGCGGACAGAGTTTAACATCTCATTAGCAATGTTCATGCGATGCTGTTTTTGGTCACAATTGAGCAATTTTGGTACGAATTTCGAGTAAAAATCGAAGACGATCCAAAACACGTGCAAGCAAAGCAGCTGTCAACAATTAACTGAACATTCAAAATGGCCGAGCTTGTCGGCATAAGTGAGAGACATGAGTACCAATATAACGCCACAAAAATTCGAAATTCGAATATACGTAACCAGCGAAAATTCAAAATTCGCGATACTTTTTGAACACACCTCGCATATCATGCAAATTATTTATTTACATATAATAGGCCATGCTTTTATAAAATTTCAGAGCTTTTTACTATAGCTCTATATGGAATAAACGAACGATTTTATGTCAATTTAATGCCTATAGCTACTGCAAAACTCATCCGGCAATTTTCCAGTATAGAGAACGTAAAGAGTAATCATCTTCAATTATAGTCGGAAAAAATGAAAATTGCGATTTCAAACATGGGCGGTACCGCACCCACCTAAAATTTTTTTTGATTTGGTTTACCTATGGGTTCATCTATTTGGAAAAATTCAATCATGTGATTGTTTCTGCTTCAGATACATAGATCCTGTTTACAAAATGATTTAGACACTTTTTTGACAGTCATGTGAAAAGTGGGCATGGTTATCAACCAATTTATCTCATTTTTACCAGTTAAGATTCTCTTTGTACGTGACATATGTGTTATGGCGCGTCTACTCCTCTTTGAGTAATGGCCATTGGACGGTTAGAATAGGCTTGGGCAAAAAAGGGCGGTGCCATGCACACTTTTAAAAATTTATATTTGCTTAACTTTCTTTTTACAACAACACTTTCCAAGTAAAATAGTGTTGAATAAAATTATTTCTGGTGATGAATACTAGTCTAGGATTAGTTGGCAACTACTTGGTTTCACTGCTGCCCATGCACTTGTATTCAATGTACGATCAAATATGTTTATTTATTTAAACATATATACATAAGACTATGTATGTATTTGCGAGAAAATCTTACGATACTGGGTTATTAAAGCATTTTAGATTTGAGCCTTTGCTCTTTTATTGATCCGCACTGATTGTACAAAATTTTCCTTATCATATAAAATATAAATATGTACGTGTACAAGTATGTGTGTACCCTACTAACTAATGAACTAAGTAAGCAAGGTCTCAGTAAAATGAATCTTTGGAGGACTCAACAGGCTTGATATGATAGACATGTGGAATAGCTACACAAAAACTTTGGCATTATCAGGAAATTGGCAGTGCTTTTAGAAATAGAAATGGAAATATTGTAGAGTTTCATCATCAGTTGTTGTTGTTGTTGTGTTTAATGTAACGACAAAAACACTCCCCGAAAGTTTTGGGGAGTGCTGTCCAACTGACAGTCCTTGGCCGGATATGAATCCGGTATGCTCCGGTACTTCCTTGCGGTACTGCCCGACTGTCGTGGTAGCGATTTGGTATGACCAGTGGAACCTTTTAGGTCATTTCGCCCCTTCTTCCGTAAGGAAGGAGAGATGGGTAATGAGAGGCAGCATATCCGTAGATCAGCCATCGAGTTGCACGTCATTACCTTTGTGCATATTAGTCGCCTCTTACGACCGGTATGCCTACCTCACAGCCCGAATTTGAATTAGGAGCAATTGTTTCAATCTAGGCAAGTTTGCAAATTTCTGCAGGAATAATAATGGATATCAGGTTCATGACATACATCACCCTGCGGATGTGGCCTCACGTAAGTTAATTGAAATGATACACTGATTTGACGCGATATCCATCCTAGGATAGTAAGAGGGCACCTACATACATGATTATGCAAACTCTGAACGCCCTCTGCCCATGCAGATGAACTTTGCAGAAGCTTTTTCACGGCAGAAATACACTCGGTGAGTTGCAGACCCCAGCCGAGGAGCGACCCGTTTGGTTTTATCGGCCCCGGTACTTATACCAGAAACCTTCTATTTGACTATGCAATAATAAAGACGTGCAGCTCGATGGTTGATCTACGGATATGATGCTTAGCTGTTGTTGTTGTATCACCTCTTTTATCCAACATTGTCATCAGACTCTTCTAACGGGATTCCCAGAAACCTCGCGGCTTCAACAGGGGTGGACCAAAGTGAAATTGCTGTTAGAAGAGTTGGCTCGGTTGAGCAGATGAACAGATGGTTAGTATCGTGGGGAGACACGCCGCATGCCGGGCAGACATTTGGCATGTCAGGGTTCAGTCTGGATAGGTAAGAGTTTACACTGAACGAAGCATGACCCTTGTCTCCCTGGGCAGTTCGCGTTCCTGACAAAGGACGAGAGCTGACACAGGAGTTTACCGACTCCGTGTGGATGAGATTGACGGCCCTCCGATGCACCTTTGGATCAAACGGCGAGAAAATATGATACCGGATCTCGTCATAGTGCTTACGGAGATGACTCCTTATTCTCCTGGGAGGCGGATTTTCTTTGAGCAGGTTCTTGTTCGGATGCTGCGGTTTATAGCAGCTGAACAGAAATTGCCTGATCAATATCTCGCTATGCTCTTTTACACCGAGCATTTTTGCCTCACTGTGAAGGTTATGCTCAGGAGACATAAGGAGGCACCCCGTGGCAGTTCTGAGTGCGGTGTTTTGGCAGGCCTGCAACCTCTTCCAGTGTGTGTCTGCAAGCACCGGCGACCATATAGGTGTCGCGTAGCTCAGAACTGACTGGCCGATTGCCTTGTACGTTGCCAGTAACGTTTCTTTATCTTTCTCCCCAAGTACTGCCAGCTAGTGACTTAAGGATTTTGTTGCGGCTTTGTACTTTGGTGGCAATCGCGGCTACATGAGCACCTTAGTTGAACATGTTGTCAGACGTGACCCCTAAGATTTTGGGATGTGTGACAGTCGTAAGCTTAATGCCGTCGACGTAGACGTTTAGTTCCATGTTCACCTGCCCTATGCACGTCGTATATAAGGTGGCCGAGGACTTGGTCGGTGACAGTGTCACTTTTCGTCCAGCGAAAAAGCCGGACGAAGATGGGAGATATTAGTTAACTCTTGAGCACAGCTCGTCTACAGAGGGGCCCGTCGCCAGGATCGTGCAGTCATCGGCGTAGGAGACGATCGAAACACCCTCTGGTGGGGAAGGGAGCCTCAATATGTAGTAATTAAACAAAAGCGGGGATAGGACATCACCCTGTGGAACCCCTTGTTTTATTATTCGTGGTTTTGATCTTTCGCCTCTAAATTCAACCGATGACTGCCGGCCACGCAGATAGTTGGCGGTCCAACGCTTTACACGGGGGGAAAGAGTTGATGCTGCTTAGCTCTCGGTTAGTTCTGAGCTAGTCGAATTTCCTGCAGGGAAGTCGTGAAATGGCATGCAGCCGTCCATGATACCCGTAGGTTTTGGTACTAGTGTGCCGGATTGCCATATCAAAGGTTCAATTTTCATGTAACGGAACAGGTAAAACTAAAAATTGTTTGACGATTTTTTTACATGGATTGGACATAAAACATGTATATACGTCTCGCCAACTTGTAGGTACATACATTTAGAGCAGCACATCACAAATTGGAATATAAGATCGGCCTTAATCTCCTCGGAGATACATATATAGCGCCAAATTACTGGAGAGTTGGCATGATCTGGGCACTACAGTTGGGCTTGTACCTATCTACCTAAAAGTGATAGTACCTAAGTGTGCCGAATTGAAGTCTGGAAAAAAAGTCTCATTTCGGCCACACTCCACAAAACTTTGTGTTTTGTTGAAGCTACTCAAAGAAACATGGTATTTAGAAATTCGTTAAAAATTGTGGGTTATTTGCTGAAAAATTGTCTGCTGCTTTTTTATCCATTTTATATAAAGTTAGTATTTTGACTTTTTATATCGCTTTTTTATTTATTTGTAAGCCAATGCGATTTAAACAACCAGTTTACATAGCGATCTCCATTTTTTTTCATATGATTCACTGTTATCGTGTTTTTTCATGTTACATATATAAGTACATTGCAAGCTTGAAATTTACACCTGATTTAAATTACATCAAGTCGTCAAATGCAATTCATAACAAACTAAGCTAAAGGTGTTTGATACAAATATTGACTTTTCCCCCGCCTTTTTAACGCATTGACCAGTGAAATTGTTAGTATCTGTCTTTATATTATGGGTATTTCCTGGAAAGCGTCAACCAAGGCCAAAACTTTCAAGTTTTCTTAAAGATAATTTGTATTGACGACCAAACAATTCACCTAATTGGACTACTGGATTATGAAGAACGTTTATAAAATATACCCTCTTGCTGAAAACTACCGGTGTACTATGCTGCTATCTGCATCGTATACAGTTCATCGTTCAATTTCATTCTACACTTGCCACACTGGATTGTTTTTGTTGATTTTAAGCAAATTCTGAGACATGTCGTTAGAGCTTTTTTTTCAACATTTACTGTGATATGACGATCTTTCCCTCAGCCGTGAATATGTGCACAGATACAATGAAAAATTGTTTTAGTAGCCTCTCTTTTCTGGTAAAAAATGTTTATTCTAAACAAAAATATAGATACATTTATAAATATTAACACTGCATTCATACATATAAACCGTCTACAAATCCATAGCAATATCAACTGGTTTTTTAAATGCATCAGATATATACTCATAAGTTAATTTAAAAAGATATTGAAATGAAGTATTATTCACTAAATCGCCTAATTCATGACTGTTGAGGAAATCTTCCATTGGTGGGAGAAAACTTTCGCAATCACCGTCTATGTAAATGAAAAGAACGAAAGTTTCAACAAAAAGTTCTTATATTGAACTTTGAATACTTATATGCTACTCACCCATTAAATGACAAACTTCCACTAATTTGAAAAATAATAAATTTTGCAAATAATCTACAGCAGTATTCGTATCGTACGCATACCAATTATCACGCAAAATTGAAGCGCACCAAATTTTATGACGCACATCATATGGTTCATCCAAAAAGTTTAACAGTTCAAGAGCTTTACGGAAATCAAATTCATTGGCAGTTTCATGTTCTTCTGATATGAGGAGCTAAGGAAGATAGGAGTTCATTTACATATAAACATACATATACATAACTGGCCAATTATAGTTAGTATAACATACATTTATTATTTCTTCTACTTTCAACACTTTAGGATTTTCTACATCATAGCCAAAATTCTGCAAAATCGCCTCATTAAGCTGCTCCTGATAATCGATTATGTTTAACTCGGTATTTATACTCTCCAATTGAATTGATAAATCAGAGTCGGCAGAAGCAAATGCTGCTAATTTTGCTAAAGAAAGCATGGACTGTAAAAAATAAAGAAATTTATTATCCAATTTTTTTTAGTTAAAAATAAAAGAGAAAATACGATTCCAATGTCGTTATATGAAATTGTCTTTGTAATTAATAATTCACCTTCTTTCTCTGCACAAACTCAGTCTCATTTTGTGCTAATTGCAGCAATATTTTCGATGCACGCTCAAAGTCTCCATTGAAAACTAATTGTATCCAGCCAAGTGTTGGATGATCGCGCATAAATTGTGATAGCGCTGCTTGATTACCCTTAAAACGTTCAAATACTTCACCCTGACGGTTTTGACGCAAATGCCAATTGATTGCAAATTGTGAAAAATTGTATTCTTCATACTTTTTAATATAGCCATCAAGACGATCTTGATTGTTGGTTTCATCACAAATAACAACCAGACTTTGAAAATCGAGATATTTTTCAGCTAACTTTACGGCATAATTATACTGTTCGTCATCGACTATTTAGAAGGAAAAAATAAAAGGAAATATTTATTACATTGGTTCTTATTAATAATTTTTTACTTACTCAAAATAGAAATAAGATCTTTACGTTGCGATTCGAATTGTTGCAACAATACATTATACTTTTCTGAATCGTGTACACTATCTAAATATTTCTTCCGGCCGTCCAAGACTGCGTCGATAATTTCGAATATTTGCCTATAAATACGTTGCTTTAACTCCGGTTCATTGGTACAGTGCGCGCCATAACGCACTGATACCTCAATCAAATGCGTTAATGTGTCACGTAAGCCTACGCTGCCTGACATTGCAGTCCATGGTAAATATTCATAATTATTCGCTTTCTCTTGTGGCAATGTATACAATGTGCCATTGAGTTCACGATTAGCCAACACATCACCGAGTACATTTAAAATAATACTATTAACATCACTTATCAAATTGGCTAATAGCGCGCTCTGCTGTTGTGATTCAATGCGATTATCTACAAATTCGACTAGCGCTTGGAAAATCTCATGAAACTTGCATAAACGCACATAGAATATATCTTGTGCAGTTAAGTTGCCATAAGCGTTTTCTTGCCATGTGGAAACAACACGATTGATGGCCTCATCGATAATTTTTGAATACCTTACGAAAAAATTGTTGACATGATTGTCATTGAAATTTATTCGCAAATATACTCACTTATTTTGTAAACTTCTCAAAGCAATGGCTGCAATAATTTTTTCATTGATATCGGCCAATATGAAACAAGTGGACTTCAATACACTACCGCCACCACTCGGCACAGCATCAAGCTGTAAGCAGTGAAAAGTCAAATTAAATAATTCTCATTTACTTATTTACATAAGTACAATCAATACCTTTTCCCAAATACCCGTGCTGTGTAGAAACTCAATAAAATGTCTGAGAGCCAAACATTTTTCTTTTAGCTGTGTCAGAATTTGCAGTGATGATGAACTTCCCAAAGCATGCTTATTGCTATGCCCACCCTCTGTCCACAATTGTTCCCAGCGTGGATCAGCCGCTGGTAAATCTTCCGCTAGATCTTCGGCTATTGTGATAACTATCCTATTTACCGGAAACAAAAACAAGCAACATAAGCAATTAAACGTAAGCATTTTTCTCTATCTCCTAGTCTAAATCTCGCTTCTTTACTAATAACTAACCTATCCAATTGATTGGCATCTGATAGCGTTGTAGATCCTGTCTGTCCTTCCGACATATTACGCAACAAATCATTCAATATTGTGTTACACATATTGTTATTGTGCTTTAAACGATATATAAATGCAGATTTCAACTGGCTAACTTCATCTTTGAATTCGTTATACATGGCATCAGGATCCAATTCAAACATGTACAAATTACTCTCATTGATTTGACCACTAAAAAAAGTACCATTTTGATCTACACCCATTCCAGACATGCCATTTATATCGATTGCAGTAGTACTGCCACCGCCTCCACTTGGTGCTCCCATCGCAAAAGAAGAATTCATATAATCCATTGTATCGAAATCACCAGGTGTAACGCAAACCAAGCCATGAGTACGACTAAAAAATAATGGCAAATAACCACAAACCGCAGCATTTAAAATACGATCATCTTGCAAATGAAATTCGATTTTCTCAGCTTCCATTTCAGCTATTGCTGGGTTGGTCAAATTTAATGGGTAAATAAATTTATCGGTATAGAAGAAGAGATGTGTTCGTGTTACGATAAACCGTAAATTGTTGCACTCCTTTTCAGTACCGACATTGTAGAATTGCGTTAGTTTTAGTGGTATGAATGATTGCAATTTCACTGATTCCGTTTCCGAAGTGAGAATGGCTGTTTGTTGAGAGCAGTAAAATCAGATCAATTTAATGCATATTTAGATAAGTTAGAAACTTACCAACACCGTACTGTATTTGTGGAGCATGTGCTGTGTTCACTGCGCCCCCGAGTATATAGATTTTTCCATCACAAATATGCATATCCAGAAGATGTAAATTTATATCGATATTATCTTTGAAAAGGTACCATTATTAAAAAAAAAAGGTAAAATAAAACCTTTCGCCTGTTATTCGTTATTCACATACCTCGCACATTCCAAAACTTATGTTGAAATTCATCACGTATTTTTCGTATGACATCGCTGTCTTCATACAGCATTTGCTCTACAGTACCCTTGTTTGCTAAGCGCCAACGTTGGCACCAACGATCAGAGAGAACCGTAACAAATGCTTCGTTACTCACACCGCCCTCACAGCCAATACCAACAAATTTCTGTGGGGAATAAATATAATTTTAATTAATTTGTTAAAAAGCTGCTAATGTGCATTACTCACATTCTCCTTATCACTGCCACTATTCATACCCATTATAATGGAAAATTTCTTGCCAATACCACCCAAAAAACCGGCGGGTTGGCGTATAGTTTTATTTTGCAGTACATGACGCCCATTGACTATTTGTAATTGCAGCAATACTAGATTGCAAGTCGTTGTTACCAACAAATATCCTTGTTGATGTGGCATATTCAGCATTTGATCAAATTCTTGTCCATCTAAAATCCCGCTAGTATCCACAGAAGAACCATCATGTGCTATGGATGGCCAATACCGTACATCACCAGTGGGTGAAACAGCCAAACATGAAGCCATTTGTTGTCCTTCACCAAGAAATACGCTAACCAATGTAGCCTTATTACCAATATCACAGTGTGGAAGTGTTAATTCGCGGCATTGTGCCATTGCAGCTACACGTCGTTGTTGCATGCGTAACAATTCTTTAGGTGTACGTGGTGAGGTGCTTTCGGATGTGTTGCGTGTATCCTTATATTGCCAAATTAGTAGCCGACGACCGTGTACAACCTAATAAATAATATTTGCTGTGAATCAATACATTTTTGCCTTGGTATTAACTCACCCAAGCCCAACCATTAGGCGCACAACGAACTGAAACATTTTGGTTCTTTTCATTAAAAGTCAAAGCCTCATTGACCAGGACAGGTAATTGAAATCCAAAACTTTCAACCATATTAAACTCTGAGCGTATACCAACTATTGAGGGATTAGATCGTGCAGATAGGCTGAAACGGCTAGTATTGGGTGGAGAACGCTATACAATGCATTGTTTATTTATTTTTAATATATATCCGTACTGACCCTTGGCTGCCGATGCCGGCCTTCTTCATTGCTGGAGATGACGGTCTACTTGATGCCGGCTGAGAACGCATTCTATTTGCAAATGAATTTCGCGGCATAGTCGTATACAGTTGCTGTAAAGATCTGTCCATATTTACTGTGACAATATTATTTTTGAAGTACAATAAATTAACTTTATCATAAAATTAATTCCCACCAGCGCGAAATTCCAAAAATACGAATGTGCAAAGTTGGATGACAGAAGTTGACAATTTAACTTTAAGAGTAGCCAACACAACTTTAAATGCAAACCCCGTTGGCAATCTACAAATTCTGCTTGTCAAGCACTGTATGATGATCCAACTACAACAGGTCGTAGCAGCTCGACAAACATTCAGCCACACACAAATTTTGCATGTATTTTGTGTTTGTAATTTGTGAGTTTAACGTCAAAATCGTACTGAGAAACGAGTGTAATGTCACAATTCGAGACAAAAGTAAAAATCAGCTGGTCTATGAACACGACATGTATTATTGGATCATGCAATGTATATTGTGGCGATTATTCTCAAGCATGTACAATCTATAGCTCAATAACACTCCCAACACTAGTTAAACACAACAAAGGAGACGATGGCAACTCTTATGCATGCAAGCGTGTACCTAAGAAGAGGAAGAGAGATGGCGCGAATGTTTGCGAATACAAGGCAAAGAGGAGATCACAATAAATAACACCGACCCATCGAGAACACGAAGAACGAACAATGAAGAACGTTCTCGGTGCGTAGGCAACACCCTGTCGGACTATATAGGGCAGTGACCAAGCAAGGCAGGTTTATCAGTTTATTTTCAAGCGCTGAACAGTGAACTACCGTGAAGTTACCAAATTCTTAAATTTGTATTGCGTTTATTCCTAGTAAATAAAACTAGCTATTAGTTACAATATCTGTGCTTGTGTTTATTTGACTTTATAGGGATCGAACCCAGGATTGATAATTAAAGAATCACCGAATTCGTCACAGTATGTGTGTGTTTGTGTCTAAAGGAAGAAAGTGGAATTTTTGTTGCTGCACGCCATATTCCGTCACTCGATTTTTGCTGGGAAACAAATAAGGGTTGCCTGTCAAAAAATCTACTACAAAAATATAAAAGAATAGAGCTTCTATACGGTTTCGAAATTGATCCAGATAAATATCAAGATCACAACGTTGTTGTTGCATTTACATGCAAAATTTCTATCTGGATCTGGATCACCCCTGATTGTAACACGCCTAATGCTAATGCAAAAATTAAGTTGCATTTAAGTGTCAAATTTTGTTTGGTAAATGCAAAGGTTTTTTTTGTCTCCTTCAGGAGACAACTGCTAAAACACTTCCGAAATTATCAAAAGGCGCGTTTTGACCTCGGTAATAATAATCCGGAAGCGGATTTTCCAGTTTCTGTTTTAGTAAAAAGATATTTGCAATCAAAGTTGAAAATTTTCTGTCATTTTCATTTGGTTGTTGTAATCACAGATTAGGGTGTACCGAAAAGTGCAAAAGTGTGTTCCGCGCAGAAATACTGTGCACAGCGTAGCCGGTGTTGGACTGGCTAAGGGCTATTTTTTTTTTTGAAGCGCGGCCGAAGACCTCCTGCGCAGAAGGGTGCTCTGCACATAAACACCTTGGTTCAAGCCCCCTATTTGGTATCGGAGCTGAGTCATTTTTGCGAATAACTTTTCACTGAAACAAAAAATTTTTAAAATGCTTTCGGATTGTTGATACCGAAGTCAAAACGAGTTGTTTTATACCTCTCCCGATATTCTTGGATATGTTTTAGCAGTTGTCTCCTAAAGGAAACAATTACCAATTCGAAAATAAGTACTGCATTTTGGGCTAAATACTAAAATGCGAGGTAAATGCAAAATACAGAATGAACTCACCTTGTAAAACAAATTTAATTTAATTTCGAAAAATTTTAAACTACGTCGAAAATGTAAAGCAGCTTAAGGTATGCTTGTAATTATTGTGAAGCATCTCTGTTAATATCTCTGCAATTGCTAATGTCATATATTGAGAAGAAGAAAAAGGTTTAGCGTTGTAAAAACAGTTGCAGAATCTTTCAAAATAATTAAACTTCATTTCACCATTTGACTAAAGTATAATTATACTATAAACAATATTAAACCTTTAGTATTCATAATTATTTCACATTATACCGTAAAGTAAAACATGGCGAGCTGGACAAACAATCAGCCATCTGGTAGTGCATCGCGAAGAAGATGGAATTTGGAAGGTAGGATAATGAAATATACAAAAACCACAAATCGCATTTTCAATATCATTTCAATTGAAATAATTTCCAATAGACCGCGCCTCTTTGAACAACTTAAAATATCACATAGCCGCAGATGGTTGTTCCGAGGTCCAATATGACTTGGCCAAACAATTGCTAAATAAGCCCATTGGTAAACTAACATTTTTATATGAATAAATGAATACTATTTTTTCTTAAATATATAGATGAAAAAGAAACTTCGAAACAGCAAGCGGTACATTGGTTAGTACGCGCATCACAACAAGGACATGAAGATGCCACTAAACTTTTGCAGCAATGCTTCGAAGAAGGATGTGGCATTACCACCGAGAACGAGACGGAAGTTCGTTGCTGCCTTTCAATGACACCAGGTGAACGTGCAGCCCGCAAGGCCGCACGTGAACTGTTTTCATGCCTGGCCAATGGTGGGCAACACATTACACCACGGCAACTTGAACGTAAAATGCGAGAAATTTATAATTTACAAAAGAAGCGCCGCCGTCACGTCAATTCAGTTTCTACATCAGAAGACGACGGTGAAGAAACTGAAGAAGATGAATACGACGCTAGGACTAATCGTCGACATGAGCCTTTAACAGATGCTGCATCAATAGGCAATGGTGATATCAACTTACAACCACGCCATCGATTACGAAAACAGCCTCGCAGACGTCTTACTTCGTGCTCAAGAGAAAGGGCGACACCAGCATCTGTGCGCGTTATAACCGAAGAAAATTTAGTATCTGCTGCTGTCAATTATGCAGCAGGTCGTTTGCCTGCTGTAAACGACGATCTAACACTATCAGTGCCACATCCAACAACCTTAGATCATGTGCCGTGCTTTCATCGTTTACTATTCCATCCAATACTATTCTTTACTATCCTCTATCACCGTTTGGTGAAATTTATAGCTACATTCCCAACGGTTTTACCACCCAGTTTACGCATATTTTTACTTTTTATCCTTTATTGGTTAGCATCAAGTGAAAAACTTACAATATTTCTGCCAATAGGATTTTACTACATCTGTCTAGCTGTTATGATATGCTCCACGTGTAAAATGCTAAAGACCAAGCAAGAGTTCATAGATTTTCGTATATGGTCTGGTTTATTCCTAAGGTATGGTGATCACAATGTAGATGCGGATATATCTGAGAATCTCTTTTTGAAAAATAATCTGAAACCATATTTATATTTCTTTTGTGCTTTTATTGGCAATTTAATAGTATCACCGTTAATAGCAAATGGTTGGTTGCCACACTCTGAATTAACCATTGTTTCTTGTATATTCATTTTTGTTTCACTTGTTGCATTTATGTATTCCTCAGCCCGAACCTTTCCAGATTGGATTGTGTTGGTGTCATTCGGTGTAAATGTACTTGCTAAATATCCGTATGAAATGGATGATGTTGTTGCCACAGGTTGGCGTTTCCTAGATCTTAAAGTACCAACATTTTGTTCCTTTGTCATTGGCAATGGCATTGAATTTTGTTTGAATTGTCGTACGGCATTATATTTGCTCATACCGGGTTTCCTTATACACCTAGCTTCACGCAGTAATTGGAATGGTATTTACACGTACCTTATTCCACATTGCGTTACTTTAAGTTGGTTACAGTTATGTATAACAACCTCACAGAATGCAACAATGTTTGGTATGGTTAGAGCAACGTTGGGTTTAGCTGGCATTTTACTATTCCTACCACTATTTGGTTTGGTTTCGCTATTAGTACCTGTGTTTGTGGCTATCGATTGGATGGGCTTTACGGATCCCGGCATACGTTTGGGCAGCACGCTAGCAGCTGGCACATTAGCATTACTTGGTTCATGCTTTTTAGCGTTGAATCGCACTACACAAAAATATGTTACCTTTTTACAGGTGAGATCAACTAATAAATTTTTTGTAGCAGTACTTCGCTCTGCTTAAGCAGCATGTTCATTACAGTAGAGTATCATCAATCTCCTCTAACGGAAGTCCCAGGAAACAGAAGCTCCAATATAATTCCACGACTATTTCAATCATTGGACACACACAAGTCTTTCAGGTGGAAGTCTACGCAGCTAAACTACAAAAATGTGATAAATCGGTTAATGGTGCCCTGGCACCTTCAAGGCAATAATATAAATTCATAATTTGGATTTGCTAAAATTCGCAGTAATGGCTTTTACTGACCTCACTAGGCATGATGGGATAGAAAAAGCACACTCCAAAACAAATTTTTTTTTAGGACTTAGAGCGAGAAGAGTTGACCCAAAGGTTCAACGGAGTTGAAACAAGTCGTTCCCGCTATAGTCAGACAGGAAACTCTGCTAAGCCTTGGGGAGTGTTTTGCTGTTTATCATTTCCTTCACCTCAACATTTCATCTGAAGAAGGCTGCCGTACCGAAACGCTAGTTTTTATCCATCACTGTTTAATCTACATAAGGACAAAGTATCTCCGGGGTAGAAGGTTTACCTATCACCTGATTTCGACAGAAGATAAATGGGAGCCCCGATTGAGATGAAAAAACAAGATCTCAGTTTTCACTAAAAAAGAGATGACTGGTGGGATTTGATATGCAACGCCCAAAATCGCCTAGTCAATTAAGCACCAATAATGAGTGCGATATTTAATCTGCATCCCTGGGTGTCATGCCGACCAATCAGCGCGAAGTACTGTACCAGAGTAAAATATACCGCCTAGCGAATGTTAACCTCTGATAAATCATGTTTTAATAATTTTTTATTTTTGTATAACTAGGTTGTTATTTGCCTTATGGCTGCATGCATTCTTACATTCCCATACATGACTGCAAATTTCAAAGATGCACCACGTTTTGGCAACATTAATTCAATCGATGGCAAGGATGCGACTTTAATTGATGGTGTGGAGGTCAATCATAACTTAAAAGGGACAGATGATATTATACACAATGACCATGAATATATACCAAACATTTCCAGCCCTTTAAGTTGGCAAAAATTTTACACGCTCTGTGGTCAAGCGGCTAAGGAGCAATCCAATAAAATTGAAACACAATTAAGATGTGCTCATTTGGATGGTATATCAGTGATATGGGAAGGGACTGTAAGCCAAGCTCAGATCAATAGTGTTTCTAATATACGAGCCGAATATATAAACAAATATTTACCACCATGGCTAGGACGTATAATACGTTGTTTTTATGGTATACGCATTAGTGAACAATTAAAATGTGATTCATCACAAGTGGTGGATAAGCCCCTTTGTATGGATATGCAACGTTTGTTACTGCAGCAAAGTGAATTTGACGGTAAATGTTCATTACATCATTGGAATTCCTATGAATATGAAATACGTATGCGAATGCCCACACAAGGATTACTAAGCAAAAGTACTGATGTTATTCTACAAGCCAACAACAAATTTGGCAATTTTACACGTTCCCTAATGGCAGGAGATCGCCTTCTTTTCTATGGCACATTGCAAAATAGTCGCCCATCTTCCGTGAATGCTGTAGGTGTTATGAGTGGTGAAAGCGAGGATTTCATATTGGGTGCTACAAATGCTCGAATAAAATTATTAGCTGTTAAATGTTTGTCCTGTAGTGACAAAACACTCAAGCTGGTGAACATAGAACGTAAATCGCCGTTAAATGCACGAATGCGTGATCTAATGAGAGGAATTAAATATCTGTTGAATGTATTATTGAACCCACTCATCACTTTTAAATAACTTGTATAGTGTAAAATATGTATGTATATAATATATGTATTATACGGAACTATATTATTATGTTTTTTTTTTTGTTTCTTTGAGTAGCAACAAAAACACGAAGTGCGTTTCAGTACCCTCTTATGACAGGCCTACCTTACCGCGGCTATATTCTAGGCCCCTGGCCCGCTGGGTAATATAATACATACTTTTATGTGCACACACAGTGCACGAAATTATTGAATTGTCGCATTTAAATATTGTTCAGCGCAATCATCTTTGAAATCTGATTTAATAATGACAGAAAAATGATATGGGCTTAATAGTGTGGTTAATGCGTAGAATAGAGACAAATGCTAACTTTCCCATAACAAACTCGATTAGTGGAGGATAATCTAGAAGGTTCATATCAAATCGTTTAATTAATAGTGATGGTCCTAGACTTTAGGTTGTCTAGTTCCAAAGACTGCTTACATACACTGTTGCGCGTATTCAGTAAACGTACTAAAGGGCTTAAAGTCATTCATCTCAATGCGCAAAGCTTATATAAAAAACTCGATGAATTGAGATTCATATCTGAAGGTTCTGATATAGATGTTATATGTATTTCCGAAACCTGGTTTTCTTCATGTCACAACAATGATTTGGTGCAACTAAATGGATATCAACTTTTTAGAGCTGATAGACGTGGTCATGGTGGTGGTGTTGCTATATATGTTAAAAGTAGTTTATCTTGTAAATTTTGTTGTAGTGCTGGTCCAAGTGATTCTGTCGAATATGTGTTCGTGGAGGTGTTCTCCGTAAATAATGAAAGACTTCTTTTCGGTTGTGCATACAGACCTGATTGTGGAGTTAACTTCTCTGACTTTATTTAAATTTCTTGACCCTCTACATTTCAGCTATGATAATACAAGGTGGCGCAAAAGTAAGCTTCCGTTGTTCAGCATATCGGTTGTGGCACGTGCAGTGTGTGCTGTTGCACCGTCTTGTTGGAACCACATGTTTTCCAATCCCAATTCATCAAGTTGCGGCAAAAAGAACTCGTTGATCATTGCTCTGTAGCGCTCACCATTCACAGTAACCGTTTGGCCCCGACCGATTATTGGTCAAATAAATAGTCAGCAATATTCCGCGTTCTGGAGCAGCGTAGCGTAACATTGTTTATTAACGTGTATTTCGCATGTGTTTACTACACAAATGTCAAAACAGAACTGACTTTAGGGGCCAATCGCAAAATGTATAGCATTTTCTGATAGGGGGATTACTTTTGCGCAGTAACCGTTTTTCACCAACCGATTATTGGTCAAATAAATAGTCAGCAATATTCCGCGTTCTGGAGCAGCGTAGCGTAACATTGTTTATTAACGTGTATTTCGCATGTGTTTACTACACAAATGTCAAAACAGAACTGACTTTAGGGGCCAATCGCAAAATGTATAGCATTTTCTGATAGGAGGATTACTTTTACGCCACCTTGTATTATATCAATATTGTTATTATCAAAAAAATGGCATTTGAGTACTTAGCGTACGTTTTATCGCGGGATGAGGAACCTTAATCCCGAATCGTTATAGCTAAGTTAGTGAATAGCACAGTCGGTAATGCAGGATACAAAATCGTTAATTAAAATCTCGAAAAATCGCATCGTTGTAAGTTAGTAAATTCCACAAGGTTGGGTCACTTTAAAAAAAATAATAATTTTTATTCATTATTTTTATAGCTATACTTATTTAATCAGTATTATTTTTTTGCCATTCTAAAAAATAATATCGATACAATTTTCTGAAAACAATTAATTGTTGGCCTAGTCTATGATTTAATAACATAATATCAATATAAATCATTGAATCATGGTCTAGTGCAATTGGTTTCCAAACGGGAAACCCATGATCCAACTAATGAAAAGGCCAACCAATAGAATATAAGGCTTAATGTATTTATTACTTTAACTAGCTAGCACCCCATTCAACTTATACTATGCACATAAATGCTAAAAAAAAGGCAATAAATTGTATAGTTTCGAAGGAAAACGAGCTAAATTTTGCAAGGAGTAGAAGAAAAACCAAATACATTTATTCGGCTATTGTTAAAATGTCCGCATGTAACATAACCCCCTTTTTCAAAAGTTTAACAACTTTGAGATTTTGTCTCGTTTTCTCATTGTACATCTGTACCATGGATGAAAGAGATCCTCAAAAGTGCACCTACTCCCTCCTCGCTTTGGTGTAGAATACTAAAAACTTAAAATTATGTGTTGTTTATTTAACGACACAGATAACAACCCCAAATTGTGCGTTGTTTACTTAACGACACAGCTGATCGCGAATAAACGAATATCGATAAAAATTGTTAGTGAATACCGATATCGTTATAAATATTGTGACGAATTCGATGATTCCTTGAGTATCAATCCTCGGTTCGATCACTATAAAGTCGAATAAACACACGCACAGATAATGTAACTAATAGCTAGTTTTATTCACTAGTAATAAACGCAATACAAATTTGAGAGGTTGGTAACTTCGCAGTAGTTCACTATTGAACGCTTGAAAATAAACTGATCAACCTGCCTTGCTTGGTCACCGCCTTATATAGTCCAACAGGGTACTTGCCTACGCACCGAGAACTTTCTTGGTTATTCGCTTTTCGTGTTCTGGAAGGGTCGGTGTTATTTATTGGAATCTCCTCTTTGCATCGTATTCGCAAACACTCGCGCCATCTCTCTTCCTCTTCCTAGTTACACGCTTGCATGCATAAGCGTAGCCATCGTTATCTCTGTTGTGGTTTAACTAGTGGTGGGAGTGTTATTGAGTTCGGAATGGTACATGCTTGAGAATAATCGCCACAATATAGTTACGACAAAATGTCGATTGCGAATGTCGTTATAGAAGTTAGTGAATTCCACTACTGGATAGCTGATTGGAACGCAACTAATATAGAAGCATTGGCTCATAGTTATAGTCAAAGTTAATAGATGAATTCTGTAACTAGTATCTATTCACTAATAGAGACATTTTGTGGTCAATATCAATTTTGATACAATTTGGTATTCAGTAAGCTGTCTCACATCTCTAGTCTCAAAAAAAGAGTCAATAATTTGTCAGCTGGTTCTAGGCAGGTCACAAACAGTAAAATAATGGGTTAAAAAGTAAAGAAATTACAAAAAATAATAAATTTTTAGTGTGGAAACATTTATATATTTAAAAAAATAATATTTAGTTCACAAAAAATAAAATAAAAAATAAAAAAATTAATTGTCCGCGATCCTGGGTTCGAACCTGAGTCTCACAGGTTGTACTCACGACGCTTACTACCTGGGCTATCCCGATATCTACACATCTACTGTCAATTGCTGTACTTGAGATGTATGCAAGTGTGTTTTCACCACATATCATTGGTGAACTTTTTGTGATTTTCTCGTACAGAATACCAAAATCATCTGAAGTCACAAAAGTTGTCTCTATTAATAGCTGTATTCTGTAAGTCTGTCTCATCTCAAGTCACTAATTTGAGATTTTTCAATAGACAATTTTTGTGACTTCAAATTATTTCGGTATTCTGTAAGAGAAAATCACAAAAAGTTCACCAATGATATGTGGTGAAAACACACTTGCATGCATCTCAAGTACAGCAATTGACAGTAGATGTGTAGATATCGGGATAGCCCAGGTAGTAAGCATCTCGAGTACAAAGTGGGCTACGCATTTTATTATTTTTTTGATTTCTTTAATTTTTAACCCAACATTTTGCTGTTTGTGACCTGCCTAGAACCAACTGACAAATTAGTGACGAGAGATGTGAGACAGCTTACTGAATACCATGATCCAACTACAACAGGTCGTAGCAGCTCGACAAACATACAGACACACAAAAATTTTCCATGTATTTTGTTTTTGTAATTTGTGAGTTTAACGTCAAAATCGTACTGAGAAATGAGTGGAATGTCAAAATTCAAGAAAAAATTAAAAATCAGCTGGTCTAATAACACGACCTGTATTATTGGATCATGACTGAATACCAAATTGTATCAAAATTGAAATTGATCACAAAGTGTCTCTATTAGTGACTAGATACTAGTTACAGAATTCACCTATAAATTTGACTATGACTATGCCCCATTATATACATATATGTCTAGTATCTCTAAACGGGACACCCCCGTTTTAGTTTTACTCATGATCGTTTTACTATGCCCATTCTGAGAAAAAAATTCATGTGTCATCAGCGTTGCCGTTTTGGTCCAATTGAACCAAAATTGGTTTTTTGGTATTGACTTATTTCAGAAATATGAAGGCCCTTTTCTGCAGTACTGTGCATACTGCATTTACACACACGCGACAAAACAAGTAGTTTTAGTTTGTTTTTAAAGTGTCTTACGTAATACGTAAACGTATATCAGCTATCGCAGCGATTTGGTATGACCAGTTCAACCTTCTAGGTCATGTCATCCCTCTTTCCGTAAGGAAGAAGAAGATGGTTAGATCAACCATCGAGTTGCACGTCATTACCTTTGTGCATATTAGTCGCCTCTTACGACCGCTATGCCTACCTCGGGCATATTCTAAGCCCCTAACCCGGAGGGAGTTTGCTCGTCCGTCCGTTGCATCTCTTGTATGGCGGTGATGCCAGCTTTTTCCTTCCTCAGGACCTCAACCGGGAGCGGACATTCCAGGTGCATGCCCTTATCTCGTAATCCTTATTTCGTTTGCTGGTGTTTTCATCTAAAAAAGGGGTTCTCATATCCGAGATTTTGTTGAATTTCATTGGAGCGTTGTTTTATGTAAAGGGTTCGTAACCCAACCACAACTCGCTTGGAGGGAGGTTGTAATTCAATTCAAGCGAACTATCCACCACAATTAAAGCCCGGTTAGCATTAACTGGAGATTGTCGCATAACTTCATTAGATTAAATATTTTTGCCTAAATGAGATGTGTTGGAATTTCTTAATTTAGACGCGTTCCAATCAGGAGTGATCCAGATCCAGATAGAAATTTTACATGTAAATGCAACAACAATGTTGTGATCCTAATCTTTTTTTTGATCAATTTTGACAGAGCGAAAGAAAATTCTGACGTTTATCGCGGTGAGTATAAACGTCAGAAGTTATCCTAGCCCATGGGGCTGGGTAAAATTTTGAAAACTACGAATGTGTACACATATATGCATTCGGTATTGCCAATCATATTATTTCAAATGAATTTATATGCCGACACGTTATTAAACGATAAAATATAATTTAACGCAAAGGATACAAAATAAAATGGCAAAAAAAATACGTACATTTAAAATTTATTTACAGACTATTTGCTTTGGCACGTGATTTTCTCAGATGTCAAAATTTACAACTGTCAAAATTTACCATTTCATTTGGCACAGCGAAATGAAACATATTTTTACACCATAGAAAATTTGTTTACCTCATTTTTCCTCTGAGTAAAATGTTTCCGATTAGCACACGGCCTTTGGGTATTGTTTTGGTAGACGAAAAATTTCTTGAGTGGTAACACTCCGATCATTGTGTTTATTTATTCCATTTGTGTTTATTGCAGTTCAATTGCGGGAATTTATTACCATTTATTAATTAATAATGGCCGAAAAGAACAAAAATGTTGGCTACAAAATTTTATTGAAGTTATCCTATGGTGAATTAACTGATGAACATATTCCTGCATTTTACTTAAGCCGACCAGAAATATGCGCGCTGTATAAAAAAACTAAGACTGATGAGCTCGAAGATGACTTTCGTCTTAAATATTTTAAAATGCCTAAGTTAACATCATATCCTCTAGATTTGAATGAAGGATTTTACCAATATATTTTTCGACGGGAGGCCACAAACCTTCAACTTATGGCTAAAGTAATAAAATTTATTTTAGAAGCCAACAATAATATTCTACAGCCAGATAGCTCACAGAAGACGGAAGCGTCTTCTCAGCCAGAGCCAGAAGTCGGGAAAACTCAACTACCTTTGAAGCGAAAGTTAGTGCTTAGCCAACGCGGAGTATTGGCTCGGCTTATGCTGATACCATATCGGCTAAATGGGTCAGAGTACAATGATTGCACGTTTCATGCCATAAGATACTATGGCATCCTGCACATTGTTGATCCTGTTCAGAGCGGAGGTAAAACAAAAAACGATACGTATCATAGAAAATTCGAGCAAATTTGCTATTCTGGTAAGCATTTATAATTTTTTATTAACCTCCACCAAGCAACAATTTCTTATTAGTATAAGTTTTAGCCGGGGACATCGCAAACATACAAACTAAACCAGGATAGTACGTAACGGAGTAAAATGAAACATATAATTAAATAAATATGTGCTTCGCAATTTTTAGATCTTTCATTTCATAACTACGTAGGTAAATAAACAGGCGTTTCTCGTTTTACGGCCACCAACCAATAAATCTAGGTATAAGGAATATATGTTAATCATCAAGTTTGTATATATGTACGTTTGTCCTACCAAGCAAATAACGGTTGGTTGTCAAAAATATCTACTACAAAAAACCATTCCCACAACAGCCGGTTCTATCGCACCGGAATGACCCGGGTTTTTTCACCCGGCCAAGGGCTGTTATTTCAGTGTAACCCTGTCCAATCTGTCCCGTCCCACCCTTAAATTGTCATCCTCGGAGCAAACCCTTGCAGCTGGGTTGCTCCATTGTTTCTTGTTACGGGCTGGGGTCGAACCCAATCCTAGACCAAGAGACTGGATCTGCTGCGTTTGCTGGAAGAAAATTTATATTAAACGGTCGTATTCGGTACAATGCGCCAAGTGTAAGAGATGGTTACATAAATCTGGATGTTCAGGGCTTAACCCTGCCATCCACAGACCCCGTACTTTCTTTAGTACTTTTGAGGCACCTTGCTGTACACGTCCAAGGACGTCCCGCGGTAGTCGCCGCTCTGGCACTCCCTTACCGCTTCTACCTACTTCCAATAGTCACAATAGTGGCTCAGTCTATACAACTGGCAGCACCGCTGCCATCCCTGCCTCACCCACTCCCGACTGTCGCTCACGCACACCAGCGTCTCAATCTCCCACTGCAGCTCAACACTCCTATCCCCTCCGGAATAGGCCAGATATGAGCATCGCCGAGCGTCAGTCCCCTCTGTCTCTGCCCCTAATGCACCCCCCTGCTTCCAGCCTGCACGTGGGTCAGGAACACCACCTCCTAGTACCTTTCACTACGTGCACCGTTTGTCGGCAAAGATTATATAAGCCTGCGACATCCGTCAAGTGCAACAATTGCCTTGGCCTGTGTCACACCCTTATGTGCTCTGGGCTCGCAAACGGTAACCTTTGGACGGATTCGTTCATAGCCCCCTGTTGCAGTACACAACCGCCCTCCACGCCAGACAACATCGGCCATGGCGCTGTCAACTCTAGACTGCGACATAGTTTAGGCCTTAGCCTACCTCCACCTAGGCAAACGCATCCGTCCCTCACGCCTAGTATGTCCCCCGTCTCCCCTCCTACACACTTCAAAATTCTGCAGCTGAACTGTAATGGATTAGATGGAAAGATCGCGGAGATAACTGACTTTATGAAGACGCACAACATCAAAATCGCCGCGATACAAGAGACAAAACTGAACACGAGATCGGACTTACGAACTTGTGATGGGTATAATGTACATCGTAAAGACCGTCCCAGCGGTCTTGGGGGTGGCCTTGCGTTCATTAGACATCACTCTGTACAATACAATCTATTTTCCCCTAACGTCGACCCCAGGGACTCTACCTTAGAATGCCAAGGCATAGCAGTCCGGTCAGGAGACGCCGACCTGCAAATCATAAACATCTATATTCCTCCTGTCACGTGTTGTCCTAGAGATTATCATCCCGACATTAGTGCGTTGCTAAGGGGCGATAACCGTCTAATCCTAGGCGACTTCGACGCGCATCACGATCTCTGGCACTCCAACTTGCCAGCAGACAGCAGAGGACACGCAATTGCAGACCAAATAGATAACTCAGCATTCTGTACAGTCAATGGAGATGCCCCCACCAGGGTGGCAGGTAACTGTCACAGTTCGCCAGACATCTCCATAACGAGCGCGGGCCTTATTAACTTTGTCATCTGGCGACCGATGCTTACATTAGCTTCAGACCACCTACCCATCTTACTCTCTGTTGAACGACCGACCGACTTCATAACGACTGATAAAATAAGATACATCAACTTCACCAAATCGGACTGGGACCGCTGAACTGAATATACAGAGCGCTCCTTCGCTGCCTTACCCACTCCTACGGACGTACGCAAAGGCGAAATGGAGTTTCGCAAGATCATTGATTCAGCCTCATGCCGCTTTATTCCTGCTGGCAGAATACCAGAAATTCGTCCGAATTTCCCGGCAGAAGCTGCGGCGATGGCAAGAGAACGTGACCAAGTGACACTCATCAATCCCGCAGATCCCAGAATAAAAGATCTCAATGCGGAAATTCGTAGGATTGTGAACGAACACAAGCTGACCAAGTGGAAACAACACCTTGAGACATGCAACCTCTCGGCGGAGTCGGCAAATTATGGTCGACTGTCAAGGCCCTATCCAATCCGACCAAACACAAAGACAAGGTCGCCATTGCTTTCGGCGACAGCGTCAAATCGGACGCCAGGAAATGCGCGAGCTCCTTTTGCCGGCTGTTTATAATGCATCCACCTGCGGATAGGACTAAGAGAAGAGCCTTCCGACGTGCGCTCAAACACAAACACTCTACTGCGCCCATTGCCGTCTCAATCGCAGAGGTTAAGGAAGCCATAATGGAGGCCAAACCCTAAAAATCCATCGGACCCGACGGAATCGCCATGAAGATGATCAAACACCTTGGCCACGAAGGACAGAGTTATTTAGCGGCTCTCTTTAATCTCTCTCTAACTACCTTCGTTATACCTGAGATATGGAAACAAGCGATTGTAGTTCCCCTATTAAAACCAGGGAAGCCGGCGAACCTAGGAGACTCTTATCGTCCGATATCCCTCCTTTCGCCGGTAGCGAAATTACTAGAGTCCATTCTGCATCTAAAATTGGCCGATCATTAACATGGTTTCCTCAAAAATCACAGCACGACATCCGCTTTGAACGCCATTACAACGCAGATTAAGAACGGTTTGAATCAACATCCACCAAACCATAGGACGGTTCTCGTGGCACTTGACCTGTCAAATGCATTTGATACGGTCAATCACGCCACACTCCTCCGAGATCTGGATGAGACACCGCTCCCTGCCGGCCTTAAGAGGAGGTGGACCGCTAATTATCAAATTCAGGAACAAGAAATCTAGACCACGAAGAATAAAACAAGGTGGTGTTCTCTCTCCCCTCTGGTTTAATTTCTATGTTTCGAGACTTCCCCCCCCACCAGAGGGAGTCTCCATTGTTTCCTACGCTGACGACTGCACGATAATGGCCTCGGGCAAGGGTCCCTCCATTGATGAACTCTGTATTAGAATCAACAGTTACCTCCATGACCTTTCCAGCTTCTTCACCGAGTGTAATCTGACCCTGTCTCCGGCTAAATCTACGGCGACCCTGTTTACTACATGGAATGCGCAGATGGGGCAAGAGTTAAATGTCCACGTAGACGGAGTACCTCTACCTACTGTCAACCACCCAAAAATCTTGGGTGTGACATTTGACAACGGCCTCACCTTCGCTGGTCATGCCGCCGCAATAGCCTCAAAGGTACAGAGCCGCAATAAGATCCTCAAGTCACTGGCCGGCAGTACTTGGGGAAAAGACAAAGAAACATTGCTTGCTACATATAAGGCTGTTGGCCGGCCGGTTATTGACTATGCTGCGCCTATATGGTCGCCCAATCTTTCTGACACCAACTGGAGGAAATTGCAAGTCTGCCAAAACACCGCCATCAGAACTGCTACGGGATGCCTGCTTATGTCATCTGAGTCTCACCTCGATCAAGAGGCAAAATTGCTCAATGTTCAAGAGCACATGGAACTCTTGAGTAGACAGTTCCTTCTGAACTGTCATAAACCCAGTCATCCAAACCGACATCTTTTGGATGTAGCACCGCCCCCCAAAGACATAAGGAGACATCTCCGTAAGCATTACGATGAGATCCGGCATCATATCTCTTTGTCGGTAGACAGATCTCTCAGATCTCGGCCTGTGAATCCCGATATTAATACTCAACCACCTGAATTGGCTGAGGAGGAACGTGTACTCCCGAGGGAGACTAGAGTCATACTGGCACAACTTCGTTCTGGATATTGTAACAGGTTAAACTCTTACTTATCCAGACTGAACCCCAACATACCAAATACATGCCCTGCATGTGGTATGACCCCTCATGATACCATGCATCTCTTCTCCAGTTCAGTTGAACCCACTCTTCTAACACCTACATCACTCTGGTCCAACCCTGTGGAAACTGCGCGTTTCCTCGGACTTCCGTTAGAAGAGCCTGATGACAATTTAGAGTGATCGAGCCCATTGGGAAGGCGAAGCACTGTTAACAACAACAACAACAAAAACCAAGTGAACAGAACTTCTATGGATTCGAAATAGAGTTTTATAAATACCAGGACCACAACATTGTTGTTGCCGCGGTATGGTGGATGGTGTGCTAGCTAAAGACCCTGGGTCAGTTCCCGACGGCATTTTCTAATTATTTTTCAAAAAAGAAATTGCATTCGGGCCGGTAAGAAAATTTTAGGTCTATAAACGTTTTTAAAATCGGAACGTAAACCAGGTGTGGAATTGGGACCGAAACGGGGACTTAATCGAGACCGGAAATGAGACCGTAAACAAAATATAAAGAGGGTTTGAAACCAACCGGAGTCTAAGACGGGTTTGAAACTGAAAGCTATTTCGTAAACGGATTTTACCCGAATAATTGCCGCGTCGACTAAGCATAATGAAATATATACTGCTATAAAACTACATAAAAAATTAATTTCTTTTATTTAAACGGCAATTTGTGTTTGCTTTAGATCATCCTGATTTGGATCCCATAACCGATGTACCTGTGGATGACAATATTTCAACTTATGCTATATATCGTTCTAACATCAAAGAGTTTGATTTAATATATTCAGGAGAATTTTCCGGAGTGACAGCCGACCATAAAATCGATGATATGTGAGTATAACTTTTTCCGAAATACATGTTGCCCGATTTCGTGTTTAAACACCATTTAATTTCCATCAACAACATTAACAAAAAATCTGATAATCGGGTCCCATAAGCGGCTATCAACCGACATAACAGAGAACGTAAGTTCAAAAGAGCCAACGATAGGGAGAGTTCTTTGTCGAATATGGCTCCGATGCGTTTCGGTGCTAGTAGCATCTGAAACTAGCTAACAATTGTCATGGGAGTGGCTTGTTCTGGAACTAGCCCAACTGCCATAGGAGTGATTTGTTTGTTGTTAACCTTTTCACTATCTTTTTCAGTCATAATTTGGATGAAATCAACAAATGTAAATTTATACAAACAAAATTATTGTGGAAGCAGAATAACATTGACATTCTAAAACACCCAAAGTGTTTACTTTGGTGGGCACAATTATATTTAGCAAATACAAACGATTTATGTATTGGCTTGAAGGATAAAGATGGAGTTGTGCGAACTCCAGTGCAGCTGTTTAAAGTACAGAATATTCCGAAGGTAAGAATGCAATGCTAATTTTATTACAATTTGGTAACTAGTTTTTACCTTAACACTCTTTTAGAATCAAAAATGGAAGCCATTCATTTGTAACCGATTTTTGCTCACTGTGTTAACACTGATCGATGACACGATGTCCAAAGTTAATTGCCCCTATACAGTTTACGAATTTAAATACGACTCCCATGCAGGTTGTATTAAATCGAAAATTCATCGCGGTAAAACAGAGTTTTCGTTCCTGTCCGAGAACTATATTAAACATTGCAAGGAACAAAATATTCGCAAATAACCACAGATGCAACCACCCTTATACCTACATATTGCAATGCTGCAACCATAATCATATAAATAGTGTTTTAACGATACGAGTAGTTTGCTAAAGCTCTGGGTAGTGTAGTTTTTTTTACATGTAACACAATCATTAATAGGTAGCTATGTTTCGTCTACTATTCGTTGTCACATTTTAATTTATATTTACAATTGTTGACAGTAGAAATGGTTACGGCTTGGCTATGGTGTTAGGGTATGTAGCCTTTATTTTCAGTTAACGATTGTTTGTAAACAAAAATTTTTGACAAAATAATACGTTACATTAAACAAAGTATGTTTGTGCCTTATGCTAACAACTTTTAGCAATTTTTTTCAGTTTTGCCAACTACATTTTTAAATAGGTAATTTAATCTAACCTTACTCTGGTGTTCGTTGCAAAAGAAAGCTGTACATAGATAAAGAAACAGAAGAAAAGGACCGTAAGAGTTGTTTACTTGGATTTTATTACCTATGCTCGAATTAGTTCGTCAATAAGTTTTTTTTATAATTGCATGTTTCATATTTATACACAAATATCATAAAAAACAATTTATTTATTTCAAAATTGGTTAAATAACTTTGTTTTTTATCCATACATTTACAAGGGAAATAACGTTGTTAAGTCTTTTTCGTGAACGTGAATCAGTCGTAAGCACGTGCGGTTCATTCCGCCAAGGAATTTCATTTGAATTCTTTTTCTTGTTGTTTTTGACGACAAAAACACTATCTGGCGACCGATGCTTACATTAGCTTCAGACCACCTACCCATCTTACTCTCTGTTGAACGACCGACCGACTTCATAACGACTGATAAAATAACATACATCAACTTCACCAAAGCGGACTGGGACCGCTTTACTGAATATACAGAGCGCTCCTTCGCTGCCTTACCCACTCCTACGGACGTACGCAAAGGCGAAAGAGAGTTTCGCAAGATCATTGATTCAGCCTCATGCCGCTTTATTCCTGCTGGCAGAATACCAGAAATTCGTCCGAATTTCCCGGCAGAAGCTGCGGCGATGGCAAGAGAACGTGATCAAGTGAGACTCATCAATCCCGCAGATCCCAGAATGTTGTTGTTGTTGTTGTTAACAGTGCTTCGCCCTGCCCCAGATTGGACAGGGTTACACTGAAATAACAGCCCTTGGCCGGGTGAAAAAACCCGGGTCATAAAAGATCTCAATGCGGAAACTCGTAGGATCGTCAACGAACACAAGCTGACCAAGTGGAAACAACACCTCGAGACATGCAACCTCTCCGGCGGAGTCGGCAAATTATGGTCGACTGTCAAGGCCCTATCCAATCCGACCAAACACAAAGACAAGGTCGCCATTGCTTTCGGCGACAGCGTCAAATCGACGCCAGGAAATGCGCGAGCTCCTTTTGCAGGCTGTTTATAATGCATCCACCTGCGGATAGGACTAAGAGAAGAGCCTTCCGACGTGCGCGCAAACACAAACACTCTACTGCGCCCATTGCCGTCTCAGTCGCAGAGGTTAAGGAAGCCATAATGGAGGCCAAACCCTCAAAATCCATCGGACCCGACGGAATCGCCATGAAGATGATCAAACACCTTGGCCACGAAGGACAGAGTTATTTAGCGGCTCTCTTTAATCTCTCTCTAACTACCTTCGTTATACCTGAGATATGGAAACAAGCGATTGTAGTTCTCCTATTAAAACCAGGGAAGCCGGCGAACCTAGGAGAGTCTTATCGTCCGATATCCCTCCTTTCGCCGGTAGTGAAATTACTAGAGTCCATTCTGCTTCCTTACTTCGTTACAAATCTAAAATTGGCCGATCATCAACATGGTTGCTCCATTGTCTCTTGTTACGGGCTGGGGTCGAACCCAACGCTGGACCAAGAGATTGGATCTGCTGCGTTTGATGGAAGAAAATTTATATTAAACGGCCGCATTCGGTTCAATGCGCCAAGTGTAAGAGATGGCTACATAAATCTGGATGCTCAAGGCTTAACCCTGCCATCCACAGACCCCGTACTTTCGAGTCACCATGCTGTACACACCTAAGGGCGTCCCGCGGTAGACGTCGCTCTGGCGCTCCCCTACCCCCCTACCAACTTCAAGCAGCCACAATGGTGGCTCAGTTTACATGACCGGCATCACTGCTCCCTCTTTCTCAGCAGACAGTAGAGGACACGCAATTGCAGACCAAATACACAACTCAGCATTCTGTACAGTCAATGAAGATGCCCCACCAGGGTAGCAGGTAACTGCCAAAGTTCGCCAGACATCTCCATAACGAGCGCTGGCCTAATTAACATTGTCATCTGGCGACCGATGCTTGAATTAGCTTCAGACCACGTACACATCTTACTCTCCGTTGAACGACCGACCGACTTCATAACGACTGATAAATAAGGGTGTGTAACGCTGCGCGGCTTCACGAAATTGCGCTGATGCCGGTGTTGGCTTTACTGGCGCTGATACCTTTATTTGTGATACCATAACGCCATGAAGCCAGCAGCGCCAAAAACACTAAACTACTACGAAACACCGCTGTACTGGAGTGGCGCTACTGCCGCCAGTGAGTTGAAGGTGTTTTCGGCGCTGCTGGCGTCATTGAGTTGAAGGGGTTTCTGGCGCTGCTGGCGTTATGGTATCACAAATAATGGTATCAGCGCCAGTGACGCCAACATCCGCGCTACAGCTACCAAGGGCTACCAAAAATGTTGAGGAGGATACCCAAAGACGCGTTTGCGCAAAAATCATAGCACGACATCCGCTTTGAACGCCATTACAACGCAGATTAACAACGGTTTGAATCAACATCCACCAAACCATAAAACGGTTCTCGTGGCACTTGACTTGTCAAATGCATTTGACACGGTCAATCACGCCACACTCCTCCGATATCTGGATGAGACACCGCTCCCTGCCGGCCTTAAGAGGTGGACCGCTAATTACCTCAATGGTCGACAGGCAAAAGTCAAATTTAGGAACAAGAAATCTAGACCACGAAGAATAAAACAAGGGGTGCCGCAAGGTGGTCTCTCTCCCCTTTTGTTTAATTTCTATATTTCCTAAGTCACTGGCCGGCAGTACTTGGGGAAAAGACAAAAAAACATTGCTTGCTACATATAAGGCTATTGGCCGGCCGGTTATTGACTATGCTGCGCCTATATGGTCGCCCAATCTTTCTGACACCAACTGGAGGAAATTGCAAGTCTGCCAAAACACCGCCATCAGAACTGCTACGGGATGCCTGCTTATGTCATCTGAGTCTCACCTCCATCAAGAGGCAAAATTGCTCAATGTTCAAGAGCACACGAAACTCTTGAGTAGACAGTTCCTTCTGAACTGTCATAAACCCAGTCATCCAAACCGACATATTTTGGATGTAGCACCGCCCCCCAAAGACATAAGGAGACATCTCCGTAAGCATTACGATGAGATCCGGCATCATATCTCTTTGCCGTTTGATCTGCGGAACCATAGACGGGCTCTAAATGACCTCCACACCGAGTCGGTAGACAGATCTCTCAGATCTCGGCCTGTGAATCCCGATATTAATACTCAACCACCTGAATTGGCTGAGGAGGAACGTGTACTCCCGAGGGAGACTAGAGTCATACTGGCACAACTTCGTTCTGGATATTGTAACAGGTTAAACTCTTACTTATCCAGACTGAACCCCAACATACCAAATACAAGCCCTGCATGTGGTATGACCCCTCATGATACCATGCATCTCTTCTCCTGTTCAGTTGAACCCACTCTTCTAACACCTACATCACTCTGGTCCAACCCTGTGGAAACTGCGCGTTTCCTCGGACTTCCGTTAGGAGAGCCTGATGACAATTTAGAGTGATCGAGCCCATTGGGCAGGGCGAAGCACTGTTAACAACAACAACAACAACAAAAACCCTTCCCGAAGGATTTGAGGAATGTTGTTGTTTTTAGTGACAGCCCGACTTGGCAACCCTTTAGGTCATGTCACCCCTCCTTTCGTAAGGATTGAGAAGTGAGAGGTTCCCACAACAGTCGGTTTTTTTACCCGCCCAAGGGCTGTTATTTCAGTGTAACGCTATAACCCTGTCAAAAAAAGAGGTGAGAGGCATCATATCCGTAGATCAACCACCTTCGTATTTTAGTCGCCTCTAACGACAAGTAATATTATTTTGAAAAAAATTGAATGTGTATCTGTGTCTCCTTAATAGGCGTCCAAAGTACTAAACCGATCTTCATGAAATTTCCACATGTATATTTTTGGGTTCATTGGTTACAGCATAGGCTATATATAGTTTAAATAAAATTTCAGTTCCCATAAATCTGAACGTATTTGGTCTACATCAATAATATATGGATATATGTGTCACTTGGTAAAGATTAACATAATTTTGGAAAATTGAGCGGTGCCACGCCCACATATTGTTTGTGATTCATTAATATCCACAGTTTATTGTCGATTTCTATGAAGCTTTTACGATAGGTTCAGGAGGTCGCTGTGTACGACACAGGCTATATATAGTTTTGGAAAGCTGCAATTCGGTATAGCTTGGAATTTATTTGGTTCAAGGTAATGATATTTTATATATCTGCAACATTCCCATAACAGCCGTTTCTATCGTACCGGAATGACCCGGGTTTTTTTACCCGGCCAAGGGCTGTTACTTCAGTGTCCCGTCCCACCCTTAAATTGTCATCCTCGGAGTAAACCCTGGCAGCTGGGTTGCTCCATTGTCTCTTGTTACGGGCTGGGGTCGAACCCAACGCTGGACCAAGAGATTGGATCTGCTGCGTTTGATGGAAGAAAATTTATATTAAACGGCCGCATTCGGTTCAATGCGCCAAGTGTAAGAGATGGCTACATAAATCTGGATGCTCAAGGCTTAACCCTGCCATCCACAGACCCCGTACTTTCGAGTCACCATGCTGTACACACCTAAGGGCGTCCCGCGGTACACGTCGCTCTGGCGCTCCCCTACCGCCCCTACCAACTTCAAGCAGCCACAATGGTGGCTCAGTTTACATGACCGGCATCACTGCTCCCTCTTTCTCAGCAGACAGTAGAGGACACGCAATTGCAGACCAAATACGCAACTCAGCATTCTGTACAGTCAATGAAGATGCCCCACCAGGGTAGCAGGTAACTGCCAAAGTTCGCCAGACATCTCCATAACGAGCGCTGGCCTAATTAACATTGTCATCTGGCGACCGATGCTTGAATTAGCTTCAGACCACGTACACATCTTACTCTCCGTTGAACGACCGACTGACTTCATAACGACTGATAAATAAGGGTGTGTAACGCTGTGCGGCTTCACGAAATTGCGCTGATACCGGTGTTGGCTTTACTGGCGCTGATACCTTTATTTGTGATACCATAACGCCATGAAGCCAGCAGCGCCAAAAACACTAAACTACTACGAAACACCGCTGTACTGGAGTGGCGCTACTGCCGCCAGTGAGTTGAAGGTGTTTTCGGCGCTGCTGGCGTCATTGAGTTGAAGGGGTTTCTGGCGCTGCTGGCGTTATGGTATCACAAATAATGGTATCAGCGCCAGTGACGCCAACATCCGCGCTACAGCTACCAAAAATTTTGAGGAGGATACCCAAAGACGCGTTTCGGTTTCAGTAATCATAATCCGAGTGCGGCAAATTAAGATTTGAAACAAATTAAAAGTTTTCCACAAAAAAAGGTTGAATAATTTGCCTTTTGTTCATTACTTTTAAACGGGTAAAAAAAGTTACACTCCGCCTTCGAATTCTTCATCAAGGCATGGATACGTGAGTGTAGATACCTCATCGGACCATTTTCGTTCAGTACTCGATTGTGTCTCCCAAACTATATTATTACCGGAGTTAGACTCCGCCTTTGGATTCTTTATCCTGGCATGAATACGTGTCTCTAGGTACCCCCTCCAAATGCTTTGTATTAGTTTTCGGTGATGTCTCATAAACTGCGCCCCTAGCAAAATGGTATCATTGCGCCAAAAAAACACTTAACGCAATTGCGTTAACGCACTGCGCTGATACCGGCTATGGCGCTGGCTTCAAGGTATCAACGCCAAAAAATTGGAGCCGCGACCCAGCCTTACTGATTAACTAACATACATTAACTTCACCAAAGCGGACTGGGACCGCTTTACGGACTATACAGAGTGCTTAAGAGACTTGCACCCTTAAAAAATGCATCCCTGTAACACCAGACTACGGCAACCCTGTTTCGAACTTATGTGAATGAGAGTTTGAGGTTGCCCAAGTGGAGTCTATTGTGGCGATTATTCTCAAGCATGTACCATCCCTAACTCAATAACACTCCAACCACTAGTTAAACCACAACAGAGATAACGATGGCTACGCTTATGCATGCAAGCGTGTAACTAGGAAGAGGAAGAGAGATGGCGCGAGTGTTTGCGAATACGATGCAAAGAGGAGATTCCAATAAATAACACCGACCCTTCCAGAACACGAAAAGCGAATAACCAAGAAAGTTCTCGGTGCGTAGGCAAGTACCCTGTTGGACTATATAAGGCGGTGACCAAGCAAGGCAGGTTGATCAGTTTATTTTCAAGCGTTCAATAGTGAACTACTGCGAAGTTACCAACCTCTTAAATTTGTATTGCGTTTATTACTAGTAAATAAAACTAGCTATTAGTTACATTATCTGTACGTGTGTTTATTCGACTTTATAGTGATCGAACCCAGGATTGATAATCAAGGAATCATCGAATTTGTCACACTATAAAAGCCGATGCAACATTAAACTCTCTCTCTTATCTTCTCAATCAGCATCGACTATATCGTACAGCAGCATTCCGCGTGGCGAACAAAATATCAGTTAGACATCGCATCACCTTTTACGGATTCAACAATCAACATAAGTTTACCTATGCATAAGTATATCAATAATATTTTTCATCATATTATTTTCGTTTGAATTTATATATTGTATTAACCGTACGTATATATACACATATACACTTCAGTACATGACTTTATATATTTATACCCATTTATTATCAAATAAACCTGTGTTCCATATCCATTGAAAAACGTTAAACGTGCTCACATCTTTTCATGGTCCTTCGAGCCGGATTTGAGCTGGCAACCATAAACTCAGCGAACTTCGAAAGTTCGAAAAATACAACTCTCGTTGTACTTCATCTTCAATCTCACACAGTTGTAAACATTGTAAAGATTCGTCAATCGGCGGGGCTTGCCGCAATTAGTATTCTCCGATAATGGCACGAACTTTGTCGGAGCTAGTCGTGCACTTCGAAAGGACTTTCTACAATTCCTCAAGGAAGTATCGATTGACATCCGCTCAAAATATACTCTTCATGAATTTGAGTGGCGCTTTATTCCACCCAACGCACCCCACATGGGTGGCCTATGGGAAGCTGCTGTAAAAAGCTTTAAATTCCATCTTAAACGTACAGCTGGAAATTTAAATTTCACGTTTGAAGAATTCACCACACTGCTAACCCGCATAGAAGCAATACTAAATTCGCGTCCTTTATCTCCCATGTTTGAAGATCCCCAAGAATTGGTGGCTCTGACTCCCAGTCATTTTTTGGGCGGTGCTTCACTTCTGGCTATCCCCGAACCAGAAACGGAAAATCTATCTCTGCAAAACCGTTGGGAAGTGTTCGATGGAAAGATGAATATTTTGATATCCAATCAAAGTCCATATTTTAATAAATTTGTTTAAATTTTCTCAACCAGATTTTCCAAACAGGATTTTGCAACATATAATCAGCTGTTTATAAAGATAAGAACAACTTAAGTCGTCAAAGTTGGAGACTTAAGTTCAACTTAAGTTCAGCTAAAAAATTGTTGGTGAAACGCAAAATCTTAAAGCATACTGTGGCGATTATTCTCAAGAATGTACCATCCCTAACTCAATAACACTCCCACCACTAGTTAACACACAACTGAGATAACGATGGCTACGCTTATGCATGCAAGCGTGTAACTAGGAAGAGGAAGAGAGATGGCGCGAATGTTTGCGAATACGGTGCAAAGAGGAGATGCCAATAAATAACACCGACCCTTCCAGAACACGAAAAGCGAACAACCAAGAAAGTTCTCGGTGCGTAGGCAAGCACCCTGTTGGACTATATAAGGCGGTGACCAAGCAAGGCAGGTGGATCAGTTTATTTTCAAGCGTTCAATAGTGAACTACTGTAAAGTTACCAAGCTCTTAAAATTGTTTTGCGTTTATTACTAGTAAATAAAACTAGCTATTACTTACATTATCTGTGCGTGTGTTTATTCGACTTTATAGTGATCGAACCCAGGATTGATAATCAAGGAATCATCGAATTCGTCACAATTGGTGTCAGAAGCGGTATTGTTGAATAAATACCAGTGAATTTAAGGATAACAAGGACATGGCGAAGCTGAATGAATTAAAGATTCAGCAACTCAAAAATGAGTTGGAACAACGGGGACTAAACACTACAGGCAATAAATCAGAGTTACAGTCACGATTGCGAGAGGCTATGGAAGCAGAAGGAATAAACGTTGATGATCATGTTTTTCATCTTGTCGAGGAGGCACCGACAAAAATGGAAGAAAGAAAGGAGTCTTCGAGTCCAATAGCAACCGTCGACACAAACATGATATTGGCTGTATTAACTCAGATGTCGACTAAAATGGAAGAACAAGAGACGCGTATTACATCTCGACTGGAAGAGCAGGAGTCACGAATGTCATCAAAAATTGAAGGCCAAGAGACTCGTTTTTTGGAAATGTCGACGGAAATTTCTACCCAGGTTTCATCACAAATCTCTGCTCAACTAGAAGAACAAAGGACTTATATGTCATCGCGGCTGGAAACACAAGATGCAAAAATAACAGAAGTGCAAGAGATATTCAGAGAACGGCAGGACAAAATTGAGGCCGAAGTGGATGCTTTGAAGGGCCGTATCCAGGAATTGCAACTAAATCGCACAACTGCTTTAGCGAATACTCCCAAGGTAAAATCACCTTCCTTTGATGGTTCTGTTCCATTCCAGGTATTTAAGCTGCAATTTGAGAAGACGGCTGCGGTGAATAATTGGTGCACTGAAGATAAAGTTGCAGCACTATTCGTGGCATTGAAGGGACCTGCAGCAGAAATCTTACAGACTATTCCCGAGTCCGAAAGGAACAGTTATGATGCATTGATGGGTGCAGTTGAGAGACGCTATGGTAGCGAACATCGGAAGCAGATATACCAAATAGAGCTACAGAATCGCTTCCAGAAACCTAATGAGACTTTACAGGAATTTGCATCGTAGACGCACCCGTAGAATACACGGAAAGGGTAAAAATCCAAAGCTTTATAAATGGAATACGTGACGTGGAGACGAAGCGAGCCACATATGCAAATCCCAAGAGATCATTTGCTGAGACGGTAGCTCATGCTCTAACGCAGGAAACAGCCTCGCTATTAAGTAAACCTGCATACAAGGCTCATCGTGTAGAAGTGGAAACTCCGGCTTGGGTAGACAAAATTTTGGAAGCGTTGAACGGAGTACAGAAAAAAAGTGATGGTGCCATTAAATGCTTTAAGTGCGGAAAACCAGGTCACATAGCACGTTATTGCGGCACTGGCTCCAGTAATCCTGGCAATTTAAGTGGAAGTAAACGCAAATCTGGAGAAGATGAGCAAGATGAATGCCCTATAATCTCTGTGTCACAACTCGAACGGAAAGCGAGTAATGTTACTGTTGAAGGCTACGTGGACGGGAAAGAGCGCTTGCTGACTGTGGATACGGGTGCATCACATTCCATCATTCGGAGTGACTTGGTCAGCGGGAAGGTGAGACTATTGCGGAAAGCTAAATTGTGGACAGTAACTGGTGAAAGCAAGCAAGTCCTGGGAGAAGTGACATGTAAGATTGTGATTGGGAATGTAGCTACTTATCACAACTTCTTGGTAGCGAATATTGTCGACGAAGTCATCATTGGCGTTGACTTCTTGGCTGAGAGAGACATTCACATCAACGTAAGGAACAGGGTTATGACTTACAACGGCCAAGAAGTTCCTCTGGTCTTTGGACACAATAGTGGCTGTACTACCAAGGGAGTCATCTTGAAGATGAAGCAACAGGAGCCTCGTAAAGCAGAGGTAGCTCCTCGACCAAAGGCTTTCGCGGACAGGTGCCTCCTGAAGAAGATTCGGCAAGGCCAGGAGGAAGATCCAGATTTGGCACGTGTGTTGAAAGGAATAAAGGAAAACAAACAGCCAAGAAGAGGAGAGATGATTAGAGAGAGTCGCATCGCAAAAGCATACTGGACACAATGGAGTAATTTGAAGCTAATATCTGGGTGTTTGCATCGGATATGGGAAAGTGATGATGGCCGGAATCATCGAGCACTTATTGTTGTTCCCAAGGCAAGAATTCCAGATGTTATCAAAGCGTCGCATAGTTGCCCAGATGGCAGGCACATGGGAATAAAGAAAACGCTGCAAGAGGTAAAGCGGCGGTTCTATTGGATCGGTTGCAAACAAACTGTGAGGAAATGGATTACTAAGTGTGCAGAGTGTGCTGAGAATAAAAGACGAACATCTGGTGGTCATGTTCCGAGGAAGCAACGCAACTTGGTGGATAATGTGAAACAGTGCAATGGGCATGAGAGAACGGAACGGAATCCTGAAGAAACCAGTTGCAGGAATGTTTGCCGGGTACCACTGGGAACGAAAGTGAAGACACAAATCCATTCGGGATTAAGAACGGACAAAATGGTTGGAATATTTGACACTGCAATGCATTGTGAGAATCTCTGCAGGAGAGGATTGATGTCGGAGTTTCAATCACTGGAGGAAATGAGGTTTGGTAAAGCAGTGCCAACCATTGAGCGTCTAGCAGCGTTTGGTTTGGGAAATGTGTCTGATCGGGACGATCAGACTTAGGTGGAGGGCAGTGTGGCGATTATTCTCAAGAATGTACCATCCCTAACTCAATAACACTCCCACCACTAGTTAACACACAACTGAGATAACGTTGGCTACGCTTATGCATGCAAGCGTGTAACTAGGAAGAGGAAGAGAGATGGCGCGAATGTTTGCGAATACGGTGCAAAGAGGAGATGCCAATAAATAACACCGACCCTTCCAGAACACGAAAAGCGAACAACCAAGAAAGTTCTCGGTGCGTAGGCAAGCACCCTGTTGGACTATATAAGGCGGTGACCAAGCAAGGCAGGTGGATCAGTTTATTTTCAAGCGTTCAATAGTGAACTACTGTAAAGTTACCAAGCTCTTAAAATTGTTTTGCGTTTATTACTAGTAAATAAAACTAGCTATTACTTACATTATCTGTGCGTGTGTTTATTCGACTTTATAGTGATCGAACCCAGGACTGATAATCAAGGAATCATCGAATTCGTCACAATACTTAAGTTCTCCTTAAAAATGTATTGTGAAACCCGCCCTTGAGGAATTACATAAAAGATATAAGTGGAAATATCCCCAAAAGAATCTCGAAGTAAATGACATGAAAAATTAATTAACCCCTCCCAATGAATCGCGTTTGGGAAAAATTTAAAAGGTTTATGTTGGCTCCGATGAGAAAGTACGCATTGCCGACGTGCGTACACAGCATGGCCCATTTACTAGACCTGGCGCAAAACTATGTCCTTTGCCCATTCAATCCAACACATCGTTATCCCAGCGCTGACAGCAGCTTATGCCTTTTTATACGATTAGTTTCTTATCCATAAGTTATTCAGCAATTTTCACTATAACTGTCTTCATTCACAGAAATACCATGGTCCGCTACAGCAGCGCGTCTCCAAACGGCCGCCACAATGAACGCACTTCATCCCTACGTCTAACACCTCGGCGAGAAACACCACGTGCTAATAACCCTCACACGCGTCCAGCACGCAGAAGCACACCTCATGTAATTGCACCTCGACGTCGGGATCACACAATCCATTTGTGTCTATTGTGCCATCGCTACCACGCACTCAAGTTTTGCAAAGTCTTTTGAAATCGAGCGCTCAGGATCGCATACACTACGTTCCTAACTACGATTATTGCACAAACTGTTTGGCACGAACTCATGGAGTAAATGAGTGCACTTCGCCGGATCTATAAAAGCCGATGCAACATTAAACTCTCTCTCTTATCTTCTCAATCAGCATCGACTATATCGTACAGCAGCGTTCCGTGTGGTAAAGAAGTTATAATATCTGCGCGTGTGTTTATTAGACTTTATAGTGATCGAACCCAGGATTGATAATCAAGGAATCATCGAATTCGTCACACTATTTAACCCGGCCGGTACAAAAGGCCGTACTAATCGACTCTTTCTTGGTAGTTATTAGATAATGCTTCTCATCTTTGACTCACCGTATACCTATATATTGTGGCGATTATTCTCAAGCATGTACCATCCCTAACTCAATAACACTCCCACCACTAGTTAAACACAACAGAGATAAGGATGGCTACGCTTATGCATGCAAGCATGTACCAAGCAAGAGGAAGAGAGATCGCGCGAGTGTTTGCGAATACGATGCAAAGAAGAGATGCCAATAAATAACACCGATCCTTCGAGATCACGAAGAGCGCATAACCAAGGAAGTTCTCGGTGCGTAGGCAAGCACCCTGTCGGACTATATAAGGCAGTGACCAAGCAAAGCAGGTTGATCAGTGTATTTGTAAGTGTTGTTCAGTGAACTACTTGAATTTGTATTGCATTTATTACTAGTCAATAAAACTAGCTATGAGGTTTAATATCTGTGACGAATTCGATGATTCCTTAATTATCAATCCTGGGTTCGATCACTATAAAGTCGAATAAACACACGCACAGATAATGTAAGTAATAGCTAGTTTTATTTACTAGTAATAAACGCAAAACAATTTTAAGAGCTTGGTAACTTTACAGTAGTTCACTATTGAACGCTTGAAAATAAACTGATCCCCTGCCTTGCTTGGTCACCGCCTTATATAGTCCAACAGGGTGCTTGCCTATGCACCGAGAACTTTCTTGGTTGTTCGCTTTTCGTGTTCTGGAAGGGTCGGTCTTATTTATTAGCATCTCCTCTTTGCATCGTATTCGCAAACACTCGCGCCATCTCTCTTCCTCTTCCTAGTTATACGCTTGCATGCATAAGCGTAGCCATCGTTATCTCGGTTGTGTTAACTAGTGGTGGGAGTGCTATTGAGTTAGGGATGGTACATGCTTGAGAATAATCGCCACACTGCCCTCCACCTAAGTCTGATCGTCCCGATCAGACACATTTCCCAAACCAAACGCTGCTAGACGCTCAATGGTTGGCACTGCTTTACTAAACCTCATTTCCTCCAGGGATTGAAACTCCGACATCAATCCTCTCCTGCAGAGATTCCCACAATGCATTGCAGTGTCACATATTCCAACCACTTTGTCCGTTCTTAATCTCGAATAGATTTGTGCCTTCACTTTCGTTCCCAATGGTACCCGGCAAACATTCCTGCAACTCGTTTCTTCAGGATTCCGTTCCGTTCTCTCATGCCCATTGCACTGTTTCACATTATCCACTAAGTTGCGTTGCTTCCTCGGAACATGACCACCAGATGTTCGTCTTTTATCCTCAGCACACTCCGCACACTTAGTAATCCATTTCCTCACAGTTTGTTTGCAACCGATCCAATAGAACCGCCGCTTTACCTCTTGCAGCGTTTTCTTTATTCCCATGTGCCTTCCATCTGGGCAACTATGCGACGCTTTGATAACATCTGGAATTCTTGCCTTGGGAACAACAATAAGTGCTCGATGATTCTTGCCATCTTCACTTTCCCATTTCCGATGCAAACAACCAGATATTAGCTTCAAACTACTCCATTGTGCCCAGTATGCTTTTGCAGTACGACTCTCTGCTACCATCTCTTCTCTTCCTGGCTGTTTGTTTGCCTTTATTCCTTTCAACACACGTGCCAAATCTGGATCTTCCTCCTGGCCTTGCCGAATCTTCTTCAGGAGGCACTTGTCCGCGAAAGCCTTTGGTCGAGGAGCTACCTCTGCTTTACGAGGCTCCTGTTGCTTCATCTTCAAGATGACTCCCTTGGTAGTACAGCCACTATTGTGTCCAAAGACCAGAGGAACTTCTTGGCCGTTGTAAGTCATAACCCTGTTCCTTACGTTGATGTGAATGTCTCTCTCAGCCAAGAAGTCAACGCCAATGATGACTTCGTCGACAATATTCGCTACCAAGAAGTTGTGATAAGTAGCTACATTCCCAATCACAATCTTACATGTCACTTCTCCCAGGACTTGCTTGCTTTCACCAGTTACTGTCCACAATTTAGCTTTCCGCAATAGTCTCACCTTCCCGCTGACCAAGTCACTCCGAATGATGGAATGTGATGCACCCGTATCCACAGTCAGCAAGCGCTCTTTCCCGTCCACGTAGCCTTCAACAGTAACATTACTCGCTTTCCGTTCGAGTTGTGACACAGAGATTATAGGGCATTCATCTTGCTCATCTTCTCCAGATTTGCGTTTACTTCCACTTAAATTGCCAGGATTACTGGAGCCAGTGCCGCAATAACGTGCTATGTGACCTGGTTTTCCGCACTTAAAGCATTTAATGGCACCATCACTTTTTTTCTGTACTCCGTTCAACGCTTCCAAAATTTTGTCTACCCAAGCCGGAGTTTCCACTTCTACACGATGAGCCTTGTATGCAGGTTTACTTAATAGCGAGGCTGTTTCCTGCGTTAGAGCATGAGCTACCGTCTCAGCAAATGATCTCTTGGGATTTGCATATGTGGCTCGCTTCGTCTCCACGTCACGTATTCCATTTATAAAGCTTTGGATTTTTACCCTTTCCGTGTATTCTACGGGTGCGTCTACGATGCAAATTCCTGTAAAGTCTCATTAGGTTTCTGGAAGCGATTCTGTAGCTCTATTTGGTATATCTGCTTCCGATGTTCGCTACCATAGCGTCTCTCAACTGCACCCATCAATGCATCATAACTGTTCCTTTCGGACTCGGGAATAGTCTGTAAGATTTCTGCTGCAGGTCCCTTCAATGCCACGAATAGTGCTGCAACTTTATCTTCAGTGCACCAATTATTCACCGCAGCCGTCTTCTCAAATTGCAGCTTAAATACCTGGAATGGAACAGAACCATCAAAGGAAGGTGATTTTACCTTGGGAGTATTCGCTAAAGCAGTTGTGCGATTTAGTTGCAATTCCTGGATACGGCCCTTCAAAGCATCCACTTCGGCCTCAATTTTGTCCTGCCGTTCTCTGAATATCTCTTGCACTTCTGTTATTTTTGCATCTTGTGTTTCCAGCCGCGATGACATATAAGTCCTTTGTTCTTCTAGTTGAGCAGAGATTTGTGATGAAACCTGGGTAGAAATTTCCGTCGACATTTCCAAAAAACGAGTCTCTTGTTCTTCCATTTTAGTCGACATCTGAGTTAATACAGCCAATATCATGTTTGTGTCGACGGTTGCTATTGGACTCGAAGACTCCTTTATTTCTTCCATTTTTGTCGGTGCCTCCTCGACAAGATGAAAAACATGATCATCAACGTTGATTCCTTCTGCTTCCATAGCCTCTCGCAATCGTGACTGTAACTCTGATTTATTGCCTGTAGTGTTTAGTCCCCGTTGTTCCAACTCATTTTTGAGTTGCTGAATCTTTAATTCATTCAGCTTCGCCATGTCCTTGTTATCCTTAAATTCACTGGTATTTATTCAACAATACCGCTTCTGACACCAATTGTGACGAATTCGATGATTCCTTGATTATCAATCCTGGGTTCGATCACTATAAAGTCGAATAAACACACGCACAGATAATGTAAGTAATAGCTAGTTTTATTTACTAGTAATAAACGCAAAACAATTTTAAGAGCTTGGTAACTTTACAGTAGTTCACTATTGAACGCTTGAAAATAAACTGATCCCCTGCCTTGCTTGGTCACCGCCTTATATAGTCCAACAGGGTGCTTGCCTACGCACCGAGAACTTTCCTGGTTGTTCGCTTTTCGTGTTCTGGAAGGGTCGGTCTTATTTATTAGCATCTCCTCTTTGCATCGTATTCGCAAACACTCGCGCCATCTCTCTTCCTCTTCCTAGTTATACGCTTGCATGCATAAGCGTAGCCATCGTTATCTCGGTTGTGTTAACTAGTGGTGGGAGTGCTATTGAGTTAGGGATGGTACATGCTTGAGAATAATCGCCACAATATTGTATTCGCCTACATGTGTATGTACATCCGCATAATCATAGTTAAGTATAACTTAAATTTAGTTGTAGCTATCAGACACAATTTTATAATAGTTATGCACTATAGACATTAAGAATAAATGCAAGTCCGCTTTTTATCAGAGAAACAGATGCCAAATCAACAATTCTTACAATTTTTGACTTTGTACATCCCTAAAGATTTACTACAATCCCTAAAGCATTTTTCTCTTAAATATGAAGAGCGATTGCAAATATTAGTTATTATTAAAGTTATTGAATTATTATTTATGATGGAAATATATATTATGTTAATTATAGATGACCATGACTTGGAACGAGTTACAGATGTGCCTGTCGACAGAAACGATACAATTTTTGGTATTTTTCGATCTGCCTTACCAGAGTTTAATCTGATCTATTCCGCAGAACTTCCTGATGTAATTTCGGATCATAGGATTGATGATATGTAAGTACTTACATAAATCACTTCACACAAAATTGACATTTTTTTGGTAATACTTTCCACTCTATGTCTACTGTTAAAATGCGCCGAAAATTGTAGGGAGAGGTGAAAAGGACGCCTCTCGGTCCAAGTATGAGTAGTCCGGAGAAGGTAAAGGTAAATATATTATAAATCGTATGGTTAAGGGCTACTTTTTTTAAAGCGAGGACGTGGGCGGGCAATGCACCAAGGTGTTCTGCACATTTACCCTCCGGTTCTACTATGGTAACAACATTCTTGTTACCGGAAAATATATAATTTGGCAACATTACCTTTTGGTATTTTGTCGGCTTAAGTTGCAGTCCGATTTCGTAACTACCAAAATATTTGTAAATATTTTGCTGGGATCAATTCTGGTTTTGCGTTATCGTGAAGTAAAAAGTAAATACTTCAATTCGCCAAGATTTTCGATTCTCGTTTTAGGCCGTTTGCTAATCGAAAACATTTTACTCAGAGGAAAAATGAGGTGAACAAATTTTCTATGGTTAAAAATATTTTCCATTTCGCTGTGCCAAATGAAATGGTAAATTTTGACAGTTGTAAATTTTAACATCTGAAAAAATTACTTGCGAAAGCAAATAGTCTGTGAATCAATTTTAAATGTAGGATTTTTTCTGCCATTATATTTCGTATCTTTTGCGTTAAATTATATTTTATCGTTTAATAACGTGTTGGCATATAAATTAATTTGAAATAATATGATTGGCAATACCGAATGCATATATGTGTACACATTCGTAGTTGTGAAAATTTTACCTAGCCCCATGGGCTAGGGTAAATTCTCAAGTTCATACTCACCGCGATAAATGTCAGAATTTTCTTTCGCTCTGTCAAAAGTTACAATTTTCAACCGATTGGCACAGGGCTTTACTTAAAATTTTCGATTTGAAGTGAAGTGTAAAAAGTTCACGCCGGACAGAAAATTTCTAATAACTAGTTAACAATTTTCGTAAAATTTTTCATTTTATTCTCTATTGTGCATTGTTTGCAAGCGGCCCTAGATTTAACTTTGCTTAGTTAGATCTATATGGCGCAATAATGTTTATTTAAGACAGTTTTGCACGATATTTATTGCTAATAGTTGTGTTCGGTGATAAAACCTGGAAGGTCTTCTGCATATAAATACCTTACATCACGCCCCCCATTTGGGATCGGACCTGGGTAATTTTTTGGATGTATTTTAGCAGTTGACGTTGGGTGGAAGGAATTACCATAAAACTGGCACAGATGACAACACATATTGTGCAAATGCCTTTAAGCTTAACCTGGGGGTAAATTCTGGTTGGGCGTTATCGTGAAGTGAAAAAAATCTTTTCTCTTTAGTTATCACTTTGCGTTTTCCTTTCTTCACTTCACTGAGCCCAAAAATGCGATTCTGATATATGCGATAAAAACTGCTTTCAGAAGAACATTTTGAATTGCGTTGAATCAAGATGTTCTTCCTTATTATAAAATTGTTAGAATAAAAGTAATCCAAATTTGTAAAAAATCCATGGCATAGTAAAACAGGTGAAAGCACGGCGGCCATATTGGAAATTGCTTCTCTAAAACATCAAAACAGCGCAGCACATGTTAAAATGTAAACAAACCGATTGCAGGCAAGTTTGACAGTTTAGCGAAAATTAAAATGAAGAAAATCTAATCGGCTGTTGAGATGATATTACCTGTATAGGTATGCCATGAAAAAATCTGATTTTTGAATTTTTAGAAATTTTGACATTAACACCAAATTTATATTGGCGTTAACTTTTTTCATTTCACTTCAAATCGAAAATTTAAAGTAAATGGAGAATCAAAAATCATGGTGAATTGACGCATTTACTTTTCACTTTACTTTAACGCAAAACTGGAATTGACTCCCTGAACATAGATAGGACGGTCTCGACACTGTAGCATTTTCAAATCGGCCTAGCTCATGTAGAGCTTGACACAGTTTAGTAGTTTTTAAGTACTACTACCTATCATAGCATTTATCGAAATATTACGAAAACTCTTAATAGACTAAATCGACTTATTAAGTAAGACTTCTAAAACTATGCTATGATATTCCGTTAGAATTTTTTTAAGCCATAATTTAGACGTACTTAAATTAAATTAATTAAATTTATACAAACTAAAGTTGTTAAGGACGCTAGGGATTTTCTGAAGCACCCGAGATATTTGAGTTTGTGGGCGCAATCGTATTTGACAAATACAAACGATATCTGCATTGCACTTACCAACACGTCTGGAGAAAGTGTTTGGTGAAACAAAACATTGGCAGCGAGAGAGCGTATTTTAACATTACATTGAGAAAGAGAGTTACAAGTTTCTGCTGGGGGAATTTCATTCAGTAAAACTTGTAAGTGAAAAACAGCTAATCGTGACATAGGAAAGCAAGAACAAAAATTTAAAAATTTTAAATATTAACCAATCAAAAAAGCAACAGCTGTTTTGCTTGCAAGTTTTTACTGACTGATTTTCGGCGACAACTTTTTACTTTTTGCGTTTCGAGAGAGTTTTACGTCATTCTCACTTTACTGACAGTTCTTTGCAAGTGGTTGCAAGTTTTGTCACCGAACACAGCTGATGTTTTATCACCTTTGTGCTTGCCTTAAACACCTTAAAGTTTTTGTAACTGACTTATATTAATATGCATGTAATGTGAGTTTGATGTTTTTTACGAATACGTAAAACGGTAAACTTGCATGAAGCCTCGGAATATTTATAAAGTTTACTAGATTACGAGGTATGGAAATAAAATGAATACTTATGCAAATAAATAAAATTTAAGTACACAAATCTGTTATTTTAAAATATGGTGAAGATGTGTAAACATCTTTGGGCTCGGTAGGGGCTGTCCAGAAAAGTTACGCGTCGCTGCTTGTAAGCGTAAGAGCACCTTTTGGCTCGGTAGAGCAGCGAAATTACGCGTAAGATCTGCCTGCGTCTCCGTCTGTGCCTTGTTGTTGATGTTGTTTCTGTGCATACCAATGGTGCATACCTGAATTGTAAGTGAAATTAGGCTTAGTATGCGTGTATAGAATGTTTGACTGCTTTGCTGATATACAAGGTGGCGCAAAAGTAAGCTTCCAATGTTCAGCATATCGGTTGTGGCACGTGCAGTGTGTGCTGTTGCACCGTCTTGTTGGAGCCACATGTTTTCCAATTCCAATTCATCAAGTTGCGGCAAAAAGAACTCGTTGATCATTGCTCTGTAGCGCTCACCATTCACAGTAACCGTTTGGCCCCGACCGATTATTGGTCAAATAAATAGTCAGCAATATTCCGCGTTCTGGAGCAGTGTAGCGTAACATTGTTTATTAACGTGTATTTCGCATGTGTTTACTACACGAATGTCAAAACAGAACTGACTTTAGGGGTCAATCGCAAAATTTATAGCATTTTCTGATAGAAGGATTACTTTTGCGCCACCCTGTACAAGTGCGTTGCTGATTGCTATTATTCGATAATCGTGCCTAAACTCGGTGAATGCTATCAATCGGCAAAAGACGAAGGCAACGTCGTTAATCATAAATATTAAATATTATTCATAATAAATTTATTTTAGCTCAGAATACTCAGAACACTGGAATGAAATGCGAACAAAATGAACTAATAAAACATTAAATAAAATAAAATAAATTAAAATAAAATTAAATTAAATTTAAAAATGTGTAATTCAATGTAGTGAAATAAATTTTATGGAACGGGTAGGAAATGAAGGGAAGGGAACGGAAAGGAAAGGAAAGTAAAGAAAAAGAAAGGAAATGAAAAGAAAAGAAAAGAGAAGAAAAGAAAAGAAAAGAAAAGAAAAGCAAATGAAGAGAAACGAAAGAAAAGGAATGAAATTAAAGGTAATACTTTACATCCAACGTCAACTATAAAAACTGCGCTAAAAATGTCGATATTGGTACCCGGGTTCTTTTTTTGATTTTTAGATATTTACACAGCCGAAAATCAGGAGTGAAAGTCTACAACGGATGGAAAGCTTAGAGGATATTGTGGAGTCGTAACTTAATAAAGATTCAAAATGTGTATGTAATCAGATCGTGTATAGCACGCTTTAGTGTGAAATGGCACTTTTTGTTTCCATTATTTTGGCAGTTTCAGCCATGAACTAATAATTAATATGGACGTAGAGAGATAGAGACCATTCTGCTTCCTTACTTCGTTACAAATCTAAAATTGGCCGATCATCAACATGGTTTTCGCAAAAATCACAGCACGACATCCGCTTTGAACGCCATTACAACGCAGATTAACAACGGTTTGAACCAAAATCCACCAAACCATAGGACGGTTCTCGTGGCACTTGATCTGTCAAATGCATTCGACACGGTCAATCACGCCACTCTCCTCCGAGACCTGGATGAGACACCGCTCCCTGCCGACCTTAAGAGGTGGACCGCTAATTACCTCAATGGTCGACAGGCAACAGTCAAATTTAGGAACAAGAAATCTAGACCACGAAGAATAAAACAAGGGGTGCCGCAAGGTGGTGTTCTCTCTCCCCTCTTGTTTAATTTCTATATTTCGAGACTTCCCCCCCCACCAGAGGGAGTCTCCATTGTTTCCTACGCTGACGACTGCACGATAATGGCCTCGGGCAAGGGTCCCTCCATTGATGAACTCTGTATAAGAATCAACAGTTACCTCCATGACCTTTCCAGCTTCTACACCGAGCGTAATCTGACCCTGTCTCCGACTAAATCTACGGCGACCCTGTTTACCACATGGAATGCGCAGATGGGGCAAGAGTTAAATGTCCACGTAGATGGAGTACCTCTACCTACTGTCAACCACCCAAAAATCTTGGGCGTGACATTTGACAACGGCCTCACCTTCGCTGGTCATGCCACCGCAATAGCCTCAAAGGTACAGAGCCGCAATAAGATCCTCAAGTCACTGGCGGGCAGTACTTGGGGAAAAGACAAAGAAACATTGCTTGCTACATATAAGGCTATTGGCCGGCCGGTTATTGACTATGCTGCGCCTATATGGTCGCCCAACCTTTCTGACACCAATTGGAGGAAATTGCAAGTCTGCCAAAACACCGCCATCAGAACTGCCACGGGATGCCTGCTTATGTCATCTGAGTCTCACCTCCATCAAGAGGCGAAATTGCTCTATGTTCAAGAGCACGCGGAACTCTTGAGTAGACAGTTCCTTCTGAACTGTCACAAACCTAGTCATCCAAACCGACATCTTTTGGATGTAGCACCGCCCCCCAGAGACATAAGGAGACATCTCCGTAAGCATTACGATGAGATCCGGCATCATATCTCTTTGCCGTTTGATCTGCGGAACCATAGACGGGCTCTAAATGACCTCCACACTGAGTCGGTAGACAGATCCCTCAGATCTCGGCCTGTGAATCCCGTTATTAATACTCAACCACCTGAATTGGCTGAAGAGGAGCGTGTACTTCCGAGGGAGACTAGAGTCATACTAGCACAACTTCGCTCTGGATATTGTAATAGGTTAAACTCTTACTTATGCAGACTGAACCCCAACATACCAAATACATGCCCTGCATGTGGTATGACCCCTCATGATACCATACATCTCTTTTCCTGTTCAGTTGAACCCACTCTTCTAACACCCACATCACTCTGGTCCAACCCTGTGGAAACTGCGCATTTCCTCGGACTTCCGTTAGAAGAGCCTGATGACAATTTAGAGTGATCGAGCCCATTGGGCAGGGCGAAGCACTGTTAACAACAACAACAACAACAACATGGACGTCGCAATCGGCCAACAACACGAAATTACCGTTTGACGTCGTTTAATTCTTATGTCAAAATGCACATGTGAGAGGAAACGCGCAAAAACGATTCGCCTATTTTCTAAGCTTTTCACGTATAACACACACATAAATCACACATTTTTTAAAAATGTTATCACAAAGCACTCGTTAAATATCAATTCACAGCGAATTTTTATTAAAAATAAATAAAACACGAAACGAACTCAATAGCTTTTCCAGGAACTGTAAACAAAGAATGTAAGCAAAAAGCAAAGATATGATAGTTTGACATAAGGTGTGGATGAGGAAGAAGAAGACGCTATGTCATTTGAAGCGTCCATATTAATTATTAGTTCATGGTTTCAGCTGTCAGTTTTTATGTTCACTTCAAATGTCATTTATTGTGTAAAAGTTATTTGTTGAAGTGGTATTGCGCGGCGACTGAATTTTGTTGTTATTTTTCTATAAAAACCGCTATTGAAAGCATATAAAAAGAAAATAAACGCGTGTGACAAACTATTTAACGTATCGTACTTGAATCAGTAAAAAGCAAGAGCAAACTCCTGCGCACATCTTTATACATATATGAAGATACTCTGACTCGTTTTAATACATAGATACAACTTGTGGACAATGATTCCTGCAATTACATCAAATGATAAATTTCGGCATGCCGTCATTAGCACAGGAAATATACTTAACTTGAATAATCAGTTGGGTGGAAAAACGACAGATGAAATACTTGATGGTTTACGCTTAACTTTACAATGTCCAGAGGGGGCCGCACAAGTTGAATTAATCGAATCCCATGGTCGTGTATTACGAGCAACAGAGGAGCTTAAGCAAAAATTAACCGAAAACGATCGTAGTGATATTAGTATTGGAGCGAAAATATTCTTAAATAAAAGTTCAAATATATATATTGAACAAGCTATAAGCTCATTGCTACAAATACTCAACGTCGAGCACGTGGACAATGTTGTATTGGCGTACCATCCGAAAATGGACGCCGTACAACAAAATCATAATACTGTTGATGAAAAAGAGACGATAAAGACAATGTCAATAACAAATACAAAAAATGTTGATCAGCTTAAAAAACTGTGGTCTACAGTAGAAGAATTTGCTTTAAAAAAACAAATAAAACAATTGGGTATAGCAGATTTAGATATTGAACAATTACAGCAACTTTATAGCGCTGCTAATGTGCATCCAACTATAGCACAAATAAATTTAGAATCATGTTGTGTTGTACCACCCGCCTTACAAGATTATTGTACTAAAAATGACATACAATTGCTGACTCATAATGATCCAGAAGTATTACTGCCCAATGAACAATTTATTTTGCCTGGCTATGAAGTTAATTGGGCTGTACGTTATCAAGTACATGTACGTTGTCGTGGTGTAATTACGGCAAAAGGTTACATAGTTGGTGCTAGTTGGCTTGGTGTTGAATAGTAGCAGCAACAACAACAGTATGTATTGTAAAACGTAATAGATACAATAGAAATCGGCGCTTGGTGCTTGGGCGAGGGTTGTGGGGGGCGATAAAACACGTTGTTCGAGTGCGTTTGATGTTTATATTGAAACAAAAAAATAGGCAATACCTGTTTTTACAGCACGGACAATACATTTAAACATGTACCTATGCAAAGTGGTGGAGAAAATTAATATGCAAACGAAATATCTACAAAGCCTTATAGGGTTCATCCTGCGCTCTAAGCTTTATTATCACGGCAAATCACTGATAAGACAGGCACAAACGCACGAGCATGCAATGACACAATCTTTCAAGGGAGTAGCTGCAAAACGGAACTAGAAATGTACTTACATTCATAGATAGTACATATTTATTTTATCATACATCTAGTACTAATGTAGAATTTAGCTTTATAGATACATGCATATTTTTATATGTATATGAATGGGTCATTCTATGTCATTTTGACACAATTTTTTCTTTGATGACATCGATACATATAATTTTTTGATTCCTTAATATGTGATTACAAATAGTTTGTATATACCAGACATCCAAAATAATAATTATTTGTAGTTTGAGTTTCATAAAAATCACATAAACTTCAACAAATATAAAAAAAAATCTTTTTGTAATAATTAAAACTGAGAAATATTTTTTTGAGTCATCCGTAATTATTATTTTGATATTTTACTTTAAAATTTTTATTTTTTTTGAGTCTTCAAAGACTTTTTTTGAGACTTTTAAAATAAAAGTTGTTTTAATTTTTTTCTTTGTAAAATAAGAAAGTTCTACAAAGGCATTTACAATCACGCTCTCAATAAAATTCAATTAAGGTGAAGCTTTAAATAGAACATGTCCCATGTTCGCCATCGTGAAGGTGAAAGCCAAAGAAAGGGCATCTATTAACTACGTTGTCAATATTGTGCCAAACATAACATGAATATTGATATTGAGAGAAAAATATTCCATATCTGTCGAACTGTAAAATATTTTAAGAATCGTGGTGGTGCTCTTTCTTGGCGCTTAACCGCCTGGGGGATTTTAGCCCACAAATAGGGAGGTCAAGCCATCCTCCGGATGTTTTTTCCATCCCATTCTAGGCCTCTTCCTAGCTGCTGCCGAATTCGGGTGTCGTCTCTGCCGGATCTTCTGGGTAAAGCTCGTATGGCTCATCGTTAAATTCGACACTCGCCGTTGGCACCACGGGTAGGACCATAAAACTTCAGGAGAACTTTTGTCTTAAATACTCCAAGGGCCATCTTATCTTCTTCCGGCACTGCTGAAAAACTGGGGGGTCCATTTCTGAGCCAAATCATGATTTAAAACAAGTATCAAAAAATAGCCTGGGTCATGTTATTCGAATGAACATAGCCGCTCCGGCCCAGAAAGGTTTTCTATAGACAAACTAATCCGGCGGAAAAGGAGGGGAAGACCTAGACTTAGAAGAAACGGACGGAGGATGGCTTTACCTCCCTAGGTGGTTTCGATTGAAGTCATTTATCGGTAACAAGGGATGACTTACGTGATTTGATATTCTACGGGTTGTTGTTGTTGTTGTTAACAGTGCTTCGCCCTGCCCCAGATTGGACAGGGTTACACTGAAATAACAGCCCTTGGCCGGGTGAAAAACCCCGGGTCATTCCGGTGCGATAGAACCGACGATTGTACGATAGTGGCAACGGAACAGGACCCTAAAACTTACGAGCTTTGCTCTAAACTAAACGATTATATCCAGGCGTTATCCAGTTTTTTCGTCGAGCGTATTCTTGGCCTCCCAATTCCTGAGGTGGCGCAAGCAGATGAACCTGGACGTCTAGGTTTATGGCGCCACCCTATCAACTGTCAACCAACCTAAAATCTTGGATGTGACGTTATATGAAATTCCCACCTTCGTCGCTTATGCAATCTCCATTGAAAAAAAAGATAAACTATGCTGGCAACATACAAAGCCCGCCGGCCCTGGGCTACTACTCTCTAATATCGTTGTAAAGCCTAGCATATACACATTAGAAGAAGTTATAATTTCATTAGCATCGCGATGAGATACGCCGAGAAATACATTCCCGCAACAGCCGGTTCTACCGTACCGGAATGACCCGGGTTTTTTTACCCGGCCAAGGGCTGTTATTTCAGTGTAACCCTGTCTAATCTGTCTCGTCCTACCCTTAAATTGTCATCCTCGGAGCAAACCCTGGCAGCGGGGTTGCTCCATTGTCTTTTGTTACGGGCTGGGGTAGAACCCAACCCTGGACTAAGAGCTTAGATCTGCTGCGTTTAAACAAAAAAAAAAACACTTAACAACAACAACGACTGTGCTATCCTTTGACCGGTGCACTGACGGGCCATTCGCAGTATTCACAAATATCTGCCATTAGACCTTGATATGCCCAATTAAAGTTCTTTATAAGGGTAAATTACCTGTTAAACAAGGTCATATAATCAGTTTTACTAAAGCACATTATTGAAATACTACTTTGAAGACTTAAAAAATATATCTTACAAATAATTATTACTGTGTGAATTTTATAATATAAAGTACAGAATAAAAGTCTTTGAAGACTTTTAAAAAAAAGTTTCGAATAATAGTTATTTCACTTTCAAAATTTTAAAAGTCTTTAAATAATTATTGTGAACAATTTTTATTTTTTCTATTGCAAAGTAATAATTTTTCGAGACTCAAAAAAATATCTATTGAAATGAAATAATTATTTTGAGACTTTTATGAATATTTCTTATAATATTTATGTCTCTGGTACGAGTATATACATAACATATGTACATAAGTAATTCAAATCAATGTTTAGCTTGTTCCCTTAATCCGCCGTTATGTGTTTTTACCTAATAGTGTTTTCCTTATCCAAATCAAATATGCAACGCCATCGACTCCAAATTCAACTGTAGGCCTTCGTGCCTTCAAACTTGCTACAAAACGGATCTTTACACAAAGTTGAAAATTTTGATGAAAGTTCTGTGAATTTCATATTCAGCCCGATTCTAAATATTGTCGCCGAATATTTTTCACCCGGATTAAATTGTTCCCGTGCCTAAAATTATGTTCTCCTAGGGAGACAAATAATTGGGGAAAGAGGAATTTCGAATTTTCGAAATCAGCTTGGCATGACATAAGCGTATTTCTAAATTTGAAAAAAGAAATTTAAAAGTGTAAATATTGTGAAAAATTCGTTTTAAACTCAGAGAAAAAATATAAAACAACGCTTAGTATTGCTATTCATATGTTAGTGGCGGAAAATATAGCGAATAAGAACTACAGGAAAATAACCGCAGGATTATGCGGACATGGTTGCGCGATAGTACAAATACGCTTAAATTAATGCAAAGGTTGTCTACATATTTTTGTTGTATAATTTAGAGTAAATACCCCGGAACTCCTTACATCGCACATTCAGCAACTCAAAAGTACAAGGTGGCGCAAAAGTAAGCTTCCGATGTTCAGCATATCGGTTGTGGCACGTGCAGTGTGTGCTGTTGCACCGTCTTGTTGGAACCACATGTTTTCCAATCCCAATTCATCAAGTTGCGGCAAAAAGAACTCGTTGATCATTGCTCTGTAGCGCTCACCATTCACAGTAACCGTTTTTCACCGACCGATTATTGGTCAAATAAATAGTCAGCAATATTCCGCGTTCTGGAGCAGTGTAGCGTAACATTGTTTATTAACGTGTATTTCGCATGTGTTTACTACACAAATGTCAAAACAGAACTGACTTTAGGGGCCAATCGCAAAATTTATAGCTTTTTCTGATAGGAGGATTACTTTTGCGCCACCTTGTAAAATTTCATGATGGCCTTGCATCAACAGCCCTATCTGTTGTTTATTTTTGTACTTTTCGATTTAATATACATAGTATTGGAGCACAATAATATTTTTTTAGTATATACTTACACAAGTTCATAATTATCCTAGAAAAATACAAGGAACTTGAAATTTTATCCCGCGCTTCTTTTAGTTTAGCTAGTGAAATAACTCCTTAAAAATGCCAGCAGAATCTCCCTTAACTGGTGTCCCCTTTTCGAACATTATTCAGGATAAGAGGAAAGGGAGAAGTGAAAAAACTCACAAGACTTTTTTTATTCAGAATAAGAGGATGGGAGAGGGGAATGACTATACAGCTCATACAACTAATTTTATGAAAAGGTTATTGGTGGCACTACATATCTTCGTGAGATTTTGGTTTCCGACATAACTATCCATATCATAATAATTTTTCAGCTTTGTAATTTATTTACTTTTTGCAACTTTTTTTCGTTTTCTAATCGTTTTGATTTGGTGAGATATTAGTTGTGTAATTCGTTAGAAATGTTTTTCGCTAAAAAGTGGTAACTCTTTTGGGTTAAGGTGTTAATGCTATGGGCATGACTAACGCGCTAAGGGCTTAGCCACCAGCTGATGTTTAAAGTAAGCTTAAAGCTTAAGGGCCGTTTTCTCCACGTCCGGTTATCGCTATACGGCAGTTAAATTGACAGAAGTTCCTCGGCTATCTGTCAAACTAAGTGCCGGTTAGCGTAAACCGGCTATAGGGAAAACGCTCTAAGTCGTGCAGACACTGACGCTTAATCACATGTTTATTAAGAGATCTAATATGTCACTATAGCAGTTGAATTGACTAGGAATGACCCTTTGCACCTATTAACAATTTGTACATCTATGGCGGCTGGCAAAAAAACAAAGAATGTGTAATTTTAAAAGTAATTCATTGCAATATGTATGCAAAAAGTAGCAACTGTTATAGCTTAAGCTTTATAGAGGCGTTACAGGCATGCAATGAGCGAGCATATTAAAAGCCTGAAAACTAATGTAGAAAAAAATTTACAAGTGTGTTTGATAATATACAAAAAAAAATTTTTTTTAAATAACTAAACAAATCACCAAAAAAAAGAAATATGGCATTTTTAAGAATCATTGTTGAGCTACATATATATTATCAATAACCTTTTTTTGTTTTTTGTCTATATTTATGTATATTTAGAAAAATACTTATATATTATTCAAGCTTCTGTTAATAAAACGTTGTTATTATAGTAGAAGTGTCTCAAACATTAAAGTAATTAATCCTCTCAACAATGTTGCATGTCCGCTGTACAAACATACTGATGTCAAACAGTTAAGTTTCCTCGTTTTTTTTTGTACATTATGTACCTAAAAAATAGTTAATAATACACAAACATACTTTTAGTAATAATAAAAATTATTCATACACTTTATAAAGCGTTGAAAATGAGAGTTTTAACGAGTTGAAAAGCTTATTGATGTAAGCCTTTAAAAAAATTTTCAAAGAAAGCTTTTTATAAATGTTTATTCTGGAACTTTATTCAAACGATACTTTTTATATTATTTAACTACTGCAATAGAATAAATAAATAAATTATAATCATACATTGAATGCTGCAACTCAAACCAATTATTAGTAGATTGAGTTAAACTGACAAAAGGATTTTTTCTGGATTTTTTGTAAAGTGAAACGATTTATAAAAGTTCTTCTTGAAGTTTATAAAAATGTTACTTTAAACTTTTAAATAAATTAAGCAAGTTTACTTTAAATTATTTTTAAAAACGTTTACAGAAATGCTTGTTGGGCTTACAATTTCAAAAAGTGCTAGTACATACATGTGTAAAAGAATGCATGTTAATATTAATATTTCTACATACATATACACCTATATATCTTTTAATTTAAGTTTCAACTGTAATACAAATACAACATATTTCAAGTGTCATAATAAATATGAAAAAAAGAGCGGTTCGCCTTAAAGTTTTCTGGCCCTCAACTAAGCTTTGGATAGTGGATTTTAATCGCCTGAACACCTTCCGCGGGTGTATTCCATGCCCCAAACGAGATGACGCTACTACTACTCGTTTATTTATAGGACCTATATTCAAAAATACACAAAATATTAGGCAGCTGCTACAAATAATAGCGAAGATATAGAGAACTATGAGTTTTGCTGCTAGGGTGTGTTTCACCACCAACTTTTATAACTATGCTGTGACTACATGAACTTACTCCGGAAGGTTTTGGGGAGTGTTCTCGAAAGTGATAGCCCTTTGCCGGATTTGAACCCGGTACGCTCCGATACTCCCTTGCGGTACATGCGGGAGCAGTTTGGCATGACTAGTGCCATTAAGTGGCATGTGATTACCTTTGTGCATTTTAGTCGCCTCTTACGACAGGTAAGCCTACCTCGGGCTAATTCTAAACCCCTAACCGGCAAGGGTTTCCCCGGACCCCGCAATGGCTGTAAAAACAACAACAAGAACTAATTTTTATTTAACGGGCCTTTCCCTGCAAAAACTGGTATTTAAAGAGAGTGCTCTTAAGCCTAAAGTTGGCTATTTATTTATAAGCCAATTTTAATTTGCGTAGCATAGTCGCAGGGGTAAAAATATATATTTAATTTGTGCAGCATACTCATAGGGTTAAAAAACATCTCGGTCCGTACCCGTTTGGGTAGAAAGGGCATTAGTTTTATCGTACCCATCCATCGTCTCCATAGGACATGTTCAAAGAAATGTGAACAGTTCAGGCCATATAAAGAGAGCAGAACTGGCATTAGTTGAATGCTTCTTTGCAAAACATCCCGTACTAATCCTAGAACAAACGCATTTTTTGCAGGGTAAATAAACTTGGCAGAATTCGGTTTTTTCATGAATGCACATGCATGTATTTACGTATACATATCTACATATGTACAAATGTACACAAAGTATTTCACTCAGTTGCGAAATATATATCCACTTCATGAATTTGTTTTTTATTTATTTTAGATTTTTGGCCTACGGGTTCCTATGCCGATAGTGGCACAACTTTATGCACACATACATATGTGCATCCCTTATAATAATATGGTCATAAGCAGCCTATTCATACCTTCCCTTTCCCTAATAATTGAAGGGTATTCCTTAGTAAGTATTTAACATTAGAACACTTCTCAAAGTACTTAATTTGTTATCTATGAAAATGCTCCACGTCATAGAAGAGAAAGTAACAATAGAATCCATAAATGAAAAAATTTAAGAGAGTTGGAAATAGGTTGTGGAGAAAGAAGCGAAAGAGCTGATATAGAACTCATTGATGTATTTTGGCATGCCACATAACACGATTTTTTTTAATATTTCCTATTTGGCACACATTCTGATCATAACCGGCAATTTTGAACCTGTAAGATTATCTAACCGGAAATCGTAACAGTCGGTAATGCAGTCCATAAAACCGCGATTCTGTAGTGGGATTCAGTAACTTCTATAACAAAACTCGCTAAATAAACAACACATAATTTGAGGTTATTAGCGAAAACTAAAATAAAATTATTATCAATTGATATTATTATTATAAAATAAATGGCATTTGAGTATTTTGCGTACGTTTTGTCGCGGGATGAGGAATCTTAAGCCTGAATCGTTATAGCTAAGTTAGTGAATAGCACAGAAAATTCGCATAGTTATAAGTTAATGGATTCCACAACTGGGACAGGTAACATCAAAAGTGGCTTGAAAAAGTTTTTGATGTGTACACATCTTTGGGCGCGGTAAGGTTGTTCAGAAAAGTTAGGCGTCGCTGCCTGCACGCGTGTCTCTAACGTTGTTTGTAACCGTGCCTCTGCCGGTGTCTTATTGGCGTGTAAACATCTTTGGTCTCGGGAGAGTAGTGCAACAAAGTAAGGCGTCGCTGCCTGTAAGCGTGCCTCTGCTTGTGCTTCTGTCCGTGCCTTGTGTATAGAAATATTGTTTGACTTCTTTGCTGATATGTATGTATGTGCCGCTCTGCTTATGTGAGTGTGTGTGTATGCAAGTTCTTTGCTAATTGAGGTTATTCGGTAATAGTGCCTAAACACGATAAAGGTAAAGAAAAGAAAAGAAAAGTTAAGAAAAGAAAAGAAAAGAAAAGAAAAGAAAAGAAAAGAAAAGAAAATGAAATGAAACGAAATGGAAGGGAAGGGAAGGGGAGGAAAGATAAGGAAAATAAAGAAAACAATAAAATATAATGCAATAAAACAAATTGAAAATAGAGACTGTTGAAAGAAGAGAAAAGCAAATAAAATAAAAATATATTTAAGTAAAGGAATACCATAGAAAAGAAGGCCAAGAAAGGAGTACCTAATAACTAAAATAAAATAAGGTTTTTTGGTTGAAACTCAACCACTGGGCGAGGTCTAATTTAATTAAATTCTTGTGCAGGATACACATGTTTACACATTAAACTCACGCCTTTTTATCAAAAATGGGTCACCCCTCGGCAGGGGCTTGGCAAACTCTCCGAGTGGATTTCTGCCATGGAAGGTTTCAGAGCAATTTCTAGGAAAAATTAAAAGCAGCGCACCACCAATTGGTAGCAAAGCTCGGGCTTAATCTCCTCGAAAGTATATATCGCGGCAATTATTTACTAAATTGTTTAGAAAATTTGTGTTATTTTCTATTCCCAAAAGTATTTCCGGAATACGTGCAAATTTTCGCGGTTACGTGACGTTACCACCCATTTAGATAGTTACGAAATTAGACGGCAACTCAAGAATAAAAAAGGGGCAGAATAAAAAAAGGGTGGAAAATTTGACAAATTATTTATTTTCCGACAAATAGAATGTTTTTACCACAATCGATTAAATTTTACTAGCACATCTTTTCATCACCACTGCAGAAAAGTAAGCGTTTCTATAGCCCGATTTCGCTCTTTCAGAGCACGGTCTTTTCGTAAAAGTAATTAGAAATGATCTGAGTTATATACGATATTTCTGTCCAACATTCAGACATCATAATACTAGATAGCTAAATGTAAGATTGCAGTTATCGTAATGTAGAAAAATGTGAAATGAAGATAAGACTCTAATAGTAAATAAAAACAAGTAAGGAAGTTTAAGTTCGGGTAGAACCGAACATTATATATCTAGTAGTGATCTATTATGGCTTAGATAAAAACACTTCTGTTATGAGTTTTGAGTGGTAAATTAATTTATTCGTATATACATAAATAGCTTCCCTACCATTGCTAACCAAATGATACGAGTATACAGCTATTGCACGCAAAGTTATTGCCTATTTAATATATTTATAATCCTTTTCAAAGTCTTTGATATAAAAGTGTGCGTGGACCTCAACTGATTGTGTTCATTTCTTAATGGAATATTCGTATAGTGGAAATTTTTGTGCTGAGTTTCGTTTCGATATCTTGAACGGTTTTTGATTTATGAAAAATAATATTTCTAAATTTGACTTAATCAAAGGTGTGCGGTGTCACTCCTATTTTCAAAAATTTCTGCAAATCTTTGTTTTCTGCCTTAATGTTAATGTACACACTGTCTAAGCTTTATGGAGGGCGAGTACTTTTTTTAAGTTATTTTTTATTTTATTTTATTATTTACATAATATTATTAGTTTAGAGAGGAAAACGGGGTGTGCGGAGCACATGTTTAATATAGGGAGCCCTTTTCTAGTATTTATTTAATTATTATTTTATTTATTTAAACTTTTTGTTCTATTAGAACGGGGTGCGGCGCACCTGTTACACCTTGTATTTATTAATTGGGGGCGAGCACTGTTAGCTCTGAGGCATTGCGCGGGATTGGCTTCCTCATTTTCGCTGTGAAAAACCCCGCTTTGGGATTACAAAACATAAACTATATCTTTGGGATATTTCATAAGCTGCTTGCGAATTACAAGAGAGTGCAGCGCAAATAAAATAGACGAAATAAATCGTTATAGTTTATGTCGCTTAAACACACCCAAATTGAATCCTTATAAGTGTATTATGTACTAAATAATCACTTTTTTATATTTTCGAAAATATTCTATGCATAAAAAGTAGGCGTGGCTATCATCCGATTTCGCCCATTTTAAATAGAGCTCGGAGATGAGTGTCAAGGAACCTGCATACCAAATTTCATTAAGATATCTCAAAATTTACTCAAGTTATCGTGTTCACAGACGGACGGACGGACAGACGGACGGACATGGCTTAATCAATTTCTTTTTTCCTACTGAATATTTTGATATATATAAGTCAATATCTATCTTGTTTATGCCATTACATACTGCCGTTAGGTGAAAGAAGTTAATATACATTGTGTGCGTACTAGGCATACGAAAATACGGTTATAACACATTGATACAGTAATTCGACTGTCTATATCGGCCTTGAATGCGTAATTTCATTTGTTGAGAAATATCAATAAAAAGATTCTGACTTGTTCAAACATTTCATGAATTTATCGCATTTTCTTTGTAATTTCAATGCAGTATTTTTTGCCTGCAATTTGTATGGGGAAATGTGACGTATTTCGATATTTTCTTTGAAAATCACGCATTTCATTCAGTGGAAATGTAGTATTAAAGTTATTGTTATATCCTGTGCCATCGATTACATTAATAATCCATAACTCATAGCTCTTTAATATTCTCTTGGGACAATTATTTCAGTAGTTTAATAGTCACTTTCATAAAGGCCGGTTAAGCCTAATCGGCGATTAATTTGCCAGCTAGCCGTACAAAATGTGTCAATTAAATCCCGGTTAGTGTTAATCGGCTCTCATGAAAGCGACCCTAAATAGACTTAACCTTCGGTTTCGGTTTTAATTCGGGTTTTAATATCGGTCTCAAAATCGAATTTGCGTTGACTTCTGGTTAAGGTGTTGGATTCGGCTTGTAATTCGGTTAAGTCTCGAATTCGGACTTGAGTTCGATTCCGGTTTCGCCCTTATAGCTCTTAAAAATAGAAAAAAATATACTTGATACTCAAAATATCTATACATTTCAGAAACTGTAATATATATTTCAGAACAAACAACTATATTTCAGAAATCGTTAAATGTATTACAGAAAATCTATTATATTGTACCTACTTACGAAAAATAGTTGAAGTCGTCTCAAGAAAAATGTATTCGTTCTGAACTACGTTTTACAGTTTCTGAAGTACAATTGATTATTGTTCTGAATTGTACATACACATACAGTAAAAAGGGCTAGTATGCTTGTCAACTATGTCACTGAAGTCAAGGCTGTATGCCGCCAGAATTTATCAGTGCCATGCTCGATCTTTAACAGTTATTATGGAATATGTTTCTTGATATTTTAGAATAAATGCATTCATTATATGTTTATATATTGTTCTAGGCGAGTCGACCTAACATTGAACTATATATGTGTGACTTCGGATACGCTGCGCCCTCTGCTTTCGGTTACGATGCTCAATCCGATAAATTATTCCAGAAACATATTTCAATTAGATCGCCCTTAACCTTTGAAAGCTAACCTTCGCTCACTCCCTATAAAACCTAACCATTCGTCGATTCGACGAACATTCTCTAAAATACTTATTTCTAATATAGTCATTTAATTTTTGGTTTGATTTATTGTACGCATATGTGTACCAATTTTTAATTCTCGAAATAAAACATTTTTTTTTTATTATTTTGGAACAATTCAGATATATTTTTTTAAATCTTTTAGAAAAGCTCTTTTAAAAAGGGAAAGAAAATTTTCAATAGCGTGTTCGTCGAATCGACGAAGGTTTCGTGTCTAGAGTTAAGAAACTAGTTGACAAAACTAGCCCACACTATCGTTAGTGATAATATGAATGGTCATATAACTGACACATGTCTAGCAGCGATCCCGCCCTAATTTGTCATATTTGACACATCTGTGTCATTCATATGTGACCGTGATTTGCAGAAATGTTGACCAATACACTTTTTTAGCTCCATTTAAAATAACTCGATTACTCCTTCATAATTACATAAGTTTTATTGGTTTAAGCCGGACAAATGCTTATCGTATTTAGATGTTATACTTTTATCCCGATTTGGCGCTGCAGATAATAGTTATTTAAGTATTTCTTTTTTGTACCAACAATTTTATTTCATGATAATAAATTATAATATTTAAGTATTTATAATTTGAACATCGCTAGAATTTTGGGGTTAGCATCTAATGCTTCTCAAGCTCCCGATTCTCTATAATTCTTTTAGAAAAAGCCTTTTCCTGGTGGCATCCTAGATTGCTTCCTTGTAACCTCTAAAGCAATATAAATAATGCATTGGGTAACTATAAAGAAGACATTTGGTCAAACCACAATTTGTGGCAAAGAGGGTGACCCCTTCACTAAGAACGAGGAATGAGAAAAAGAAATGTATGACGTACGTAATAGGCTCAGTCGAAATCTTAAAAAAATCTAGGGTTTGGATGTCGCACTACACGTTTAAACAGAATATTCACAAAGCATATGTTTGTTTATATGTATTTATACTTCCACAAAAAAACTTCATGACAAAATAAACACAATTTAGGGGGTTTGGTTATTTGTTTTTTGTAAAGTTTCGACAAAGCGAACAAAAAACCACATTAATTAATCGTCAGTTTTTTTCTGCCAGTTGGATAAATAAACAGGTTTGTTTGTATGTTTAGCACAGAATTTTCTTAGCTAAGAGTATTTGGTGAATACCATTTCTAACGATTTTATTTTATTGAAAAATGTATAGGTAGGCTCACGAAGACTTACATATTCTCTCTTGTTTATCCACCTATAAGACGCATTTTATTGCCCATAGTGTGTAAGTTCCAGTTTTCGGATTTTATATCCAGCAATGTAGGCAAGCCCTTATTCATACATTTACTCTTATCCAAGGGTTTCATCGATAAAGATGATATAAATATCACATATTCCCTCGTCCTTACCATAATTTTCTGAATACATGCCAGGACTGGCAGAGCGACCATTTAACCACTATATTACAACCGTTTCAAAATTCCCTTCTCCACTTAGTTTCTCGACATTTCTTGCTAACATAAAATAAAAAGTCTGGAAGAAATATATATCAATATGGAATTGATTTGCTACTTCTTCTCACTCTTGATAAAAAAAATAACAAATTTTTAAACATAATGGATTAATATTTTTTTATTTCAAATATCAAAATTAATTCTTTATTCTAATTAACTTCTAATGTGAACTTTTAATTAGTGTTTTTTTAATCGCTCTCTAATCGACTTCTAGCCTAGTTCTCTGACCTGATTTTCGATTAGAAAACCACATTAGAAATCTAGTATAAAACTAGAACATTCCCCTAACGTTTGAGACTGTGTTTGCTGGGTATATTAAACGCTCTATCTTAGCTTTTGATTCAAAAATCTCTATCTTAGCTGAATATGTTTTGAATTTTCGTTCAGATAGGAAGTTTTGCAAATTCATTCATAATTAGGGCATTCTTCAAACTAATTCTGAGATAAACTCAAAATCAAATTATTTTTTAATTTAACACATGCAAATTTGACATTTGATTGATAAACTTGATAAATGTACAGGGTTTGTTATCGCTCTACCATGTTCTGGAGAGTATTTTTATTTCGTAGTGGTTCAACCCATTACAATTATTATCGTGATACGACGTTAAATCATAGATATTTAACAATTGTTTTGAAAGAAATACATTCACATTTGATATAGTAATTATTTTGTACCAATGTTTACACTTTCTTTCTTGAAATGTATGGTATTTGACAGCTCTGTCAGGGCGACAACACACCGCATACGTCACGCAAAAAAACTACTTTTTTCTCACACATGTGACGGCTAAACCTTATCTATTTCATCCATGGGTTCAACCAGTTATCAAGGTTGCATTCGGTCAATTTAGCTGGCCAAATATAAAAAAGTATATTTTTCATGATGAGGGAATTTCACTCAGTAAAACTTGGATTAAGCCCTGGCCAAAAGTAGGTACCAATTTTAGGGCACCATTCATCGTTTGTCACCACGTTCCATTCCTCGATTGAAGGGAAATTGGAGAAACAGCAGTTTTAATTAAAATAAATTGGACAAAAGTAAAAATGGAGGCGAAATCAAATTAGCATGTTTCCTATGTGCATTTGCGGAATTAGCGAGTAGCGCATACAATACTTGGAGACTGTAAAACACTATATCTGGAGGGAATTGTACTGATGCAAGTGAATTGGGCTGATATAAGTGAATTAAAAGAAAATATCTTATTTCAACTTATATTATCTCATTTTTTAATAATAATAATAATAAGCCCAACGGATCACCTACCATCCCGCCCAACCGACACGAGGGGCGCATCCGCATTACGCGCATGCATAAAAGATTAAGTTAAATAAACACATATAAATCATTTGTTAAGAGAGGAGAGAACAGTATTTTTTATTATAAAAAGCGAGTCCGAAATATCAAATTTACCTAAATGAGAGTTATAGTTTTCGCACAAACACTATTAAGGTTCGTGTAATTGAAAATTTATCCTGTATTGCTTCAGAAGAATATGTTTGAAATGTCTTGAAGCTTTCATGCCACACATAATCATTTGGAATTCACCTTTTCTCATTTTGAAATTACTTTAAGTTTAACTTTTCGCATTCAAAATATGAATTTATGTTTCTCAGTATCAACTTACATATTTAAAAAAAATTTTTTTTATATTTTCTTACTTAAATTTTAAACCTTCATTTCTTATTTTAATTTGCGCTTTCTCAATACATCTGCTCATTACGTATTTGTTAAGGTGTAGTACAAAGTCGTTTTTGTTGGGTTGTAGGGCACGTCAAAACTTATTTATAAATACATATATAATTAGATAGCGATGACTTGTACATTTTTTGGTACAAGGAGTATGACTATTCAAATATATGCAGTGTGTATGTTTATAAATTTACTTATGTATGTTTCTACACACTTCATTATTTACCCTATGAAGATATGAATGTACCCTGCAGAAAATTGGGCTAGTTTAGAACTATTCCAAAGTTAACCGATTTGACGACACTACTAGCAATGCTTTTAAAAGTCCACGGTACCCATTCGGGCAGTTCGCTTTGGCTAGTTCTCAAGCGCTCCATTTCGTGTAGTTTAGATGTTTCTGATTGAGGATGAGTGATTATCGATATTCGATATTCCAAAGTGTCTTTTAGGACGGAGCATATGGCGTATGACGAGGTATGGATGAATATAAAATTATGGCAAACCTATAAAGTAATTAATTTCGCTGTCTCGGTAACTATTTTTAACAGCTACCTAATATTTTTTATGAAAGTCCCAAATATGAGTGGGATAGGGGTGCGGTGAGAGAGAGAAAATGAGAAGGAAGACAGGGAATAGGGAGTGGAAGATGTGGAGAAATTGTGGTTTGTAGAAAACAAAATGTTGAGGAAATAAAAAAAAAAGCAAGGGGGTCAATTCTATTCTATCTTTTCAATTTAGTTATCTATTGACGTCGCTGAGCTCTAAAATGCGAATCTGATATATGCGGTAAGAACTGTTTGCTGAAGCACATTTTGAATTGCGTGACACAAGTTGTTCTTGCTAAATGATAGTTTATTTTAGAATTGTAAGAATAAAAGTAATTTTTATCACTTAAAGCCTTTGATTTTGTAAAAGATGCGATGTTTGAACTTTTTCAAATTATTATCAAATGTTAACACCAAATTTATTAAACAACTCAAACAGTACTTTCCTGCATTGGTCAAAACAGTTTTTTTGTCGACTAAAAAAGATGTTTCATTGGCCTTTTCTTTTAACCCTACAGTTTGGTTAAAACTGGGATTTTTTTAGTTATCTCCCTATTGCTTGACCAACTCTTAAATATTTTGGCGAATATTTCAAATTTACCCAATTTTGTTGAATTTTTGATTGGTTTCTTTTGAGTTCAATCTCTTTTGTTGAGTTTGCTTTGCCGTTTTTATTAAATAGTAAATTCAAACTCTAAATAAAAATTAAAAGCTGTGTGTATTGTAGCATTTATAAGCGTTACAAAAATAAAAAAAACATGTTTTGAGATACACTAATATTGTTAAACATATACATACATCGGTTGAGTTTGGAAACTTCCCCGTTTTGTAAGTAGTAATGATTTACAGATTATAAAAAATACTTAATTTATATTATCTCCGAAGCATATATATAAAAAATGCTATAGTAAGATTTAGGTACGATATTCTTCTCAATCAATTCCTGCATGTCTTTTTTTCATCAGGCAATGCAATTTTTTTATGTCAAGCCAACTGGAACCAGCGGAAGATATGTGGCGGATCCGGATCACTTAACACAAGGATTTCGTACATAAACTGTTTTCAAAGGGGCACTTTCTCCACACATTTCAAATGGCACTTTTCGACATCGGATATGCTCCGTTGGTAGTATTTTACGCAGACCTAGGAGGATAAGACCACTTTGCAGGGAGTCCTAACGGAGGACCTTGCGCGCTGCTCTGGTCACACGTGTATTTATTTTGTTGCACTTACAAACCTTTTGACAGTATAGTGGGCATTTTTAACGTTTTCTTCAGTTTCTAGACTCAGAGAGAAGGTATTGCTTGGGGTTTTCCACAATCCGAAGTTTTGTATCACATCTTACCAACTTCGACTTAAAAAAATTATGATTGCGCCACCTAAACAGAGCTTACTAAAAAAACTCCAATAACATAGGTGTAAACTCCGCCACTATTTTAAAACAAATCAAGGCCCTTACTCTGTACTTCTAATCGAAAGGCCGTTCTACTCGAAAGCAAAAAGCGATTCTAATACACATAGGCACTCTGTAGTTCGTTAGAATTTCCTTTAGAAAATATTCCATAATAGTAGGCATCATTGTTTCACAAATTTCAAGCGCAAAGCAAAATACAAAAACACTTTGCATAAGTCTCAAGTACGATATTAGGCGCATGATCCAATAATTTATATGGTCGTCTCAGATGACATAGCGTCTTCTTCTTTCTCATCCTCACCTTATGTCAAACTATCATATCTTTGTTTTTTGTTTACATTCTTTGTTTACAGTTCTTGGAAAAGCTATTGAGTTCGCTTCGTGTTTTATTTATTTTTAATAAAAATTCGCTATGAATTGATATTGAACGAGTGCTTTGTGATAACATTTTAAGAAAATGTGTGATTTGTGCGTGTGTTATACGTGAAAAGCTTAGAAAATAGGCGAATCGTTTTTGCGCGTTCCCTCTCACATGCGCATTTTGACATAAGAATTAAACGACGTCAAACGGTAATTTCGTGTTGTTGGCCGATTGAGACGACCATATAAATTATTGGATCATGATTAGGCGGCGCAGTTTCACATGTCGCGGTAGCGTAGGTGATAAAAATCTCGACTACCGCGCGTGTGGTTGCTGGTTCGAACGTAAGTCCTTGCGCAGGTAACTTTTACTTTTTCATTTTATTTTTATTAAATAAAATTTTATTTTTTTAAATAATCTAGTCCCAAAAATTTCTTTGGTTAAATTTTTCCAAATTTTTACCTAGAATTCTTTAATTATTTTCTGCCAACAACGATTGCTTAACTCTTTCTGCCATAAAAATTACTTCTTGATGAAAAAAAGACTAATTGTTTTATTATAATCATAAAATAAATTTTTGTGGATTTCCGTTTGCTAAATTGTTGTCGAATAGAATTTTCTAACTTTCGACCATTGTGGCATATGTTTTCGAAGTAGTGAGTACCAAATTTTCTACAATAGAAAGGGGGATAAATCAAATTCGAAGGGAACAGAATGGAACTCGAATAACGAATGCCTTCTACTCGAAAATTTCTTACAGAGTACGAATCATTCGAAAGCGAACAAATTTTGTTTCGAATAGAACTACAGAGTGAGGGCCTAATTGTGCATTAACTTGAAAACCCTCCATTCATAACTACAAAACAAAATAAAGTCCATTGGTTTTTTAGCGGAATGAATGAGTTTAAAATTTGGATAAACAAAACAGAGTTAACTCTAAATTCAAAATTTTGGCAGCAATAAAGGGATAATTCGAAGTAAAACCAAGGTTTTATCTTACCATCAAAACAGATACAACTCAAAACAAAATTAAAATTTTGTAATATTAACCACCTAAACAGTAACAATTCAAAATAACTTAACTATAGGGTGTTTTTTTTACAGGTTTGTTTTTCGAATAGAGATAAAACTGGCATTTTTGACAAAAGAACAACGCTTGCAAATCGTGCAAATTTATTTCGAAAATAATGGTTCAGTTCGCGAAGTTTACCGTGAGCTCCGTCCATTTTATGGTCGACATAATCGTCCATCAGAGCAATTAATTCGGTTAACCATGGATCGTTTTCGCACTATGTTTACTCTATGTGATAATACGCATCCGCAGAGACGTCGAACAGTGCGCACCGAAGAAACAATTGCCGCTGTAGAGCAAAGTGTTGAAGAGGACCCGAATGAATCGATTCGCCACCGTGCACAGCAATTGGAGCTTTGTCCATCAACTTTATGGAAGATTTTGCGCAAAGATCTTGGCTTGCGACCTTACAAGATCCAGCTTGTGCAAGAATTAAAGCCGCGAGACCATGCAATGCGTCGTGATTTTGGTGTATGGGCCGAAAATGAGATTGATTTCGATGCTGATTTTCATCGCAAAATTTTGTTCAGTGATGAGGCTCATTTTTGGTTGAATGGCTACGTCAACAAGCAAAATTGCCGCATTTGGAGTGACGAGAATCCACATGAGACCCTTGAAACGCCATTACATCCACAAAAACTGACTGTTTGGTGTGCTCTATGGGCTGGTGGAGTCATTGGGCCATACTTCTTCCGCAATAATGCTGGAGAGGCAGCTACCGTTAATGGAGACCGGTATAGAGCCATGATAACCGACTATTTTGTTCCCGAATTGGATGGCATGAATGTGGATGAGTTGTGGTTCCAACAAGACGGCGCTACATGCCACACAGCGCACGTCACAATCGATTTATTGAAGAAAACATTCGATGAGCGCATAATTTCGCGGAATGGACCTGTCAATTGGCCACCAAGGTCGTGTGATTTGACACCATTGGATTATTTTCTTTGGGGATATGTGAAGTCGCTCGTCTACACCAACAAACCAGAAACGTTAGGGGAATTGGAAGCCAACATTCGTGGCGTTATTGCCGACATACGGCCCCATATGCTCGAAAAAGTGGTTGAAAATTGGACCTGTAGAATTGGCTTTATTCGAGCCAGCCGCGGCGGCCACATGCCCGAAATCATATTTAAACATTAATGGCATAAAATTAGCCTTCCAATAAAGCCAAATTGATGGACCTTAAAACGATTTTCTTGTGTTTTATTTCAATTCGAAGTTCTATACCCCTAAAAAAACACCCTTTACATTATTCTTTGTTAGGCCCACTATATGGAGACAACTCGAAATCCATCTATATTGCTTGTGAAAGGACTTATAACGCCACCATGTGTTGATTATTGGCTTAGAAGGGTTTATATTAGCCTATAGGTAAAAAGCCACTACATCCGATAGCATGCTCAGCTAAAAATTTTTGACTTATCTCTCTTTAGATCTGGGTGTGCGATATGTTCTTTGAGTTCTCAAGTCTACGCTATGTAAAAGACTAACAGCACTTTTAGGCGTACAGTTTGCCGAAGCATAAGGTGGCAACATGGGTATTAGCTCCGCTGATTAGGTATGTTCGAGTACACTTCCCAACAAATTAGCTCCAAGTTGTGTGCACAAAGCTTGTATTTGAAATTAAATTGCATAAAAGTAGAACAAATCAGCCCAAATCTTTAGTAAAACACTTTAGAACCTTTTGCAAGAAAAGACCGCACACTAGAACTCAACAATGGCCTTATGGGCCACTTTAGTTATTATTTATTGAACGCTTTCCTTGCTTTCTCTGGGGAACGTCGATAATTTCGAAGCAATCGAACATAGGTATTTGTTTTATCTCGACTTTGTTGTGTGTCAAAAGTGCTAGCAGAATAAATAATAGTTTTCTCCGTAATTAATATCATTGTAATTAGAATAAGCATATATCATGACTTCATTAGAACCAGCACAGAATAAAACCTGGGATTTATCATTGTATGAGTTGCAACGTAATCCTCAAGAAATAATCACCGACAATACGGAAATTGCAGTATCACCACGTAGTCTGCATAGCGAATTGATGTGTCCCATTTGTTTGGATATGCTAAAGAAGACAATGACAACTAAAGAGTGTCTACATCGTTTTTGTTCAGATTGTATTATCACAGCTTTACGTTCGGGTAATAAGGAGTGTCCAACATGCCGCAAAAAGCTTGTCTCTAAACGTTCTTTACGACCTGACCCCAATTTTGATTTGCTCATATCAAAAATATATCCCAGTCGTGAAGAGTATGAAGCTATACAAGAGAAAGTAATGGCCAAATTCAATCAAACACAATCACAACAGGCATTGGTTAATTCAATAAATGAGGGTATAAAATTACAATCACAAAATCGTCCGCAACGCTTTCGTGCCAAAGGTTGTGGTGGTGGTCGCAATGGCACCGGTGGTAACGGTAATGGTAATTCAGCAAATCCGAATAGTGAGGGTGCGGTCACCAATGGTAACGATAGTGAAGTCGGCGAGAGTGGCAATGCACCAGCTACTGTTGGTGCCCCAGTTGCTGCTGTTGCTACTGCTGCAGCTACTATTCCTACAACTACTGCTACTGTTGCTGCATCCTCTGCACCATCAACACATTCAAGCACTTCAGCCGCAGCGGCTGCTACCACGACGGCTACTGTATCAGCATCTGGTAGCACAGCTAGTACCAGTCGTATGCAACATGATGATGGTGGTTCTAATCCACCGTCGATGCGTAGTACGCCATCACCGGTTCCATCGGATTTGAGTAGCTCAAAACTGAAGCGCGCCATGTCTGTGCTAACATCAGAACGTTCTGAAGAATCGGAATCTGATTCACAAATGGATTGCCGAACTGAGGGTGATTCTAATATTGACACTGAGGGTGAAGGTACGGGTGAGCTAGGTATTAATGATGAAATAGAATTGGTTTTTAAACCACATCCAACTGAAATGGCTGGGGATAATCAATTGATGAAAGCGTTAAAAGAAAATTGTATACGCTACATTAAGACCACTGCAAATGCTACAGGTTGGTATACATATCGGTATTTAGTCTTTTCGTTGTATGTGTTAATAAAATTGTTTGCTTACAGTTGACCATTTAAGCAAATATTTAGCAATGCGTCTAACACTTGATTTGGGCGCAGAACTTCCCGAAACCTATCGTATGCTTAATTTTTGCATCTACATAGCCCCTCAGCCTCAACAGCTAGTCATATTAAATGGTAATCAGACGTTACATCAAGTAAATGACAAGTTCTGGAAGGTAGCGAAAGTAGTTATTAAATACAAACTCACAAAGTATATAGATTTACTAAATGAGAATTTTTTGCAGGTTAACAAACCAATGGAAATGTATTATTCGTGGAAGAAATCTTAAAAAGTTATGGAACCCAGTATCGATTATATTTTACTAGACATGATTACAAGAACAGTTTGTCGGCATCAAATTATTTACTTTCAGAAGACTATTAAACCAGCAACAAAAAAACTTTTTAACCGCACGCATTAATCTCACTTTTTATACTATGCATGTTCATCTCAGCAAATTCAACACCCAACATAAACAAAATTTGGTTGCAACTTTATGTAACTAGCGCAATGTTGTAATTATTCTGAAATACAAAAGGTGAAAGGCTAGAATAACGTACTTACAACTGGTTCAAAGTCGTTTTTCGTGTTACTGTTGCACTCTGATCAAAGGGTTGTTGTTGTTGTTAACAGTGCTTCGCCCTGCCCCAGATTGGACAGGGTTACACTGAAATAACAGCCCTTCGCCGGGTGAAAAAACCCGGGTCATTCCGGTGCGATAGAACCGGCTGTTGTGGGAATGTATATCAATTCAAAGGGTATATCAATTTAGCTTTGAGCTGCCACGGTAGCTATGAAACGGCCGTCTCTGTTAATTTCCTCCAACCGCTGTACTCGAATTACTTTGGCAAAATCATTTTGTTGTTGGATACCTTCTAAACAGGGTCAGACTGAAATTAAAGCTGTTTGAATATCCTTGGTGGCAAAGGCGATTTTTGGCGTCGAAAAGTAAAGAAAACCTTCGTGGGTAACTTTCAAAATCTTTATATTGCTGAAAGTCAAGAGCAGTGCTTTTGACATTATACATGGTGGCCAATTAATTAACAGTTGGTACCCTTATAGAAATATGTTAGGAGTCGAAGTGGATTAACATTTCTCAAGCAGCGTATGATTCTGGTTTTTCAAATAGTATCCTTAATCTTAAAAAATATACCTAACAGTAAATTAAATTACATTGAGAAAAGTACTAAAATGTTTTTATTTTCTTAATTTTCTACATCTAACTAATAGTAAAAGAATTAAGCACATGGATCCATATACTATAGGGTTTGCTTATATTAATAGGAAAAGAAGCAGTGTGTGAACTCTTTGGATGAAATATTCAAAGCAGAAACTCATAACAAACAAAAAAACCAAACCTTAATATTCATCCATACAAAGTTTTGTGATGTATCTTTGGAACATTCGATTTGCGGTTTATATATATGTAATAAAAAAAGAAAAAAATTGTTGAGGCAGTTGTTCTTTCTTATCGTTTTCGTTGTTTTCTGTTTCGCTGCCCCTTACGTGGTTCTCACGTCAGCTGCTTGAGTTTATTTAATATCGCATGTTTGTAGTTTCTATATTCAATACTAGCTTCAATTTCGCTGCGATAATCGTCTCGTATGCGTTTTAAATCACGTTCAATCTCATGCAAAGTTATATTTGGTTTTTGCGTTTCTTCGAAAAGTATCACATACAGTTTTAACTTCTTTTCCAAATAATACTTCAATTCCAAATCAATAAGTGCGTTTAATTGATGAAGCGTTAAACAATCCTGTTTTAAGTATTCATTGCACAGCTCATAGATATCTAAGTAGACTTCGATTTCTCCCTTCTCATCACAACGTTCTTGTTCCAAAAAACGTCGAAAAATCTGAGCAGCTTTAGTGTCACCCAATGTCTCCTTGGCGCTCAAACGATAAATACGTCGCACTTCGTTTTCCGTCATTTCTGAGCATCCGCAAAAGCATTTTAACATTTGACCAACGGCCTATAACAACAAAAAAGTTTATGTTTACATATGTAGTGAAGATTTTCCGGTGATGACGCGATTCAGTGTGAGTTTTCAGATAGTTTTTAGTTACCTTACAGGTACCAGTAGCCATGTTTATGATCAATTTACCAAATCCTTAAAAATTTTGCTGCAATCTATTTTTAACGAAAGGATTGAGCTGTGTTCTACGTTCTTCGGACGAATCGATTTCCCCTGTTGGTTCTATCTTCTTTCTATAACTGTGTTGGTGCAACTGTGTAATGTTGGTATATTAATTCTAATAAAGGACTATAGCGGTTCACTGGGAATTTTTCTGCTCTTGGGTTTTGCTATCTTAATTCGATAAGCAATTTAATTAGTAAACGTTGTAAAATAGAGAAACATCTCTTTCGCCGAATTTTTGTTTTGCTAAAATAACCAATTTTCTTTTAACCACAGTGTACTTTTGACAATCAGCTGCGGTTGTAAACAAAGTCTTACAGCTCAGATTTTCCATTAAATCATGAGATTTTCATATTCGTCAAGTAGGGGTATTCTCAATTGTGATTTAGAGTTGGCAAATATTCGTGTACCTGTGATTTTGTCACAGCGACTGGAAGGTCACAGTAAATCGAAGCGACAGCTTCAAATAAAATGCCGTGACTGTGACAGCATCTGCTCCCCGCTTCCGTTCCCAATCAAAGTTGCCAATAAACGTAATTATAGCTGTCATAGGAGCAAATGGCTGCTCACATATGAATCTATGATTTCAGCTGCGACTAAGGGCCGGTTTCACCAACGTGACTAAGACTAAAACTTAGTCGTGACTTAAGTTAGCACAGATTCGAGACTAACTTAATTTTGGGTTTCACCAACTGAGCGACTTAAATAATTTTGAGCACAACAACCCGATCAGCTGTTTTATGGATAGTAGTATTTTTTCATACCAGACAACTCTGCGCATCCCAATATCCCAGTGCGAAATGGGCATGTATGACTATACACGAAGGAATGTATTGATCTTACACCCATTTCTCTTTAGCTGGAAGGTACTAAAATTAGCGCTTAATTGAAAAAGATAGTTTCGTAATGGTTGCATGCTTGAAAACTAGCGTTTACATGCATCTACGCTTACCCCGTTAAAGTCAAGCATGATCAAGTTTCCGACTGGGACGTTGCACAAAACAAATTAGCAGGATTACTGACATTAAGGTTTCGAACCACAGCAACACTGCTTAGTTGAGAATAAGTCAGCTGGCAAGTTGACTAAGTTGTGACTTAGCTAAGTTAGGTGGTGAAACTGAAAAAGTGAAAATCGCGACTTAACTAAGTTAAGTCGAGTTGGTGAAACCGGACCTAAGTATCAGTAGATGGCGCAGTCACAATTCAAGATCCATTGAAAATATATGTGAAATGTCAATGGTAGACACAAATTCGTGATGATTAAAAAAACTGTGCTGCATACAGCCCTAAGGTTATGAGACAATTTTGAATGGAGCTTTTCCACAAACAAATTACCCTGGCAGTTTTAACAAGAAATTATCAATAAACTGTTGACTTCCTTAAAAAAATGAGTCGTGAGGGCTTAAGGACTCTAACTGCGGGAAAAGTTCCTTTTTCTAGAAAAAAAAATTTATGTTATAATTTACTAAAACTTTAATCTATTTGCAACCATTTGGAGACAATGGGGCAAAGTAATAGTCAAATTTAAGTATGATTTTAATTTAGCTGTAGCTATTTAACCCAATTGGATATGGGATATCTCTCGAAAAAGCTTCATTTAAATTCCAGTCATACTCAGCTTTGACTAAGACTATGCAATAATATTTCAGACTACAAACGAAGATTTATAACCAAAACAAACGATGTTGGGAAACCCTGCCTTTTCATTTATGTATACAAATCTACGTTCAATATATTGCTGTACTACTGTTAACGGACACATGCACATACAATGTTTGTTGTCGTTTGATGTTTATTGTGCGCCCATACACTTGTTTATGTCAACTGGAATTCTGTAGCATACAAAGGTAGTACTTATTAAGTACATATATTGAACTGTTAATCGTCTTGCATATTTTCTATTGCCTTCTTTAGTGTCGACGCTTCTCCTGTTTGTTGTTATTGTAAACTGCAGTGTATTCTTCCACCTTCCAGGCATGTACGGTAAACGCAAATCGTATGACCGTTGTCTAATATTTGGATAAATAAGCGCTTTGGCAAATCTTTTGATTTAGTCGCCGATCAGCCACCAGGAAGTGGAAGAACGTACTGCGGTAAGTGTTTTAATGTTTAACAATTGTATGTGCATATTTGAACCTTTATAATTTTTAGAAATAAACAAAGGCTTCATAACAAATTTGAACGCTGTTAAATTCGGTCCACTGGATCGGTGACAAACGATAATTACAATCAATGCTGGTGGCTCTTCTTTCCAAAGGGCAGTCACAGTCACGGATCAAAAGAGCCGTTGCTGAGAAGTCACAATCACAAATCACACTCTTCTGCAAAAATCACGGGATCTGCCAACTCTATTGTGATTTTCCAAGTGGTAAGTTAACCAAAACGACACCAATGGTAACCTACAACCAGTGTTGGGCAAATTCCAATTGTTAAAACAATTAATGATTAACATTTAATTGTTAATTACAACTTCTACAATTAATAATTTTTGATTGTTAATTTCCACTTCTACAATTAACAATTTTTAATTGTATTTGCAAAAATGTACAATTAACAATTAATCAATTGCAATGCTCGCAATTATTTATATAATTTATTAATTGTGTTTCTCTATAATTAACAGTTTGTTAGTTACAATTTTTTTATGAATTTAACAATAAACACGCTACCCGGACGCTATCTAGTATATTATTAGCCGGGTACCGTGATGTTTTATTGCAACAAACTTACTGGTCAAACATTGCTTGATTTCTTTCAAATATCACTTTTATGAAAATTCTGTGCCGCTGATAAATTGTATTGAATATTTGAATGAAAGCAATCAAGAATTACCCGGGTAACTGTAAAAAATGGCTAATTATTAAAAATTGTGTCATAATACAATTAAAATATTAATTAGAATTTTTTCAATTGTAACGGCGGCCGCCGTGGTGTGAAGGTAGTGTTGCCGGCCTACCACACCGAAGGTCCATGGTTCGAGCCCTGGTACAGGTAACATCAAAAGTGATTTGAAAAAAGTTTTTCAAAACGGGGTCGCCCCTCGGCAGTGGTTTGGCAAGCTCTCCGAGTGTATTTCTGCCATGACAGGCTTCTCAGCAAAAATTCGTCTCCTCTTAGGAGGTTTATGATGATATACCTGTTGTATATCGCGCCATAGAGAGAGAGAATAAATTTAATTTTAAATAATTTAATTGCAACAAGCAATTAAAAATTGATTTGTAATTAATTTTGAATCAATTTAATTTAATTCTATTTAATTGCAATTACTTTAATTGGAATTGATTTGATTGCAATTGATTTAATTGAAATTACTTTCTTAATCAACTAATAAATCAATTAAAAATTTAATTGATTAACGCCTACAACTAATTTTCAAACAGCACACTATGTTACCAGGTTTAAACCTGATTTAGGCTCACAAGATAATTCTGTTATTGTCAATGTTAATTCTGGTATACTAGTATATTTCTGTATATCTTCTTTGAAAAATCGATACACATCTTTACAAAAGAACAAAATAATTCAAGTCTTCTGTGACAAGTACATGTACCTCCATACAGTCAAGCCGTTTCAAGTTTTTTTTCATATCTCGTTTATTGTATCACAATTGCTTTCAAGAAAAAATGACAAATGTAAATTTGCTTATTTCTTACTGAAAAATTTGGGCCTATTGGTTCTATTCGAAAGAAAATTTGTTCGCTTTCTAGTGATTCGTACTTTGTAAAAAGTTTTCGAGTAGAACCCATTCTTTGTCCGATTGTAGAAAATTTGGGACTCCCTATTTCAAAAACATATGCCAAAATCGTGGAAAGTTGAAAATTCTATTGCTTAATAGCAACAAAAATGTAGTTTTGCATGATTATAACAAATGTTAATGTTAAAAAGTTTGAAAAGTTAAAAAAAAATTGAGATTAGATGTAGTTCCATATTATAAACAATTAAATTCAATTTAGAAACGATTTCTAATATCGAGTAGACAGCCTTTCGAATAGAAGTACAGAGTAAGACCCTCTGCGGGTTAGGGGTTTAGAATATGCCCGAGGTAGGCATACCGGTCGTAAGAGGCGACTAATATGCACAAAGGTAATGACGTGCAACTCGATGGCTGATCTACGGATATGATGCCTCTCACCTCTCATTACCCATCTCTCCTTCCTTACGGAAGGAGGGGTGACATGACCTAGAAGGTTCCACTGGTCATAAATCGCTACCACGACAGTCGGGCAGTACCGCAAGGGAGTACCGGAGCGTACCGGGTTCAAATCCGGCCAAGGACTGTTAATTCGACAACACTCTCCAAAACCTTCGGGGAGTGTTTTTGTCGTTACTACAACAACAACAAGTACAGAGTAAGGGCCGCAGTTTATGAAAAGTTAATGTGTCCAATGCTATTGATCAGAAGCAAGCAACATTATCTGGTTCACAAAATGATCCTCATTCAACTTGAATTTATTAAAACTATGAAATCGCTAACTACACACTCACATCTATTATTATTTTGGTCACAGATCATATTCACCAAAAGCAGAGATGAAATCCGATATTTGCAGTGTTGAATAAAAAAGTCGACAGTCAGATGAGTACACTTGGGAGAGAGAGTTTCTTCAATACGTGGATTTATTGTTTTAAAATTCTCTTTATTAAATAATCCTCAAAGATATTTCAGTTCTTTATCATTTGATACATCAAAATAATAACAACGAAAAGGTGTCTAGAAGGCTGAATTGAGAAGGGAGCAGATTCTATAATGGCGATTTCGTCAAAACTATCGCCGTGATTTACTGTGATCTTCCAGGCGCTGTGACAACATCACAGATACACGAAGATTTGCCAACTCTGGATCGATACATGTGACAGCTTCACTATGCGAACAGCTGAACGTAAACAAAAACTTATCCGTACTATTTGCAAATAAAAGCGAATTTAAAAATAATTGTCGGTAATTAACCCAACAAAAGCTCATTACAATGGCCGCAACACGTTCCCGTCGTTCAAATGCTGGTAACAAAATATCAAAGCTACTTAATGAAGAAGAGGAAGATGAATTTTACAAGACGTCGTATGGTGGTTTTCAAGATGAGGAAGAAGATCAGGAATATGTGTATGATATTACTAATAATTGTATTAAAAAAAATCTTTAACATGGTTATTTTTTTTAGACAAAAAGAAGAAGAGGAAGATGTGGTAGATTCCGATTTTAGTATAGATGAAAATGATGAACCCGTTTCTGATGCCGAGGAAGCGCCCGACAAGAAGCGAAAACGAGGCGGTGTGAATACAAAGGCGTATAAAGTATGTAATACTGTACTCAGTATACAATTTTGCAATTTTCAATATCTCTATTCCCTTTATCAGGAGCCCAAGCCTGCTGCTAAGAAGGAAGTAGCAGCGGCGCCAAAAAGGAAAGCTGTGAAGATAGTTAAACGTCCAAGACCCAAATTTACTATAATCGATTCTGGCCGTAAATCTATCAGGGCATCAACTGCTATAAAAACACAAGCAACTAAGATACGTTTGAAGGAATTGGATGATGCACGGAAAAGGAAGAGACGTGTCAAAAGGGTGGAGGAATATATACCTACACAGGAAGAATTGCTTGCAGAGGCAGTAGTAACGGAGGAAGAAAATATTAAATCGTTGGGTATGATTGCCTTTTACAAATTATGTAAATACATATAGTGGAGGAAGTTCTGATTATGTCCGATGGTTGATCAACGGATATGATACCTCTCACCTCTCATTACCCATCTTCTATTTTCTTACGATGGGAGGGTGTGAGATGACCTAGAAGGTTTCACTGGTCATACCAAATCCCTCCAGCGACAGCCGGTCATGTACCGAAGGGGAGTACCTGAGCGCACCTGGTTCATATCCGGTAAAGGACTGCCAATTTCGACAGCACTCGCCAAAACCTTTCGGGAGTATTTTTGTCATTTGATTTGCATTCACATTAAGTCTGCACAAATTAGCCAACCTGTGGGCAGTGTTTTGCCTTACACAAATATATAACATGACAGGCTTTTAGTACAAAACAGTTCCTAACAGTTCCAGTTGTTAGAATTAGGGCTGCCACTCAAGGTGTTTTCAACAAAATCTTCGGATAGTGTTTTCATTAGGTAAAAAGCTATGCTTTGTATTTGCAGAAAAATTTCAAAAGATGGAATTGGAAAAGAAAAAGACGCGTCCCACCAAACGAGTCTACACGGGTCCAATGATTCGTTATCATTCAATGACAATGCCCGTAGTCCGCAAACCAACTAAAGGTGCGAATACCTCTGCCGACGCCACCGATAACGAAGGGAAATTTGAACGAACATTCATAGCAATTGAAAATGATCTAAACGACAAAGTGTTTCAATCTGTTTTCAAACCAAGAAGACTAAATAATAACACTGGATACTTGTGTCCGATCACGAGGTGGGAAAATCTCTATATTTCTATTTGATACAGAAATAATGTTCAATTTAATTCTTTTGCCTTTTAGACTACCTGCTCGTTACTTTGATCCTGTTACTCAGCAGCCATACTATAGCATGCAAGTTTTTAAAATTTTGCGTGAAGCTTATTATTTGCAATTAGAAGAGCGTGGCAATGCAGAAAATCCAGATGTAGCGAAATGGTTAGAATGGCGAAAGATTGTTAAAGAAAATCGCGCAAAAGTGGCTGCAGGAAAAGTAAATTCGAATACATAATATGAAATTTAGTCATACATACTTACCTTTGCCATCCATTGTTGTAATAAAACAAGTTTATATATTTCACGGTTGGCACATCGAAATCACAATTTTTCTACGGATAAATGAATAACTGATTATATCTAAATGTAATACAATTTTACCTAATAATAGTACATACATATGTTGTGTATGCAATAATATATGAAACTTAGCTATATATGTAGTTTAATCGCAAATTGTACTTAAAGAGTACTGTTTTATAGATAAAAAACAAATAAAATGTATATTAACATGCATAAACGCATCCGACGAAGAACACTTTCAACTACTTCTATTATTCATAAATACTGGACACCAAACGTATTCGATCGCTCTTATTTTTATGACCATTCACACATCACTGCTCATCTGTCTGCGTCGGGCTGGACTGTGATTGTTAAATAAGCGTGTCTTCGTCATGTCCTTCAAATACCATCAATAACGAATGCTGTGATGGTGACCGTCCGAGAGTCATGCCTCCTAAAGAACCATCCGGCGAAAGTAAACCAGTCTGCAAACTATTGTTATCGCGATAACCAGATGTGGACGAAGTTTGCGATACAGAATCCCATGAGATCTCGCCTATAGTCTTTGGATGCTCCTCTTGTGATATTTGTGTAACCTGTAAATAAAAAGATTGTAAATTTCAAGATACTATCGCACACAAAATATATACTCACAATACTCGGCGGCTCCATAGGTGTAAGGCGACGTCTCAAACGGAAAGTCTTGCGACTGGATGCCTTTGAACGTTGCAAACGTGAACGTGTATGATCTCCAGAACTATCTTCAGCGGGACTTTCAGGCGAGAGTGGTGTGGTGGATGTTTCTCCCGACGAATGTCGAAATTCAACACTCGATACAAAACGTAATTTTGGTGGTTGAGCTTTAAACGGTGCTTGTTGGAGTGATTGCGAATGGGATAACTGTGACATTACCGTTGCAGGGAGAGCAGAAGCGATGGTTCCAGAACTTGTGCCATGACTGGAACCCGTAGCCGCACCGCCACCTGTTGCGTTACCGCCAGCAAGGGCTGGTGCAGAACCAGCAGCATTTTCGCCACTTTGACTCTCACTAGTGTGATGATCGCGTCCTGTAGAACTACTTGATAATGATTCACGCGGAGGATGCAATGTTTGTTGCGAGAGCGTATCGCTTGGTGTACAAATACCACCAGAACCGCTGCGTGAATCAATTGGCGCTGCGGAGATGTGAGAATGCGTTGCCTGGCCAGTCGTGGTGCCGGTGAAAATGGAAATAAGCGATGGTCGCTGTTGGGATTTGTGTGTTTCGGCGGTGCTTGTGGCAGCTGGCGTATCGGTTTTCTTTTGATCGGAACACTCACGGTCTAAATCAGAAGTGGAATAAATTTATTTTTCTAAACTTGACAATCCCATCAAATTATACATACCGTAGCGCTTCTGCTCTAGCTCATCCCTCAAATCCTTAAGCTCTCTAGCTAACTCCAGCAAAAGTGCACCCTTCGACTTGATACCTCCTTGCGGTGGCATGCCGCGAAGACGTTCTCGTATTATGAACTGCATATGACGTTCATGGTCACCAATTGGTGGCTGGGAAATCTGTGAAATAATTTGAATGAGAAAATTGGGTAGACAATTTAGAGAGGTAAAGCTTAAGTGGGACGAAACTATATACCTACTATATAGAAGAATGGTATTACACAAGTTCCGTAATATATCGACGGCTGAGTGGAAGATCACCCTATGTAAAAATATTTTTAAAAAAGCCGTGATTCAAAATTTGTTTCAATAAGATCCTATTTCAAAATTCGTTTGAAGAACCCCCTATCTTAAAGCAATTTTCAAAAACGCCCTACTTGAACGAAAATTTCATACATTTTCAGCGGAGATAGGGCGTTTTGGCATCGAATTTTGAAATATGGTGTTATTGGAAAAAATTTTGAGATAGGGTGTTCTTCAACCAAATTCTGAAATAGGGCGTTTATAAAGAAAATTTTGAAGTATGGTGTTTATTAAAATTATTTCGAAATAGGGTGATCTTTTACTCAGCCGTCGATATGCTCGCTTTCTACATCTACTACACTAAAAGGTTAGCTCGATACATACCTTATGTAAAATGAAGGACATCAATGCTATATACAAAGGTGTTCTATGTGTCACTACGAATTCGAGGAAACTCCAAAGGTCTGGCGCTGCTTCATTTCTCCTTCCTAAATCTCTCATCACACGAACAATTCGTGGCCATTCATTTGACAAACGATTCTCGAAGCAAACACATACAATGCGTAAAGCCAAAAAGGCGGCCTGATATAGCGAACCAGATATACGAGCCGGCCGCTTAGCATCACGACTACCAGTAAAGGTTAAAGATCCAGCGCGCAGGTCACCACCTACTCGATTTGTTTGAATCACTGCTTGACCGGTGCGACCCGCTGGTGGACTCATTGCATTGAGCACGACCGTTAAGAGAAACGAGACATCCGTCATTTTAAGGTCGCCAATATCAGAAACACCACGACCTGAGCATACCTTCAAGCACAGTGGCATAATCAAATGCATTAGAAAACCTTCGGCCTTTTCTTGTGTGGCGAATTCGCTACCACCACATATTTGTATTAAAGAGAAACAATCCACTGGGCTTACCACTTGTATTGCAACCAAACGCACGACCGTTGAACAAAAGAAGGCCGGAGGATTCTGAGACATGAGAGCAGCACCTGCGCTTGACACACCACCCTCACCGGCATTGGTACCTTCGTTTACAATCAAATTTTGTACGGTGCTAATCAGAGTTTTCATTTGTTGCCAATGCAGGACGTATGGATGTCGCACAATCGTCTCGTGTATGCCTTTCAGTATACCGGCTGCTGCTTCCCAATCGGTGTTGCGACGTATTGAAGGTTTCTTTGATATTTTCAAAAATACTTTATCAACACGTCTCAATATGGTGATCAGAGAGTTGCGTAACGCATCATTCGACCACTCGGCACGTGGGAGAATCGCCTGCATATATCGCTGTAGACCACGACATGCCATCGATTCGGGATCGTAAGGTGATACTTTTAGTAGCGAGTGTGCAATTTCAGCTAATCGCATGTGACATTTTGCGTCCAATACCTCCGTGTTTTTGTTATCGTTCGGCAACTTCCTAGATAATTCCATCAGACGTGTACTAGATTTGCTAAGAAAATCTCCCACCACGGATAATAGTACATCACGTGGACGTCGATACTCCGTGCGTATCATTTCCGAGTCTTCACCGGTATCCATCATATTTTTAGTTCTTGGATCATTCACATATTTCGAATGTGATTCTTCCTCAAAGTCAAGCCCAGGTGAGCAAGGTGGACCGCGACTGCAGTTGCGTTGCGATGAACCCTTGTGCTCAGGGCTATTGCGGTAAGGACCATTGTAACTCTTTGCCAAACCCTCGCAGTTATGCACCATTGTGCGAATAGCAACAGCCAATTGCAGAATGATATCACGTTCTGACTTTCCTTGCAGGGGAATGTAGCTTGGAGATTGTATTTGTTGAAGATAACAAGGAAGTATAGCCTCCAAAATGATCTAGGAGAAACACATTTTTTATTGAGACTTTAGTTTTGTGCATAAATCAAGTTACAAACCAGCATTTGATAGCCTCGTGTGCTCTCGGCGGAATATGAAACCACCATTACACATAGTGTGATGCAGTCCAATACTGTTACGTCACCATCCTCATCGTGATAACAAAAGTCGATAGCTTTCAGTGGCTTGGGTTCTTTCACAAGTTCAGCGATATTTAACGGATCGGGCGAGGGGTCTTCCAGACTGAGTAACAAATTAAATAAACAGCTTGATTGTACCTGCAGAATATGTAAACAAATTAGGAGTAAACATTTATCTTAGAGAAAGTTATTTTATAGTAGAGTGTTTTCCTAAAAAAAAGGAGATTGACTGCAGGAAATATTATATTTAGAGGTCGCTGCGAACCTGTTCGGGATTGGGTCACTATCAGGCCTTCAACACTGTTTAATTCCAGAAGTTAGCTTCGTCAGAATAATCTGCCATCATTACTTTGACTAAAAGGACATCCCTAACGGGAGGTATAGTTGGAGCTGTGACTGAGGTAAATAGGAAGGGCGAAGCACTGTTAATAACAACAACAACAACAACATGGTTGGTTACAACTCTAAACGTACAAGGCAATATTCAATCTCTCTCCCTCTATGGCGCGATATACAACAGGTATATCATCATAACCCTCCTAAGAGATTTTTGCGCCAAGCTTCTCTTCCAATTTGTGGTGTGCCGATTTGAATTTTTCCCTACAAATTGGTGGGACCTACAGTTTTTTGCCGACTGCGAACGGCATCTACAAAGGAGACGAATTTTTGCTGAGAAGCCTGTCATGGCAGAAATACACTCGGAGAGTTTGCCAAACCACTGCCGAGGGGCGACCCCGTTTTGAAAACCTTTTTTTCAAATCACTTTTGATGTTACCTGTACCAGGGCTCGAACCATGGACCTTCGGTGTGGTAGGCCGGCAACACTACCTTCACACCACGGCGGTAGTGGAACTTAACAGGGGTTTGCACATGCCATTCAAGACTAAAGACTCATATGCACAAGCTAGGCAGTTCGTCAGACCGTCTGTGTAGCTTCTGTGATACTGAGAATGACACTGTGGAGCAGATACCGTGCAAATGCGATCACCGGACTTTGAAGACCACAGTTACTAGATTTATTGCAGGTGGTCGGCTTCGCTGAAGTGCTAGGAGGACATGAGAGTATCAAAGATCATCATTACCTTAATATATTATTTTTAGAATGTCATTATCCTCTTGTGTCTCGTCGAACATCTTCGCTCTGCCTACTTACTCCGGGCATATTCTAATCCCTTGATGCTTAAATCTCATACTCACCTTATGTGCCTCTCCGTAGGTACCATCTTCGTCAGTGTCGAGTATCGCCGATACCGAACCGAACATTTGCAATATGAAAGGTTTCCGATTGAGCAAATAGAACTGCTTCACCGCATACTCAATGGTGGTTGTGATTAATTTGTTAGTTTGATGTAGCGAATAGACTTGCAAAAGTGTTGGCATAATCATAAAATAACCATTCGTTGAGAATATATTTTTAAAATTAAAGGCAGCATTTATATAAGTGGCCATTACATAACGCATAATGCAGGAGTCTTCAGCGTGTAGAATAGCAGCGCCAGAGAGCACATTCAGGAATAGTTGTATATCGGCGGAGTAGGCGAAATTGCCAGCCATCGCTTCGAACATGCGAGCAATTAAGCGTACCCACATAAATTTGTGGAGGACATCGAGACCGAGGAGGACCTAAAAACATTTGAGGTTACTCGAACATGTGTCTCTGTGGAAGTCAATATATTTCAAATACTTTGCCATATTCGCCACCCTGATGTAGATCCAGATCAACCTCCAACGCTTTGCGTGGAAACGAGGGTAATTTCATGAGTTCCTCATGCAGAAAGACCACACGCTGTACCACCATATCTACATTCTTTAAAATAGCCCAAGTCAAATGAACCTTTCCGATCTCGACGAATTTCTTTGTAAGTTCCTGTTTTTGTAAGGCCAGAAAGGAGTCTTCCGGTTTCAAAAGTACCAAACGCACTTCAGGATATTGTGAACGTTTGAAGAAGTACAAGTCACGTATATACCAATTGGGATTGAGAATTTTATCTGAAAGAAAATAAAAAACAGTAATTAGCAAGATTTGGAAGTGATACATGGTATAAGGCCAGCAGATAGATGAGGAACCTACTACTCACGAAATAACAATACATCTCTCTAGGCCAATAATATCAGAGTACAGCAGACAACCACAAGAACTGAAGCTTGGAAATCTAACGAAGAATTATTCCTGAAAACAAATGCTACTTTGGATTGAGCTGGCAATTGAGAAGTAAAGTCTTCTATCGGCGAACGAAAATAACAGTGACTTATATACTTATCGTTACCATCCTAGGGTATAGTGCACAATAAAAGAAAGGCTCTTCCTTCGGGCGTATACCGAAGAAGATTTAATGATGAGCTGTATAAGCTCTACGCAAACGTCGGCACAGTTCAATGAATCAAATCTCACCGGCTTCGCTGGCTAGGCCTCGTTGTGCTTATGAATAAGGATGGTACTGCCCAGAAGTTATTATAATCGCCACCCGCTAGTGAAAGTAGGGGAAGAGAGAGACCACCACCTAGATCCCAGGTCCCATGTTGTTTTCAATTGGCGTCAGTTGGCAAAGGGAAGAAATTACTGGCGAGTTATGTTGTTGTTGTTTTTAGCGACAAAAACAATCCTTGAGGTACATGCCCGACTGTAGCGGGAGAGATTTAATATGACCAGTATAACCTTACAGGTCATGTCAGACCTCCTTCCGTAAGGAATGACAAAATGGTTAATGAAAGGTAAGAGACATCGTATCCGTAGATCAACCATCAAGTTGCAAGCCATCAAATTTGTATATTTTAGTCGCCTCTTACGACAATAAGGCCTACTAAGGGCATATTTTAACCCAATAACCCGTTGCACATGATTCCATCCACCTCGTCTTTAATGACGGCAACTTACCACAGGGTAACCTTAATATATTGCTTATTCGAAGCTCCTGACTGAGCCCCAAGCAGTTCAACTCTGTTATTTACTCCAAAAAAGATAATCGGATTTACCATCATGTGTACCACCGTTGGAAAGAGTCCCCAACGGCAACAGTCCAAGGCAACCGAGGCCTTCACAGTCCTACGTTAAGCCTCAATGACAGCTACATTATCTTGTCAGAATGTGCCCGCGGTGGCCCTCCAATTAAGTGAAGAGAAAAATGGCCCACAGACTTGAAGAACTTAAACTGGTTAAATAGAGATCCTAAAAGTACTAACTACTATTCTACCTACTATTCTTTAAATGGTTCTTTACCCACAAATTTTATGAGCAGAGAAAGCTTTGGCTTGAATCAATAGACAGACAAGTTGATATCAACTTGTATGCCTGAAATATGTATAAACTTACTACTCTTGTAATCCATGAGACAGTAGTGACTTAAGCTCTTTTTATCAACTGGATAATAGTCTAAAGCCTCCTTCAATAGTTGACAAAATAAGGTATCTTCTTGGACGGGAAATTGCGATGGTATATTACAATCATCGTCTGTGGGTCCATGTACGACAATTTTCTTTGCAGCCGGTACATTCGCCGTCAACAAAATGGAAGCGTCACATTGCTCTTTACGAAGAATTTGTTTGAGATCTTTAAACATAATACCGTGAACGCTATGCACGACCATCCAAAGTACCGAGAGAGCTGAACCGACGAGCTACGAAAGAGAAGAAAATTTAAAATTATCATAAAAGAGATTAGAATAAAATCGTTTACCTCCTGTTTATGCTCATTGGATGAGCGCACATAAAACATGATGTAGCCAATAATGGAGTTGTAGAGCGCAAAGGCTGCTTGCTGCGGCAAACGTGGCACAAAACGTATCAAATGACGTAACAGCTTAAACATTTGATCTTGACGATCGCGTGTTAAGCGTTCAAAGACATAGCGCAAGAATAAAGCGGACTCCTCGACAAGACAAACCCAAATAGCCTAAGCACATATAGAGAAGTAGGCTTTTGTTTTAAAGTCTCACAAATTAAAACTATGAAGTGCTCACCTGATATGCAATTTCATAAACCGAATTCCCATCCGTTCCGATAGCCGCATCATCTAAGCAACCCACAATTTGCATTACGGATGAACAAAGCACCGACGGAAATAGGGAATGCGCATGATGCATGTGGATACGTGTACCATCCAAGTCTTCTTCACCTTCGTGATCTTCATGTTCCATGCCTGGTTCGTGTGAAGCTTGTTGACTGATCGGTATTGTGGTGATGAGAAAACTGTGACGCTCGGCGCGTTGTTTGTCACGTTGTTGACGTAGAGCATTACGTATGGCCTCGGTTTGCTGCATTTTGCGACTCTTCGTTGCTGTGACCAATGAACGCTAAAAGATACAATGTGTATATGGTGGTACTATGAGATGCACTGAGCTTACATGTCGATCTTGATTGAGCGTAACATCCATATCTTTTGTTTGCTGCACTGGCATCCATGGTGGATCGACTACAGGTAAGCTTTCGATACCAATTTTCGGTGAAGGTAGCGTAAATTCAATACCGCCTGGTGGCACTTTAAAGGTGAGGTCGTGTGCGTTTTCTTCCATGCGTGGCCAAACATGAAAACGACTTTTCCAAAGTACGAGATATCTATAGACGCAAAGTAAATTCCAAGGAAAGTCAAAGGATAAAACGGTTTGTTGTTGTAGCAAAAACCCTCCTTAAACTGTCAGGGTAATGCCTTCGATGTTGAGTACCCTGCTCAGCCGCTCTTGCCAAATTCTGATTCCCCACTTCGACAATGAACTAGGCGCCTGCGATAAGGTAGACAGCAGTGCAGAAAAGGAAAATCACAATCGCGTTTGAGCATAACAAGAGCCCGAACTCTGATAATAATTATTCCTGGTGGTCCCAAGAGAGCTTTAAAGTTTAGTTTCGTGATATCTAACACTATCAGCCGTTATTAGCGGTACTAATCCAATAGGGGCCACTCTTATGGCAGGCATATTATATTTTCTCGTGAAGAGAACAAGATCCGGGGTTGACAGCCAGTCCACTAGTCAACGTGCCCTTGTGGCCGACCCCTAAATACCTTTCACTGCATTGAGGTCCCACCCTACTTTGCTACTACAATTCTATTTAACACAAGCCGCCGCGAATAATACAGCAATGTTGGTTCTTTCGATAGCCCCACGCAGTACCTTGTTGAACTCCTCCTCGATGTCAATAGGTTTACTATCAATTGGATTGAAGTCCTACCCTATTTCCCTACGACATTTCTATCGCACAGGAGCCTGTCAATGAGTTTACTGAATGCCCAACGCCATGGTGAGAAAGGCTCATTGACGAGGGGTAGTTTCCATCGAACTGCCTTTGCAATATGCATGCCGATCATGACTCCGCAGGAAGCCTATCTCTTATTTACAGATCGATGAGGCGATCCAGCTTTTCCAGAAAAAAACAGCGAGAGACTGATTGGAATAAAGTCCTTTTTAGACACAACAACCGCACTGCAGGCAGAGTTTTCTGCGTAACAGGATGCTAGGGAAATGAGTGTGCATGAGAAGCTTTAGGAATTCCTCTTTAGCCGTTGTCCAGCCACCAAATTCGTCCCTCACGTAACCCAAGTAGATAGGCTTCTTTGAAAGAATATTCCTGCTTTATAGACACCCAGACCAAAACTTAACGTTTAGTGACGTCTTTTGTGACCTTATAGAGCTATGAAGAGTGGCAGATGGTGGGTCGATACTCAGTACGGGGTGAGTAATCCGATTGCCAACGTCGGAAGGGCTTCCTGTGATCCTAATCTCATCTGCCTGTCTGTATTTTCTCTCGATATTGCATAGAATAAATATTAGATGTTCGACAAAGGTCAACATGAAAGCAGAAAGTTATGAACTTACCTCTGTATAGCACCAATGCGAACATCTGGATCCTTGCTCTTCAAAGCACGTTGCATTATATCAAAAGCAAAGTTTTGCGCCTTCACCGAACCCATCAGGAAGACAGCAGCACTCGCTGAAGCGGTATCCTGATTCGTATCGAGTAGAAGCTCCCAGGCGGCTGGCATAGCTTCGATAACCATTTCTTCAGTGAGTATGACAGCACCCTTCAACATCGTTGCAAAGGGAAAATGGAAGAGCGTGCGTATGTAAAAGCGTTGGTACTTCAGGATGGCCGGTTCATCCATTTCTTTTTTCTCTTTCTCCTGATGAAAGGCATCAGCAAGCCTCCCAGCGATCTCAATATCGGGATCATCACTTATGCTGAAATAGGAAAGGAAATTTGAAGAAGGAAAATCAGCAGAACTCTCTTAAAGCTTGCTTACCGATCACGACGCGAGAGACTATCCTTGCGCTTGGATGGCGATGTGTGTGTTGAACTCTGTTCAGACACTTTGCGCGCAGAACGTGGACGCGCTTGTTGCGACTTGGATGTGGCGCTTACTGGCGCTGTTGGCTCCACATTTGGATGTTCGATGTCATATGTAAAACCGAATTCCTCACCGTATATCTGGGAATGTATAAAGAGTGATTTGAGTTTGGGTTGGGCTGCTTTGATTCGAACTTTTTGTTTACCTTTCGTGTCGCCTTGATCAAACGTGTGCAAGCACGCATATGTCTTTTATAGCAGTACGGATGGCAGTAGCCTTTGTGTGAACAATAGTAATTGTAGCTGGTAATCAGATCAACGACGGCCTTAAGCCAAGGCATATTTTTTGCTGTGTCATCGGTTTCATTTGAGTCTGTTGGCGATTCTGGTTGTTGATCGTCGCTTAGAATTCCTGGCGATTCTTCGCCACTCACCATGCCTTGTTCCGATGTGTCGCTGCGATCGGAGAGAGAGGAAACTTTGCGACGCGATTGAATTGAGTCGACGCGTTTGACTGGAAATCAAGAGGGAAGTTAAGGTAAGGTCGATTAGATGGAGTTTTAGCTATTCTAGCTGTTGGAGCAAATGCGACGAAATGCGACAATGAGCTGTACGATCTTACTCAGCTATGAAAATAGTACAGCGAATAAAAACTCATATTATGCGAACAAAGAAGTTCCGGCCAAAGCATTCGGTAACAAATAAAGAAAGTGTAAAGAATAGGTGGAAGATGAGTGGGTTTCTTTCTCTTGGTCTTACTAAATGGCGTCAGATATAAAAGGAGGGAAGCACAGAACTTTTATACTCAACGGCTAAAATCTCTTTAGAGGTTAACCGCCAAAAAACGATGCCGAGCTGTTGGACCATGCTTCAAATACATAATGGTTTCTTTAGCCGCAAAGCAGAGTATCACAAAGGCCATATCGTAAAAGAAACAGATTTTTCTAGGCTACATATTTAGTCCAGCATAGGCCATATGTCTTTAAACTTAGACCGTGAAAAATGGATTGTCGCTATAAAGATGTTGAGCTAACTGTCTGGTGCTGGTGGTGTTAAACTGACCACGTCGATGAAGAACACACGCGGGTTAGGGGTTTAGAATATGCCCGAGGTAGGCATACCGGAAGAAGGGGTGACATGACCTAGGAGGTTGCACTGCTCATACCAAATCGCTACCACGACAGTCGGGCAGTACCGCAAGGGAGTACCGGAGCGTACCGGATTCATATCCGGCCAAGGACTGTCAGTTCAACAGCACTCCCCAAAACCTTCTGGGACTGTTTTTGTCGTTACAACAACAACAACATGAAGAAATAAGTGACCCAAACCCGCTGGAATTGAGGTTGTCATGTCAGACAAAGACCTGCCGTTTAGAACCTGATTCTCTATTGCATGTCTATTAGTTGTTACGGAAAAAAGGTTTCCTCAAGGTTCCAGGGAGTCTACTGATTTGGATGGTCTTTTGACGGCTATGAATTCGGTACTAGCCCCACTGTAGCCGAAGCTATTTCTTTCACCTCATCGAATCTTCGGGCCATTAGACCTTCCTAATCTGTTCTTAATAATATTAAAAGTGACAACTAACGTGAAGTAAAGCAGGAGATTGATAGTGAGAGGAGTAAGCCATAATTTCAGTAACCTTTATAACAGGTTGAATGAAGTCTGTTGAAATCAGCCACCTGCCAAATTTCTCTCTAAGGTGTTGTACAAAGCTTTGGCTGGTCAACCGAGGAAAATACTCACAATCTGTTTCCAAATCCTTGCCGTCCTTGGTATTGCGCCGCAGCTTCAATGAACGACGCTTAAATGAGCCGCCCGTTGTTGTGGCAGTGCCACGACGCAAAAGAAATGGACGCACAGCCGAAGCAGTTGGACGACGAGCTAAAAAGGGAAAGGGTTAATAACTAGGCACAACTCCAAAAAATCGAATGACCACACACCCTTACCTTCTTCGCCCTCCTTCGTCAATGTCGTATTACTACTATTTTCCGACTCATTGTCCGGTTCGTGTAGTACAAAAGATATCTTACGTTCCGTTTGACCGCCACCTGTGTCATTGCCGGCAGCAATAGATTGCAAACTTTGTGCCGAAGTTTGTGAATGACCCATCGAGCTCAGTGCCATGGACCAACGACGATTCGCCTCACGATATACCTTCTCCCATGGGGCATGTTTTTCACGATGCAGCAACTTAGAGGCTTTGGGTAGCAAAACGTATGTATCACGCAAAAATGAAGTGATCTCGTAGAGCAGAACACAAGCTATGAGCTTCAAGGCATGTGGACAGTCATTGCCATGTGGATTTACGGATGCCTCATCAAGAAAATCTTCCTCCTCATCTTGTTGCAGTAGTTCACGTTGACGTTCCGGATCTGTTAGGGTGGCGTTAACCGACTCGAATTGTAAGCGTTCCGTGAAAATGATCTCCTCTAGACGAGCGCCCACCATTTCGGCCCACTGCAGAAGTGAATGTTTAGTATTCTGTAGTTCTGTATATTGGGACTTCATGAGCTTCTAGTTTTCTTTACCTGATGAAACATTTTACCCGCAGCGCGCTGAAGAATATGCGTGCGTCGTGTACTAGTCGATGTGGCTTGATGTTTGTTTTGATTTAGATTGAGATTGGTGCCCGAGGGGCGATAACCGGGAATATTGTGCTTCATCCATGGCGGCCATTGACCTTTATTGCAGAGATGTACGAAATGTGCGCATTCCAATAGAAAGGTAGCGCGTGCGACAAGTGGAGCTTGGGGCTGAACACAGAAAGAGTGGGTAAAATTAGTAAAAATTTTGGCGATCGCTTCAAACGCGCTTAGTGCAACTCACCAAATCTAAAACTGCAGCAATAAGTTGCGGATCCGGGAATGAGCCTGGTGCACAGGTTTCAAGCAAAAACGAGAAACGCAACATACCCAAACGCACCGGTTCCAGCGGTATCAATTTGCGCTCCTTTAGCACCACCACCTCAGATTCACGCGGTCCATCACACATGTCCGAAGAGCTGCGCCGACTATAGTCAGCCGTTTCTTCAATACCACCAGCCTTCTTCTTACCCTTTACAATACCGCCAAACCGATTGAGACGGCGCTCTACACGTCGTTTAGCGCGTTGTATTGAGCGCCCGATGCCATCGCTGGTGCGTCCGCGTTGTATTTTCAACGAAGCATGCCGTATAAAAGTTGATGTGATTTCCGGATTAAGTGAACCGATTTCCAGGTCAATAGACGAAGCTTCCTTTGGTGTGCTGCGAAACCAGCGCACCAAACCGCTCAATCGTCCAAGCGAATTACGTTCCGAGCTGGATGTCGAATCCGAGAGCAATGCGCGCTCACTGTGACGCGGTGTGAGCGTCGGACGCACACAAGTGGTGCGGCGACGAAAATTGCTCAAAGGCGATTGACTACTTTTGTAATGCTCATCACATGGTTCGGTTTCCAAGAGGCTCTGCGGGGGAGGAACTTATTTAAAGGGGATCTTAAAACAATTGAAAGCTTACTACGGCACAGGCGGATGAGGTGCTGCGTTTTTTCAACAATAGACGTCGCTGTGAGCGATTGTCATCGTTTGGTATGCTTTGAGCTACTTCGGCTTGCGGAATGTGTCTGTGTGTGAAACAATTATGTAGGAAATGAAATAAAACTGATTTCGATTCAGAAAATACCTTATAACACGCGTTGTTTGCGCTGTTGGACCCTTCTTATGCGGACGTGGTGTAACCGCCAATATGCCACTAAGCGCCACCAATCTGAATGGGCCGCCATGCGCTCCCTTCACATACGTTATCAGCTGTCGTATATCGCTGTAAAGTGTAGCATTCTCGGGCGTCTTTAGCTCCTTGGCCGCCTCTACGAAACGTGTTACCAATGCTTTGAATACGGCTGCGATGACTATGGATTCTGGTCCACCGCTAAGACCGCCACTGAAATTTGTTGAATAGCCGCCTTGACCGCCTGATGGGGACGTATCGGTGTTAACATTTTTTAATCCACCCGTGCGCTTATGTGCTATTATATTCATTCATACATACATACGAATATACAACGTAGAGATTTGGTGTGTGTACATAGATATTTCGCACAGAAGGGCATCGTGATGTACAACAATAACAATCAGGGGAACGATATCAAAAGAATACAAAAGTTCTATTTACAGCAGAAACAAAATTTAGGAAATAAGAACATTCTACGGATCATGCTAATTATATAGATTATATATGTAGATATAGATATCATAGGGGAATGGGATCACGGCTTATAAGAAATAGGCTTATTCGTGCAAGATGGTTAAAGACATCAAATAGCTTCAAAAAAAACTCAGTTCTACAAAAAAATAAAAAAAAATATTGTATTGTAGTGGGAGTGGAACCCGAAATACTGTCTGAATGGGCGAAAAATCATATAAAAATAAGGCTTTGTCTTATAACTAAATATTTTTTTAGGAACGTTCCACTGAAGCTATTTGACGCGGGTTTTTAGGCATCTTCCATAAAATCCGTGAATCAAGACAATAAAATTATCCCTAAAGTCTGTGTTTTCGAATCGGTACCAGCCCGTTGCTTGACTATGGGCGACCTAAAACATAGTAATATTTGCTTGAAATTGCTCTATGGAAAGGAAATGTATACATACTTGAATTGATTTTGCACCAACTTAAGAAAAGGGCGGTTTTGGCTTTTTATGCCAGACTTTGAGGTTTTGTTACACAGTGTGAGTTCCGAATATATTAATTTCCTGAATAACGAGAAAAGATGACCTCGTCTAGCTTGGGACCATTTTGTGGAAGTCCACGCCTTCGACCTGGGAATGGGCAGCGAGCTTCTTTATCGTACGGCTCCAGAAACTAACTACTTTCTACTTTCAGATGCTTGCGTCTACGTATTCGCTCGGTGCCTTGTGTGCAAAAATTTGTTTCCAATTGGCTCCAGTTGGCAGAATGAATGGAGAAGGTGCCGATTCCCGGCTGGTTGATGACCTTTTGAAGGCAAAGGCTGCTATTAGTTCCATACAGGTGATGCGTCGACGGGTGAAGGAGATACAATCATTATACCTCCCGACTCTATTGAAGCGATCATGCAGATAAACTCAGGCTTGACGTCTGATTTGTAGCTGAAGAGAGACATTGTCACCATGTACGGTGTTGACGCTTGTGGACGGAAGTCTCGCCATGATCCGCATCAACAAAATTTTCTTTAATATCTCCTTTATATTCGCCAACGCGCCCACTAAGGGGAAAGGAGGAATTCCAGCAGCGAAGTTCTTGTCATGACATGAGCGTATAAACACTACCGGGAGTTGAAAAGGGGAGGTTGAACGCCTTTTCCTTACTAATTTGAAGCCTCACTGTGGCTCAATTTCTCCCTTTGGGGGACAAAGAGGTGGACCCTCCAAAATCTGGGTACTCTCTGAACGGAAAAGGCGTCTAGCTTCCCTTTTCAAAGCCAATTTTCTAACTTCTAACTTCTTTACGGCTCTTAACAATGCGGCGATGCGGTTTAACTGCTAAATAACTCAACCCGAGTGTGAAGAAAATAAAAGGTTTTTATCGAAGAACGATCAGATGAGTGAAATTCATTAAAGAGGCGATCTCACATTGTGAGTTATCGCGGATTCAGTCTCCTTAATAGCGCATATAAAGCTCAATCTAACGTACTATAATTATAGTTAAGTTTATTGGACCATATCGGCAGTTCTGCACAATACATCAAATCCTGGAGAAGAGAAAATTGTTCGCATCACCTTTTTTGCTATTTTCAAAACAACTTTCGAAAGTACAAAAAGGGGCTACCTTTAGCAGAATTTAATTTATTTCCTAAGAAGCTATGGCCGCGGTAAATGATCTTGAACAACACAATTCAAGGGCTGAATTGCGAAAGTCTTTTCTGAGTCACTCGAAATCGAAGAAGGTTTCAGATCGGGCAAGACCGTTTTTTGCGACTAGTAAACATAACCCGTCATCCCACACTCCGGCTTAGCATCTGTTTCTATTGACGGCCGCCGGTGGAATTGGGTAAAATTGGTGCATTGGTGAATACAGGTTTAGGATGACTTCGGCATCTTTGGTGTTGTTAATTTGCGTAACTTGTCATAAATACAAAATGACTGGCGCACTTTGTTGAGAAAACACAAAAAAAGTCTAGAGAGTCCAGTGTCAAATAATTAAATAATTATAAAAAAAACCAATTAATTTGAAAAACAAACATCTATAAATATTATATGATACAATTTTGAAATAAGTAGTAAAATAAACACTGTGCAACAATTTCAATGTCACTGTCTGCGATGGTATAACTCCAATACGCGACGAAAAATCCATACCAACACAGTCAAACTTTAGAATACTAAAATCTCGGGTAAAATTTCGTTCTAGGAAAATTTTAAGTTTTAAATTTTGTTCTCTTATTTTTTTAAACTTATGTGGGGAAAAAGGGTTGAATAAGAAATAAGTTTTAAAAGTAAATAGAATAAAATTGCACAAGGAGTTCTTTTGTAGGGCATTTCATCTCTTCAACTCTAAAACGAAAGTCTAATTTTAGTATATTATAAGATAGCGGGAATACGTGAAATGATATTTTTTAGATCACGTGAGATTCAAAATACTCGTAGAAAAATTTCCCTAGCGGTCTTCTCAGACGAAATCGTGAGACGAAATAGATTTTGGCTTATATATATAAAAGCGTTAAGTAGGAAAAGAGAAGTCGATTAAGACATGTGGGAGATTAGTTATAAAATTTCTTTGGTATTCATCTCTCATCGCTGTTCAAAATGGGCGAAGTCGGACTTTTTATATATCGCATATTTTGGATTAAACAAAAAAACCGATTATTCAGTACCTATAAAGAGAAAATTTGATGTGAAAAGGCATCTAATAAATTTTTTTTGGAAATTTTTAAAAAATGGATAGGGATTTTTTTTTTAAATAAATTCCAAAGTTATTTCTGGAGCTTTTAATTTTCTTCTTAAAAAAGAAACTTTTCTGTTGGCTGAAACCAAAATCCTTTGCCAATAACCAATCAACCGCGTTTTGAAAATTAAATAAAGTTACTATCGAATGACAGATGCTTGAAAAATTTTTCCAACGTAAGTATTTAAGGCAGGGTTTCCAGCTATTTGCAATTTTTCTTTAAAAAAATATATCATTCTGGTAGCCGAAAAAAAGTCATTTGCCAATAACCACCGCGTTTCCAAAACTAAATAAATTTAGTATCGATAGACAGGAAATTTAATAACTTTCTTCAAGGACACTAACTTTTATTTATCGTCCCTGGGTAATTTTACAGGCAGATTGCCCTCTTAACAAGGAATGTTCCGGGGAAAAATGGGCGAAATCGGGTAAAAATTACGCCAGCTTTTATGCAAAAGTTTTTTGAAATTATCGGTGCCTTATAAAATAGACAATATCTCTGCTAAAAAATATTTTTATATCAATTCTGTTTCACCTCCAATGTTTTCGAAAAGTAAAAATTTTCGAAAATGGGGGTGGGGGAACTCTGCAAGTTATAGCAATAAGATTTCGCACACGCAATGAGCTTGTTAGGAAAAACTCGCCCGGTAATAAATTGGATTTTGTGGAAGTAGGCACGACGCCGCCCACTTTTCAGTACATAAATTCCGATATTTTCAAAGGCTATTTTTGTTATTTTGTCAAGATGTTTTAATAAAAAGCTATTTATTTACCTTAGAAATTTAAGGATAAAATACAAAAACAAATTATCCGGTACAGTAGCTACTTATGAACATATATAACATTATTTGTTATTTCTATATTTTAAAATAGAAAGATAGACTTGGTTGAAGTGGGATCTAAAAATAGATCACTACTAAATACATAGTTTTCGGTTTCAACCAAATTTAGACTTCCGAACTTATTTTTATTTATTCTTCAAACACTCGGAAAAAATTGTTAAATTCAAAAGGCCATAGCCAAAAAATAGAACTGGGAAATTATAACTATTTCGGGGTTCAATATATGTGTCTCCTGGTGCACAGGGTAATTAGACATTTAAAAAAAGTAAGATATGTAGAAGAAAAGATATAGTTTACTTGAAAAGCGCATGCATTACCTACTTTAAATTACTACCAAACACAAATTGCATCGGAACAAACAACACTCACTTAGCGGTGACAGTAATGAACTTGGATCCACACAAAATGCCACAAAAGCATGAAAAAAGTCGACCAATTCCTGCAGGTCCGACGTTTTTACCATGTCCTGTAGATAACGCTTGGTACGCTGACTAGCCTGACGTAGGATACGTGTCAATATCTTTTGACATTGGCTGCGTAGAAAATCTGCTGGTGGACCACGTACACCTGAGACAGAGCAATAAAACATTATTGAGATATAACAAAAAACCAAATAAATATTTTCTTACCATCATTACAGCCGTTTTGACAGCCCAGAACAAGCAAGGCGCGCTTTATAATACCCATCGATATCTCATGCGCATGCTCACCTAACTTGAGTACACCCATTTCCAGTAGTAACTCACAAATATTCAATCCAGCCTCTAACACACGTTGCGAACAAATTGTCATGTCACGTTTGAAGATATTACAGACGGCCAACAAAACAATTTCATAATCAATTCCACCATCGCGTGTTATGTAAAATGAGCTACCAGGTGCCTCCGACTCGTCCACACCCGTGTAATCGATATGAGAGTCGGTGTGTGAACGTAACATTTGACCACGAAAGCGACCTTTTGTTGAGCCACCACAACCTACACCACTCATACCACCGCCGACACTTGTGCCACCCACTATGCCGCTTATACTACCACCATTACTCAATGCATCCAACTGTGAGTCAATGGAACCCTGCGGAATGGTGAAATGAAATATAAAATGAATAATGGTTTAGGTGGCGGAAAATAGCATTTCAATTGCTTGAACATTTGTTAGTCGGTATGGACACATGTCTATAAGGGCGCATACATAAATACAAGGTGACACAAATATTGTTAGGAGATGTTATTGCGAAAGCCATGAATGGAAAGCTGTAAGCTGTAAGCTGAAAGATGTAAATCATATAATGAAAAGATCACTGAAAGATATATATCCAGCGTCCTGGATGTGTGCACTCTTTTAGGTCCACATGTCGACTAGGAGTGCCATATTGCTGTAACTAATATACGAACTTGCAGATGATAGATTCTCCACTTCAGTGTCAAACCTGATCTCATATGATCAGCAGAATTCAGCTGTATTCCTGTGAATAGGAACAAATCAACAAAAAAATATGATGAGCAGCGTGGAGGCCGAAGAGCTATAGTGTGGCGTGCTTAAAATGTTGACGGATAGAGATACCCTTTTTGTCGTTTAATATAGTTTAGAGAAAGCAGTTGTTTGGTGTCCAAAAAAGGACAATATTACGGATAAACGATCATCATAGAAAAGCATGAAAAGCACAGAAGTCCTTCGTTTTTACCGTTAACAGTAGCCAATTGAAAACATTACGGAGCCCATGCTATTTTTCATTGGTTTTTCCAAGCTCATCAGGATCCTCCCTAAAGCGCCTTCATCCATTCTCTGATTCTTTCTTCGATGATCTTCTGACCAACTGCCCAGCCTGCAGAATGCACAACGTTGGAGCGTTTGTTAAGTCCCAAGTATTGTTTTTTGTAATGAAAAAACACTCCACGAATGTTCAAGGAAGCTTTGCGGAAGTGGACAGTAATTCGGCGCGCTCATCATGAGGAGAAGTGTTCCCTCCACAACAACGACAATTGGGTTACCATGTTGGCATTATACAAGGTGGCGCAAAAGTAAGCTTCCGATGTGCAGCATATCGGTTGTGGCACGTGCAATGTGTGCTGTTGCACCGTCTTGTTGGAACCACATGTTTTCCAATCCCAATTCATCAAGTTGCGGCAAAAAGAACTCGTTGATCATTGCTCTGTAGCGCTCACCATTCACAGTAACCGTTTGGCCCCGACCGATTATTGGTCAAATAAATAGTCAGCAATATTCCGCGTTCTGGAGCAGTGTAGCGTAACATTGTTTATTAACGTGTATTTCGCATGTGTTTACCACACAAATGTCAAAACAGAACTGACTTTAGGGGCCAATCGCAAAATTTATAGCATTTTCTGATAGGAGGATTGCTTTTGCGCCACCCTGTAGTTCCTGTACGAAATTTCTCCGATCTTGCAGCTTTCTTTTATCTTTTGGATTTGTGAGCATCGTCCCTTTGAGCATCACAAAACTGCTCTTTCACACCGCGCGGTTCGTCTTTTGATAGATGCTTTCATTTTGCGCCACCTTGCATATAAATTCCTAGTTCATTAGATATGTACGTACCTGCCGCTTAAGATAGTCTGGCGATGGCGTTGGCGTATGTTCTGTTACCGTGATTATGGGGTTGCGTGGGTAAAATGTTGTTCTTGGTCCGGTTGATTGGGCGGATCGGATAGTTTTCGGTGGCTCAACGTACCTGTAAAATCTAGTAATTTTGAACAAATGCAAAATGCGCGTGATTAGTTGAAATGAAATGATGTGCGACAGTGCAGCGGCGATTATTTGAGATATTATTTGCACAGAGAGCCCACTCAATTGAATGGAATGTAGCGCCGTTTAGTATGGGATTTCGAGCAAAGAAATTTTTGGAGTAACAAGTTAAGCAACAAGCAACAAGTGTTTGAGTAAAAATTAAACAAAAGCTTACAAAGCGGTGCTGGATATAAATATATGGAGCCATAACAGCCAAAAAGGCGTATACAAGCTACGCTGGGGCGCTCTCATTTAGTGACGGCAGTTAGGCTTTTTGGCGGATATGGCTCGTTATGTGGACAAAGATACTTATGAGGAACCTTGCAAAATATTAAAATATATCTATATACATATAGAACACGGAAACTTTAACAGGTAATATGAATATTTGCATGAATTTGCTTCATAAAAACCAGTGAAATGAAAGTATTAACAAATAATTATTTAAATACAGCCCGGGTCGGGCGCTCCTTATTATTTAGTATATACAGCAAGAAATCGGTGAAAACACGATTCCTGCAATAATATTTGAAATTGGCCTGATTACAATTTCACTATATGCTTGGACCTACTTTTATTGCCACCACTGTTTACAACAGAAAAAATAAATACGGTCCTACAGTAAAAGTGGTTTTTAAATATTCAATTTAACATCTAGGAATACATCGGTAAAAATTTCATCAAATTCTATACAGCGATTTTTGAGTGATGCGCGTACAAACTTACGAGCAGACAGACAGAGAAAAATTCTTAAAACACTTACTCTAAACACGATCCACATATGCATTTTCTTTCTAGCTAGAAACCAGCTTGTCAGATATCGCTAAGGGTTGGCTGATGGGAACTTCTTTCATTTTCATACTAATATCCCTGAAGAAAATGGGATTAATCTAGGATGAATCCGGGATGAGTCGCAAAGGAGCCTAGAAATGCCAGTTTTGATCTATTTGTATGGATTGAGCTGCTCCCTTTTCTTTGAGCATGTCATATGAAGATACTAATTGTGTCCTTTTATGCCTAAACGGGTAGTGTCGGACAGATTTCCTTTGTTCACCTACGGGTACAGTCAGACAAGTCTACTTTCAATACCTATAAGTAGCCTATACAAACTAAAATCGACTTATACCAACTAAGCCTATAAGGGAATAGTTGGAATCAATTGTAGCCCACTGTAGACGAATGGCATTAACCGCGTCTCACTCTCTCCCCCCATGCTAAAAGTTTTTATTTGAATAGAAAAGGAAATTTTTCTTATGGTTCTATTTCGGATGCTGCTAGACTTCTTTATTTTGGCACCTTCAAGCTACCAGGACCATAGTTTTTTGTCAGGTAAACCCTATTTCGATACATTTTACTGCAATATTGCGCAAGCATTATCATTGCTAATGATGGATTTTTGTTTTTATGTGTCCATTTTTGAGCTTTAAGTGAAGGTTATTTTTGACTTTATAAAAAAAAGATTAAAGGAAAAAATGCTTACTCCACATTTTGAGGAGGCCCATTTAATTTTTTTAAATAAAAAAATTATTTTTACTTTAGTCAAAAAACATAAAAACGTTCGACAAGTCTTGAACGTGCTTCACTTTAGTCTTTTTTCCATCTAATACAGAATGAAGTGCATTTAAAATTTGGATTTTTACTTAAATTACAAAAAATTGGAAAATAATTTTTCAACCGCTGACTTTCCATGGACTTTTGGAGAAACGCCCTACAGATTCTCAAACACCTTTATTTTTTCTTTTTCATTGAAACTAGGTACTCTATTTCGACTGCTGAGTGGAAGATCACCCTATTTCAAAGTCTTTTTCAAAAACGACCTATATCAAAATTTGATTCAAAAACGACCTATATCAAAATTTGATTCAAAAACGCCCTATCTCAGCTAAAAATGTATTGAATTTTCGTTCAGATAGGGCGTTTTTGAAACTAATTCTGAGATAGGGCGTTCTTAAAATATATTTTGAAATAGTGTGTTATTAAAAAAAATTTGAAGTGGGTCGTTCTTCAAAGAAATTCTGAGATAGAGCGTTTTTGAAAAATAAAAAAGGGTGATCTTCCACTCACCAGTCGATTTGATTAATTAAATTTTTTTTTCAACTCAATGTTATATAAAAAAATTACTTTTCTACATAAAAAATTTTTAAAACACGATGCGGGAGTATAAAATACAGTTATAATAAAGTGAACGGTTTTTAAAAAAGCTAACTCAAAGTTAACGAAATAAAATCAACTGAATGAAGATGACTCACCCGCTATCAAGTAGACAGCTTTGGATATTTGAAGTTTTGCGAAAAAAGTGCAAAGATTTAATAAGAAATATGGTAATCAAAAGGTTTGGATTACATACGTACGAGGTGTGTTCAAAAAGTATCGCGAATTTTGTGTTTTTTCAAAATTTATTTATTTATTCTTGAATATCTATTTTGTCCCCTTCAAAGTAATCCCCATGAGATATTATACACTTGTGCCAACGGTTTTTCCAATCTTCGAAGCACTTCAAAAAATAATTTTTTTGTATCTTGTTCAGCTCCTCCTTCGATGCCGTCTTTATCTCGTCAAGAGAGGCGTACCGTCGTCCTTTCATGGGCCTCTTCAGTTTAGGGAACAAGAAAAATTCACAGGGGCCAGATCTGGGGAATACGGTGGCTGCGGCATCATTAGTGTTTTGTTTTTGGCCAAAAAGTCGCGCACAAGCAACGATGCGTGAGCAGGGGCGTTATCGTGGTGCAAAAGCCAATTTTTGTTCTTCCACAAATCCGGGCGTTTCTGGCGGATTGCTTCGCGCAAATTGCGCATAACTTGCAGGTAATATTCCTTATTGACCGTTCTTCCCTGTGGCAAGAACTCATGATGCACCACGCCCCTGCAATCGAAGAAAACTGTCAGCAAAACTTTCACATTCGACCGAACTTGGCGCGCTTTTTTCGGTCTTGGTTCGTGCGGCAGCTTCCATTGAGATGATTGAGCTTTGGTTTCCACGTCATAACCATAAACCCACGATTCGTCACCAGTTATGACCCTCTGGAGCAAATTTGGGTCGTCGCGTTTAACATCTCATTAGCAATGTTCATGCGATGCTGTTTTTGGTCACAATTGAGCAATTTTGGTAAAAAAATAGGTAAAAATCGAAGACGATCCAAAACACGTGCAAGCAAAGCAGCTGTCAACAATTAACTGAACATTCAAAATGGCCGAGCTTGTCGGCATAAGTGAGAGACATGAGTACCAACATAACGCCACAAAAAATTCGAAATTCGAATATACGTAACCAGCGAAAATTCAAAATTCGCGATACTTTTTGAACACACCTCGTACATAGAACTACATACATTCATTCATACGTACACGTATTTGGTGTAGTTTAGGTGAGGGTTTTGGTTGTATCAAGAAAAGTGTGGATAGAAATTTGAGAAAAGTGTTTTAGAGTAAAAAAAAACAGTTAAAAATATTGTTTCTCATAAAGCTTGTGTTAATAAAATTGATGAATATAAAAGTGAAAAATGCACTAGTATGCAAGAGAAATATAATTAGTATAAAAATATTTGTGTTAAAATAGTGAAAAGTTAAAAAAAGTTCAACTACCACTTTTTGTTTGAACAAAATTGAATTTTGCTAAATCGCAACTAGGGAAAATTTCGGGATTACATTTATCTAGTCAAACTATTATAATGTTTGTTTGTTTGTTTATCTTATAAAAAGGGCTGGGTGAACCAGAAAAAAATATATATATCAAGTAAACGGCTGATTAAAACATGTGTGCTAAATTTAAAATTTGAAAAGTTAAATGTTTTATTGAAACTAAAAAAAAAACTTTAAACTACTAGCACTAACAGTTTTTGTAGAGTTGTGGCATTATTTTTAACCCTTGATAGAAGTGCGGACCCTTCTGATTTTCGGCGTTCATATAAGATATGAATATGTCTTTCAGACGTTTGATAGCTATAATTAAGCAATTAAATAAAAGTAAGATACAATTAGGTTTTTGGGTACATTCGAATGTGTTATAGATACAAATTGCTTGCAATAACAAAAAAAAGAAGATGGGCAAAATGTATTGCTATCGCAGGATGAACTAGGTATAGGGGACATTTTTGACACACAGCAGTATGGAGACATATTTACATATAAGACAACCTAGCTTGCAATGAATAGTATGGGAATCCGCTGATTAGTTTGAAAATTTAATAAAATGAGGAAATTAATTTATTTTTGGAAATCAAAATTAATAAGATTACATATTATAAAATAAAAGTATATTTAGTGGACTACATAGCGAAGCTCTGTGGTGAATTGTTTTAAGTGTTTAATATATGTATGTTTTACCAAATTAACAGGCTATTCATTTTACAATTTTAAATATTAAACTAGTAAGAAAGTTTAAGCGCTGGTGAAATAGGTCTTACATATTAGAGATGTGCAATTAATCAATTAATCGAACATGCTGACTAGTCAACATTTCACTACCCAATTAATAGGAAAATAATTATGATTGAATAATCAAATTGATTAATAATACTGATTAATCACAACTAGATTAATCATAATGCAAGTAGTTTGTTTGCTCAGAGAACTCAAGCTCAGCCTTGATTGGATTTTGTAACCGAAATTTAAAGCAACAAATCACTGAAGGTTTTCGGTCGAAGCAATCAATATATGTAACCTTAAGAAATATAAAATGTACATGTATGGAAATAAAGGAATGTTTTTCGATGTATATTGGAACGATTTTTCGTCATCCCTTGTCAAATTTGGTTTTGAGACAAACCGGTTTCGGCGTTGTGCCATCATCAGTGTCGATTTTCGTTGAATGCTTTTTCTTTGAAAATAAATTTGAATTTGCATAAAGTTTCAATTAACTTTGTTTCGAGTAAACAGTAATTACTCAGGTTTTAATCAATTTCTCTTTTCCTATTTGAGAATTTGATGTATGTATATAAGTCTATATATATATCTATATATATTACAACCTACCGTTAGGAGAATAAAATTAATATACTTTTGGAGCTATGCTCAGTCGACACCAGAAAATGAATAGCCCGTAAAATGCCAATTGTATTACTGTTCTTATGTTTATGTACTATGCAGACCTGTTAAATAATAATTACTAGACCTAATGATTACCGGTTTGATTAATTATTTTCTTGAGAATCCATTTAATGATTGATTACCATTATTTAAAACTTTAAATGATTATTTAAATAATCAAAAAAAATTATTTTGATTACTTTTGATTTTTTTTCAATATTGACAATAAGACACATCGACAATACTGAAAAAAATCATAAATAATAAAAAAAAACTATAAAAAAATATAATCAGAAGGAAACAAAACAATTTTTTTTGATTATTTTTCAGTTTTTTTTGATTTTTTTAATCGTATTTAAAGAATTGTCTTTTTTCGAAAACCAATTAAAATAATCATTACCAATTAAAGAAGCCGTCTAATTAATCGATTACTAATAAAATTTAACAGGTCTGGTACTATGTAATTATTTGAATATCTTCATGAAAATATTCTATTTATTTATATAAATTGTTACCTTAAGCTGGGCATAGATTTTCCTTTAATCAGATTACTCGGCGGTTCTCTGGTGATCATGGAGGCAGAACGTGATAATTTTTTCTCACCCGTATCCAGACTACGATGATATTCCTGGCATAAGAAAAAATCACTTTTAAAATAATTTTTTTTTTATATTGAAATACAATAATGAGCAAAAGTAATTGAACTTTTTAATTTACATATGTATAAGTACATACATTCAAATCAAGAGCTAAGCAATAGCAAAAACAAAACCGTTATAGATCAAGGATTGTGCGCTTACTTTTTTCAAAGCAGGAAAATGGACTAATTGGTAATTGTGCTTCATAGTACGAGTAATTATGAGAAGAAAAAATTAAATAAAACTTATTTGCCAAAGTCAAATATCGACAGCTCGATCAGCCTTCATCATTTGGTGTAGAAGAAGAACTCTATCTAAGAATTTGTTTCAAAATCTGCACATTTGAACAAAATCAAACAAGTTCTAAGAGAGAGTGGCTCTTCAGCCGTTGTCTGTAATAGTTAGGGCTGCGATAGGAAGACCTTCCACCCAGCTGGCGATATGGTTAAATGGACATACATAAATATATACAAATTAAGTAATAAGATAGCTTATTAAGTATTGAGGATAGCATATTAGACGTTGATACATTTAATGAAATCAGTAGATAATAATAAAACAAAATAATCATAAAAGTTCAATCTTACTGCATGTTGCAGTGGTCTCTTGTCATTAGTAGAACATGTATCTAGGCCTACTTTTTCAAGATTTTTCTCTGATTTTGAGAACATTTTAGTTTCGACAAAAGCCCGCAAATCAGCCATTTTGACGCGTTTCTTCTTTTCACTGCCGCGACGTTCTGCTGTTGGACTGGATTCTTCTGGCGAAAAAAGGAGCAATATAAATTTGTAATTGTTGGAGTAAGGATGCAGTTGAATATATGCTAGGTGCGATCGTTAATTAAGGTAAAATGGAAATCAGTCTTATAACTTTAAAATTGATAGTCTTGCATTTTTATATTTACAGTGTCTGATAGGAAAAATGATTCTGTTGGTTCATATAATATACAAAGCAAAGTTCTTCATTGTACAAACTAGTACCAATAATTGAATTTTTGGTTTTTTGATCTGTATCAAGAGTAATCATTTTTATGCAACTTATTATAGCTGTAATATTTATTTTAAGAATTTTATTACGTAATTATGTGTTTAGTATTTTCTTACATATAAGCTTATCATTGCTATTCAATTTATAATGAGAAAAAAAACTGTCAAAAATCACGAAAATTTTGAAGAGAATTGAGACTTGCACTTTGTAAGACCAGAATTTGATAAGATAAAAGTGCATACCCAGAAATTATTGCTTCAAATTCAAAAATTCTGTCATACTTTTTTAAATTTTCCATAATTTTCCACAATCTTGGAGACACTTATTATGAAGAATTTCTATAGAACTAACTATATTGTTACATAAAATTAAAGTATCACTTTTACTGTGACTCACATATATTTCTATATCCAGTACTATCTCAGAAAAAGCTATACTGATTTGGATAAAATTTGGTATGTATGGTGTACTACCTACTAAGACTTTTCACCTAGCTGTTGCCACCAAGGATGTCAAAAATTAAGTGAGTTATGTCAATACGTGTGCTAATCCTAAATAAGGTTACCACCGAATCCTGTTCCTACTTGAACTACTATGCTACGTTTCACACTTCCCTACTAAAATTTAGCCACTATGAAACTTTTTACAACAAAAATAGGGGTAGATAGACATATTGTGCAGATGTCTGCAGGTAAGAGTACTACAAAGACTTGCCACTCGATTCAGTTATATGATCTAACACTTTTCTTCAGAATTCCGTAAAAAGGTTATCTGCTACAATCAAGCTCTCTTGTTGAAGTGTTGCCACTTAGGATGTCTATGGAAGATTGCCAACAATCTGCTTACATTTTGCCATTATGGATATCAAGGTATTTTACAACAAAGGGTTGCCACCTAATTCTATTATATTTCTTCTTTTGTATATCCACTATTATTTTAAAAATGACTTGAAACATTTCTAACAAATGTTGTGCAACTTTTATCTACTAAAAACCCTTTCTAAAGTGTTGCCACTTAGGATGTTCTAACAGTGCTGCCACTTTTCTGAAATTTGTTTAAAATAAAACCAGATATGAAATCTTATCCCGAGAAATTGCGTTCCGTTTCTGTACCCGGAAAAGGACTGTCGACTTCGTAAAAGCACTAAGAACCAACGCCCCATTGCAAAAATTTCGTGCCTCAGAGAGACAAACTGTGTAGTGTCTTCCTAAAATTCGGGTACAAAATATGCAAGAAAATACTAGACTTGCTGGGCGAAGTCGGCTTGGAGCAGGTGGTGTCATCGACTATTTCTTATATACTTCTCTATTTACTCTTAGACGCAACTGGGTGTGTATAAGCTTGAAGTTATAAACTCAAACTGATAACTTTAAAATTAATTGATCTCAGAAGGTGAATAGTTTTTACAAAATTTTCTATGTATTAGATCACTTTAAAATAAAATTTTCCGTACTTTTCGATCACACCTAGTAGGAAATGCATGGCCCTTATTAATACTCACCAACCAAGCACGGTACTGCCGAAGGCTCTGGTATTTCAATGTAGTCTTTGGCGACTGAGCTACTGGGGCTATCGCGACTATTACTGCCTGGTCCTTGGTACAAAGAAATCTCAATTTGTGGTATGGGCAACGAATTAGAACGCTTACGTGGTTGGTTCAATGTTAAAGCCGCATCTTCACCGATTTCGCTTAAGCTGCAGAACACAAGATTAAGTTAGATCTTTAATAAAGTAAATCCAAATATAAGAGTTAAATATCTAATTACCGATTATACAAATACTGCAGACTCCAAAAAATACCTTCTTCCTGCCAGTGCGAAATGAAGAGGCACCTTAGCACTGCCACATCCAGAAATGTAGCCGCCGATACGTCCACTCTTACGCTCTCTGACTTATCAGATTCACTTTCCTTTTCAAGCGATGGGCTCCGCTTCTCCTTAACCGATGCGCCACGCATCAACTCCTGTTGGTCGAATTCGAATTTCGTGGCTGGTTTGTCTTTGTCCCGTGAATGTATTGATTGACGACTGCCGCGTCGACTTTGCGATTGTTGTTGCTGTAGCAAACTGGCATCAGCCTATTTGGTAAAATACGAGCTCTGTGGCAAATGTAACAGAAACTATAAGTGAAAATTATTTACCGTAAAGAATGAATTGTCCATAATATGCGGTGCAGAGGGTAAGCGAAAAATGACAACACGTTCATCTTCCACACTCGAGGCCTCTTCCGGTATCGTTTCGGGGAAAAATTCTTTCGGCGAGGACACCCATGAGTTCTGTTTTGCATTGTGGAACTTGAGTTTTAAAAGGCATTCAAATATTCGTCGAACTTACCTCTTCATCCGGTCTACACTCCGATATTAGACTTTGTGGTGAATCGGGTTTCGGTGAGGTGGCTACATCCACATTTGAAGAATGCTTACCTGCTTGCGACGTATGAAAAGGATTTAAGTGTTTTAATAGACTTTTGTTCGTAGACTACACTTACGTCCGGGAAACATATCGGTGGATCCTCTGGGAGTAGGAGCACAAAGTAAATTACGCGCTTTGGGCTTAACAGGCGCTGTGAAGCAGTGTGCTCCAGGTGCACGATTATCCCACATACCTTGCCACAATTTAATGCCATTTTCCAATCGAAAGTTTTGAAAGTCTGACTCCTTTAAGTGGTGTATGATGGGTGCAAAGAGATATACGAAGAGCTAGATATGGTAAAATTTTTTAAAATTATGTTTTGAGCTGAAATTTGTTTTGTTTTTCTCTTTGGTACCGTTATTGTGGGCACTGAAAACAAATATTGTTGCATCGATTTCTGCAGCTGTAGATCCTCACTCAAAATCTTGTTGCCACCCTCATCATCGGCACATTCTTCAGCGGCATAGAGTAATATCCATTGCATTGTGTAGAGTAACTTTGTTTCGACCGGTCCAATGGCTTGCATATCCTTGACACGATTGTGCAACAGTGCAGCAACACAGTGCATTACATGCGGTAATGCAGCCTGCAACAAACGCCAACGCGGTATGGCAGCCAGCGCTTTGGTGAGTGGAGGCGATAAGCCGAATTGTATGTTCTGTACCAGCACCTTCTCAAAAGACTGACATGTCGCGATGGATGTTGAATAAGAATAGGAAAAGTTAAATCGCATAAAATGTAATGTATATAGCTGTAATCTAGGAATGCACTCATATGATTACTTCATACTTTGTACAGGGGGTTTAAGCAACAAGGCGGCTGTTTTGGAAGGTACTTCCATATATCCAATTAATAATTTATGATTAGAGTCTAAAGACATGACTGGGTAAGGGTAGATTTTGAGGCCAATACTCTTTAACACGCCAAATTATCTAGTAAGTTGGGCTGACATTTTTTTCTCATAGTATGGGGGTAAGCCTTTAAACAATTTTTAAACGGTGGTTTAGAAAAATTTTAAGGGGTTTTAGAGTCTCTACAAGTAAGAAAAAAAATTATTGGTATTCTTTTTATAATTTAAGTGAAAAATCCAAATCACTTGTATCAAGCAAATTTTTGAAAATTTTACATTCCATTTTACATATTTTGTAAGTTTCACAACCTCACTACTATTTGATGATAATTATTATTCAACTAGAAGACTCGGCCACGCTTCGCTGAGTCAGGTTTTATAATAAACTGAGTTCGATTTGAATCATTGTATCGCCGAAACCAGTTGAGATATGGAACTTAATCACATCAGTTATTGCAACACTCATTAGCACCTCTCGTTTGATACCCATGTTGTACTAACACAGTTTAAGTCAACCTGGTCCATATATTGCTCGATAAATCCGGAACCATTCGAGTTAACGAAAAAGGGGATATCTAAGATTTTGAGTTAGATGTCTAGTAATGCAACGGTAAATATTTAATTGAAACATATATAGAACAATGGCTAGATCGACTCATCTCACCGCCCTGATCATTTCAGGATCAAAGTTATAATAACATTTCATGTTAATGAAAGTTACAAGAACATAAATGAGCCCATCCCTAGAAATAAGCATACATGACGAGCGAGAAGTATTACCTTGCAAGCTTCCTTAGACTCCTGATGGGGTAGAGCATTTCGACAAAGAAAAAAAACAATTTAAATATCAGGCAACTAAAGGGCGTTTGTCACATGGTATTACATTTATTTACAATACCTAAATAATTCCAAAAACAAACGGGAAGCAAATCATGCAAAATTATAAAATTAAATAAGTATGTGTGTATGTATATTAACACTTAAGATAACAATGTGCATGCATTAAAAACTTTGAAATAAAAGAAGAAAAAAAAAATAAGAAATGTGTGCTATTGGGATTCACAGCTGGTATAATTGGAATGACGGTATCACCGCTTTGAACAAACTACAAGCTGGTAGTGTAGCAAAAGAGCAAATTAACACAAGATATTTAGTAATCGAAATACGAAAGGCCTTCATCGCCTTATGGCTCCAAATTGTTAAGCAATGTCTAGAAATCTAATCATAACTACGGCCGTAAGTTCAAATCTACTTTGTGTTATATTTTAATTAATTTAATTTAATTTAATTTAATTTAATTTAATTTAATTTAACTTAATTTAATTTTATTTTATTTAATTTAGTTTAATTTAATTTAATTTAATCTAGTTTAGTTTAATTTAATTTAAATAATTTTAATTTAGTTTAACTTAACTTAATTTAATTTAATTTAACTTAAAATTAATTATGTTGGAGCTAACTAATTAACTTTATCTCTATCGACACTATGCATGTCATCTTCACTTATTTCCTCATACATGTCATTCTAAATGTCATCACATATTACTTTATAATTCCCTTTTTCTTTAAATAAAATACTTCTTCTGGATTTTGCAACTCATCGAGTGAGGTTAACTTTTGGCTAAGTAATTAAAGTAAGTACAATTATTTCCATCCAATCGCATCAGGTTATGGGCACAGGCGTCTGGAAATAATATGTATTTATATTAATCTTCTATGTAATGGAAGAAACCAAAAAGCCCGAAGAAAAACCAAAAAATATAACACAAAGTTCAGTCGCCACGTGTACCAAACATTTGGAAATTATGGCAGTAAGTTCTGCAACGAGTGCATCGCGCATTGAATTACTTTCCAAGGAGAACTTCGACACTTGGAGTATGCAAGTGGAAGCTTTATTCGTGAAAAACGATCTGTGGGAATATGTAAATGGCACTAATGCAATGCCGGCAGAGAACGAAACAGCAGCGCGAATTGCTTGGTTGAAAACTGACAAGAAAGCTAGAGCGGATTTAGTTCTGGCTATACAGCCATCAGAGTTGAAGCAAGTACGTGGTTGTGAAACGTCACGGGAAGTGTGGATGAAGTTAGAATCCATTTACGCTTCTAAAGGGCCGGCGCGAAAGGCAACATTGCTGAAACACCTTATGCTACAAAAGCTAGACGAAGGGGAAGATGTTAAAGAGCATATTGCCAAATTCTTTGATGCAGTGGACAAGTTGGAGAGTATGAATGTGCAAATAAATGGTGATTTGCTCTCGATTATGTTATTGTACAGCTTGCCAACATCATATGAAAATTTTCGTTGCGCAATCGAGTCTCGTGATGCTCTTCCAACAGCTGAGGTACTCAAGGTAAAAATAATTGAGGAAAGTGAAGCTCGTAAACAGTCGTCAGGTAATACAGTAATAGCTATGACTGCAAAATCACGCAGCTATAATCGTAAAAGATTTGCTAATGCCAAAAAAGAGCTAAAATGTTTTAAATGTGGTGCTTTAGGGCACAAGAAGAATGTATGCCCAGCAAAAAATGAAAAGAGCAACAAACCGAAGAATTTTACAGCTGATGAGACGTATGCAGCGTTCCATTCTACACAAGCAGAGACATCGGTTGTTGACAGCGCTAAGCGAATGAAGAGAGCTTGGGTATTGGACAGTGGATGCACCGCACACTTGTGTGGTGATAAGCATATTTTCAAGAGCATGGAGAAGTCAGCTAAGCGAAGCTGAATTTGGCAAATCAAGCAAGTGCTGATGTTAAGGGCAAGGGTGTCGTTAGTATACCAATGACGGGTGCAGGTGGTCAACGCAATATTAATTTCCAAAATACCCTATTTGTGCCAGAGCTTCGTACAAATTTAGTTTCAGTGGCAAAAATCACTGACAGAGGGCACACAGTAACATTTTGCAAAGAAGTCGCATATGTGTATAATTCAGGAGGAGAAACAACGTTGGTGGCGGACAGAAAGGGCGATTTGTATTATGTACGCGAAAATAGCGACTGTGCTACTGCTCAGACGAAGTGCTCCGAACTGTTGAAGTGGCACTATCGTTTGGGACATCTCAATTCGGCCGATTTATCAAGGTTGATCCACGATGGTGTAATACCAGTATCAAAACGTAATGAGATTGAGCAGCTGAAATATTGTGACGTTTGTGCGATTGGTAAAATGTCTGCAGTACCTTTCGCTAAAGACAGAGTGCCGTGTTCAGATCCCTTAAGTATAGTACATTCAGACGTTGTTGGACCATTTAGAGAGGAGTCTATTGGTAGAGCCAGGTATTTTGTAACATTCGTGGATGACTGTACGAGGTGGTGCGAAATATACCTACTACGAGAAAAATCTGGAGTCTTTGATGCATTTAAGATGTATCAACAATTTATGGAGAGGCTAGGGTATCCGAGGGAAAGAAAGGGCTACCGAGTATGGGTTATTATATATGCGCGTGATGTGAAATTTTTTATTGAGCCAGAATTCGATTCATCTCAGTCCCATTCTGTTCTACTGATCTACTGTCGTCGCCAGTGTTTGTAGAAGACAACAAAAACAATAATCGTACAGTTGTAGAATTTTCTCCTCGTAGTTATGCTGAGAATGAATCGAAAGAAGCCATCGCTGAGGTAAAAGAGAATATGGAAGAAAATAAAAGAGCACCAGGAGCGCCGAAGTTACTTCGAACTGGGAAGAGAGGGCGCCCACGTAAACTATCCCAATATCGTACGAATTCAGAGCCAGCGTCGACGGTTAATAGAGAGAGCGAGACCGATAATGACGGTATGCCTGATAACCAAGCTGTAGATGATGATGATAATGATGTTTTTGTTGGCATAGCTGAAGTGAGCATGCGAAGTGCATTGCAGGGGCCCGAACGTAGTGAATGGCAAAATGCATTGGAATTAGCGGTAATTAATATGTTAAAAAATGATACTTGGGACATTGTTAAGCTATTTGGCAATGAAAGTGTAATCGGTTGTCGTTTTGTATTAACGAACAAATGTGGGCCTGATGGAAAAATAGAACGCCGAAAAGCTCGCCTCGTTGCCAAAGGTTGCAGTCAAAAATATGGTGTTGACTATTATGATACGTTTGCGCCAACCGCACGATTAGAAACAATTAGGTTGTTATTGGCCCTAGCGGCTCATTATAGAATCACTATCTGGCAGTTTGACGTTGTTAGTGCGTACCTAAATGGAGAATTGAATGAGAGAATACATATGAATGTGCCAAGTTCTCTACATGAAATACTAAAGCGAATAATATCGAACAAAGGTAAAAGTTGCACCATCGGTAAAAGAGCTTCTAAAATGCTAGATGATTTGAATGCTGGTGGTAATGCTTGATATCTCAAGAGGGCGTTGTATGGCCTTAAGCAAGCTGGGCGACAGTGGTATGCCAAATTAAAATCAAAACTCTTAAGTATGGGGTTAATGGCAGCAAACAATGAACCGTGCTTATTTTATGGATAGTTCCATAGGGATTTGGTTTTGTTGGTGGTCTACGTCGACGATCGCTAAGTTGCGTCACGTGAAGAGAAAACAATTCTTAAGTTTAAAGAGGAACTTATGAATGAGTTCGAAATGAAAGATGTTGGTAAGGCCAATTACTGTCTCGGCCTAGAAATACAACAAATGGATGAAGAAATCACTTTAAAGCAAACGGCTTATATAAAAGAATTACTAAAGCAATATGGCATGAGTGAGTGTAACCCTGTTGCTACACCCTCAGAGGTCAATGTTAATTTTAATTCAAATTCTGAGATTCTTCATAAGGAATGCCCATATCGAGAGTTAATTGGCGCTCTTATGTACTTATCCGTTGCTACGACGCCGGATATATCTAATACAGTTGCAAGATTAGCACAATTTGTGAATAGTCCAACAAGGGTCCATTGGAATTCTGCCAAACGTGTGCTAAGGTACCTTGCAGGTGCGGCTGATAGAGGTTTGAGGTATCAAAAGTCGGATCTACCACTTATAGGATATACCGACGCTGACTGGGGCGCGTGCACTGTCTGTGTTAATTTAATTTTACATATTTTTGTAAGTTTAACGAGCTCAAGACCAGTTGATAATAATTTTAGTTAATTATTATTTTTTTTTTGTGGGGGGAAAAATTTAACGCAACCAACTTATACAGGCTATAGTTATAGTATACTATTTCGAAAACAGCCACGATTTCTATTTGCTATTTCAGAGGATCTTGTGGAGAATCGAACCCACTCACTCTGATTGCAAGCGCAGCTGCCTAACAAATAGGCTATGCTGCGTGTAGGTTTGCAAGCTGCTTAATTCAAGTTTTCCTGTAATTGTTGATTGTTATCTGGCTAACGGTATACACAAAAATGAACAGACCATAAAACCAAGAACAAAAATATAATTTAGTTTAATTTGATTTAGTTTATTTTAATTTAATAAAATTTGCTTTTAATTTAATTTAATTTAATTTAATTTAACTTAATTTAATTTAAATTAATCAAATTAGCTTTTAATTTATTTTATTTTAATTTATTTTATTTTATTTTATTTTATTTTATTTTGGTAACTATTCTTTTTGACTTTTATAATAATTAAAGATTTTTATTACTTTGTCAGATTTTTAAAATAAAAATTAAAATTAATTTCAACTACTCTTTTTGACTTCCAAAACAAAAGTAAAATGTAAGCTAGTCTTGTAACTTTTATAATAGCTTTAATATTTAAAATCCAATTTAAACTACTCTTTTTTCTTTAAAACTACTAAAAGAAGTTATAAGTATTATCATCTATGTTTTAAAGAAATAAATAATACAGGAGATCAAAAACTTCGCAAATTCACTCAAGCAGGGGTGGGGTGATCAAATTTGTAAATTACTAAGAACTTTTAACTCGAACGAAATATACTATTGAATAACTTCATGCTTTATTAAACTTTATAAACTCATTATTTAACTAGTTCTTGTACTAGGGAAGGTAGGGCGGATATATTTATTATTCCATACGTACGTGTTTTTGAATATGTTTGCATGTAAACTTACATGATGTCCTGGTGCATGTTGACAAAACTACATTAAATACAAATATACCACAATCAGAAGCACATTTGAAATGTAAATGTATGTATTGTAAATGTTTACATTAAAAGTATATAAATTGATAAGCAGTTTCAGAAAAAACCGATGAATAGAAAAAACAAGAACAAGTAAGAGCGAGAGAGAGGGAAAGAGAGAGGAAAGAAGAATAAAATGGCATACAAAGCATTTATAAATATATTTATACGTATGCATGATTTTATCAGGGACAAGTAAGGACGTCTATGCTCGGTTGAGGTAGAATATTATGTATCTAGTTGCGACCCTTTATGGCAACCATATAAAACATACACAGACTTAATATAACCAGCAAGTGTTAATATGGACTGACTAGGCAATTGAAGATGGATTCCTCTCTACGTGAACAAAGATCATGCTCTTTAAGTCTCTCATACTACGTATGATATACGTCGGCTAGTATGACCAACGGAGTGATTGAGATAAAAGTTCTCCGAAAAATGAATGATCCTTCTAGTGATGTCAACAGCGAATATTTAAGAAAATTTAACGATGAGCTGTACACTACGCCACTAGGTAAGCTCCCTGACATGGGCCACCAGCTCGTGAACTACGGCCACTCTGGCATTATTGCCATCTTCGATTTTATATTTGGTCAAATTACTGCGTGCTTATTTAAATACATAAAATTCCTCGGGAAAAGAATTAGGACATGAATTAATTTGGAATAGTGGACTGGAAAACTGATTAGTAGCATGGATTGAAGTTTGAAGAGAAGATTGGAGGGAGAGTTTTATCCAAGCTCTATATACACGGCAAATTGAAGCTCCCTGATCATTGCAGTGTTTTCCAAGTGTAACTATGGCTCCGATCTTAACAGTGGCCCCGTCGAAGGTAGACTGGAAATACTTGATTTCCCCTTCCCATTGTCTAAAACTGTTTGAGAATATATGTCATTCAGGTAAATATCAAGGTCTCTTGGCCCGATTGGATACTTGTGAACCGCACGGTAGTCTGCAAGCGATCTGTGGAACTCAGTGGGAAACTGAGTATTTAAGGAAAATGGAATTTTTAACGTTTGCGTCAGTGTTTCTTCGGAAGTAACTAGACCATTAGATCAAAGAGCCTTATGTACCCAACGACGAACCATATTTTTCACTGGAGGTGTACTGATGGCCAGCGCAAAAAGTTGAAACTGCATGTTTAAACATGATTCCGAATGCTGACTTATCTCAAAGCTCCAGTATTTAGTGTTTTCAGACTATTTGCGCCAGTGTATTCCTAAGTTATGTTTGTGAGAAAGAGCTCTATTAAACTTTCTCACCTAAAAAAGCTCGCGATATAGCTTGCTTCAATCAAATACTCAGGAAATACTCTGTTAAATTATGTAGAGATTACTCCTTAAGGAGACTTAGAGTACTCACAACTTTTACTCATTCATATAGAAAAGGTGATCCAAATGACCTGGCATGTCTCAGGAGAGAATCATCTACTTCACCTCGGAGTACTGCAGTTCTTTGCTCAGAACCATCTAGTGGAGAGTACTTTCCAAAAACTCCCAAAAATTACTCTACAGAGTATTCAACAATAAAGCCAGAGAGGGAGCTGTTGATTTTTAAAAGTATAAGTTTGTGAAAAAGGATTTCTTAGGAGTACTTTGATACTCCCTTGTTGTTTGCTTTTGCCAAAGGAAATTAATACAAGAAAAGGGGCAAATTATGTAGAACGCCACGAAACGCAATGACTGAATACGTTAAGTGTGAACAACAACTTCAAAAATCTAAGTGGTATGTTAAGTGGAGAATTTTACGGCATTTTACATAATTAGCCCCAAACAAAAAACCCTTTTTTTCATATTTTATTTAAACATTTATAGCGGTTATTTACAGCAAATATTTTTGAGCATTTTTATTGCTTTATTTACAAGTGTGCGCAGCGAATATCCATAACAAACTTGTAGGTTTGTTTCCCATAATTGTTGAGACATTCTACATATCGCACATGTCCTTAGTATTAATTTTATCAGCTTACTTTAACTAAATGATTTTGTCATTTTATTTTAAAAGCCATAATGTTCTTTTTTACGTATTATTAACAGAAACGCAAAGCATAAAAAGTAAAAAATGAAAACTCACCATACAACTCGCTTCATGCAATTTTCCCAACTTTGGTCTTATGAATGGAGCAATTTGTCGCCATAAAAATGTTTGCACGGACACAGGCAAACCCAAGTCTTGCATACCATTATCCTGATCAATGTCATATTCTTCGTTATTATTTATGTGTATATTATTATTCGTTGTTGTTGTTGTCGTGGTCACCATTGTTATTGTTGTTGTGGCTTTTGTTACTACAAAAGTGGTTCCAATTGTGTTTAATGCTCCATGTGACGCTTAGCTGCGTGTGGTAGATAGCTGTAAAAGGACAACAAGGACGTACATACTCAGTCCTTATGGCGTGGATAACTAAAAAAAGATAATACTAACGATAGAAATACATAAATTATGCAAAGTTCCCCTGAAACCTTATATATTCTACTTGAAATTAAAGTTCTCGTTTTTCTATTGTTGGGGTGTGGCGCAGTCGCTGGGAAAGTAGTTAGGGTTGAGCGTCATGCTTCATCTAAACTCTTACGGCCTTGTTCGTTTATTTTATCCACAAAGGGAGCTCCGGTGAGGCGGCTCTGACATACTCGTCTTAAGGGCTCACTGATACTTTGCGCAATATGTTCACTAGGAGGTGTAGATGCCTTCGGGCGTGTGTCTTTGAACAAGCGGTTCTCTATGGAAAAAACTTATTCGAATGAAAACGCAAAATAAACCTAGGATGAGAACTCTCTTTACTGATGAATACAATGACAGAGGTTTTGAAGATTATGATATAAGGGCTGTACTAGGGATGCCCTGATCCTTTTAAGGGAAGGTATCGCAGCGCGGTTGGTTGATCTCAACGACTTACCAGAAATGCGATGGGACTTCCGACATCTTCTGCGGTAGCCAGACAAGAAAGAAGGACAATCAAAGTGGGTGTGTTAGATTCCACAAACCGCATCAAAATGCTTTTTTTCAGCATTCCGCTTATCTCTTTCCATGGGCGACAGATGTATGGTCGCTGCCCCCAGTGGGGGGGGGGGGGTGTAAAGGCATAAGTGTGAGGAGCTTGAGGTGCTTGCGGAACTGCACAATGCACGAAAATTCTACCAAAAGATCCAAACCCTATATCAGGACAGGTGTGATGGGAGACTTTTAGAGGGTGATTTGGTGGTCCTTGTAAGTCGAGAGTGGTCTTGACTTCCTATTCAAGCCAAAGTAGCACTTGTTGAACATTTATGGGCTAACAACTTTTTTTTTGATGTTAACGCTGGCTTCCAATAGGCAGTTTGTAATTTGTATCTCTCAACTGTGACAATGCTGTCTGTGGTAAATACTTCGAACAACGCAGAACTTACAGTGCCCCTGTTACTTCCTCTGCAATCTATTGTGCTAGTGCGAATAACCCATGCTACTCCAATCGTCTTCTCCAGCATCAATTTGCCTTGGCTCAGAGCTATTAGCTGTAGTAAATTTGGGAGAAGTCAGATTCAGGCAAACAGCATACAGGCAGGTCTTTTTCTCCGCTTTGCAGGCGACAGAGAGATGGTTACAGGTCTACTCAAGGAGCTGGGGTATTGCCCAAAAAGTTTGTTTACGGCATGCCTCAGTCTTTGGGTAATAAGCTAGATATAATTTCGTATGCGATATTATGCGATTTCATAAAGACACTGCGGTATTCCTTTCGACACCCGAATTTATTCGCAGCAGGGGAAGGAACAGATGTCCTCTGAGTTGGAAAGAACCGTTGAAGGCTTGGGCTACCATGGTGTTTCCAATCGGTGTGAGTAATGACTGACGTGGTTTGATACAAGCGGCCAAAATCACGCGAATTAATAATGATAATGATATAATCAATACATTTTAATCAATCTCTTATAACGAAAGTCCCAGGAAAGTAGCAGTTTCAAAAGGGTTAGAAAACCATTGATCGAAAAAGCCGAAATCAAAGATCAAAATATAAAAAATTCATTGACCGGAAAATACCATATAATTAAGGGTTGGATCACAATTAGTTTGCCTTTTAGAAGGGTCTGCTCGGTTCAACAACTAAGAAGATATAAATATTAGGTATGTCGCGGTTTGCTCTGAATAAGTAAGAGCTTTACGTATTATTGTATCCAGACCGCATTTGGGCTAGAGAAACGTGCGAGTTTTTAACTTTCAGACATGATGAGGAGGCATATAATTATTTTCTTCTAATATCTACTTGTACCTGCCTTTCCCAATACCTTTAAAAATCACCGGTATGGGTAGAAATTTCTAATCAGACCTGTTAAATTCCCATTAGAATTAAGTAATCAATTGATTAAATAGCCTTTTCAATCACTAATGATTATTTTAATTGCTTTCAGAAATTATAAATTACTAACTGATTAGAATGAGAAAAAATCAAAAACAAAATCAAAAATAATAAAAAAAAAAAAATTTGTTGATTGTTTTTGATGACTTAAACGAGAGGGACCGGCAGACTTTCTCCTGCCCAGATATTTACCTGAATCGATCTAGAAATATTGGCTTTTCCTATCCCTATGATTGTTTCTATCACTATCACTATCCCTATAGATGTAACTATTTCACACACACAATTCCACTTTACCATCGATCGGTCCATTATTGAGCTTTTCTAACAAAAAAAATATTATAAAAATTCCACCATACAAAATGTATGGGAAAATAAAATTTTTTTTCAGGAATTTTTCGGAAATATTATTGGGTATTCTCCTATTCTGGTCAGATCACAATCTGAATTAGTGTCCATCATCCAAATCCCTGCAGGCGTTCTTGAGTTGTAAGCGTAGGAACTAACGTCGCTTTCTTTTATATAGGTATATAGATTTTTTGGATTTTTTTTTGATTATTTTTGATTGCTTTGCTATATCGTTGTAAGAAACATCGCAGATTATTGCACGCGCATGATAATATGTATATAAGAGTACATTTAAGAGTATTTGTAAGATGTAGTCGTGGTGGTTGTGTGCAAGCCTACCACACCGAAGATCCCATCTTCAAATACCGGGACAGGAAACAACAACATGTTTGGAAAAAGTGGTTTTAAAACAGGGTCACCTTCGGCAGTGGTCGGCAAACCTCCGACTGATTTCTTCCATGAAAAGCTACGCAGGAATAATTAGATGCAGCAAACTACAAAATTGGAATTGGATCCTGTGTTATATTGGAGTACTCGCACAGCGTTAGCGGGCCCGTTCAGCGTATTACAACCCAATATTTGCGAATGGTATTGGGCTGAGTTGTCAAGAAATATAAAACAAATAGTAAAAGGAATGAAATCACGCAAGTGGTTATATATAGAATAGATAGCAGTTTGGATAGTACTTTCCTGTAGATACTCCATATAGTAACAACTTTAGAAGCACTCTACCGTAGGTGTTCCATGGTGTACTCAGAAACAACAGAAGTGAGGAATGATGTCATAACACATCGCTATATAAATTCTATATGGTCCCTATTCTGTTATCAATTCGGATTCCAGAAAATTAGTTTTTTGGCTCAACCCGAATTAAAATACTTGAGATATGTTAGCGTTAAATATTTACTTTCATACTTGTTCGCCCGTTCAACGTTGGTTTATTTCTTATAACAAAAGGCTTTCAATATGGAGCTTGGAACTGTAAGGAGTTCAATTATAAGCAACATTCTTTAGATAAAACCTTTTAATTTAAGGTTATATTCGCCGTAAGAGACAACCTTATAAAAAAATGGCTATGCTTTCTGATAAACGACCTTATCATAAAACATTTAACTGAATATAGTGCCATTTTCCTGTACTTAAATCTTTATTTCCTACAATTGACCACACGATTTTTTGCCGGATTCCGGTTCAGCGTTCCCGTGCTACTATTACATATGTACAGTGTGCGACAAAACGAAAGCACACAAATTCCTGTAAAACATTTCACTCAAAAAAATCGTAATGTCCTTTTTATTCAGGAAGAATACATATTAGGTATTATAGATTTGAATAAATAAAAGTAGTTTACCAGCTCATCCAAAAAATTTGGTACAAAGTATCCGATGAACTCAAAAATTGGAGCGACAAAACTAAAGCACAATCAAATATCTATGGGACAAACCTGGTTTTTGTCGTTATTTCCTGGAATATCCGTGGCTCTTTATGGCGATCTCACATCGTGTTGGCATTGAGTGGGTTATTTGAGCAAAACATCTTAAGAAATAATTTTCCACACCTGTTGAACTTGTCCGAATAAAGAGTCTTTGTTGCTGCAATTTTCCTCCCGATTTTTAGGATTAACCATTTTCTATAAATGCTCTGTTCGGTTGACAGACACGACAATACGTCAACATTATTACTCCTAACGTACTTTTTGAGACGAATCGCTATACGTTTCGGCAGAATGTCTTTCTGAAAGCTTCACCTTAATGGCATTCCTTCCCCTCAAGAAATAGGATGACGGTTTTATGAATATTGTTGTACATGAAATAATCCAATACCAGCTTAATCGCATGAATTGGACCCCCTCCATGACCGGAGAAGCGTCTACCAACCCCTACACTGCCTCAACCGTGTTTCATCGATCAAAGGTATAGTTAAAGTAAGTAAGCGTTGTTCTTTAAGCCTGGGAACAAGCTTTAGAGCGTCCTAATATTTCAGAAAACTTTTATTTGACAGAAAATAAGATTCCTCGTCGCATTGTACTACTCCAATTTAGGTGGAATTTTGAGAACCTTTATTTCTCTTCATCTGAAATCAAAGGCGTTTCGAGGTAATCGGTCTTAAAGGGCACGCCTTTAAATGGTTCTACATGGGTTGGATATCACAACTTCTTTCATAAAACTTCTTATGGAAACAAGAAGAAATATTTTTATTCCACAAACGATTGCCTGATCGTCACTATTTGGTGTTTTTCGTGCAATAGCACCTCACTGTACAGAGCCAAATGACTGGAAAAACGTTTGTGGTAAGCAAAATAAGGCCATGAACACTGTTAAAACATTCTGAAATAGTATTTCCTTATTTCTTTTGATTAAATTTGAGTAAAATTCTTTCACGTAGTACCACCAAATAATTATTTTCAGCAAATCTTTTCGACTTCTGCAGATCATCCAACCTCGTTTAACGGCTAAATAAAAGAAATGGCACCGTTGTTTGAAATGTTGGCTCACATTTACCACGATTCTGCGGTTTTTACAAAAAATTTAAGGAAAAACAAGACCTACTTGCATTTCGTGCTTTAGTTTTGCCGCACCAATTTTTTAGTTAGCCTGAAAAGTGTCATTCATTTTTTTTAATGGTCAATGAAAACGGGTTTTCTGTTCCAAACTACAAATAAATAATATGTGGCCTTTATCAGTAAAAACAAATAAAAAATGTAAAACCTGCACATAAAATTTTATTTAATCATATTTAGCAGAGGGACTTTTCGTGCTTTAGTTGCGTCGTACGCTGTATATTTATTTCTAATTTGTACAAAAGTTTTATGAAGACGAACTTTATACATCGCTGATACATATTTCCATGTACGTGCATATGTTTGTCTGAAACAATACAAAAAATAATCAAAAACAATAAAAAATAATCAGAAGTGATAAAAAAAAAATTTTTTTTGCGTTTTTTTTTTGATTATTTTTGATATTTCTTGATTTTTGTTTATATCATAAAGAATCATGATTGATTTTTAAAATAATCATTAAACGACGAACAGAATGGGTTATCACTCATTAACCCTTTAACTGTTTAGTTTTGTTTCGAAAAACTTTTTCGTCCTGCTTAATTATTTTCCAGCAGGGCGAAAATGTTTCTGCCTATAAAAGTAGGCAATTATGACTAAAAATCAAACGTTTGGTTTTTAGAAAATATATATTTTTATTCGTTGTTAACAAACCAAATTTATTTCATTGATAAAAAAGAGCATATAAAAATAAAACTAAGGCATTATAGGAATGAAAACAGAAGCAAACAGAGACCAACTGAATTTCAAGAAATCTAAGTTACAAAGCTAAAACTTCTTTATTTGGAAGGGTTGTCGGACTAACGAATATTTTAAAATGTAAATTTTTTAAACGATCTTTATTTGCCCTTTTTCAGTGGAAAAAATTACAGTTGATTCGTTTCAAATAATACGAATTCGATTTTTTTTTATCATCACGACGAGTATACTCGACATTATGCGAAACATTTTCATTTCGCTCTGACGAGTGTACTCGGCATAAACAGTTAAAGGGTTAATATGCTTTTCCAAAAAAGAATCAATCAAACCGGTAATCATTATGATTATTAATCATTACTAAACAGGTCTGGTTCTAATACGCAGCACTTCAGCGAAGTCAACTAACCCCGATTCATATGAGTACAATAATGTAAGCAAACGACCGCTAACTGTTGCGCATATTCACACATATATATACCTACATATGTATGTATATAGACAGTCACTTGTGTGACCCATATGTAAATGCCTTCGCTACGTTGGATGAGAGTTACACTTCATTTACGATGCTCATAAATCAAAAAAAAGTTAGCAACAGGTGTTCGCGTGAGCCGAATCAATTTATCATTCGTAATTCTAAATTTGTAAAATGCTTCGTGTTTATGTTTTGCTTTCATATCAACAACCCCCAACTACATAAAAACAGAAGCAATTCATAACTCGAATTCATTCATAAGCTTTGTTTAGCCGACTAAAAACGCAGTCAAACAGCTGATTTCTTAGTTGTGTTGTTGTAACGTAGCATTTGCTCCACTTTTGCTTTGGGACGCAGACTCCGCATCTCGTGGTTGGTGGGTGCTCCGCGTATACAGACAAAATTGAGTATTTTAATATACACATAGATAGAGGTCGCGCTTGTAAGATGAAAATTTTTTCACACATACATATTTTCTGTGAAAATTTTCACATCTTACATAATCAGTTGGAAAATTTTTGATAACATTTTGTTATAAATTTTGCACAAATTTTGTAATTTAAACGCACCAAAGCCGTTATCACTTGAAGACACTTTAATTACCCACAAGTGTGGCGCACCCATAAAACAAATAATAAAATAGTAGCTCAAGTAAAAATAGGGCTTGGCCACATTCACATTTGTTCGTTTTGATTGTTCTAACTTTATTTGCGCATTCAGCAATTTGCACTCAGTGAAAACATCCATTTAATTGCTTTCTTTCGATTGCGTAAATTTACTGTTAAGCGCTTTTTATAGTTAAAATAATTTGTAAATTTTTTTTTTTCACTTTTTATGTGCAAGAAAATTTGTGTTGTCGTTGTATTTACCGTGATTTAAACGTTGACAGTTTGGTGGTTCGGATGCGACTAACTGTTATTTGTGCCAGGAAGAGTACGACAAGTGACGAGTGCGTTTATGCGAAATTGGGACATCTGTTGAGGGGAGGAAATATACAGGATGCGTAAGCAAGGAAGGCATCTGAAAGAGGAGGCACATTTCGTGAACAAAAATATCAATCCTATAAATTAAAATGAGTTTGGGTTTGCTTTTAACAGGCAACCAAAGTCCTTCCGTGATCTGTACGTAATTTGGCAATAGGTTGCAGCTGAGGCTAAATGAAGTTTAATAAAACTGGGCGGTACTTCGCTGCCAGTCAATATAATGTTTCTATTTGTTATAACTCTGAATGATATTTTTTTAAATTAATACTATTTTGATTTGGATATAAATGTATCAATCTGTATGCAATTCTTAAAAAGTGGGCGCTACCACGCTCCATTCTAGTTAACAACTAAACTTTCCATTATATGTGCAACTATTGACCAAATATTTGATATTGGTATACTTAAAAATACTGCCGGGGATAGGAAGGCTGAGAGGGTCAAGCAGAGAAAGGGTAAGATGAGGAGAAATAAGGAAAGAGAGGAAACACATGGGGAAGAGGTAGAAATAAATTAAAAGGACTAGGAATAGAAATAAGAATAGGAAGAGGGTGAAGACGCGGTAGGCGATATGGGAGAGAAATACAATGAGATGAAATTGGAGTGGCAGTCGAAGAGTGGGGCGAGATATGAGAATAGCAATATAATTGTTCGAATGTATTCAAGTCGATATTTTGATAAAACAATGTTATAAGTGACACTGAGGAGCAGTTTCCATTGACAGTAAACACCCATTCTACTCTTCCATTAGCATTAAGTGTTCATTTTGAGTGAAAATTAACTTTCATCTCCATTAGCACTCAGATTTATAAGCATTTAGTGGAGATTAATGAAAACTCACACCCATATTTATTCAAACCCATTTTAATGGACTTCGGATTTCAAAGTATTAAAATCAGTAAAAAAGCAATTTACTGTATTTTCTCTCTCATTTATAGTCTTACCCTTTCCTGCGTTGGATTTCTCCCTTGATCTTAATGCTTTGCTTTTGCTCTTATTCTCTCTGTCTCTATCTCTATTCCTCTATTCCTCTTCATATTTTCCTCACTCTCTATCTCTATTTCTTTCTCTTGCCTTTTTTATTTCTCTTTGTATCCCCTTCCCTTTCTTTTTATCTCTAGTAATCTCCCCATGCACTCTTCTCACTTTTTTTTACATTATCTCCAGCTTTGCTTTCTACTTAAATTCTTATACAACTGACATGTCGTCTCAAGTTATATCTTGCCAATTGCGTTAAAAATTTGCGAGAATATTCTTTATATATCTATCTATAGGCTCGGCCTTGAATTTCGAGTGTTTTTGAAAAACTTCAGTCTTCCAAAAATTGCTAAAATAGGTGATTTTTTCTACAAATTTTCTTCAGTATTCTCGAAACATTAATGCATGTATTATATTCTGGACCAGAATACCCCTTCTATGAAGCGAGACATCATACAAAAACTGAACTGAGTAGTCGCAAGTCTCCCGAGTAAAACCGATAATTAATCGAATTTCAGCGCCCTCTGTTGATGAAAAAACTCAATTTTGTAGAAGAGAGACACATGCCGATAAAGAGATAGGTATAAAGAAATTATAAGAAAAAGCGAGAAAGAGCGCACAAAGGAGCTTGAATTTGAGAGGAAAAAAAGATGAGATTGAAGGATCAAAAGAGGGAGAGTAAAACTGAAGAAACGGGAAGAAAATAGAAACATCGAGGAGTAACAGTTTTTGGAGAGACCAGGAAAGCACTCGTGATATTAATAAAGAGAGGCAGAAAGATAGAGCCGGATTACGGAAAACGATACAGGGAACGGTAGCTAGAGTGAGGTTAGGGGTTTGAATATGCCCTGCGGGTTAGGGGTTTAGAATATGCCCGAGGTAGGCTTACCGGTCGTAAGTGGCGACCAATATGCAGAATGGTAGAGACGTGCAACTCGATGGAAGATCTACGGATATGATGCCTCTAACCTCTCATTACCCATCTTATCCTACCTTACGAAAGGAGGGGTGACATGACCTAGAAGGTTTCACTGGTCTTAAATCGCTACCACGACAGTCGGGCAGTACCGCAAGGGAGTACCGGAGCGTACCAAGTTCAAATGCGGCCAAGGACAGTTAGTTCGACAACATTCCCCAAAACCTTCGGGGAGTCTTTTTGTCGATACCACAACACCAACAACAACAGGGAGAGCAGTTGAGGGAAAGTGAGAGAATAAATACATATCAATTTGGACATGCCTTGAAACTTGCCAAATTCTCACCGGATTCCTTATCAGCAAACCCCACAAATCAATAGTGATGAGGTTGAACCCGAGGCAAAGCCTAGTTCTTAAGTTCCAAACTTTCTTTTCAACTATACAAGTAAGCAATTGAATGAAAGTGATTATTTTAAACTGAACCGTGATCAAAGAACATTTTCTGTTAATAGCTCTGAAATGAAAAGTCAAATCGTTGAAGTATTTTAACTTGTGATACCCATTAGACCAAAAATCTAGTTTTATTTACGTTAATATTTTAAAAGTCAGAGTTACAATACTTAGCAAATAGTTTTCGATAACGGAACGTTCCGGCGATACAAAAAAATAATTTTTCGTTTTTAAAAAAAATTTTGTATTTCTACTTTTTTATTTATTCATCACCCTGTATTCTTAACGATGTATACCTTATCATAGATAACAAGCAGAATGCGGCTTCAAATAATAACATACGCGCATACTCGAACATGAGCATAAGTACCAGGTTTAGAACAAACAAAAAGTAGCTTCGTATTGAAAATTGTAGTCTAAACTAAAGTAGTTTATAAATTTTATTTTATGAGAAAATGCTAATTTTCTTTTTTAGTTAGAAACAAACGCAACAGTCCGAATTATGTAAGTAATAACCATATTTTGCTAATCCTTACAGAACTTCCATAAGTCTAGTTTTGCTGAAAAAAATCGTAGTAGATCAGAAGTATATCAGAAATTTTACGGAAAACGCAGTAAATCTACTACTAACGTGGTAAAATTCTAACGCTAATAAGTACCTACAAGCATGCATCAATTAAGCGTGTTTATAGTCGTTTGTTTGGTAAATACATCTCGGCGTAAAACCGAATGCCAACGGTGCTAACAACGAAATGTTCATAAGAGGTTTGCAAGCTGTTATGGAGAGGTTAGAGGCGAAGGGAGTGATGCAAAAACAGCTTGATAAAATGTGGGTTAGTAACGTATTAATAGACAAAAAAGTAAGCGAAGGGGGGGGGGGGGGCAGGAAATACTTTTATTTTACTAATTGCATGCTATTACATGCCATTTTTATCGATAAATTAATAAAGCCATTATCTAGGCAGCAATAAATAAAAGCAAATTGTTTGATAGAGGCAGGGCGTATGAGTGACATTTTGATGCGGATATGCAGAGGTGCGCCATAAGGCATTTAATTGATTAGTACGCTTAACTCATATTATAATACAAGCGTATAAATGGTATTAATTGTGTAGAGTATTTAGATAAATACAGTAGATAAATGTGCCATGCGGTGTATAAAAGTGATCAATGACAATCATTTAATGGGTAAAACGTGATTAAGGTCTAACAAGTGCAGCGTGATTGAATATACAAAGCTTTTTAGGGTTGTTTTATGGTGCGGCTAATTTTTTGTTTACCAACAATGGGTACAAACATACATACATAAATAAGCATATTCATATAAATGCTTGCACATCGATAGGCCTGCGCACTTCTGCTGCAATTCAGATAAGTTTTGTAAACAAAATCATCTGTTGTTTTGGTCCAAAGCCGCAAATGTTTGTAGGTTTTCAGTTGAGGTCTTATCTCTGTTTATGTATCTATGTACGTGCTTAAGAAGCTGTGTATACAGCGATGATTGCAAACAAAAAGCGCTGAACCAAACAAATGCCAATAAATGTGAAATCAAAACAAAAGAGTTGAAAGTCTGAGTTTGCGTACTTTAAACTGCGGACTTCATTGATAAAACCAAATGCTGGTAGCATACACTTAGAAAGGTAATTGTGTTTTTCTAATTGTTTCCTTTAAGTATAGGTATTTCGAAAAAAAACTAACTTTTAACTTACTACGGACGGCTAGTTATTAATTGTCTGTAGAATCTAAGAAATTAGAAAAAAGTCAATTCTTAATAATTTTAAGTAAATATATAATTTCTCAAAGTATTGCTATTAATATGGCGCACTGAAAATAGCAGTATGGAAAGCAAAACTAAGATGATTCGTCGCCAGTACATTCATCTTTTATAAAGGAATACCTTCTGTAAAAGATTTATGTTCGTCGAAGAAGCTAAAACCAAGCGGCTTTGTTGGAAAAGCCTTGCTATGCGATTGAATGAAGGCATTCTTATCGGCATACCCCAGTTGAAACAGAGAAAGAAGGGGATCACACTGCAAGTGCATTACTATTTCAGATGCATTGCCATCATATTCGTCTCATCCTTAGTCATTATTATCAATCATCGGCACCATTATTACAATAGTTGTTCTTAGGTAGGTTGAGCCCTATTCTTTCCACTTCGTAAACCAGCCTGTTGTACGAATGTTTGTACAGGCGTCATTACTACCCCACCATTCCTTTTCCTTCTTTTTCTTTTTTTTTCTTTTAATTTTTCTTTTTCTTTTCCTTTTTCTTTTTATCTCTCTTTTTCTTTTTATCATTCATCTTTTTCTTTTTCTTTTCCTTTTTTTTCTATTTCTATCTTTTTTTTTGTTTTTATTTTTCTTTACCTTTTTCTTTTTCTTTGTCTTTTCATTTTTCTTTTCCTTTCTGTTCTTTTTCTTTTTCTTTCTCTTCTTCTTTTTCTTTTTATTTTTCTTTTTTTCCTTTTTCTTTTCAGTTTATTTTCAATTCCTTTTTTATTTTTCAATTCCTTTTTCCTTTTCTTCTTCTTCTTCTTTTCCTTTTTCTTTTTCTTTTTCTTTTCCTGCTTTTTTTTCTTTTTCTTCTTATTTTTCTTTTTCTTTTCCTTTTTCTTTTTATCTCTCTTTTTTTTTTTTCCTTTTGTTTTTCCCTTTGTTTTAATTTTTTTGTGCATATTTTTTCAGAATTTAATAATAACTCTAACTTAATTATTCTTAACTTAAATAGAAAAATTAAAAAAAAAAAACAAAAATATACAAGCTATAGTTTTGGAAAACAGCGCCGATATCTCATCAGACTTATGCGTTAATATTCCTTTGTCTCTTTGCTTTTTCTTTTCCTTAAATTTTTTCTATTATTTGTATATTTTTCTTTTTTTCTTTTTTTTTCCTTTCTCTTTTTCTTTTCTCTTTCTTTTCTTCTTGCTTTTTCTCTTGTTTTCATTTGTTTCTTTGAATTTGCTTTAACTTATTGTATTTTATTTTTTCTCTTTCCTCTGTATTTTATTTTTATTTCATATTTATGTTTCTTCCTTTTTATATTGTTTTCCAAATTGCATTTGTCAATTTCTATCTCCTTATTACTACCCTTTTCCACTCTCCTTTTCTTACTATCTTATTTTACTCTGTGTTTTTTCGAATTTGGTTTCAATCCACTTTTTGAGTAATTTTCTTTTGTTGTCTTATTGTTCTCATATCAACCAAACTACTAGCTGCAAACCCCTGTACCATAAGCAAAGAGCTTTCCACTTTAAAATTTGGGTAACTATCATTGTGGGACGTCGTGGCGTATGAGTAACAGTTTTTATGTAAGTTTAAGTTTGTGAAAACTTATTGAATAACACAACTACCTGGGCTGTTTCTGCCATCATGCCGACCAGTGTCCTGAGGTTCGCATTAATTAAATTAGGAAACCCATTTAACCTTTTGTGAGTACACACATCTTTCGTAAGTACAAAAGGTTTCGCAATTCGCTTAGGGGGCTCGTGAACATCCGTTATTTTGCACTGTTTCTTACGACATGATCTTGAGCCCAAAGAGCACAAATTTGGAATTCATCAAACTTAATTTATCATAGCATTAAGATATTAAAGTCTATATTTATTTAGACATTATTATATATTTCTGAATTTTGCGATGTACATCCATTCAAGTTAAAAATAAATACGAAGGAATGTCTGTGTCATCGCCAATGAAAATAGTTCATTTAAAAATATTTCGTGTTTTTACAGTTTTCAGTATCTTGTAGACAAATACATGCAAACATATAATAAGTAAGCATTCACAAGCAATGAATTTATACGAATACGCATTTCGACTTATTAATACATACATATACATATAATTTGGGCTTAATTTATAAAAAAAGTATCACAGATGGCGAAATGATCAGGGTCAATGCAAAAAAATTCGACACAAATGTATAACCGGCAATAATTTGGATATTTATGAATACATACTGTATATACTTGCACATTAGCCCGTTTCAAACATAACTTTTTTCTATTACATTCTCTCCAGTTTATATTGACTGTGGAAATATGAGCAAGTTATTATTTTCTTAATATTCCTCGCACGAAACAGAATAATAGTTCCATCTCTGCATGGAAAATTCAAACTCGTATAACGTAACGACGAGATGTTACTTTTGCCGGAGAGTTTTAAGAATAAGTGGAAGAAACGTTAAATATTTCCTTATTTATTTATTATGGTCTTCATAGCTATATAAAACAAATAAAGGTTTGTTTATAATGGTTATAAAAGTGGAAAAAAAATTTCCAAAATCAAAAGTATATTGATTTAAAGCATATCTATCTCATCTCTATCAACATAATTCAAGTATACTGGGAGGTCGAAAAGGCGTTGTTTACATTGCCACTACACTTTCTTTTACTCCTTGAAAGGAAAATTAATGATGGCATTACTAGCATGGAGCACACAGTTTTTGAATGAATTGTGCCGTATTTCCACTAGCCTTCTTATTTAATGTTTACTCTATTCGAAATTTATTTGTGGAGCTGGCGGAATGAACTCTCCTTAGTTACTGTGAATACTCTTAGCTAAAATTTTTCTATAGATAATAAAAAAAGAGATAAGCAAAACTTTTTATAATTATTCGTATTGACGTTTTCTTTGCCAAAAAGGTATATTATAGACTAGATATGAACTAAATCAATACACCAGTTTGGGTATTTTGTCCTGATATTTTTAAGGACTAAGCGAATCGTGGTAAGAAGGGAAGGCTGGTCATTGTGGGGAAATTGTCGGGAAAAAACTAATTTTCAGAAAGGTCTAATATACATATTGTTAATTCTACGGTATTGTAACGTTGCCAGTGCCTTTATTAAGCTAGTAACTATGAAATTTGTTAACGTAGCAAAGAACTGAAGTTTGCAATTGTAAGCTAACTTGAGCTATAGAAAAAGTGTGCGCTAGATTTTTAAAGTTCTTTTAATATTCCGGAGCTTTGAGAATTTGAAGGGCACTGTTTCGTTACACTCGCACTCTTTACCTTACTTTCCCAAAACAAATGCGATTAGTATGGGATGAGCCCGGGATGAGTTGCAAATAAGGATGCGACTTATGCCAGTTCTGATCACTTTGTATGCGCTGGACTGTTCACATTTGTTTGAGCTTGTCCCAACGAACGTCTATGAAAAGACTAATCCACTTTCTACCCGAATGGGCACTTTTGACTCCTAAAAGTATGTTACAACAACTGAAATTGACTTACACCCCTATGAGTATGCTACATAAATAAAAATTTGCTTATGTAAATTGAATTATAGCCCACTTTGGACGATTTGATTAGTAACATACCAAAATTGAATAAATGCTATGATGTTTTTTTCAAAAATTCTGAATTTGAAAAATTTTGGACTTGCTACTGGATGTTTTTTATGCAATCTTAAAGTAGATCATCTTCGAAAGATAAATGTGTGATTTTAGTTTTGTGAAAAATATATGTGTTAAACATGCCTATACTTGTAAAATACAACTCATTTTTTGTTAGAGAAGATGCCACAGTTGAATTAAAACAAGTAAGGAAGTCTAAGTTCGGGTGGAACCGAACATTATATACCTAGTAGTGATCTATTATGTCATCATAATTTACGCAGGTCTATTTTAATACTTTCAGTTCGTATTTGTGTTCAAATAGACAGACGGATAAACAGAAAGACGTATCCAGAGACGGACATGGCTACATCGACTCAGCTCATCCTCCTGATCATTTCAGTATACTTTTTGATGGAACTATCTCTTTTTCTTCTCATACGTACAAACATTTCATGTTCATAAAAGGTATGAAAATCAAAAAAGATATACAACGTCGCTTTTGCAGTGGGGTATAACTACTTGCCCGGATATTTTAATTTTCATCCTGAACGTTTTGATATACATTAATAAATATATATCTCGATTCGTTTATGCCGAATAAAGTAATTTACCTTGTGTGCGTAACAAAAATAGATATAAAAAAGGGTGTCTTTTATAGGCGCCAAAAAACTCAACCGATCTTTATGAAATTTTCACAATATATGTTCGGGTTCACTGGGTACAGCATAGACAACATATAGTATTGGAAAAGTAGGCGGAGCCACGCCCCCAGGCTATATAAAGTTTCAATTCGTCATACCTCCGATAGCTTTTGGTCTCAATTAATGATATTTGGATATATATGTCACTTAGTCAATATCTACATCGTTTTTCACAAGTAGGCGGTGCCACGCCCACATATTTTGTGTTTTGTTTTGCTCTTGAAATTTCACGATATGTTCAGGAGTTCGCTGGGCACGACACAGTCTGCATATAGCTTTTGGAAAAGCCCCAGGTTATATAAAGCTGCAGTTCGGTATAGTTAGGAGTTTATTTGATTCAAGTTAATGACATTTTATATATAGATGTGTTCTATGTATCAAAACGTCAAAACAACGTATAGCGGACTTGCTAGTATATTATAAAATGGAGAAAGAAACAACGAATTTCAGCATTCTTTTGTAAAACTGAGAGACTAGTTTGCGTTAAAATAGACAGACGGACAGACAAACAGATGGACGGAGAGACGGGCATGGCTAAATCGACTCCACTCATCGTACTGATCATTTTAGCGAACTTTTCTCTTCTTGTTCTCATACTTACATACATTTAATGTTTATGAAAGGTATGAAAATCAAAAAAGATATATAACTTCGCTATTGCAGTGGGCTATTAACTATGTGCCCAAATATTTTGCTTGTGTGTTTCCTGATTTGGCTAATTTTTGGCAGGAGTATAATACATACTACTAAGAAGCAGCTGACCATTTTCATTGAAATATCAAGATAGAATCATAAACGATTGCTTTTGAAAAAGCAGAAATTTTATGCTGAAAAGTAAGCGGCACCACGCCTACTTCTTCAAAAATGACACAATTTTTTTGCGGCCGAGTTTTTCTTGAAAAGCTTATTATGTGTGCAAAATCTGATTGATATGCTTAGTTGTAGAAATATCGCTTTTTAAATTTTACGAAAAAATTTTTCAGAACTATGTTCAAAAACTGGTCGTGGACTTTAACCGATTTCCCCCATTTTTACAGCAAACAGTTACCTTTATATATCGAACATTATCACCAAATTTCGTTTCGACAAATCAGGTTTTGGCGGAGTTATGCCATAAACAGTTTTGTGGAATCTTCTTTCTTCTTTAAATGGTCATCTAACCGCCTGGGCGATTTTGACCGTCCAACCAATTGGAAACACCGCGGGATCGCAAATCGGTCTCCACTTGGTCCTTCCAGCGGAGTGGTGGTCTCCCTCTTCCTCTGCTTCCACCGGCGGGTGCCGATAAGAATACCTTCTGGGCTGGAGCATCTTCGCTCATTCGCACTACGTGGCCTAGCCAGCGAAGCCGCTGTGTTTTAATTCGCTGAACTATGTCGGCGTCTGCGTAAAGTTCATACAGCTCATCATTAAATCTTCTTCGGTACTCGCCGTCGCCAACGCGTAGAGGTCCACAAATCTTTCGAGGAACCTTTCTCTCGAATACTCTCAGAGCCGACTCATCAGATGTTGTTAGTGTCCACGCTTCTGCACCATATAGCAGGACGGGTGCGATGAGTCACTTGTAGAGTGTTATTTTCGTTCGTCGAGAGAGGACTTTACTTTTCAATTGCCTACTCAGTCCGAAGTAGCATTTGTTTGCAAGAGTGATTCTTCGTCGGATTTCTAGGCTAACATTATTGTTGGTATTAATGCTGGTTCCCAGGTAAACGAAGTCCTTTACTATTTCGAAATTATTGCTGCCAACAGTGGCTTGGTTGCCAAGGCGCGAATGCGCTGACTCTTTGCATGATGACAGAAGTTTTGTGGAATAGTCCACTATAAAAGGGGCGGGGCCACGCCCATTTTCGAAAATTTTGAGTTTTTGGATTTCTTTGTTTACGGAAACTTTAAAAGTGAAATATAAATGATGTAAAGCTATTTTAGGCAAAGTTATTGTCTATTTAATATATCTACGCTCCTCTTCAAAATCTTTCATATAAAAGTGGGCGTGGGCCTTAACCGATCCCGCTCATTTTTTCCTGGAACATTTCGATATCTTGAACGGTTTTTGATTTATAATTAATATTATTTTTCAATTTGACTTAATCAAAAGTGGGCGGTGCCACTCCCATTTTAAAAAATTTCTTGAAAAATTTATTTTATGCCTCAATCTCAATATATTCACCAAATTTTATCCTTATAGGTGTATTATGTACTGAGTAATCACTTTTTTTGTGTTTTCGAAAATATTATATATATAAAAAGTGGGCGTGGTTCTTATCCGATTTCGCCCATTTTAAATAGCGCTCGGAGATGAGTGCCAAAAAACCCACATACCAAGTTTCATTATCTATCTCTATGGCGCGATATACAACAGGTATATCATCATAAACCTCCTAAGAGATTTTTGCGCCAAGCTTCTCTTCCAATTTGTGGTGTGCCGATTTGAATTTTCCCTACAAATTTTTGCCGACTCCGAACGGCATCTACAAAGGAGACGAATTTTTGCTGAGAAGCCTGTCATGGCAGAAATACACTCGGAGAGTTTGTCAAACCACTGCCGAGGGGCGACCCCGTTTTGAAAAACTTTTTTCAAATCACTTTTGATGTTACCTGTACCAGGACTCGAACCATGGACCTTCGGTGTGGTAGGCCGGCAACACTACCTTCACACCACGGCGGCCGCCAAATTTCATTAAGATATCTCAAGATTTACTCAAGTTATCGTGTTCACAGACGGACGGACGGACGGACATGGCTTAATCAATTTCTCTTTTCGTCCTGAACATTTTGATATATTTAAGTCAATATCTATCTCGATCCGTTAATGCTGTTACGTGCTGCCGTTACGCGACTAGAGTTAATATACCTTGTGTGCGAAGCACATTGAATAAATGGAAAATTGTTGATGGTATCTACAGTTTCTGGTTAGTTGGCAAGGAACCTTAGGTTACTTTAAGAGTACCATCAACAAAGAAAACTAAAATATAAGAAAGTATTGCACATTAAGAACAAAATCAAAATAATTCATATAAAAAAAGTACACATATTTTTTTAACAAATATATTTCCAATTCCGAAAATCCCGGTATTTGCTGTCCTACCACCAGGGACCCCCGATAATGATTGTTTTTATATTGATTGAAGAAAAATTGAGCGAAACCTATATAAATTACTTATAATCAATCTTTTTTGAGTTTTTTTTTTATCAAAAATAATCATTATTTTTTGAGTTTTATTTTCTTTCATCGAAAATAAAACTCATGTGCGAGTTTTATTTTTTTGGTCGCAAATAAAACTTATTCCTTGAGCGATATTTTATTCCTCAAGAATAAAAATTAAATTTTGAGTTTTAAATTTTTTCACTGATCGAAAAACTCACACATAAGTTTTATTTTCGATCAAAAAAAAAAATAAAACTAAAAAAATAATGATTATTTTTGATAAAAAAAAAAATAAAACTCGAAGATAACTATTATTGTTGCTTTTTAATAAAAAAATCTTAAATAATGATTAATTTGCGAGTTTTATAATAAAACTCACACCAGTTACGGTCCCTGCCTACCACACCGAAGGTCCAATGCTCGACTCCTTTGACAGGTAACATCACAAGTGGCTTGTAGAAAAAAATTAAAATCGGCAAACCACAAATTGGAAGAAAAGCTCTAGGAGATATATCGCGCCAAATATTTTTTTATGTATAAATATTAGTCTGCTTTGATTGGTAGGAACCTTTTTTTTGTAAAACCACGATATTCCCGATTGGCTTCTCAAATCTACACATATACACACACACATACTAGGTATGTGCTGAAAATATTCGCATTAACATTTGAAAACCGGGTACTTTCGCATTCGAATTCGCAAAAATGTAAATAGAGCTTCAGCGAATGCTAATGATGCGTAAATTCAGGTTGGGAAAGAAAATGTTGACTGTGTATATCTTTTTTTGGGAAACTTCTTCTTGTAAATGTCTCTCCATTTCTATTGGTGATAAACACCTTCAATATTAATCAAAGAATGCCATAAATTATGTATATCGATGTTTCATCTTTTTATGAGTTTCTCTCTTTCTCTGATGTGTCCATAGTACCGCCAGTAAGTTAGCCAGGCGCCTCTCGCACTTCTACAATTCGACATTTAAAACATTCCTGCTGCATATACATACATATCCAGATGCAATAATGGAAACATATCATAAATATATGTACATATGTTTGCTTAAAATCCATAATCTTTAATGACATTCAACACTCTGGCAATGGTCAACACAACCGTCTGACGATTATTACTTTTGTAGTTTCCTGTGCGTATCAAAGTAAAAATAGCATCACCGACCACTGACAACACAAAAAAACATAAAAAGCATCACAAAAAATACCGACTTGGCTGGCAATAAGACGATGGCGGCAGGGGAGGCAGTTTCATAGCTTTTTGTTAATTGTTGTTGTTTTGGCTATACTCGTACATATGTTCAACGAGTAAATCACCTGTGGACTTTGTAGAACATTGCCAGCCATGTGAAAGTAAGCAACAGGAAAATACAAAAGTGCGAAACTAAATTTCAAGCGAATGTCTGTGTGCGCCAGCATTCTACATATGTACGAGGTGTGTTCAAAAAGTATCGCGAATTTTGAATTTTCGCTGGTTACGTATATTCGAATTTCGAATTTTTTGTGGCGTTATGTTGGTACTCATGTCTCTCACTTATGCCGACAAGCTCGGCCATTTTGAATGTTCAGTTAATTGTTGACAGCTGCTTTGCTTGCACGTGTTTTGGATCGTCTTCGATTTTTACCTATTTTTTTACCAAAATTGCTCAATTGTGACCAAAAACAGCATCGCATGAACATTGCTAATGAGATGTTAAACTCTGTCCGCGACGACCCAAATTTGCTCCAGAGGGTCATAACTGGTGACGAATCGTGGGTTTATGGTTATGACGTGGAAACCAAAGCTCAATCATCTCAATGGAAGCTGCCGCACGAACCAAGACCGAAAAAAGCGCGCCAAGTTCGGTCGAATGTGAAAGTTTTGCTGACAGTTTTCTTCGATTGCAGGGGCGTGGTGCATCATGAGTTCTTGCCACAGGGAAGAACGGTCAATAAGGAATATTACCTGCAAGTTATGCGCAATTTGCGCGAAGCAATCCGCCAGAAACGCCCGGATTTGTGGAAGAACAAAAATTGGCTTTTGCACCACGATAACGCCCCTGCTCACGCATCGTTGCTTGTGCGCGACTTTTTGGCCAAAAACAACACACTAATGATGCCGCAGCCACCGTATTCCTCAGATCTGGCCCCCTGTGACTTTTTCTTGTTCCCTAAACTGAAGAGGCCCATGAAAGGACGACGTTACGCTTCTCTTGACGAGATAAAGACGGCATCGAAGGAGGAGCTGAACAAGATACAAAAAAATGATTTTTTGAAGTGCTTCGAAGATTGGAAAAACCGTTGGCACAAGTGTATAATATCTCATGGGGATTACTTTGAAGGGGACAAAATAGATATTCATGAATAAATAAATAATTTTTGAAAAAACACAAAATTCGCGATACTTTTTGAACACACCTCGTACATACAAATGCTATAAATATATGTATTAAGCAACATATACTCTAGGGTGGCTCGATTTGTATGAGCGGCTTTTTGGTTTCTAGGATTGTGATTCTACATTAAAAATCTTTGGAAAAAATATATTAAAAATACGTCTAAAACTAATTTAGAAGCTGTGCAACTTTAAAAGAAACTATTTCTAGTCGAAGTAGTTTTGAAGACATTATTAAACCGATCGTAAACCTTAATATTCACACACAGAATTTTTGGTCCATAGCTCCACAATCGGCGGGATACCGATTGTTTTGATTTCAAAAATCCCTGGATTTTCGTGGTATGATTTTATTATCTCGGGATGTCGGAATCAGTCCTAAAATTTAGGTGTTAGTTATTTTTCAAGAGCTTAGGCTGTAAAATGAGAAGAAATTGTTTAAAAACTGTCTGCCCCAAAATATATAACCATTAATTAATAAACCAAAATCCGAATAAGTACTCAAGGTTATTTTTCAAAAGTTAATAAATAAATTTTTTTTAAAAAAAGTTTTTTTTAAGGTTTTGAATTTGTGTATATTGTATTATATTTTGTGTATAATCAGGCCAACAAATTTTAAATTGACATGAGAAAACGGCATTTTTTGAAAATGGACGTGGTCGCCCCTTTTATAGTGGATTATTCCACAAAACTTTTTATGCTATAACTCCGACAAAAATTTATTAATTGAAACGATATTTGGCGAAATGGTTGAATATATAAAGGTAAATGTTTGTTTTAAAAATGGTTCTGAAAAATATGTTTGTAAAATGTAAAATGCGATATTTCTATAACCATGCAAGCTATATAAATAAGATCTTGCACACATAACAAGCTTTTTAATCAAAACTCGACTGAGACAAAATTTGGTAGATTTTGGGGAAGTAGCCTAGGCGCCGCCCACTTTGCAGTATAAAAATTCTGTTATTTTCAAAGGCGATTGCTTGTAGTTTTAAATACATCAATAAGTAAACTGAAATAATAAATACCATGAGCTGAGTAGATTTAGCAATGCCCGTCTCTCCGTCCGTCTGTCCGTCTTTCTATTTGACCGCAAATTTTTAAAACATAAAATGTGCATGTATTGGTATTTTGAAAAAATATGGTTAGCAGTTGTTGGTAGGGAAGCTGTTTATATACAAATAAATTAATGGCGGCCGCCGTGGTACGGCGGTAGTTTTGCCGGCTTACCACACCGAAGGTCCAAGGTTCGAGTCCTGGGACAAGTAACATCAAAAGTGGTTTGAAAAAGTTTTTCAAACTGGAGTTGCCCCTCGGCAGTGGTTTGGTTAACTCTCCGAGTGTCTTTCTGCCCTGGAAGGCCTCTCATCACAAATTCATCTCCTTTGTAGATGCCGTTTGAAGTCGGCACACCACAAATTGGAAGGGAAGCTCGGCGCAAAAATCTCTTAGGAGGTTTATGATTATACGAGGTGTGTTCAAAAAGTATCGCGAATTTTGAATTTTCGCTGGTTACGTATATTCGAATTTCGAATTTTTTGTGGCGTTATGTTGGTACTCATGTCTCTCACTTATGCCGACAAGCTCGGCCATTTTAAATGTTCAGTTAATTGTTGACAGCTGCTTTGCTTGCACGTGGTTTGGATCGTCTTCGAATTTTACCTATTCAAAAAAGAGGGATCAAAGAACCTGTATCAAATTTTGTGTGAAAAACGAAATTAAGTGCGCGGATGCATTCCGAATGTTGACTGTGGCATACGGAGAAGCTACCGTGGACCGAAGCAACGTTTATCGGTGGTACAAAATGTTCTCAGAAGGCCGAGAAGATGTGAACGACGAAGAGCGTGCCGGACGCCCGAGCACTTCAACAACAGAAGAAAAAATTAATGAAGTGGAGAAAATGGTATTGGCCAATCGTCGAATCACCGTTAGAGAAGTTGCTGAGGACCTTAACATATCGATTGGCTCGTGCCATTCGATTTTTATCAATGATTTGGGCATGAGACGGGTCGCCGCGAAATTCGTACCAAAATTGCTCAATTGTGACCAAAAACAGCATCGCATGAACATTGCTAATGAGATGTTAAACTCTGTCCGCGACGACCCAAATTTGCTCCAGAGGGTCATAACTGGTGACGAATCGTGGGTTTATGGTTATGACGTGGAAACCAAAGCTCAATCATTTCAATGGAAGCTGCCGCCCGAACCAAGACTGAAAAAAGCGCGCCAAGTTCGGTCGAATGTGAAAGTTTTGCTGACAGTTTTCTTCGATTGCAGGGGCGTGGTGCATCATGAGTTCTTGCCACAGGGAAGAACGGTCAATAAGGAATATTACCTGCAAGTTATGCGCAATTTGCGCGAAGCAATCCGCCAGAAACGCCCGGATTTGTGGAAGAACAAAAATTGGCTTTTGCACCACGATAACGCCCCTGCTCACGCATCGTTGCTTGTGCGCGACTTTTTGGCCAAAAACAACACACTAATGATGCCGCAGCCACCGTATTCCCCAGATCTGGCCCCCTGTGACTTTTTCTTGTTCCCTAAACTGAAGAGGCCCATGAAAGGACGACGTTACGCTTCTCTTGACGAGATAAAGACGGCATCGAAGGAGGAGCTGAACAAGATACAAAAAAATGATTTTTTGAAGTGCTTCGAAGATTGGAAAAACCGTTGGCACAAGTGTATAATATCTCAAGGGGATTACTTTGAAGGGGACAAAATAGATATTCATGAATAAATAAATAATTTTTGAAAAAACACAAAATTCGCGATACTTTTTGAACACACCTCGTATACCTGCCGTATATCGCGCCATACATTTATATTTTTAAAAAATTAATTTACCCCTCAAAATTCATAACTGGTATGCCATAATAGATCACTACCAGGTATATAATGTTCGGTTCCACCCAAATTTGGACTTTCTTACTTGTTCTATTTATAATATCAAATTAAAATAAAATTGTAAAAATAATCATTTTACACAGATAACAAAAAGTTGGTCAGATTTATCCTGAAAGCCAGACCTGTTAAATTCCCACTAGAATTGAGTAATCACTTGATTAAATAACTTTTTCAATCATTAATGATTATTTTAACTGTTTTCAGAAATTTTCAATTGCTAATTGATTACATCAAAAGAAATCAAAAGTAAACAAATAATCAAAAATAATCAAGAGTAATTAAAAAAAAATTAAAATAATCAAAAGTAATCAAACAATGAAAAACATTCAAAAGTAATCAAATAATCAAAAACAATCAAAAAAATCAAAAGTATTCAAATAATCAAAAACAATCAAAAGTAATAAAAAAAAATCAAAATAATCAAAGTAATCAAATAATAAAAAAAAAATCAAAATAATCAAAGGAATCAAATAATCAAAAATAATCAAAAGTAATAAAAAAAAATAAAAATAATCAAAGTAATCAAATAATAAAAAAAAAATCAAAATAATCAAAGGAATCAAATAATCAAAAATAATCAAAAGTAATAAAAAATTTTTTTTTTACTGTTTGATTTTTCATAAAAAATCAGGATTGTTTTTTTTTAAATCATCATTAAAACCCGAAAACAATGGCTAATCAATCATTAATATGCTTTTCCAAAAAATAGTCAATCAAACCGGTAATCATTATGATTATTAATCATTGCTTAACAGGTCTGCTTAAAACATTTTCCTCATGGAAACAAAATCGACCCGCTCTAGTGTCAGTGTTACTGCTGTGTAGCAGTGATCTTTTTCATAGCACCTACATATTTATAAATACAAGCAAATCATTATTTAAAAAACAAAAAGTACCAGAACGATAGGTAACGTGGAATGAAAGCTACAAAAAAAAGGTTAAAATACCTTGGTGGCTCCCAAGCCGAAGGAGGTAAATTTATAAAATTCTCGTCGCAACTGAGCTAGATTATTTGTTTAGGAGCTTCTTATAAAGTGCACCATTAGTTGGGTAGTCCATAACGTCAAAGAACTGAAAGCAACGAAAATTGGATCAAAGGTGAATCTTTTCTCAGAATAAAACGCCACACTCTAGCGTGAAAATATGCGTACATAATTTCAAAAAAAAAAAAAATAAATTTTCCCGTGTAACGCATACATAAATAACAAATTTTCGAAACATGTGAAAAATGCGAAAGACTCGCATAACGGAACGCTTGCCTATACTCTTTAGTACGTATTTATGTATGTAAATGTAGCCACGAATGGGCAGTCAATAGCAAAAAAAAAAACTATCAAAGCAAGAACACAACAACAACAGTATATTTTTGAGCTTCCTGCGATCGTGCGCTTTGCTATACCGCATTTGTGTGAGTTATTGAGGAAATTTGTGAAAAACTTTTAAACTTTAGCTAAACGCTAGAAAAGTGCACGTAACACGGTTGCTGTAGACGAGAAGCGTTCAGTCGAGACAGAGCTCATACACGGGTTAGTCGATATTTTCACATCCAACAGACAACATGGTGAGTGACTTTGGTTGCTAAGTGCTTTGTATATAGTATTTGAAGGATTCAACTATATTCAACTATACAATCACATAGATATAAATGAAAAATGAAAATTTCAACATAACCTAAAAAGTTGAATTTATATCTAATGCAGTTTTATAATGAAAAAATATTAAAAGTAACTATTTTTTCTATTTCTTCTTGCAATTTTAGGCTGATTTACCAAAACGTGATATTGAAAGTAAGTTTTAATGCAAACTTTTTGTAGAAATAAAAAAGAAAATGGCGTTGCTATAAAAGCTGGAAAATGATTACACAAGTGTTTGGAACGTTTGAAAAGTTTATAAAAATAATGCATTGCAATTTAAATGAAAAGTAAATGAGGCAGTGAAAAATAAAAAAAAAACCAGATAAACCGTGAAATTATATAACAGCACAAGGTGATAAACGTGCATTTAATAAATACTCGACATCAATAATAATGAAGAAAATGTTTCAACATTAACACGGCAGGTGTGGCAAAACACTGGAATAACTGAGGTTTCAACCGACCTACTACTATAACCCACTTTACTACGATCCATGAGTTGACTTAGCAGGTTTAACGTTCCTATGCTTTTTGGACTGTCGCACTATTTAAGTAAATTGGGTTTGTTAATGGATATTAGGGTTACGCCCTCGACGAATAACGGTGGTACATAACGGTACTAAATATATGTATGCATATCATCGTACGCCTACGTAAGGTCTCAAGTAGCCTAAGGCTGCTACAAAAAAGCTCATCTATATTTGACTGTTACCTATGAAATGGTAATGAAATGAAACGAAATAGAATGAAACAATTTCTATGCGCCGTTGCCTAAGACTTTTTATAATCGTTTGCGTGCTATTTTTAAAGAAACTGTGTTAAGCAAAAAAAAAAGCTTAGACAAAGCTTTGGAAAACATTACAACAAAAAAAAAGAAGAAAAAAAAAACAGAAAAAATAATAATAAATTAGTCGAAGAAAGAAACAAAAACAAATGTCTTACTGAGAAGTGCGCAATAACCAAAAACTAGCAGCCCAACAAAAGTGTGAATATTTAAAAATAAACAAATGAATTAAAAGAACAAAAGACGAAAAATGAAAAAACTTGATCCAAACACAAATTTGAACAAAAAAGTGCGTTTGATCATTGAAATACAAAAACTCACACATACATACCCACGATCATTTACTTAAGTGTTTATAAAAGAAAAATTGCCTGTGCCAAGACGTTGAGCAGCAGCAAAAAAGAAGAGCAATCATAGGCCAAAACAGCACAGAGCAGCACCGTTCGTTGTGCGTTTCTAATTTGGGAAATTTTTCTCAATGTTTTTCTTTTGCATGCCACACACACTCGCATATACACTTGCGCATGTGTGTGTGATAAGCGTATACTCTAAAAAAATATCATATACACGACGCTACGATTCCTCTATTCGTTTGCTTGCTGATCAGGTGTCAGATTTCTTAATGTACACAGTAAGAAAATTCGCTCCTCTATTGAGAAAGAATATTTCCCAAAACTATACTATATACTTGAGTATACATATACGTATGTACATATAAGTGAATGCAAATATGCGCATGAGTTTGACAATTTTTAGGTGTGGGTGAAGTCCATACATACTGTATATGGCATGTGTCATAGGCACTAACTGATGGATGGATCTATATGAATATAACAATGGATGATGAATACACGAGTATATAAGAACTCAAGAGTATATGTAGAGTACGTGGAATGCGGAATGTAGATATTTATATATATACACACGCAGCCATAAATTCAGGGGTAAAGGGGCCAAGGACGTTTTCGCTATTAACTAGCAAATAATCCAATGTTTTGGAATATTTCTTCTATTCATTACTGAAAAAGGGAGCTTTTGCTCTTAGTTTTGGCAGTGAAGCAGTATAGGAGGCAAAGTTTTAAAAACAAGAAAAAAATAATTGCGTATACTTAACAGCTTTAAGATTGATTACCAGTCACAACAATTTCGTGGTCATCATCAAAGTGCGTCATAATTGCTGGATAAAAAAACTAATGCATTAAAGTTTTCAAGTTATAAGAATTTCTTTTTACCCAAGCGTTCTTTTAAATGCAAACAATTTTTCATATTTCACACAGAAATAATTTTGTGTCACGTTTTAAGCCTTTAACTCTTTCATGAGTGAGTTGATATTCTGGAAGTCGTCAGAGGGTTAAAATATTCGTCAGAAAATTTCACCTCTTTGACGAAAACCTTGCATAAAACAGACGCAAGGTCAAAGCTAATTAAAAATGTAAATATCCGTAATTTTGAAACATGCTCGGATTGGCTTTTTCGTGGTCGTACAAAAAAAAAATTGTGAATCAAATAAAGCATGTTGCTGCATTCAAGGCGTAACATTTAACTCTTTTACAAGATGCTCACCTGAATAAAAATAGCATATAGAGCAGCAACCAAAAATATGGTTTATATTTCAAGATAGCTCACCAGTAATAGATCGGTGAAGAGACCATTCAATGCCATGTAGTATTTATTTAGTGATACTTGCACAAACATACCTACACACAGTTAGACATAAATTTAACGATGTGTGTTTAGTTGATCTTGGTTTAACCAATGCTATACATAAGCATTTTTACGTAATATATATTTTGTACAGACATCGCTCTGTTGCAGTTTCACTCTATGGAGAAACATATTTTGAGTCAACTTTTATTGCCACCACTGTGTATTGTGGGATTAAAATAAAGTAGAGTTCGCCCAGTGGTTGAAATTCAACCAATAAACTTTATTTAATTTTATTTTTTTGCTGTAGGTATATTTTATCCGCCTTTTTTTCTTCCTTTCCTATGTCGTTCCTTTCCTCTAACATATTTTTATTTTCCTTGATTTCTTTTTTTACTCTCTTATTTAATTTTTTACTTTCCTCAAACTTCTTTTCCTTTCCCTTCCCTTCCTTTTGTTTTCTTGCTTTCCCCTTCGTTTTCTTACCTTTCCTTTAATTCCCTTTTCCTTCCCTTCCTTTCATTTCCTTACCATTCCTTTCTTTCCTTTAATTTTCCTTCCTTTCCCATCCTTTCCATTCCCTTCCTTTCCTTTTCTTTCCTTTCTTTTCCTTTCCTCTATTTTCCTTTAATTTTCTTCGGTGTTTAATACTCTTTATGAGTAATCATTTATTTTATTTTTGTAAACCCTGTTTGTAGGTATCAGCAATGAATTTTACATATTTGCTCATATTTTACATTGCTTGTTTAATGTATCCAACAAAGCAACTTTTCGTGCTCTCAGGAGAGCAGCTGACACTGGCCATCGTAGCCAGTAATCAATACAATAACAACAACTAAAGCAAAAATGCACGACACAACAGAGTATCTATAGTGCGAATACTTATTTTTCATTGGTCCACTACCAACTCTTCGCACTCACAGTGAGAGCCGACCACACGAATAACACAAAAACATGCATGGCAAGTCTACTCACACTACTACGGCTCTTAATTTTTTCCTACAAAGCAACTCCTCGGCCATGCTCACGATTCAGCATAGTACACAAAAAGCAAGTACACACACACAGCGTGTCTATAGTGTGAATAAGTAAATGTGTAGTGGTGTTACTTTTATGTTAAAGTTTTTATATTAAAATGATTTTTAAAATTTTTTTTATTTACGGATAAGAGTACAACTCAAAATTTCCTATCTATACATATATAATTTGTATACCTTAGAATTATAGTTTAGCAGAAAGCGGTTCTACATTGCATTCATCTTGTCTATTTATATATAAGATGCCGTAAAGTGCATTCTAAACTTTAAGATAAACAGCTAACAATGCATCGCTAAAGGTTGTATTGGATTTTATGAAGTTGTTTTTGTGTGACGTGCGAACAAACATACAGAGGGAAACTGTAAATTTCCAGAAACTGTTGTTTTGGCTTTTCTTTAATTTATATCAGATGCACACATAGCCCTATTACAGTTTTATGATATATAAACAAGATTCTCTCAAACGATTGCCTAAAACCAACAAACAAAGTATAGAACTTGTACACGAACTTATTTAAATAATAAAATAAATAAAAATTGTATAGAATTGGAACGATAGTCTTCCATCGCCCTTTACCTGCCTATACATCCTCCCTCTTCAATTTTGTCTCTCTTCTCTTTTACCCTCACTTTTCCCCGCTTATTTTTCTTCTCTACTTCCATTCTTCAGACAAATTCTTTATCCATATCCTTTTCTTTCTCTATTTATTTTTTATTACACCTCTACCCCAGCATCCCACTCCTCTGCTTCCAATTTGCCTGTCATTCTCCCCTGTCTTTGACCTATTTTTTCTTTTTCTCTCTCATCCACAATTTCCTTTCTCTCTCTTCCTCACTTGGGCACTCGGGATTGAGTAAACATTGAGTTTCGCCTTCTACTAACCGGATCGGTATTAAATGTTAGATATTTGCCTAACTATTTATCAGTATCTGTAGAAATCGCAATACAAATATGCAAAAATTAAGCAGGCTCAAAAGTCGGATGATAAAATTAAATTAAATCTTAACATACATATAAAAACTAAAACGTAACGAATTGCAATCATTTTCCAGCAATATTTACCAACATTCCTTTAAATTCAATTTCAACCTCTTTTTTCAATTTTCACTAACTGTAAACATATCCTCTTTTACAACAGATGTCGAATTCATTTTCGAAATTATGGGCTCCCCTGGAGTGGGCATTGATGCCTTCGATCTTGGTGATGCACTCCGCGCTCTCAACTTGAACCCTACCTTGGCGTTGATCGAGAAAATGGGTGGCACCAAGAAGCGTAATGAGAAGAAAATCAGCTTCGAAGAATTCCTCCCAATCTACGCGCAAATGAAGAAGGAAAAGGATCAAGGTTGCTACGAAGATTTCATTGAATGTTTGAAATTGTACGACAAAGCCGAGGATGGTACAATGCTCTTGGCTGAATTACATCATGCCCTGCTGGCGCTTGGTAAGTTTGAAAAATTTTATTAGAGATTATTAAGATAGCCGTTTTCTCAGGTACATAGTCTTTAATTTTTAAGTTCACATAAATTTATCTGACACCACACCTTGGCGTGACCAGTAAATTTAATCAAATTTGTAAAAGTTAATTTAGGTATTAAACGTCAATAAGAAATATAACAACAACTCACACAGGGACTTTTGTTCAATTCTGTTGAAGCACTGGCATAAACTTTACCATAGAGAAAGCAGAGCTAGCTCAAGCCCAATACCGGGAACAAAGGTTTCGAGAGATTTCCATATTAAGAGCGAAACAGTTACCGGCTTGTGAATCCGCTGTATGCAGTTATTGTGAAATTTATAAAAAAAAAACACCTTAAATCCATTTTGATTGTTCGATAAATTTGGAATTTTGTTTACGAATTTGGAACTCAATGCATAAAACATATGCTTATAAATTCGTGAATTCTTATTGGCAAGAAATAAGTTTCTGTTTATGATTCTGATGCAGCTATCTCACACTACTACCCTTTGATATATTGGGTCGGGTTGTGGCCATCTCCACCTTGACTACTCGAAGTTTAAATATAATATTTTGATATACAATTTGTGAACTCGATGCAATACTAAGGTCCTTGAATTCGATAAAAATATGGATATCACGACGGCAGAGAAATGAATAGAGAGATAATTTGTTTCTTTACTGTCGTTAGCATCGACAATATATTGATTACAGGCCGAGTCTTTTTATGCATTGGTGCCGATTATCAATAATCTTGACTGACATAATGTACGTAGAATGACTATTTAAATAGCACATAAAAAATTTTTACTCAAAATTCAACGGAAAAAAAGTTTTAAAGCTTGAAAGTTGAAGGATTTTTTTTGAAATCAGTTTGTTATAATGACAATGCATTTAATTATTTTTATAAAAATTTTGAAAGTGGATCAATAGAATTCAGGGACCAGTTTTGACCGTAATTTTCGAACTTTCAATTCAAAAAGTCAGATCGAAAGAATATTTCTATTTTACATTTGAATGCACCTGAGTAATGCCTGCGAGGCTGATAATAATTATCTGAAATTACTTTTATTTTGTGATTTTTATGAAAAACGTCAAAAAAATAACTGGCAAAAATCACTTTTATTATAAAAGTAAAAAGAATGGTTAAAAATTAGCTTTTTTATAAAAGTCAAAAATAACAGTTAAAATTTCACTTTTATTAAAAAAAATATAAGTAAATAATTAGCACGACATATACCTCCGAGGAGACTAGGGCCGAGCTTCTAATTGTTTCTACAAATTGACGGGACCTACAGTTTTTTACCGATTCCGAACGGCATCTGGAAAGCGGATGAATTTTCCTGAGAAGCCTTACATGGCGCCCCCGTTTGAAAAACTTGTTCAACCGAATTTTATTGTTACCTGTACCAGGGCTCGAACCTTGGACCTTCGGTATGGTACGCCAGCAACACTACCGTCACACCACGGCGGCCGTAAAATATTAATTAATTAATTTTTTTAATTTTGGAGCAAAAGTTTAGAGAAATTTCTTAGACTCCACATGTTAAAGTGGTAAGATAAACTTTGTTGTCCTAATGAATTTGATAATTCTACTGGCGTGATTTTTAATCCATAAAAACTCCTTGAAAGCTGTTATTTTTGTTAATGTTTTAGTTTTTATATTTTATTGGTTTTTGAAAAAATTTAAAGAAAACAAGTTGACTTTAAAAAAAATTGACGGGGAACGACCGAAAATAGTTTCAAAGTAATAAATACATTAATTATATACACGTAAAAACACCCATAAATCAAACATTTTCATATAGAATTAGAACCGCTTGTTTTCTTACCGCACTTAATATTTTTCATCGCTTTTAGCATTGGCCCGTAAACTACAGAATTGCCGAGTATGTCGAAACATATTATATTTTTCGCATGCTACTGCTGGTTGCAGGTTTCCCAATTTTATATGGGAAAGCATTAGTATACTGAATTTGCGCTGAGTTTTCATGGTATTTCGTTTCCAAGTTATCACTTAATACCAAAAAAATAAAAAAAGGTGTTCTGACTTTAATTTTAACTTTTATTATAAAAGTAAAATTTGAACCCTTACTTTTGACTTGTATAGCAAAAATCTAAAAATTACGATTAAGTTTTGAATTTTATTGTAAAAGTCGTAACAGTTACGATCCCTGATAGAATTACATTTAAAACAATTCTTTATTTAATTAAAAAAACTTTCAATACCTTCTATAGTTTTCGTAGCGTGAGTCACCTCACTTGAAGGTTTCACACATGTACATATCTCCCGAATATTTGGGCTTTTTATTCAACACCAGTGGCATAGTCAGTATTGGGGAAGGGGGCGATGAAAATTTTTTTTTTGAGACACACAATAAATTTTGTTTTCAAAATGTACGCAAAATTCGCCAAAACTCAAAGGGATTTTATCAAAATGTAACATTTTTTTACAGAATTTTTTGGAGTATGAAGTTTCTTAGTTCATTAAATTTGAATGCAACAATGTATCAATCTTAAAGTCGTGACACATTTTTCTGATTTTTTGCAATTTTTTTTCCAAAGAACTACATTGTTTTCTTTCATATAAAAGAAATTGCTTTCATAACCTTGTAGAAAAACACAAAAATCGCAGAGAAAATATTAGAGTTTTTAACCTGGGAACCAGCATTAACTCCCACAATAATGTTAGCCTAGAAATCCAACGAAGAATCCACCACGCAAACAAGTGTGCTACTACTGACTAAATTGGCAATTGAGAAGTAAAGTCCTCTCTCGAAGAACGAAAATAAATAAGTCACTTATCGTACCCGTCCTAATTTATGGTGCAGAAGCTTGCACTGACAACAACTGATGATGTGTCTTCTGGAGTATTCGAGAGAAAGACTCTTCGAAAGATTTACGGACCCTTACTCGTTGGCGACGGCGAGTACCAAAGAAGATTTAATGATGAGCTGTATGAGCTATATGCGGACCCCGACATAGCCCAACGAATTAAAACTCAACGTCTTAATTGGCTAGGCCATGTTGTGCGAATGAATGAAGATGTTCCGGCCCAGAAGGTATTCTTATCGGTACATACCGATGGTAGCAGAGGAAGAGGAAGACCACCACTCCATTGGTGTTTCCAATTGGCGCCAATTGACAGAAAGACGTAACGAGTGGCGAGCTATGGTAAAGGGCTAAAATCGCTTAGACGATTAAGCGGAATTTAAAGAAGAAGAAGGATCGAAGAGGTCAGTTCTACTGTAGAAGTCGAAACGGGAATAGTTGGAAAAATTTGTAGCAATTTGTATAAGTTCTTCATAAATTGGTTCCAGGAACAATTTTTGGCTTTGAACAAGTGGTGCATAAAACGCAGCATGCTTAAATGAATTTTTGTTATTTTCCTCTCTGTGGTTTGTTGAAAAACTGAAGCGAAATCTCTGAAGATCGTTTTATGTTGAGTGGGTCGAGTATCTATTTCCATTATTAGATATATGATAAATACATAAAAGAGTAGAAAACAGAAATCTTTAAATAAACATCTAGGTTACATGCTTGTAGACTTTGACTAAATTTGAATCGGTTCTATTTGATTTCAATATCCATGTCACAAGTTCTGAACAATTTTTCAACGACGAACATGACGTAACTCCAGTACTAAGCCTTTTACAATCCCTAAGTCTAGCTTTATTGGTTAAAGTTTATTACACAAAGGCAGAACGCATTGTGTTAAAACAGATGCTAAAAGACTGCATTTATTATTTAAAAATTTAAATTTTTTATGTTGACCTAAGAATTTTATAATACTAAGCAATAGAGACAATGTAGGAATTTTTTAAATTTAGAGCCTTTCGCATAACAAAACTGACATCATAAATTTATCAATATACTCGTATGCCCATAATTGGTAAAATTTTTTGCCAACTTCACCCTGGCACTTTATTATAAATACTAAAATTTAATAGGTCATAAAACTGCAAATCCAATTTTTTTTATAAAAATTCGGATTAAAAAGTGTAGAATTTTGATAAAACTTGGTTAAATTTTCCTTGGTTTTAAACAAAGTTAGAAATTTGTTCTTGAATGTTTTTTATTAGATAATGGGGTATACTTTTATAAAAAACGTGTAAACAATTCTCGTCGCTATCTATTTTTCCGCCGTTGTGTGCTTTGATTAAATTAATGAGCCTGCCTACTCTAGTATTTTCAGACCGCCTGAATTCGGATTTTTAAAGATGTGAGAGATAACGTAGTAGAGTTTTAGCTCACCAATATCAGACCTTGAAAATTACGGTATTATTTCGATCTGTTATTTTATTACTACCAGAACCAATGTGTACGCATACCTCGAAACAGGTTTTATCGTCTTGAAAGCTTTGTGAATTTTGTAGAAGGTCTGAAACTAAGCCTATATGTACAAGGTGGCGCAAAAGTAATCCTCCTATCAGAAAATGCTATAAATTTTGCGATTGGCCCCTAAAGTCAGTTCTGTTTTGACATTTGTGTAGTAAACACATGCGAAATACACGTTAATAAACAATGTTACGCTACACTGCTCCAGAACGCGGAATATTGCTGACTATTTATTTGACCAATAATCGGTCGGGGCCAAACGGTTACTGTGAATGGTGAGCGCTACAGACCAATGATCAACGAGTTCTTTTTGCCGCAACTTGATGAATTGGGATTGGAAAACATATGGTTCCAACAAGACGGTGCAACAGCACACACTGCACGTGCCACAACCGATATGCTGAATATCGGAAGCTTACTTTTGCGCCACCTTGTATATAGGCTTAATATTCAATCGCATAATCTACTAACCGATAATTTCAAATATTCATAAAACTGCCCTTTGTCATTAGTAAAATAAGAAAATTATAAATCAGAAGCATAAAATAGTATTGTGTTATTCAATCGAAAGTAAAAAAAATAGTAGTTCATTGACGAATGGGGGATCTATCCCCCCAAAGCTCCCCCCTGGCTACGCCACTGTTCAACACTAATGCTTTCACTCCCATGCACATGTTTCCGTAAAGCTATTGTTATCTCTGTCGTGCTTTCGTTGTTGTGATATCGAATATCGATAGTCAGTATTCGATAACATTTGCTACACTGTCTGTAGTTTGCGATCAGTAATCGATAGGGGCGATAGTGACAGACCGGGAATATTTTCTTTAGTAGTTTTCATGTCTTATTTAATTTCAAAACCCAAATATGTACATATTTATAAAAAAACTAATGTTATACAACTTCTTTCCATTAAACAGGTGAAGCTTTGGATGACGAACAAGTTGAACAACTCTTTGCCGATTGCATGGATCCCGAAGATGATGAAGGCATGATCAAATACTCCCGTAAGTAAAAGTAGCTTAATTTACGTTAAACTAAAACATTTGTGTGCACACAATTTTCGTTTAAAAACACATAAATAAAAACTTTTTTGTTTTGAAAATATGCACATTATTCTATGTTTATATATATGTATATGTGTATGTACTATATTTGTTCTTTGTCTTCCCTATGTATTCTCATTTCATATGCCAACTTATGTGTGTATCCACGTTTTATGTGCACCACCGATTATATTCGACAACCCAAAAATAACCACCAACGCACTTTGAAAAAAAAAAAAAATAAAAAACACCAAAATATTGCACAATTTCTACACCAACAATAATACCACACTTCACCTTCCCCACACGCTCGTTTGTGTATGACGCACTTCTACATTGTTTTACTATCACATGCACATATGCACAAACACTCATACCTGTGCACAAAACATGTATGTACACAACTGCACAATATCTGTGTGAATACCCACAACGCAACTGTCAAATTCGTACAATTTGTTTGTTCAATGTATTGCAATGTGCAGAGTTCATCCAGAGAATGATGAGCGATCCAGTTGTCTTCGACTAAACGGTAAGTATGTACTTTATGTAGTTGTTATATGTTGAATGTAAATTTTTCAAGCTGCAGAAAATTGGTATTTGAAGGAGTAAATAAGAAGAAAATGATTTTCTGGAAAATTTTCATCCGAGACATCAGGGTATGCTATTTTGGTATTAACACAAAAGGGGGGTAATTGAAGTCAATATATTGAACAAATATTGGTTGTTATAGGCCCTGATTTAGTAAAAACTGTTTAACATACCCAGAAAAGAACATACTTTAAATGAGGAAACTAGATAATTCTATTATTATTAGGGTGGGTTGCGAATTATTTTGCTCAGCTTAGGGGTACAATTTGATATGAGATGACCCACTCAATACTTACAGTTGTGTTCAATGTAATAGTAGTGAAATTAAATTAAAGAAATTATCAGATGGGGTGGTTTGAAAAAAAAAAAAAAAAACCAATTGTAAGTTTGACTAGCTCAAGACCAGTTGATAATAATTATTATTAAGTTCTTTTGATTTTTAAAGGAAAAATTTAAAAAGCAACAAACATATACAGTAGGGTGGGTCGATTTGTATGGACGAAAGTTAACCGATATCGCGCCATCGATTTTTCGATAGGTTTTGGGCTCAGGAAAAAAAGTTCCACTACGCATACCCAAAAAAATAATTTTCGAGCCTGCGAAATTTCATTTTTTTTGATTTTTTTCGACTTTGATTTTTAAGGGGTTTTTCATGACCTACTAAAAAATTTTTGATTTGATTTAAAAATTTTCATGTATACCCGCTCCGACCCAAAAATGTCCGCTAAAAACGTTAGCGATAACAGTTTTTTGAAAAAAAAAAAATATTTTCCATTTTGCCAGGCCAAGTGCAGAGGAAGATTTTGAACATTTACTAATTTTTCGAATTAATATGATTGTCAATATCCATGAACTCTGACGTTCATATTCACCACTATAAATGTCACAATTATACTTCGTTCTGTTAAAATTGATCCTTTTGTAATTTACGAAAAAACTCTTAAATTAAATTAATACAGAATACTATATTAAAATTCTTAAAATATTGAAAATAGTTATAGTTCTATTATAGGACCAATTTTAGTGAGTAAGGTTATGTTCCGTTATCCAATTTTAGTTTTAGGAAAGAACTGTTCGCGTAAAGAATTACCTCGTGATTGTTTCAATACTTTTATGAATACTCAGATTTATAACTCCATAAAATTTAACGTATATTATAACAAAGACATTGTATCAATTATTAATTCATTTTTATTTTCTCTCTCTTTCTCTTCTCTCCCCACAGCCTTTCTCGCTAGAATGTGTGAAAGAGAAGATATGCTCTAAGCACGTCATCTTTATATAGCAACAACCATACTCCATAGATGTTTTATTCATCTCTCTCTCGTATATTTATTTTTTAAATTATATTTTAATTGTATTTTCTGCTCATAAATATTCTGTTTGCGTTGCTTCCGTGAATAGAAGAGTAGGAAAGCTCAACACAAATGAAGAAGAACTTAAAACAATTTTTAAATTATGTATATATAAAAGAAATTTTAAACCAAGAAAAAAAAACTAAAATTATAAAATAATTTTGTTGTTCATTTATTTAATTTTAATTACATGAAAGAAAAACTAAGTTTTATAATATATATTTAAAACAAAAATACATGAAATGTCAACAAACAACAACAAACCCGTGTAGTCACCGTTACGAAATGGACATTTTAATATAATAAATTGAAATGGAAAAGTATAACAACAAATTCTTTCGTAATAGTAACTGCCCACATATGTTAGATGGGCTAATAAAAACCCAACTTCTGAGCAGCCTAAGTCATGCTACGCGAATAGAAAAAGGACCCGGCGCAGAAAGTATTTCTATCTTTAACTTGAAAGTCTGCTTGTTGTTGTAATAGTCCTACCTGCGGTTTAGCGAGCATGTGTTTAGCGCACAGGATTTCCCAGTAAGATCTGCTTGAGGGAACTCCTAGGGAACTTATGATTTCACAAGTGTTTGACTATGCCAAAGATGGTTCGTTTTAAGCTGACACACTCAACATGCAGGACATACATTATGTGTATTTGATTTTTGTCAGAATAGCTATGAGTTCAATCTATGACATCATACATATTGAAGTGGTGTCATGAAAGCCGGGTCTACGTATCGGAATGACTGCGGCTTTACCCGCCAAAGCACTGTTAATTCACTATAACACTGTTGAATCCGCATACATGATGACTAAACAGGGTGCTACTACAACAACAATAAAAACAAGTGAAGCCAGAGCTAAACGAGTCTCGCGAGGTAAATCACTTGGGCGCAATGATTATGTCGTTCTCTGGTCACTGGCAAATAATTTGTGGACTCTTAATACATATCATTTACAGGCCGTCGATACACCGCCGGACGGGAGTTCTGTTTGCTGTGGAGCTACATAGTGTATGAGAAAAACGAGCTCAATGTACTCGTACGGTGACATCGTCTAGTCAAGTATTGCGTCCAGAGAACAGGTCACAGAACCGAGTGGGGAAATTATCAGTTTTTAGTTTCGCCTGATGCTTTCAAGCAAGCTTTCCCTCCATTAGTAAGCTCAACGACGGAACTTGTATGATTTAGGAAAGTCAATCGACCTCTTCCTGCTGCGAAATGTTATGTCTTGGAGGCTGAAATATTAGACTACACGACTTCCTTGTCCACCCTGGCGTTTGAGTCAACAATCAAAATATTGAGGTAAGGGGTTTTGATCGTATATGCACTCCAACTTGTGGAAGAAGGTGTCATAGTCCTTGTCATCCACCTTCTCTGTTGGAGCTTTGGAGAAGTTTGATGATATTTGGAAAAACCTCGCATGAGTTACAAGCTACCAAAAGACTGTAGTCTCTCTCAATTACTTTGACATCCATGCGGTCATCAAGTAAATAATTTCGCAAACAATTAAGAATGTCTTAGAATTGCCAGGGGCAGGAAGCTATATACAACATATGTACGAGGTGTGTTCAAAAAGTATCGCGAATTTTGAATTTTCGCTGGTTACGTATATTCGAATTTCGAATTTTTTGTGGCGTTATGTTGTTACTCATGTCTCTCACTTATGCCGACAAGCTCGGCCATTTTGAATGTTCAGTTAATTTTTGACAGCTGCTTTGCTTGCACGTGTTTTGGATCGTCTTCGATTTTTACTCGAAATTCGTACCAAAATTGCTCAATTGTGACCAAAAACAGCATCGCATGAACATTGCTAATGAGATGTTAAACTCTGTCCGCGACGACCCAAATTTGCTCCAGAGGGTCATAACTGGTGACGAATCGTGGGTTTATGGTTATGACGTGGAAACCAAAGCTCAATCATCTCAATGGAAGCTGCCGCACGAACCAAGACCGAAAAAAGCGCGCCAAGTTCGGTCGAATGTGAAAGTTTTGCTGACAGTTTTCTTCGATTGCAGGGGCGTGGTGCATCATGAGTTCTTGCCACAGGGAAGAACGGTCAATAAGGAATATTACCTGCAAGTTATGCGCAATTTGCGCGAAGCAATCCGCCAGAAACGCCCGGATTTGTGGAAGAACAAAAATTGGCTTTTGCACCACGATAACGCCCCTGCTCACACATCGTTGCTTGTGCGCGACTTTTTGGCCAAAAACAACACACTAATGATGCCGCAGCCACCGTATTCCCCAGACTTTTTCTTGTTCCCTAAACTGAAGATGCCCATGAAAGGACGACGTTACGCTTCTCTTGACGAGATAAAGACGGCATCGAAGGAGGAGCTGAACAAGATACAAAAAAAATTATTTTTTGAAGTGCTTCGAAGATTGGAAAAACCGTTGGCACAAGTGTATAATATCTCATGGGGATTACTTTGAAGGGGACAAAATAGATATTCATGAATAAATAAATAATTTTTGAAAAAACACAAAATTCGCGATACTTTTTGAACACACGTCGTATATACTGGGTGCCGGGTCATAGATGGATTGCAGGCCCTTTGAATAGTATATGGTTGATAGAAGTACAAATTAGATTGCTAGGGTTGAGAAGTTCCAAGAGCTCAAAGAGATCAAACAGCTAGAATGAATTGCTCTTATCTCTGAATAGGCAGGACAGCAGGCTCGTGATGCGTATACGGAAAACTCCAAGCAAGCTATAGTGCAGTCCGACTGAATGTCGTTCAGCGCTGGAGCGACACCTGATTTGGACATCCAAGCATCCTGAAGACCATACCCAGAAATCTGTTGGTAGTGGATTACACTGCACCTACCTGCTCTGAGATAAACACCAAGCTCTCCATTATAATCCCTAAGGGGCACGAATAGGAGGATGTGCATATTTTAAACCCTCAGTCAATCTCCATTTTCACGGATGGATCAAAGCAAGGTGGAGGATCTATCACTCTTCTTAGGCAATAGACTACCTAGCAAATGCAGGCTGAACTTACAGCCAGGGGGCGAGGCACCTTCCATACAAATTTAATTTTTCTTACTCCATATCTCTGGAAGTATTTGGGCTAGACAACTGAAATTTGGTAAGGGGTTGTATGAGGTTAATCCCTATAACAAAAAAAAAAAAACCTGGGGTAACGAAAAAGGGGGCGCGGCACCTCCCACTCTCTCTCTCTCTATGGCGCGATATACAACAGGTATATCATCATAAACCTCCTAAGAGATTTTTGCGCCAAGCTTCTCTTCCAATTTGTGGTGTGCAGATTTTTGAATTTTCCCTACAAATTGGTGGGACCTACAGTTTTTTGCCGACTCCGAACGGCATCTACAAAGGAGACGAATTTTTGCTGAGAAGCCTGTCATGGCAGAAATACACTCGGAGAGATTGCCAAACCACTGCCGAGGGGCGACCCCGTTTTGAAAAACTTTTTTCAAATCACTTTTGATGTTACCTGTACCAGGGCTCGAACCATGGACCTTTGGTGTGGTAGGCCGGCAACACTACCTTCACACCACGGCGGCACCTCCAACCCAACTGGAATTTTTCATAGTCCATAGCTCTGGAAGTATTTGGGCTAGACAACTAAAATTTGGTAAGGGGTTATATGAGGTTAATCCCTAACACATGGATGAAAACTGGTGACAACTAAAAAGGGGGTGTGGCACCTCCCATACAACTGGAATTTTTCAAGTCGGTCTATGGATACATACATCCATAATTTGAATTTTATATATATAGATAGAGATGTGGGGTGAAACCCACGGGTATAAGCTAGTTAGATATAAATATGTGACATGACACTATTAATACCGTTATTTAACTTTTTCAAGAAGCACTTCATTGTTTCACAACAGATGACGCTGTTAATGCACGTATTCATAGCTTTAACGGTACTGCTAACTTTAACTTTTCCAACTTAGAGCTTAAAGCTCACTACACAACCGCGCAGTCTCCCACATAAACACCCTCATTTAGACAAATGTTACCGGCTCTCTCGGACTTTGGCTTTGCTGTAAAAAATACATATACGCATTTGAATGTTAATTGCAAAATTCTGCTTTGTAGAGCACAATCATCATCAGTTTGAGACGAGATAACAAACCAAATAGATTCATCCGCGGTGTAGCAACGGTGTGAATCTACAAAACGCTATTAAGGTGTGTGTTTGTGTTTTGCCATATATTAAATGTGTTAGATATATTTTTCATTCAATTTTATATGCAAATAATAAACGATTGTTGTTGTCTTTTGTGAATAATTTTTTTGCACAGTCAAAGGGGATAAAGTGTGAAGAGTACAAAAAAAAAAATTTTATAATTTTTTTTGTATGAAATTCTAAAGTGAAAAAAGCGATAATTCGAGAACGGCACGATAATAGTTGGTATACCAAGAGACATACTACATTCGAATATATGATATATTCTACTAAGCCGCTAGTTGCCCTCAATTTTAACTAAATTTCCGGCTCAAAGGTTGCAGCGCTTAATAAAAGTGTCATTACAAATGTTAAAAATAGATTTATTTACAGGTTTATAATCTAAATGTGTTTGCCTTATTTCAAAAGAAAATTAATGAGTTGCATAATTGCAGCAAAGTAGAGAAAATTTAAGAAAATAAAACCCGAAAAGTGCATACAATTTTGAAAGGATCGTGTATTGAAAAATTTTCAACAAAGCAAAAGATACATACAAAAGCCGACGAATTAAGCAAACGAGTACAAACGAGACGCGTGCGGCAATAAAAGAGACTGGAGGCATCCTGCTTATACAAACATACGCAGCAGCCACTTCGGCGTACGTCCTGACTGCAACGCATTCCTTTGCTCATTAGCATTTTTTTTTCTAAATAAAATTCCGTTTATTCCATATTTTCGTTCGGTACTATCGCAATTCAACCCACCGCAACCCTTAAGGCAAGCACTAACGGAAGTAGAACAAATACACAGCCAAGTGCATTTCATCACACACACATACATTCACACACCCAATCACTCATCTACGCTCACAGTCTGCTTATTGCTAGCTAAGGGATAGTTAATACTCAGCTACGCATTAAATATGGCGGATATTTTGGAGAAAAGCTCTTTGCCATTGGAAGCTGCGCCAGTGAGCAATGGACCGTCGCTTGCAGAGCTGCCAGCAGCAGTAGCAGCACCCTTAATAACAGAACAGTCATTGTATGGAACAACAGCAGGAATACCGGCACAAACGAATGCCACAACAACAATGAATGATTCATCAAGTTTGTTGTTGTTGAAGGAGCAACAGCATCAACAAGAGCAAATATACCAACAACAACAACAACAGCAACAGCAGCAGCAGAAGGAACAAAAACAAATGACTGGCATTGCTGCTACAGGAAATGCAGCAGCAGCAACACCACCGACAGCATTAAATGTTAAGCAGCCAGAACAGAAAGGTAAGAAAATAAAAACATATGTAAGTAAGTAAATAGTCGTGTAATGCATTCCCATTGTTTGGAAATGAAGAGGAATTGAAGAAGATAGCACAATGAAAGAGGTATTTGAAGAATAAGCTAATATTATTCGATATCGATTTTTGCTATAAATGGCAACAGAAAGAACGCATTTTATTATCAATTAATTGAATACCTATGCTCATGTGTGTATGTAGATATACTAGACTGGGCCAAATAAAAACGTTTTTTTTTTTGAAAACTATATTGATATTATTTTTTAGAATATATTTTGTTATTCGTTTTTACGGTCTGTTCATTTGACATATTTTTGTAAGTTTTGCGAGCTCAAGACCAGTGATAATAATTATTATTCCATTATTATTGTTGATTTTTTAAAGAAAAATAAAAAGCAACAAACATTTCCAGGCTATAATTATAGTAATATTGCGAAAACAGCCACGATTTCTCGTCAGACTAATTCGTATACTCTTTTTGCTATTTTAGAAGATCTTACGGTGAATCGAACCAGCGTACTTTTGATAGATTATGGCGCGTGTAGTTCGCAAGCTGCTTAAATCAAGTTTTCCTTTAATTGTGGTTGTTATCTGATCTGCCAACAGTGTACACAATTTTTAAGACATTCTGTCCATATATAAATCATGTATGTTTGGACTTGTAAAAATCAACAATAATAACTGAATAATAATGGTTATCACCGGTCTTGAACTAGCAAAACTTAGAACACATTTTTTTCTAGAATGTTGAAAAGAATTACCATTTCTAGAGCTATCTTATTCTAGTCTAGATTTTGTAGAGCTGACCTCACTTTTGGTGTAAAAATGCAAAACTGTTGAAGTAAAAAACTGTAGAACATCAAATTCTCCTCAAAAAAGAAAAAAAAATTGCATTTTCGTCAGGTAGGCCGTTCCAGATTAATCAAGTGTCCAACATTGCTTTGGTTCTCTGACTTCACGTTTTTACTTCGGAAATTTACGAAAAATCTTAAAATCAATAGATTAAATTGAATGCTCAATACGAATCCAACATTCGAATTTAATAATGGGTTGGAGTTCGACCTTAATCCCGCCAAAAGACAAGTTTGTTTTCGCCTTTTGTGGTTAGGGCAGAACCCATATTAGTCAAACAAATTCTGAAGAGTTACTTTTAGAAGCATTTCAAGACTTAGACTCCCACTTCAGTTAGGTTTTAAATTCAAGCAAAATACATTCAAAATTAGATTTGTATATTGAAAGGCTTGGAATTTACTACAAAAAAGCTTTAAAAATTGCTAGAACCGACGACCAAATCTAAACGAACATTTTTTTACCGTGTATGAACAACATTTATTTTTAGATAGTATAAGTCCCAGGATGACTTCAAAGAAGAAATTCAACAAAATCTTAAACTTATAATAGAGTTAAGTAGACTACGTAGCTATACTTTCGGGTTTCTGATTTGAAATATTAAAAAATTACTTGTAAAATGTTCAAAAAATCAAATACAGATTTATAGATCAGAATTCTATAAGATAAATATTGAAATTCAAATTATAGTATATAAATGATCAAAACATGTAAATTCCGAGTATGCTATAGTTATGAAACTCACTATATACAGGGTGGCTAATGAAAGCCGCTAAAAAAAAAAATTAAATAACTTTTTTTCTATTTAATGAATCTGGTTAATTTTTTTTTTATTTTGCAGATTGACTTTTACATTTAACAAAAATGGATAACTGGGACACTGAAACAAGAATTTGGATTGTCCGCCGCTATCACGCACTGGAGTCCGTAGTTTCGGTTCAAAGAGAGTATAGGCGCACGTTTGGCGGCAATCCTCCGAGCAGATGGACCATAATAAGACTTGTAAACAATTTTGCCGAGCATGGGACAGTCAACAGAAGACCTTACCATCGAAACCCTTCAGTTCGAACGGAGGAAACAATAGCGGCTGTAGCTGCTGCCATAAAAAAAACAATCCACGTGTTTCGACAAGAAGCTTATCTGCTCAAATGGGTGTAAGCAGACAGTCATTACAGTCAATTATGCACAAAGATTTGGACTTATTCCCATATAAAATTCAAATGGTCAACAAACTGAACGCTGCAGACTTGCCGATTCGCTTGGAATTTTGCCAGAAGATGCTTCAAATGGTGGAAGAGGATGGAAACATGTTGAACTGTCTTTTCATGTCTGACGAGGCCCATTTCGATTTAAACGGCAACATAAACAAACAAAATTGTCGAATATGGAGTGCTTCCAACCCACAGATACTCCATGAGACGGAATTGCATCCACTTCGTGTCACAGTGTGGTGTGCAGTTTCATCAAGCTGCATTGTCGGGCCCTACTTCTTCGAAGAAAACGGTCACACCGTTACGGTTACTGGAGACCGTTACTTGAGCATGTTGAGAGAGTTTTTCTATCCAGAATTACGCCGAATGAGAATTTCTTTCAACTCTGTGTGGTTTCAGCAAGATGGTGCAGCTCCTCATATAGCCCAACCTGTTATGACAGAATTGCGACGAAAATTTCCCAATAAGCTGATATCCAGAAACTCCACATTCGGTTGGCCACCCAGGTCGCCTGACCTTACTGCACCTGACTTTTTCTTGTGGGGTTATTGCAAACAGGAAGTCTTCAAAGCAAAACCAACAAATTTGAATGAACTAAGGCAATCCATTCGAGAAACAATTGCGGCTATTCCTGTCTCAACTCTCCAAGCAGTAATGAACAACTTTTTGGTAAGATGCCGCACATGCATCGACGAGCAGGGGGGGCATTTAAGTTCCATTATTTTTAAAACTAATTAAGCTATATTTAATAAAATTTAATGAGCTTTAACATGAATAAAAGAAAAATGAATTCCATACACTGAAAAAAAAAATTATTTGAGTTTCTTAGTGTAGCAAAATTCATCAGCCACCCTGTATCATCATAATTTATTGGGGCTTAATCGCTTAGACCCCTTTGCCCTTTCCTTTTAGAGCATAACATCTATCCCTTCTTATCAAATACTCACGCCAGTTGGCAACACCAAAGGGACGAAGTCATCATCCACCTGTTTTTTTAAGCTCAGTCGGAGCCTCCACTTTCCTCTGCTGTCGAATTCCGGTGTCGGTAGAAAAGCCTTCTGGGGCGGAGCTTCATTGTTCATTCATATAACATGATCGGAGCTTTTGGGCTTCAATTTTCTGCACTATGCTGATGCTGGTATGTTAAAAACCATGCAGCTCCTCATATATTTCTTTCGTGAGTCGCCATTGAAGTTATGGGAATGACCATAAACGTTCCAAGGACCTTGTGAATCATGTTATTGCCTACTCAGTTCAAAGCAGGACTTGTTGGCAAGAGTAGTTCTTCTTGTTCTTGTCCACAGTAAGATCCTGAACAGAGAAGGGAAAAGTTTAGGCGATATTTGTTAGGGTCTTGTTACAGATTCTAAATATGGTGAAACTTACTTCTGCTGCTTGAATTCGCCTTACTAGTTACTCAATTCTCCTAACATGGCGATATTAAGCAGACAATACTGAACACCATTTTTTTGCAATTAGATTCACATAGGAATATCGTTCAAGAACTCCTAAATTATTTAGTTTATTTGCAAGACATTGGATCTATCCTATTTAATTTCGAAACTTATTTTCGAAACTTATTTTAGCAAATACTTTGTTTCAGGAAAATTAAAAATTTTTGAAAATTGAATGTTATATGAAACATGGAAATGTTTATGCACAAATTAAAAACGGTAAAATAAGCAAAAAAGCAGTTCTTTCTAATTTTTGTCACGGTATTTTCCGGATTTTAAATATGGTACTAAAAACTAAATATGTGTGATGAATTTATTAAATATAGTAGGTATGCTACTCGATGGCCACTCTCTTTAGGCTTAAGTCGCACGACTTTTTCCAGAGTATTAAAAGTCGAAATTTTTAAATTTGTTCTCTCATATGTGAGCGTTGTCACTCCCACTCTACATCTATTTCCATGCATGTAAGCCGTTACAAGTTATTGTTGTGGAGACAGACCTCTAATACCCTGCTATCTAGTACACATGGGTATAATAAAATTAAACAGTGCTACCACCAGGTGCTTTACCCAATTTGAATAATTTCCCATAAGAGCAGAAGTGATACTTGGTAGAGTTATCGGTGCATTGAAGGGGGCGTGGCTTTACATTCAGGATAGTTGAAGTGTTACCTCTACTGGTTATAAATTCCTTTAGGTTCGGTAACTAACACCTTTTGACACTAGACCGCTTGCAGCGGGAGCGATTTGCCCTCGTCGACCCTCAGGGTCATTCTGGCGATTCTTCATTGGTTTGTGACAGGCCCTCGCTAAAGGGGTTTTACCGACTGAATTTTTGATGAAAACTGGTTTTCGGGTTTTAATATTGTGTATATTCGTCTTAAGGTGCGCGTGCGTGAAATTTCCTAATTGTGGAAAGGGCCTAAAGTGGAATAATGCAGTTAGACTCCCACTCCGGCAGCTACAGGCTGCGACTTGTATCATTCTCTCCTTGACAGCGCTTAAGACTGGACTTGTTCCTGCGTGGTTTTCAAGATAAAATTAGGTAGATTTTCTTTCAGTTTTCCATAAGTGCGATAAGTGCAATTTTCGTAGACTCAGATGATAATATTCTCTGAGCATCCAAAAGTTCAAAACCCCTGTGTCCTAGAAAACTGCTTTAGCGATTTACTCATGAGAATTATTTCCTAAATATTTTCAAAAGCATGGTGGAGAGTGTTGCCGTATTGAAAGAAATATTATACTTATTCATAAATGTCAATGCAGCTTTAAATAGCATTTTAATTCTTAGAAATATTAATTTCAATTTCGGTATTGTCTGTATCATTTTGTCTACACCTATTAAGTCCAATTCCCTATATTGAGGCCCAAATGCAAAGACTGCAAACACAAATAGAATGAAAAATGCCATAAAAGAAAATCAAAATTGTAATTATGAATTATGTGAATTTCACACACGCAACCAGAAAATTAGATATTAACCACGTAGTACCACACTTTGTTATTGAAAATGTGATGTGAGCAGAGACATAAAAGCATACTTAAGTAAATATATTAATAATGCATATGGACACCTGCGCATTAGGGTGTCTCTGTTTAGTTTTTTGATGTGTAAACATCTTTGGGCTCAGTAGGGGCTGTCCAAAAAAGTTATGCGTCGCTGCCTGTAACCGTGCCTCTGCCGCTGCTTGTAATTCTGTTTGTGTTTTGTTGAGGCAAAGTTGCGACGCGTGACATCTGCCTGTGCCTCGTAGTTGATGTTGGCTCTAAGCATATCTGAGTTGTTAGTAAAATTTGGCTTAGTATGCGTGTTAAGAAATATTGTTTGACTGCTTTGCTGATATGTATGTGACGCTCTGCTTATGCTTGTGTGTATACAAGTGCTTTGCTGATTGCTATTAATCGGTAATCGTGCCAAAACACGATGAATGCTATTAGTCGGCAAAAGAAGAATGCCCAGTGTTTACAAAAATAAAATAAGTGATTATTAATGTTACCTTTATTTTAACTCAGAATACTCTAGACGGAAGTTAATTTGTTTTGCCTTTGTAATCTTTGTGGTTAGACTTATGGAATGAAATGCACAAAAATTACCTAATATGAAATAAAATAAAATAAAATAAAATAAAAATTAAAGAAACAAAATGAAGTCAAATTAAATTAAATTAAATTAAATTAAATTAAATTAAATTAAATTAAATTAAATTAAATTAAATTAAATTAAATTAAATTAAATTAAATTAAATTAAATTAAATTAAATTAAATTAAATTAAATTAAATTAAATTAAATTAAATTAAATTAAATGAAATTAACTAAATGAACCATTATGTGAAGAAGAGGACAGAAAGGGAGTTAAATAAAAGGAAAGGAAAGGAAGGAAAAGGAAAGGAAGCAAGAAAAAGAAACAATAGAATAAATAAAAAATAGAGACTGTTGAAAGAAGAGAAATGCAAATAGAATAAAAATATGTTAAAGTCAAGGAACAGCAAATGAGAGAAAGGAAAGAAGGCCAAGAAAGGAGTAGCTAATAACTAAATATGATAAAGTTTTGTGGTCAAAACAGGTGAGATAAAGTTGCTTAAAGAAAGTTTTTTTTTCAAAGCCGGGTCACTCCTCGGTAGTGGTCGGCAACCCTCCGATTGTATCTCTACTATTCCCCTGCCTTATAGTAATAATAATAATTCCCAACGAATAACCCTCCATCCCGCCCAATAGACAAGAAGTTCGAATCCGCATAACTTACGGCAATATAAAATGTGTTAGAGTAAGAGCTATTATTATGACATGAACATCGGAAAGGCTCACTTAATTCTAAATTGGTTCGGTTTAAATTCTTCACACTTCTAATGGACGGCCGAGAAGGAATGTCAAAGTTCCCTTCGATCAGCAAAATCATAAATATAATTGCGAGCATTTACCTGCGACTAGAAAGAATGAGAAGATTAATAAGTTTCAATCGATTAATATAGGAGAGAAGATTGTAAAAGTAATCCTATGAAAGATCTCTTAACCTTGGCAGGCGCTATTTGGAGTCAGCAATAACATGTAGGATCGATCCTAACTTTAAGTCGGATATCCAGCAATACACTGGTAAAAGTGACATTCAGTTATGTACAGCGGCTTTTGATGATGTGCGAACAAACATGCAGACAGACAGACAAAGTTCTAAAACCAGTGATTTTTTTTTCTATTACTATAATTACAAACCACGTATGCAACTGTATTATATGTAGATATTAGATTGTCAACGAAAAAATAAAGGACAAAGAAATTAAAACCTAATGTAGATTAGGGTGAGTATAAATTTAGTTTTTTTGCTTGACATGTAGACAGAATTTTGACTTTACAAAAGAAGAAAACTAAAAAAAAAATTTACTTAACATTTTGATGTAGTCTACTCGATTACAAAAACCAACCAATTAAATGCTGTTTTTTTTGTATTAGAATGAAGGAGGATAAAAACATCGCAATCGACAATGTTAGGATGCTTTTTACGATTTTGGTCCAACAAATTTATCAGTTGGAACTATCATTTCTTTCTTTGAAAAACGAGGGGAGTAGAGTAAATTGCTATCTTTTTTTTTTTAAACATAAATATTATATGCATTTTTTTGCAACCACCCTAATGTACAAATATGTGTGAAGCAGAAAAATGTCAACGCCATATCTTTCGTCAAAGAAAGTTATGAACGCTGGTATGGTTATGGTGGCTTGACAGTCTTTGAAATTGTTTGGGACCGCCAAGTGTCCTTCTAAAATGGAAACGACAATGACAAGCGCTTCAATTCCATACAAGTTGTTTGTCGTTGTTATTGCTGTAACATGAGAATAGCATGTAATTGTTATGCAAAAAGTCTGAAGTGGACATCCGCACTAGGATACTTGACGTATGAAGCTAAGTTAGGTAACAAACATAAAGATGTAGGTGTGGATACAGCTTTGAGCTTAACATCGAAAGAAAGCATTATGAGATCATGTCAGCTGCCAAAACTTTTCGCTCACCCTAATATGCATTGCTAGTTATGAATGTCGTTTTAATGCATTTGAATGTAAGATTGGATGACTTTTTGGCTTATGGAGTTTTCCGACCTTTTTTCTGACTCCATTGTCTTTGTCAAATATATGTGTTTACATACCTATGTATATATCTACTTAAATATATATGTATGTACAGATGCATACAAGTACTTGCATACATGCCCTCATACTTAAATATGCGATGGGCGTAGGGGGTGGCAGAGCTTAGCGTTATTATTCTTTCACTGTTTCGCATAAATACATAAAAATTTTGCAATGAAATGAAATGATTACTAACAAACAAACGCTTTTATAAAGTTAGAACAATTACAAATTGACACGCATACAAGTGCGAGTTGAAAGACCCCAAAGTGTGACAACTGTCGTATCTAACATCTGCGATTTGTGACAATAGACTAACAGACAGCCAACGTATGCAGCATAGCCGCGAAAGGCGTTGTAAAACCTTTTCAAAAAAAAAAAAAAAAAATTACAGCTTAAATTAAAACAACTGGTCGACCGAAACTTGCTCGTTGTCATTTGACCTTGTTTGGTTTTGAGTGTTTAATTTTCGGGTTAATTGCTCCTTTCTTCTACCTTAAGATCTGATATCTTATAAAAAAAAAAAAAAAACAAAAAAGAAAACTAATAAGAAAATTCTGATTGCTTTACAGGTTTACTTTCGGTTCGCCGAATAGATTTAAATGAAAAATGCCTTTTTTACCTGGAAAATGTATTCAGTTTTCGTTCAGATAGGACGTTTTGAAAAACTATGCAAAATCTGGCTGAAAGCTTTTGTAGGTCAGCAGGTTAACTAAGCAACCCTTCGACGTCAAAGGAGAATTAAAAAGACTGTAAGTAGATACGAAGATTCTCCAAATGTAACTGATTGGTCTTTGAGAAGAGGAACTGCCTTCACCTAAAATTTAATAAAATTCTGCGATATGAAGTCGAAAATAAGGTACTATCAACCGATAATCGGAAATCTTCTATTCATCCGCTATTATATTGAATTCGTCATACAAGGCAGAACGCTCCTACTTGGAAGCAATTTAAAGATGTGAAGTTCGTCCAAAAACTCCATTTTTATGAGTCGATTTGAGATGCCCTGCGCGTTGAGAACAGAGGTCTTCAGTTTACGCCGAATCCGGATGAGTGGAAATGTCGATCAAGCAAGTCGAAGTACTGCTGCAACAAAAACAACTAGAAGCCGTGATTTAAATGTTTTCTAGTCGCTTAGAGTTTGTCAAAAAAAATTCTAAATTTTGGAAAAATTTTTGGGTGTTATATGCAATGAGTTTCCGATGTCCTTAAATTACTAGGTAGTCAAAAATGTATTTTTTTTTTAGCTTTTTGTTTATTGCTGCCCTAATATAAACAGGCTAGGTGGCTTTTGAGATGAAGACAATAGCATCGGGTCTTTGAAAACTTTCTATAGAGAGTATCTGGTACATAGTTTCCCTTTTTTATGGCGCCGGAGCATCCAAATATCGATGTTTCCTTGCCCGTCGGCGCTCGGCTCTCAAAAGCAGTGAAGATTCTTGTGCACCTCAGAACTTTGCATGGATGGTAGCGGTTACAGTCTATTCAGTCTGCGACCTTTAAGTGAAATATCCAGTGCGGAACAAACGGTGCTTCACACTTTCTGGGAATTCCCAACATAAAGGCGCCGTAGAGTGAAATTTCTTGCATAATTTTTGTTCGAGAGTATCTTAGTACTGAAAAAATCAAAAGTGGGGGACTTCCTAGGTATTTGAAAGCATATAGTAGAACAAGATTTGCACTTCGGGATTGAAATATTCCCTTCAAAATTCCAAGTATTTTTTTTGAAAAATCGAATAATTTCACTCACAACGTTTTTCGCGTCCATGTTCCCCCATTCATACAAATATGTTAATATAAGCCTATCTACAAACGGTAAGCACCGAATATTAATGTGCGTTTATTTTATTTTACATATGTATGGGTGTGCGTGATTTATTGCTTGTTTGCATTTTTTTTTAATGAATGACAGTTCTGGGACTAACTTTTTCTTGTTTAATTTTAGAAATTTGTGCTTTTTTTTTTAATAATACTCACATCAATATCTCGCAACAGCGTATTGACGCAACCTCGACAGGTAGGAAGCCTTTCACCTTCCATTATCAAACGCTTAATATGCCTGATGAGAAAAATTGTCTATTCAGTCCAGTAAAGAAGTATCTGTAGCCCTTGATTTTTGTCCGATAAATAAGCTGACATCGCTTTCGTTGTTAGCCCTTGTTCCCAAATCTCGAAGTTGAAATAGAATTTTTAAATCGAGTGAATTTCAGTATAAAGATGCAATTCTGGTTGTAATCAAATAACCAGTTAAATGTAAAAGGTACTTGCCGGATACTGGTAGTGGTACTTAACAGTAAGCCTCACATACGAGGTGTGTTCAAAAAGTATCGCGAATTTTGTGTTTTTTCAAAAATTATTTATTTATTCATGAATATCTATTTTGTCCCCTTTAAAGTAATCCCCATGAGATATTATACACTTGTGCCAACGGTTTCTCCAATCTTCGAAGCACTTCAAAAAATCATTTTTTTGTATCTTGTTCAGCTCCTACTTCGATGCCGTCTTTATCTCGTCAAGACAAGCGTAACGTCGTCCTTTCATGGGCCTCTTCAGTTTAGGGAACAAGAAAAAGTCACAGGGGGCCAGATCTGGGGAATACGGTAGCTGCGGCATCATTAGTGTGTTGTTTTTGGCCAAAAAGTCGCGCACAAGCAACGATGCGTGAGCAGGGGCGTTATCGTGGTGCAAAAGCCAATTTTTGTTCTTCCACAAATCCGGGCGTTTCTGGCGGACTGCTTCGCGCAAATTGCGCATAACTTGCAGGTAATATTCCTTATTGACCGTTCTTCCCTGTGGCAAGAACTCATGTTGCACCACGCCCCTGCAATCGAAGAAAACTGTCAGCAAAACTTTCACATTCGACCGAACTTGGCCCGCTTTTTTCGGTCTTGGTTCGTGCGGCAGCTTCCGTTGAGATGATTGAGCTTTGGTTTCCACGTCATAACCATAAACCCACGATTCGTCACCAGTTATGACCCTCTGGAGCAAATTTGGGTCGTCGCGGACAGAGTTTAACATCTCGTTAGCAATGTTCATGCGATGCTGTTTTTGGTCACAATTGAGCAATTTTGGTACGAATTTCGCGTAAAAATCGAAGACGATCCAAAACACGTGCAAGCAAAGCAGCTGTCAACAATTAACTGAACATTCAAAATGGCCGAGCTTGTCGGCATAAGTGAGAGACATGAGTACCAACATAACGCCACAAAAAATTCGAAATTCGAATATACGTAACCAGCGAAAATTCAAAATTCGCGATACTTTTTGAACACACCTCGTACTATTTGTATGTTCCTGATACGATGTGCTAAGTAATGCACAACTGCTACGCGCCTAATCAGCCCCATTTGTGTGCGACAACAGACATAGAGATCAACACATTTAGATAAAGTCTGTATGAGACACTACTTGAACTAAATATTAGAGTGAGTTGCAATCTAAGAATTCTACAGTAAAAGGCTAGTTCAAATATAGTTAGCCATTTTCTACAAATCGTTTCGGTTCATATTATCGAATTTTCAGTTTTCATATTGTTGGTTATGTTTTGTAAATCGAACATATTTTGTTTTGTTTCGAACATCGGCATGTCGTTCATAAAACAGGGTGTATGCAATTATCTTACAAATAAATACCTGAATTATGTGTGATACAGAGCTATTAAATAATGATTACTAATCGTAATGATTACCGGTTTGATTAATTATTTTCTTGAGAATCCATTTAATGATTAATTACCATTACTTTTAATTTTTAATGATTATTTTCCAATTAATTATAAATATAAACATGATTTTTTACGATTAATAAAAAAAAATAAAAAATAATAGCAAAAAGTGGTTTTGATTACTTTTGATTATTTTTGATTTTTTTTTTTATTATTTTTGATTATTTTCAGTTTTGTTGTAAGCACATAAATATACACAACAACAATACTTAGAAAAAATCAAAAATTATATAAAAAAACAAAAAAAAAAAATAATAAAAAGTAATCAATCACTTTTTTGACAGTTTATTATTTTTTTTTGATTTTTTATTTTTTTCTAACTGTAATCATTTAATAATTGCCTTTTTTTGAAAAACAATTAAAATAATGACTACCAATTAAAAAAGCAGTCTAATTTATAGATTACTATCACTGCGTTACAAAAACGAGCTTTAGTTCTGTCCTATGAATCAAATATACCCTTTCGGAAAGGGGTGAAAAATAAAAATACACTTGTATCGGCGATTTTCATGTACACGCCAGAATTTTATTTTATGTATAATTATACAATAAAATACAAGTGTATTTTTATTTTTTCTCCCCTTTCCGTGCAAAACTGATAATTTTAATTAATTAATTAATTAATTTTTTTTCTAACTGTAATCATTTAATAATTGCCTTTTTTTGAAAAACAATTAAAATAATGACTACCAATTAAAAAAGCAGTCTAATTTATAGATTACTATCACTGCGTTACAAAAACGAGCTTTAGTTCTGTCCTATGAATCAAATATACCCTTTCGGAAAGGGGTGAAAAATAAAAATACACTTGTATCGGCGATTTTCATGTACACGCCAGAATTTTATTTTATGTATAATTATACAATAAAATACAAGTGTATTTTTATTTTTTCTCCCCTTTCCGTGCAAAACTGATAATTTTAATTAATTAATTAATTAATTTTTTTTCTAACTGTAATCATTTAATAATTGCCTTTTTTTGAAAAACAATTAAAATAATGACTACCAATTAAAAAAGCAGTCTAATTTATAGATTACTATCACTGCGTTACAAAAACGAGCTTTAGTTCTGTCCTATGAATCAAATATACCCTTTCGGAAAGGGGTGAAAAATAAAAATACACTTGTATCGGCGATTTTCATGTACACGCCAGAATTTTATTTTATGTATAATTATACAATAAAATACAAGTGTATTTTTATTTTTTCTCCCCTTTCCGTGCAAAACTGATAATTTTAATTAATTAATTAATTAATTTTTTTTCTAACTGTAATCATTTAATAATTGCCTTTTTTTGAAAAACAATTAAAATAATGACTACCAATTAAAAAAGCAGTCTAATTTATAGATTACTATCACTGCGTTACAAAAACGAGCTTTAGTTCTGTCCTATGAACCAAATATACCCTTTCGGAAAGGGGTGAAAAATAAAAATACACTTGTATCGGCGATTTTCATGTACACGCCAGAATTTTATTTTATGTATAATTATACAATAAAATACAAGTGTATTTTTATTTTTTCTCCCCTTTCCGTGCAAAACTGATAATTTTAAGATACATAGCCCAAACCCCAATTATCGGAAGAATCGATTGTATGGGAGCTATATGTTATGTTGGTCTGATCTGGGTGATTCCGACAAATGATTAATCTCATACAAAATGGCGGCTCCATACCAAATTTCATCAAGATATCTCAAAAACTGAGAGACTAGTTTGCGTACAAACAGACAGACGGACATGGCTAAATCGACTCAGCTCATCGCCCTGATCATTTCGGTATACTTATTGGTGGGTCTATCTCTTCTTCTTCTCATACTTACAAACAACGGACCAAAGTTATAATACCATTTCATGGTCATGAAAAGTATAAAAAGTAGTTTGTTATAAATATGTATGTAGGTATAAGACAAGTTGAGTCCTAAATTGATTGACCGATCATAACCAAGTTTAGAACAGAAATTCTAAACTTTCCGGAGGTGGTCATGGGCACACAATAATTTCGAAACATTAAGACCATTATGGAAGAGGGGGGCGTGACACCTTCTCATACAAAACGGATTTTTAATATCGGATATCTCTGGAATCCAGGATTAGCATTCTTCTTCTCAAGAATGTAGATTCAACAATCATATCTTCATGTCGCCTCGGCCTTTTAAATTCGGAGAAACTCAATTTGAAACCCTTCAAAGGAAATTTCCGTCGTAAAAGCAATGAAACAGCAATACCAGTACAAGGATTGTAATAGGATTTACAATTTTATTGCCGTCATAAAAATTGTAATTCATTAAAGTTATGGTCGGACTGGAACTCAAGTGTGATTTGCCCAATCCACCAGAAAGGTGATCCCGCAAGTCGCAAACGGAAACAGAAACAGTCTCCTCAACCCATATAATAACAACTTTTTTAAACACAAATTTTGAAGTGAATAAAAGAACACCGTTTAAACCTGAATGCTCAAACGATTTATTAATTTCGTTCGCATCTTTCGTAGTGTTTGCGAAAATGAAACAATTAAAAAAAATTGCTTAACAAACTTACTTATCAATTCGCAAAATCACTCACTCACACGCTTGAAAGATAGTCTGATTTATATTGAAAAATGAAACACATGGGCAAGCTGATTAGACTTTATCAGTGCCGCTTCAGACTTCTTCCCATGCCAAATTTGAGGGAGATAAACAAAAAAAAAAAAACAACAAACTCGTTGTACTTTAAACAGACAGGCCGACGCGACAGAAATGATTCAGTTCCTGGGCTTTATATGGTTCCTATACTTTTCAAAATCGGTCCTTAAATATATTCTTAGTCACAAAATAGCCTATAAATTTGAAAGAGCTGTGGAAGAAAAAGGCATTTTCGCATTTAGAAAACATTCAGCACAAAAACAAGTTTTTCCGCTTCCTGGAAAACCCGATTTGAGCTTATTGAGTTAACCATGGTCCAACTAATAGGTCGTAGCAGCTCGATAAACATACAGACATACCTACATTTTCCATGTGTTTTCTTTGTGTAATTCATAGGTTTAATGACAAAATTGCGCTGAGTCAAAATTCGAGAAAAAAATAGAAATCAGCCCGTCTAATGACACGACCTGTTAATTAAACCATGGAGTTAACTATAGTCAGAATTTTGCACCTTCTGTTTGGTTTTAAAATACCCCACCAGACTTTCAATCTCAATGTGCAGGTTGAATTTTATTTGCCACTTTTTTATTTTATGATACGAGGTGTGTTCAAAAAGTATCGCGAATTTTTTGTTTTTTCAAAAATTATTTATTTATTCATGAATATCTATTTTGTCCCCTTCAAAGTAATCCCCATGAGATATTATACACTTGTGCCAACGGGTTTTCCAATCTTCGAAGCACTTCAAAAAATCATTTTTTTGTATCTTGTTCAGCTCCTCCTTCGATGCCGTCTTTATCTCGTCAAGAGAAGCGTAACGTCGTCCTTTCATGGGCCTCTTCAGTTTAGGGAACAAGAAAAAGTCACAGGGGGCCAGATCTGGGGAATACGGTGGCTGCGGCATCATTAGTGTGTTGTTTTTGGCCAAAAAGTCGCGCACAAGCAACGATGCGTGAGCAGGGGCGTTATCGTGGTGCAAAAGCCAATTTTTGTTCTTCTTTGCACATCTTCTCGGCCTTCTGAGAACATTTTGTACCACCGATAAACGTTGCTTCGGTCCAAGGTAGCTTCTCCGTATGCCACAGTTAACATTCGGAATGCATCCGCGCACTTAATTTCGTTTTTTACACAAAATTTGATACAGGTTCTTTGATCCATTTTTTTGAATAGGTAAAAATCGAAGACGATCCAAAACACGTGCAGGCAAAGCAGCTGTCAACAATTAACTGAACATTCAAAATGGCCGAGCTTGTCGGCATAAGTGAGAGACATGAGTACCAACATAACGCCACAAAAAATTCGAAATTCGAATATACGTAACCAGCGAAAATTCAAAATTCGCGATACGTTTTGAACACACCTCGTAAGTGCGAAATGTGTACAACAACAAACACCACAAATTATAAATAATCCTTTGTTTATGAATTTTTATTTGTAAATTTATTTGTGTCAATGCTTATACTATCCCAACAAGCATTTCTGTAAATGTTTTTAAAAGTATTTTAAAGTAAACTCGCAGTAAGCTATATATAAGCTTTTGTAGTTTTAATTTATTTGAAAGTTTAAAGTAAAGTTTTTTTATAAATTTCAAGAACACACTTTTTTAAATCATTTTGCTTTAAAACTGTAATGCTTATGTTTACAAAAAAGCCAGAAAAAAATATTTGTTACTTTTTTTCTTTTCAACTTAAAATATTTCCAATTCTCTTCAGAAAAGATTTTCCGAGAATGACGACACAAAAGAAAAAATCATGTATGGCTGCATCTTAACCACTTTCGCAATCTGCTAATAATTGTTTTAAGTTGCAGCATTCAATGTATAATTACAACTTATTTATTTAATTGCCTTAGTTAAACAATATACAAAATTGTATAAAATTTCGGAAAAAAACACTTATAAAGAGCTTTCATTGTAAATTTTTTATAGGCTTACATTAATAAGATTTTTATCAACATGCGGGTTTGATTATAAAACTCTTAATTTCCAATATTTTATAAACTAAAAATTAAAAATTTGTAAGCATAATCTTAATTTCGGAAAACTTTTTAAACATTTATTTTAAGTTTACTTTGCTTGTTGGGTATGTGTATATGCATGTATGAGGGTTGTGCAGATGTGTGCTTTTGTTTGAGTTGAATGAAGTCATCAAGAGTTAAGTGCTTAGTATAGTCAGTTTTAGTTGGGGTCTATCAGAGCAACCTGTTCCACTTGTCACTTTTATTTTTACGTAAATGCCCGACACTGCTTATCAGTTTTACAGTTTAATACAAGTATATACAAGTTTCTTTGTTTTTATTTTGATTGCCGTTAAGCACTAGTTTTAATATGTATAAAGGTATGTATTAACTATATACCCATTAAGCTGTCAAACAATTGTTATTGTGATACCGGTTTATATGCTGAGATCGTCTGACTAATTGTTTATGAATTAAAATCAGCTATTTGTTTTCTTTTATTCCAACATAGATATATGTTCTAATGAAACTTGTCTTCATTAAGCCGTAGAATTGAAGAATTACTATCTCTTAAATCAATGTGTCTATAAATAACTGACAGATATAATTAAAATTCATTGGTTGTGAGTTTTTTATGAGTAGCTTCTTAAAAGTAGACTTAGAGTTAGCAAAATCAAAGTCAAAGCCTAAGGAAGAAGAATAAGTATCAAATTGAGCCAACGTTCTGCTTAAAGGAGTATTCATTCCATAAACGGGTTTAGCAATGCCCACATAAAACAATTCGTTAAACCGGATATTGCGAGATGGAAGATTAAGTCAGCGTACCGAGTGAATTGGAAATTATGTAGTTTATGTGAGTTTTGAAGTTTAGCTTTGGAATCCAAGTAGACACCCAGATCTTTAAACTCACTTAATAGCTTTAAGTCGAGCTTGAGATGGAGTACACCATTGGAAGAGGTCTAGTAACTTTTGCATAAGAAGTATAGTGACATTTACTAATGTTGAAAAACAAACGTTTTCGGATACATCGCTTTATCGACGGCTGAGGGTAAGATCATCCTATTTCAAAATATTTTTAGAAAACGCCCTATCTCAGAATTTCTTTGAAAAAGTCCTGCTCCCGATTTTTTTTCAATAACGCCCTATTTCAAAATGAGTTTCAAAATCGCCCTATCTTGAAATGAGTTTCAAAAACGCCATTTCTGAACAAAAATTCAATACAATCATAATTCAATTACAAGAAGGTTAGCTCTCTAGCTGACGTTTACTTTTGACACTTCCATTTTCTGGGTTTATTTTGCGAACGAAAAAAAAAGTAGGAGTATTTTTTTCATTTGTCGAGAAAATGGTAGAAGAAAAATCAAAAAAGTAGGAAATTAATAGTAATACATTTTGTGAGGTCAACTAAATACAACATCAAAACATGTCATCTCATACAATAACTGTATAAATCGTTGTAAATTTGTTTTATAATCGATTAAAAAACAATAAAAAACGGTCACTGCTCAAAGAAAAATTAAAATAAATATACTATATGTGAATACGTATCTGCAATCAAAATACCTACGCACTTTGCCCTCTTGCCAGAATCAGGAATGTGACAAAATGAGAATGTTGGTAAAACAAGATTAAAAGTTTGATTTCGGCTTATTCGGTTTACATGGACCGCAAAATATTGTGGTTTCGGTGTAAGCATGATACCAGGGATTTTCGTCAAACCTAGAATCTTCAATGGCTAATACAGTAAACTTATCAACTCAAACTCTGAATAATTGCACATTCGCGCTTCTGACTATAGGACTATGTTTTTAATAATAATGACAAATTGACAAGATGCATATTTTTTGGAAACTTTTGACTTAAAACTGTTGCTTTATACATAAGTTAGGCCAGAACTGATTATCAAACCCAGAGAATAGTAGTCAAGTTTTGTTAAAAATAACAGACTTCGAATCCCAAAAGGAACAGCTTTGAAGTCACGGTTGACCTTAGTAAGTATATAAGTATGCAGGGACAAAATTTTAAGACAGTGTTGCTACATGATGTCTCGAGTTTTAGACGTCCACGATTACACTACACCCCTAAAAGTCGATCTAAATAATAGTGTAAATTAGTCCATTTTCTGAAACCAACTTACTTAAAATTTTTCTATAGTATTACATTTTTAACTACTATTTTTATTTATATAATTTCGATAAAAGGCAACCCGGAATGTAAATGACCATTTTTCAGGCAGCAAGATGGCGGCAATTGCCAAAATACCAGTATGTCGTTAGAGAGCTAACCTTCTAGTGATTGAATCATGCAATACAATTTCAGCTGATATAGGGCGCTATTGAAGAACATTTTGGAATATGGCATTCTTCAGCCAGATTTTAAAATAGAGTGTTTTTGAAAAAAATTCATTTGGAAGTATGGAAGAATATTCCGAATATTTTATTTCATAATATCTTCAGTTCGTCGGCATATAAAAGAGAGTTGTACTTAGCGGCCGCCGTGGTGTGAAGGTAGTGTTGCCGGCCTACCACACCGAAGGTCCATGGTTCGAGCCCTGGTACAGGTAACATCAAAAGTGATTTGAAAAAAAGTTTTTCAAAACGGGGTCGCCCCTCGGCAGTGGTTTGGCAAACTCTCCGAGTGTATTTCTGCCATGACAGGCTTCTCAGCAAAAATTTGTCTCCTTTGTAGATGCCGTTCGGAGTCGGCAAAAAACTGTAGGTCCCACCAATTTGTAGGGAAAATTCAAATCGGCACACCACAAATTGGAAGAGAAGCTTGGCGCAAAAATCTCTTAGGAGGTTTATGATGATATACCTGTTGTATATCGCGCCATAGAGATAGAGAGATGCTTAGCAGAACCAGAAGAAATATCATTGATAAAAAGAAAAAATATCAAGAGTTCTAAGACACTTCCCTGGGGAACACCAGAGGAAGCAAAAAAAAAAGAGTATGAAGAGTATGAATGTCTATTGTCAAGATAAGAAATTATCCATTTAAGAAATTGACAGTCAAATCCTAAGCACTCAAGCTTAAGTATCAACAGCTTTAGAAAAATCTGTATAAATCGCCTCCAATTGGTAACCTCACTGAAAGGTTTCCCCCGTAAAAAGTTGCTAAATTAGTCACTGTAGATCAGCCAAAAACAAAGCGATGTTGATCGGGATTTAGAAATGTTTAACAGAAAAGTAGGTTTTACATTTGATAATGCATTCAAACAGTTTCGTTGTTAACTTTGAAATCGTTTGGGGTGCTGGGTGTTTATATGATTGAATTGAATTAATATTCTACCGAAAGATTTCTAATTGATTTGGAAGTAAAACGAATGCAATTTTTAAGACGGTTTGAAAGCTCGTTAATAAGTTTCGAAATTATACGAAATCAATTAAAGCGTTTTATATGTTAGTCTAAACATGGTACGAGTCATGGCCCAATAAACAGTCGTGTTATTAGAACTGCTGAGCAGCGCCGCCTTGTGTCGAAATAAAAAATCTCTTTGCAATCTGACAGAAGAAGCCGCCAAAGCAAAATCAAAACACATGAAGTGTGTGTGTGTATACTGCAACGAATTCTGCTTGATACGACTTTATTACCGGCGCATGCTCCGAGTAATAGACACTTTCTGCTGCAGAAACTTTTCGTGAAATTTTTAAAAAAGATTTAATAACTCAATCTTTTTTAAGTTACCATGGGTGTGTATTTCAAAGGCGCGTAACTTTTTTTCTTTCTTTTTTTTTATCGTTAACGTCAAGTTAGAGGTGTGGCTCAAGCAACTTCATGATAAAACTCAAAATTAATTATGCATTTCCGAATCATTAAATTTTAAAACTTACACTATATTTGGTTTTAGAGTATTATTTTACTTTCATGATATCTTTTACTCTTGTTTTGAGGAAATCTTAATTCTTTTTGTCAACCTAAATTAACATTGGGTTCATTGTAAAAATAAATGTTGCGTTTCTACAACAATTACAGTAAACGCTGACTTACAAACATATATTTTTACATATCAAAGTATTTATCATATGTCACCGGTTATTAGTGAATTGCTCACAGTTTGTCTGAGAAGTACAGTTGCGTACTTGAGAACGCCATGATTTCGAAATGAAATGCTAAGAAGGCACTTGAGTAAAGGCGCAGCTTGGGATTCCGTTGCGGATACTAATTGTTTATTGTTTAAGAATTAAAACAGTGTATACGTGCGTTTGAAAATATGTAAATCGATATATATATATTGGGTCGTCAGTGCCAAGAAAAAACAATTTTCTTTAATTGGATTGATATTATTTTTCAGAATGATGAAGAAAATAATGTAAGCGCCATTTTCTCATCTATCTAGTTTCAAAGCCCATTTAAAATTTTTATTTTAAAATCAAGTCAGATGGAGTGGTCGATAAATGCAAAGTGACCTTCAAAATTAAAGACTAGATTAGATAATAGACCTGAAAGTTTCAGACCTTAATATTAATTCTTGGAGGTCTATTAATCTAGTTAAAATTTCTGAGTATTTCCTTTTTACTTTAAAACTGGCAAAACTTTGAAGTTAAAAAAGTTTAACAAATGAAATTCCCTACAAGAAAGTTGGAAGGAGAATTTGTGTTAGGCGAGCCGTTATCGAGTAAGCAAGGCTTAGGCAATACTATAGTGTTTTGATATCACGCTTTTGATTTCGAAAGTTGTAAAAAATGCAAGAATCAATATAGAAAAAATATCAATACAGACGATTCTTAAATTGAGTGGAATTCGGGATGCTATTTCAAGACGCCATCATATTGTTTTCACTTTTGAGGTTAAGACCGAACAGCACAAGTCGCCTAGCTGAAATTTTGTTGCGTTATTTCGATGGGGGGCTTACTACAAATCAATCCCGTACTTTTTAGTACTACTCTATCGGTCTCAATAAATTTAAATTTTTGACAATTGTGTTAGTTTTAGTAAGATAAATATGGGATTGTACGTACAATCTGTTAATATAATGAAACTAAAAAAATTTAAATTTTTAAGTATTGAGAAGAGTAAAAGATAAAAGTATTGATAACTTAAGACACATTTTTTAGCTTACCGAAGTCAGGAGTGGGCTGAGAAGATATACAAATCGTATTTCAATTTATTTGCAAAGATTTTTAAGGTAGAGCCTTGTCAATAGGCTTAAATCGTTGCGAGATTCGGTTGACCTCCTCATTATTTCGAGAGATCGGTTTAAAATAATAAAAATAGACTAAGGTAGGCCACTGCTAGTCGCAGATCTTTTGTGCCCTCATATGCCCAAAGAAAGTCACATTAGCCAGCCAACTTCCAGAAAAAATGCTCAATTTTCTCATATGAGTCTTGAGGCTAAAATGGCTTGTGAGCACTCCTATAGGATCCGATTATTATTCTTGATTATAGCGATAAGAGCGCTTACTCGTAACCTTCCACCCCCGTATGACCTTCGTTATGCTCTTTATCCTCTACACGTACTACAGGGTGGCTGATGAATTTTGCTACATTAAGAAACTCAAATAATTTTTTTTTCAGTGTATGGAATTCATTTTTCTTTTATTCATGTTAAAGCTCATTAAATTTTATTAAATATAGCTTAATTAGTTTTAAAAATAATGGAATTTAAATGCCCCCCCTGCTCGTCAATGCATGTGCGGCATCTTACCAAAAAGTTGTTCATTACTGCTTGGAGAGTTGAGACAGGAATAGCCGCAATTGTTTCTCGAATGGATTGCCTTAGTTCATTCAAATTTGTTGGTTTTGCTTTGAAGACTTCCTGTTTGCAATAGCCCTACAAGAAAAAGTCAGGTGCAGTAAGGTCAGGCGACCTGGGTGGCCAACGGAATGTGGAGTTTCTGGATATCAGCTTATTGGGAAATTTTCGTCGCAATTCTGTCATAACAGGTTGGGCTATATAAGGAGCTGCACCATCTTGCTGAAACCACACAGAGTTGAAAGAAATTCTCATTCGGCGTAATTCTGGATAGAAAAACTCTCTCAACATGCTCAAGTAACGGTCTCCAGTAACCGTAACGGTGTGACCGTTTTCTTCGAAGAAGTAGGGCCCGACAATGCAGCGTGATGAAACTGCACACCACACTGTGACACGAAGTGGATGCAATTCCGTCTCATGGAGTATCTGTGGGTTGGAAGCACTCCATATTCGACAATTTTGTTTGTTTATGTTGCCGTTTAAATCGAAATGGGCCTCGTCAGACATGAAAAGACAGTTCAACATGTTTCCATCCTCTTCCACCATTTGAAGCATCTTCTGGCAAAATTCCAAGCGAATCGGCAAGTCTGCAATGTTCAGTTTGTTGGCCATTTGAATTTTATATGGGAATAAGTCCAAATCTTTGTGCATAATTGACTGTAATGACTGTCTGCTTACACCCATTTGAGCAGATAAGCTTCTTGTCGAAACACGTGGATTGTTTTGTATGGCAGCAGCTACAGCAGCGATTGTTTCTTCCGTTCGAACTGAAGGGTTTCGATGGTAAGGTCTTCTGTTGACTGTCCCATGCTCGGCAAAATTGTTTACAAGTCTTATTATGGTCCATCTGCTCGGAGGATTGCCGCCAAACGTGCGCCTATACTCTCTTTGAACCGAAACTACGGACTCCAGTGCGTGATAGCGGCGGACAATCCAAATTCTTGTTTCAGTGTCCCAGTTATCCATTTTTGTTAAATGTAAAAGTCAATCTGCAAAATAAAAAAAAAATTAACCAGATTCATTAAATAGAAAAAAAGTTATTTAATTTTTTTTTGGTAGCGGCTTTCATTAGCCACCCTGTAGTTAGCATTTTCTTTCCTAATAAGGTATTTCCATCAGTATGATAATGCTCTTGCTGAACCAGCTGCGATGTAGATTTATCTCTGCATACAAGCTTAAAGCGACTAACTGTGCCAGAAAAACAATCGTGTGTTTCAAAAGCGGTATAGACATATTGGTGCAGGAGCAAAATATTCTCGCCCCAAACCCTTCTGAGGTTTTGGAGTCTTATTGAATCATTTAACTTTGAACGCATCTTAGGTGACTTTGTCTCCCAGTACTATTTTCCATCTCTTCTAAAAGCTGATAATCTCAGCTTTGCCGTCCCTCGGCAGACAAGGAACGATATAGCTTTTCCGAAGTAAGTACAGCAATTTCCAACAATATGGACAAATACTTATTTTTTAAATATATACAATTTCCATTCTTCCCATAAATTACACATTTTGTAAGTCGTTGAGCGGTTTTAAGACCTAAAACAATATAATTATTATTTTTCAAATTTATTTTACATTTAAGCAATAGGTTTTTTCGTTCCCAAAATTAGCTATCTTTGGGAGAAAAATAGAGATTTTACGAGATGGCTAAAATTCCGGAATCATGAAATTCGTATAGTTTTACATATAAAAATGTTTTGACATGTTTCTTCTAGACCATACAATTCTTCTAAGAATCTTTATTAGTCTTTTTTCTATATTAAGTTTTGCGTCTGCAGCAAATATCCTAAGGAAAAAGAAGAAGTCGGAAAACCATACCAATGTTTTAAGCTCGCATGTCTAAAATTGTGTCATATAATTTTTAGTAGGGAATTAAATTTCCTACATAATTTTTTGTAGCTAAGATCTGAAGGTTTGATAGTCGTAAAGCAAAAATGAAACTAGCAGTGATATGAATGACTGAAAGTTGTGTTGCATTTTCCGCAATTCTGAACAATAATTTTTTTTTCGGCTCGGTCTATTATTGATTTATAAACATATCTATGTACGTATATATTCAAAGCTCACTATGCATGCATTTCTTAATTGAATGAGCTTTCAACTAAACGCCCTGAATCGTCTAGAATTCCTATGTTACTACCTACCATCTTCGTTACAGACATCAGCAATGGCGATTTCTTTTTGCGAAAAATTTTTTATGCCGTCGAGATTGGCATCAATTACCTGTTGCCTGTCTAATTTGCATGCAAACATTCAAGTGCAACTTACAAACTTTTGTTCCACTATATCGCATTATCAAGCCACTTTATAGACACATTATTTGCATATTTACTCTGGGGCCTACATATCTGTAACCCATACCGGTAATTGTTATATTTACGTGTATAGAGAACTCAAAGCATTTCCGACTTTTGTTCAGCACAATTAATTTACATGAAATCGCTTAGTCGTTGCCGATGCACACTTTGGTTGCAAATCTTCTTTTAAAGGGTACATTTGTGGCTTCAAAAGCGCCAAAGACGCCACAAAAAGTCGATTTAATACGTGATAGTACTAAATACCCAACCACAGAAGCTGTCACTTGTTCTCAAATGTATGTAAAGGGTGTTTTTTTTAGGGGTATAGAACTTCGAATTGAAATAAAACACAAGAAAATCGTTTTAAGGTCCATCAATTTGGCTTTATTGGAAGGATAATTTTATGCCATTAATGTTTAAATATGATTTCGGGCATGTGGCCGCCGCGGCTGGCTCGAATAAAGCCAATTCTACAGGTTTAATTTTCAACCACTTTTTCGAGCATATGGGGCCGTATGTCGGCAATAACGCCACGAATGTTGGCTTCCAATTCCCCTAACGTTTCTGGTTTGTTGGTGTAGACGAGCGACTTCACATATCCCCAAAGAAAATAATCCAATGGTGTCAAATCACACGACCTTGGTGGCCAATTGACAGGTCCATTCCGCGAAATTATGCGCTCATCGAATGTTTCCTTCAATAAATCGATTGTGACGTGCGCTGTGTGGCATGTAGCGCCGTCTTGTTGGAACCACAACTCATCCACATTCATGCCATCCAATTCGGGAACAAAATAGTCGGTTATCATGGCTCTATACCGGTCTCCATTAACGGTAGCTGCCTCTCCAGCATTATTGCGGAAGAAGTATGGCCCAATGACTCCACCAGCCCATAGAGCACACCAAACAGTCAGTTTTTGTGGATGTAATGGCGTTTCAAGGGTCTCATGTGGATTCTCTTCACTCCAAATGCGGCAATTTTGCTTGTTGACGTAGCCATTCAACCAAAAATGAGCCTCATCACTGAACAAAATTTTGCGATGAAAATCAGCATCGAAATCAATCTCATTTTCGGCCCATACACCAAAATCACGACGCATTGCATGGTCTCGCGGCTTTAATTCTTGCACAAGCTGGATCTTGTAAGGTCGCAAGCCAAGATCTTTGCGCAAAATCTTCCATAAAGTTGATGGACAAAGCTCCAATTGCTGTGCACGGTGGCGAATCGATTCATTCGGGTCCTCTTCAACACTTTGCTCTACAGCGGCAATTGTTTCTTCGGTGCGCACTGTTCGACGTCTCTGCGGATGCGTATTATCACATAGAGTAAACGTAGTGCGAAAACGATCCATGGTTAACCGAATTAATTGCTCTGATGGACGATTATGTCGACCATAAAATGGACGGAGCTCACGGTAAACTTCGCGAACTGAACCATTATTTTCGAAATAAATTTGCACGATTTGCAAGCGTTGTTCTTTTGTCAACCTGTTCATGATGAAATGGCAAACCAAACTGAACATAAATGACATTAGAGTTGCCAGATTTGACCACAAAATGCCAGTTTTATCTCTATTCGAAAAACAAACCTGTAAAAAAAACACCCTGTATGTATGTGGGTTATGATATGCTATGCTATGTCATGTTTAGCGGCACTAGGAAGGGGCGTACATTTTTTGTTTGGTGTCTTGTTTCGTTTTCTAATTGCTACCATTTTATACAACAAAAGCAAAGCTATTTGGATAAAAGGAATCTTCGATTAAGCGGGTAAGTAATGGAGAAATCCAGATATTGAGATATCCTTTTTTTAAACTATCAACTTTTGGGGTTTTAATATCCTTTACAAATCGCTCCAGCGACAGTCGGGCATGTACCGCAAGGGAGTACCGGAGCGAACCGACTTCATATCCGGCAAAGGGCTGTCACTTTAGTCAACACTTTCCAAAACTTTCGGGGATTGTTTTTGTCGCTCAAACAACCAGTAGGCAGTCTCTGTCTTGTTAACAGGTAGAATCTGGGATGGAATCAAGTTCGCCGAATCAAGCAAACAGCTATAAACGTGGCAGGGAATGTTACAATGAGACTGACATGCCGAATCCCTTGGCTCTAGTTTTAGTTGTGTTTAACGGATAACAAGCTGGAAGTATGTTTGATGCCAAAGCTTTTCAGAGTGAATATATTATCGAATTAAATTGTGCGGTTAGTTTATAGTGAACTTTGGTGAAACTCATTCTTCCTGTTCTTCCTTTAGCAGTACTTAGCCCTACCCAATCGCCATGTCCATATCTGGAACTATCATCAACCTTTTCTAATTAGGAAGTACTAGGAAACTGCTATTTTCCAAAGGAGCGGACCATAGTGAGGTTTTTTGTTAGAAAAGTCTACTTGGTTGAGCAGCTAGAAAGATGGCTTGTGTCGTGAGAGAGCTTCCTTAATAATGCCCATACAGTTGATACTTACATCGGGATTTAGTTTGGATAAATCAGAGTTTTTTTTACTACAATATACAGAACGAAGTTGACTCAGAATGACTCGCGTGGCCCTGGGAAGATGAAGTTAAGTATGTCGCTACTTTGGGTGGCGTTGCTGTATGTGATTGTCTGCCGATTTTATTTATTGCGTTGATCACCATTTCGTTCTTTTGAAATACTGATAAATGGTTTGTAATCGCGGAAGCCCTGAAACGTAATTTAGTCCTTGCTTCAGCGTACTTCTGGAAGTATGTAACTACTTTTTTAAAGGGTCTCAAAGTTAAGTGCCGATAGTTATCTACCGATATTTGTTTGCAATCTGAAAAATATAAAAAACAGGTCCAGTGGGAAGCAAGAAGCTTGAATTCTTTATAAAGTTTTTTTGTGAAGAATAAAAATCAACCAAGCAACCTGTAGCTTTTGATGAGTCGCGTACACAAACTTAGTTGACCAATTAGTCTCACAAACCTACAGGGCTGACTGCTATAAATCTGCCAACTATTTAGTCTGCAGTGGGTGCACTCACAAACGCTTCACCCTAATGTGAAGATAGTTGCAACTTGTTTCGCTTACACTTCGTTCTCGTTTTGCAGCGTTGGTGGAAGTGGAGCGTGGCTATCTTTAGCAAAGTTTCGCATCGGTCACTGTGAGTGCCCTTCAAGTGGCTCTACCAGCTAATGAATACCAGAACGTGTTGATGACTTACGAACAAACATTCAAACAAACTTTTATAAATTACATACATACAATATGTCTATGCACTTGTGTCTTGGCAGTCGCATTATGTGGGCCAACCGCTGCGAAGTGTGAATGCACTCAATTAGTATGAATGAGTAGGCAGCGAGAGCAATAGTAACCGAACTGAATGTAAAAGTGCATGGCTTTCTCGGGCATACTCGATGAAAATGTGTTAGATTGTTAGATATGAAGGTATTAGCGTTGTATTTTTAGGTGCCGAAAACCCCGGGGTTGGGATAACTAAAACTAAAAGAAACTAAATATTTGTGACTTATTTATGAAGATTATCTTAGTGGTTTTGATAAGCATTTTTGAATATTTTAATTTTTTTTACATAAATTACAAATATTAAGGACTGTTTTGGAAATCTAGAAAACCACGCAGTATATGCGAAACACTTCGCATTTCGTTCTGTACCGGTTAAAATGACATCGCCATGTAAAAGTGCCAACCCTGGGTGGTAAAAATAAATATAAATATTTTTGTTGAAATAATGTTAAGTACTTTTCGTTTACTACCTACAGTTGTGTTGAATATAATAATAGTGAAAATAAATTGGATATCTTTCGACGAAATAAGATGAAGCTGTGTTTTTAATAAATTTCATTTAAAATATAGCGAATTCTATAACAGAAACCACATAAAAAGAATTTTCAAAGTTTACACAAAGCTCAGGAAAGTTAATTAAACTTTTAAAAATTTCCATATTTTTGGGAAGAATTTTTAGAAATTTCTTGAGTACGCAGTTTTATAGCGCATTTAATTTTAGAATAATAAGGTGCAAGTTAGAAGTACCTCAAAATGAATTTTGAGAATTTTTTTTTGTCAAGGCTATTGGGTATTTTTTCCATACAAAATTAATTTTTCTTCACGCGTTGTATGGAAGAAATCACTCAACACCCTACACGAAAAAAATTCTGAAAATTCAGGGAAACTTTTGAGTGAGTTCTTACTTACAAAAGCTTATACTAAATTTGGTTGGTCTACAAAACTGCGTATTCAAAAATTTTCTAGAATCTCTGCCAAAAAATTGTAAGATTTCGTTGGCCATTTTTTAAAGTTTAATTAACTTTCCTGAACTTTGTGTAAACTTTAAAATTTCCTTTTATGTGGTTTCTGTTATGGAATTCGCTATATTTTAAGTGAAAAATGTTAAAATCACAGCTTCTAATTATTTCGTTGAATTATATCCATTTTAATTTCACTACTATTATATTGAACACAGGTGTATATTCTCATATCTCATTTGAACTTTGTTTCTAAGTGGCGAAAGTTAGGTAAAAAGTTTAGATTGCAGCAGTTAACCTACCCACAATATTTCATTAAATTGTGTTGAGTTGTTTTCGAGATAGCGGTTGTACAAAAACAATATAATTTAATTATGTGGCAACCCTACCTAGAATTGCTTTTTTTTAACACGACGTAAAATATCTTTCATCTGATTACCATATCCTTACTCAATTAATTTTTTAAAGATTGGGTTCAAACCTTCCACTATCTGTGCAAAACACTTTATACAAATCGGTTCGAGCTGCTTTACACACAGAAGAGAATAGCGTTTTTCTAGTGAGAGAAAAGCTAGGTTCCTAAAAGTAGGCTTTTTTGAAATATGCTTTTGGCTTTATTCTGCTACAATTTCCGTTACAACAGTAGACAGTGGCGATTTACTCCGAAAAAACTTTACTGCCAATCCAAGCTTCGCTACCTAAGAAATTAACTTTAAATGCATATTAAAAATCCAAATATTTTTTATATATTTTAAGGTTAGATAGTTTCCAAAAAAGTTTATTGACTTTTTTTAATTTTAAAGGTTGGCGAATAGCGAATACCCGTATCCCTTGACTAAACCCGGTATTGTAAAATTAGATCCCGAAAATCCCTTTATGGATAAAATGGAAAAAATTGGCATCCCTAGTCTGTATGTTTGTTTATGTAGGCGGATATTAAAGAAATTAGGTAAAGTACTTTTCAGCTGATAGTAATTGCCATTGAATGTGTGCAAACATTTTTCAACTCCATATTGAAATCCATCATTCATGGTGAAATGTTCCATATTGATTGGAATGGGTTAGTTTGGAAAGATATCAAATATTTAATGTATACAGTTAGTTAGTTAGTTACAATCCGTTTAGAATCGAGGTAGTATGAGGATTTCAAGTCGCTGAGCCCATGTGGAATACCCGTTGATTGAATGTCGATAATTTAACACACACTTCGCCTTGCCCAATCGTCAGGTGCCAATAGTCACGCCCCTAATTGTAAAATCAATGTCTTCTAACGGGAGTCGTAGTAGTTTCGATAGAATTAGACCATAGTTGGTTTGCTGTTAGAAGAGTCTGGTCGGATAACAACACGCGCGGGTCCCACATTTGTCTTATTGGGGGTTTGCCGCCATAATACAGAGTTTAATCTGTTTCAATTTTCAGACCGAAGTTGCGCCAGAGTCGCTTTTGTCGAACTGGGAAGATCACATTCTTCTGCAGCTGCATTTTGTGCTTTTGCCTGTACATCACGGTCACTGTGCTTGAGTTTATAAAATGAACATACCGACTCGTGATTTGTGATGCCACATCTCATCGTATCGTTTACAGAGCGCATCATGCAACTATGAAAACTCCTACTGGTGGGGATGGGATACCATCTTTTTCCTGAGTTTCATAGACTTCTGCCGACAACTCAGGTTCTTGACGATTCGTCCTTTTAATGTTGGGGGAGTACTTTCTTTAATATCATTTAAGAGTCATGCGTAATTGATTATGTTGAAAGACGTTAACAGATCGAAGGACCTGAGTATAGTTCCCTGATTGAACCCCCATTACCCATAGTTTCAAATATTAAAAATATCATATATTGTACTTTAAAGATAATAGTTTGTGGACCATTTTGTTTAAGGAAATGAAAACTCCACTATACAAAAACCCTCGTTATAAACTCGACTTCAACTTCCTAAATCTCCAAGGCACTTCATACTCAACTCTTAAAAATTCTAAGAAATTTTAAAGAGGTATCTATTCAACACGCAGAAGTTCACGTTTGCTTTCCATTAAACGTATACTTACCATAAGCCTCCAGCGTAATTTGTCTCGTTTCTTATAAGGCTTGACTCTTCTCTGCTTTTTGTTGTTGTAACCAAGAAACACTAGCTGAGTGCTAAGAATATGGGCAGCCCTCCGCCGAAATAAAAATGGTAAGCTTCTGATATTTAACCCTTTGAACCGTCGGGTCATGGAATTTAATCGCCTCTTACAATAGGTATGCTCTAACCCCCTAACTCGCTGCTCTTTCTTCTCTCTTAGCATATGCTATATGCGCATCTTGATTTTCAGACGATGATGATTCGAGTCTTGATCGATTTGGCTTTGTTTCATTCGAAACATCCTGGTAGCTTGATGTATAGACACCTTCGTTGCCCACTTTGGCGTTGAATCCGCCAAGAAAATTTAAATTAATTTAAAGTTGAGAAAAGCAGGGTTGTTCTTGTTGTACTACGAGTATTTACCATAACTTTCATACGCATAAATTAATTAAATTTTGCTTTACTTATTTTCAGCAATTCTTTAATTCGTGTAGTATGTCGCTTAAGTTTGATCAATAAAATATATAAAAATAAAATTTTTGCGTGCATGTTGGATATTCTTAATATAACTTGGCCCACTATCCATCCAACGTCGCAGCGTAAATGAAATTAAACTTGGACAAACTATTAAAAGTTATTTCAGCAACAGGTTAAATGAGTTATAGCAAAGACAGCCTACTCAACAGATAAAAATAGGAGAACTAAGGGACAACTCAACAATGTGCTTGGTAAGGGAAAGTAAAGCCTTTGTCTAAGTGATGCATATACTTTTGGTAAAGTGAAAGGATATCGGTTTGTTTAATTGCTTTTATTTAATGATTGATTACCATTAGTCTCAATGTTTAATAATTCTTTTCCAATTAATTAAAAAAATAATCAAAAAAAAATCCTGATTTTTTACGATTATTAAAAAAATCAAAAATAATCCAAAATAATAAAAAAAAGTTGTGCTGATTACTTTTGATTATTTTTAACTATTTTTTTTGGATTATTTTTGTTTTTTTTAGTGTGTTGTTGAAGAACATAATCATTACACATTAACAATACTGAAAAAAATTAAAAATAGTCCAAGAAAAAAAATCAAAAGTAATCAAAACCACTTTTTCTGATTATATTTGATTTTTTAAATTTTGATTAGTGATTAGTATTCAACTAATTAGACGAATTTTTGTGATTCGTAATGATTATTTCAATTGTTTTTCAAGAAAAGGTGATTAATTAATTTTTTTATTATTTTTTCTAGTTCATCAATTAATAATTGCCTTTTCTTGAAAAACAATTAAAATAATCATTACCAATTAAAAAGCGGTCTAATTAATTGATTACTAATTACTAACCAAATTTAACAGGTCTGCTTACAATAGATCGGTACACTATAAAAGATGATCTCAAGGAAGATGAAAGGATACATCGAAGAGACGCATTATTAAGCATTATTTTTAAGCAGATTAATTACTCCGAAGAATAATCTCAAGGTGTGCTACGACTAAACTGGAACATTGATTGATAGAACTAAACAATCTTAGCAATAAAAGTACAGAATGCGCCAATAAAAGAATTGCCATTTTAATTTTGATAATAGACTGTTGAATTTTAAATGAAGCCAATGAGACTAGACTACAAAAGCATCTACTGAAATCTCAATTCGAAGGTCTACTTAGATCTTGTTGTTATAGTTGTTTTAACAGTACTCCGCCCTGCTTAGTCAGACCGTCCACACATGGAATTATGCTTAAACAACAGCCCTTGGTCGGGTAAAAACCAAGACCTTAAGTGGTTGGCCATCTATAGCTCATCGGCGCTTAAACGGTTTTGTCTACACCAGATATACTTCAGAACTCATCAAATGTACCTCAGAATAGTTAGATTTACTTCAGAAATTGTAAAAATAATTTCAGAATAGTCTATTGTACTTCAGAAATCGTAAAATAACTTTCAAAATAAATAATTGTAGTTCAAAAACCGTAAGTTGTACTTCAGAAACTATAAACTGTACTTTAGAATAATCAATTATAGTTCAGAATTTATGGTCTCTAAAGTAAAACTGATTATTCGGAAGTACACTCTACAGTTTCCGAAGTACAATTATTTATTCTGAAAAATATTTTACGGGTTCTGAAGTATAATTCACATTTCCAAAATACACTTTACAGTATCTGAAGTACAATTGACCACTCTGAAATTCATTTTACGATTTCTGAACTACAACTGACTCTTCTGAAATATGTTTTCCGATTTTGGAAGAACACTTTTCGCTTTCTGAAGTACACTTGGAGAAGGTGTAGTCTGTCTTTACTGTATCGATATTCCGTTTGTTTTTTTAACTCAAGCTATTAAGCTTTTTCCCGAGTCTGGGAATACTGCTCCTATGAACTTCTCCCCAAGCAAACTTTTTCCCAAAATATGCAAGCTCCTTCGCCTTCAGGTAGCAGCAAAAAAGTCTTACTTTCTTTAACACTTGCCGCATGGCTCATACTCTTATGTACTATTTTAATTTTGTGTTGTTTATGTTAATAATATTTGTAAAGTGAATATGCATTTAATAATAACGGTAAGCGTGTTGCAATTATAAACATAACATACAGTTACAAATTACATTACATTTATATCTTCCATGAAAAGGCAGAGCGTCTTTTTAAATAAGGCAATCAAGTAAAAGGAGAAAATAAGCTATGTGTGATTCCATGCGATACAGAAGTGAAACTTCTTTTTTGTTGTATCCTTGGGCCCCTCTTACTTAATTCGAACACTATTATGCATTTTGTTATATTACTAAACATTATTATTAGTTTAGATTTCATAGACACTACCAAAAAAATGCGGCGTCTGATTTTAGCAGCTACGAACATCTCTCATGTGATACTCTTTGAAAGAAATGCTTATAGTTTTTATTTACATGCCTGCAACTCATTTTAGATTATTGAAAAATTAATAAAATCTGACAGAATGGACCACCTCTTAATCTTAATAACAAATTCTACCATTTTATTGAATTAAGAGAGAAATTGTGGTTCTAGTGGGAAACTACTTTACCGATATTGTTACAATTTGTTGTTGTTATTAACACTGTTTGGCACTGCCTAATTGGCATAATCATTCTGAAAATCTTCATCAAATTCTTGTAACGGAAACTAGAGGAAACTGACACTTTCAACAGGGCAGGGCCAAAGCGAAAATGGAGTTGGAAGATCAAGTTCTACTAAACAGTTAAAGAGATTTTTGGTGACATTTTGAGGATGTTTTTGGTATGGTGGGGTTGAGTCTAGATAGATAAGAGTTTAACCTGTTACAATATAAAAACCGAAGTGAAGCCAGTTTGTCGTGAAGTGGATGTCGTCTATCGGCGTCAGGTCTGTCTCCAACAGAGGTATATTTGGATGACTAGGTTTACGGCAGCTCAGTAGTAACTCTCCAGTTGACGTAACTTAGATTTTATAAAAAAAAAAAGTCCGGACTCAAGCGGTGTAGGGGCTGAGAATAAATCCCGAGCTATGTCAAAAACGTGGCTAAAACTTACGATCCAAAACTTCGACGGGGTCAAAGAAGGAAATCATTAGGTATTCGGCATAGTAAATAGATAGATAGATAATAGTTGAGGAAAACACTACGGCCAACAGGTCTATTGTGCCCTTTCGACATAGTAAGATAAGTTGTAAGAACTGGCACGTACCGAATCCATAACCGGCAAAGGATAGGTTCACGCAGATTCACCGTTACTAAAATGATTGAAAGCTCTTATATTACACGAATTTAGTATCAAATTTATAAAAGTGATTTATTGTATCGCGTTAGGTTTTACATAATTGGCCCTTACACTCCATTTTAGGCTAGTGGTTTTATTCTGAGCTACAAATGTTCGAAACCAAACAGTATATAGCTGTAATAAAACGACAATTTCGCAAAGTAGTTATAAACTAATACTTATGTCGCCGAGTACAAATAATCATTACATGGCAACATTTTATTTTATGTTATTTTTGGTATTATTTGCTACATTTCCCGAGCTCAATATCAAATTGAATAATATTAAAGCCCAAAATTTCTACAAAAAAAATGTTGCTGTGTTGGAAAGTCCAAATGAAAGCAGGCGGCTACCCTTGTCCTTATTACCAGTGAAGAAGATTTTATTCAGCCAGAATTGTTTATAATTTGAGGCTCACTTGATATCTCAAATGTTTTTCAATGGATTTAATAATACTAGAGTTCGCCCAGTGGTTGAAATTCAACCAGTAAACTTTATTTTATTTTATTTTTTTGCTGTATCTTTTATCCGCCTTTTTTTCTTCCTTTCTATGTCGTTCCTTTCCTCTAACATATTTTTATTTTCCTTGATTTCTTCTTTTACTCTCTTATTTTATTTTTTCCTTTCCTCAAACTTCTTTTCCTTTCCCTTCCCTTCCTTTTATTTTCTTTCTTTCCCTTTCGTTTTCTTGCCTTTCCTTTAATTCCGTTTTCCTTCCTTTCATTTCTTTACCATTCCTTTCCTTCCTTTAATTTTCCCTCCTTTCCTATCCTTTCCATTCCCTTCCCTTTCCTTCATTTCCTTTTCCTTTTCTTTCCTTTAATTTTCCTTCCTTTCAATTCTTTTCCTTTCCTCTATTTTCCTTTAATTTTCTTCGGTGTTTAATACTCTTTATGAGTAATCATTTATTTTATTTTTGTAAACCCTGTTTGTAGGTATCAGCAATGAGGTTTACATATTTGCTCATATTTGAAATTGCGTGTTTATGTCTCCAACAAAGCAACTTTTCGTGCTCTCAGGAGAGCAGCTGACACTGGGCATCGTAGCCAGTAATCAATACAATAACAACAACTAAAGCAAAAATGCATGACACAACAGAGTATCTATAGTGCGAATACTTATTTTTCATTGGTCCACTTCGCACTCACAGTGAGAGCCGACCACACGAATAACACAAAAACATGCATGGCAAGTCTACTCACACTAATACGGCTCTTAATTTTTTCCTACAAAGCAACTCCTCGGCCATGCTCACGATTCAGCATAGTACACAAAAAGCAAGTACACACACACAGCGTGTCTATAGTGTGAACAAGTGAATGTGTAGTGGTGTGACTTTTATGTTAAATTTTTTATGTTAAAATGATTTTTAAAATTTTTTTTATTTACGGATAAAAGTACACCTCAAAATTTCCTATCTATACATATATAATTTGTATACCTTAGAATTATAGTTTAGCAGAAAACGGTTCTACATTGCATTCATCTTGTGTATTTATATAGTATATATAAGATATCACAACAAGAGATTAAAAGTATTCACTTCAGAAATAACTCGTTGCTCAGTTTGTAATAACAGCAAGCAAAAAACAATGGCTACTGGATACAAAACTTGATAAGTAAATAAAATAACAAAGGCATAACAAATATGTATGAATGTACTTTAAAAGAAAACTCCCGCACTTTCGTTTTTCCGTAACTAAAGTAAATATACCAGAAAATAACAACCATCTTTTTTAGTATAAAATAATGAGTAACTGTATCCACACATTTGCCATTATCATTACATTATCAACTTCAACGTAATTCACACGATAATGATAACAGTGATGATGATTGCAATGATGTTGTTTGTTGTTCATAATTTATTCATGCCCATTTTCGTGTCCTCCGGTTGTTCGCTTTCGATTCCGTAGCATCAGTTTTGGTCATTTCGATGAACAGCTTTGTTTAGACAAGTTTTCTGTGTTCATACTCCAATGCATGCACATACATATGTACATGTAGATAAGTATCCCAGCTAACCAAAAAGAGTTTTTAATTTCAGCTTTTTTGGGGTGTTATTTAGTAAACAGCAAAAACCCCGCTTTATATTGTCGAGCGGATAAACTGCAAGGCTTAATTAAATGAACGATTTAGAGCATTTTCTGATCGTTTTTGTTGTACGCATAAAGAGAATTGAAGAGCGGTTGAGGGGCAAGGTTCAATTATACAAATGTTTTACAGCATTTTCGGAGGTTTTTACATTTTACCTAACATAACGTAAGAAGTCTTCTCTTTTCTGAATAACATTTTTGGATAAGTTTCAAATGAAAACTATTTACTCCTAGCCGTACTTATACAAATATGTTTAAAAAAAACTTTGTTCTCAATTGAGAACTAACAGCATTCTTAACATTTTCAAAATTGTATAAAATATAACTGTACAAACCATTAAAAAGAGCCTCAAATATGACTCAAAAAAGGACCCAAACACAGGAAAAAGTGTGCCTAAAAAGAGTAAAAAAGACTCCAAAAATAAAAAAAACTTCTGAAAAGCATCAATAAAAGGCTCCAAATATGTTCCAAAAACAATTAAAATGAAGGAAAAGATGTGCATTAAGAGTCAGAATATATTTCATAAAAGCTTCAGAAAAGCATCCATAAAAGGCTCCAAAAAAACACCGAAATTCATTTAAAAAGAGTCATAAAACGCTCCAAATTCATCGAATTTTTAGACTCCTTTTTGGTTCCCCACGTAGATCGGTTTTTCATTTCTGAGGGTAAAGCTCTGAGAAATGTGCGTTCTACAGCTCCGAATGGAGATTTTGTTCCTACTTTTGGTTAACTGGGAGGTACTTTGGGTAGGTGCTTAGCTTTTCGTCGTACTGGTCGCATATGTGATAAATTCCTTTGCGTGCGTTGTTACAGGAGCGCCAGCCATTGCAGTACTTGTCAGTCCAACATCAATCGATAATTTTCAAATATATTTTACACGAAAGTTACTCTAGTCGAATAGTAGTTTTATACACGTGTCCAAAAATATTCACACATACATAAATATAAATATTTTCTTTTCATTTGTACTACCATTACTGGCATCCACGTTTATTTTGGTTGGATGACCTCAATGGCAAAGGAATTCTTGCTGTTGATAATCACTTCAGCAGCTAATGATTGCATTACAGAATTGTGAGTGTTGGTAATATTGATTGGAAAAATAGACGGCAATACCTACAGTGTTAAAATATTTAACGTGCTGCGAAATTCTTAGAATGATACTTCAATAACTCTACTAAAACGTAAAAATTAGTGTCTTGCCATATTTAATTACTTAATTACAGAAATATTACAGGGGCCTCATAATTCATTTGGTTCTTCAAATATATTACGAAAGTTTGTTCAGCTAAAATTCGTTTGTTAATTGTATATAAGAAAAGTACATTTGTAGATAGTTCTTTCATATAAATCTTTTTAATTATTAGTGTTTCTAAGGTTATGCAAAAGCTGCTGGAAGTTTCAAAAAACAGGGACAGAATTTTGATTCTTTTGGTTTCGGCATTGTGACACAAAAGAGAAAGAACTAGAAAGTACACTAAAGATGGCACAAAAAACAAAACCAATAAAAATATGATTACCCTTTGCTTTACAAAAACATTTGTTGGCAATAGGTGTGGTAGTTTTTTCCATTTTTATAATGCCAAGATTAACTTGTCATGATTTGACAATGTCGAGGATTAGCCAATGGATTCAACAGTTTAGCTTGAAAGCGATGAAGAAATTGTTTGAGAAACTATCTAACTTTAGAATATGTAGCAAATAGTTGGACTTTCAATGATATTTTTTTTTAAACGAATGATGTTTCCTCATGAACAAAGCAAAGTCGAGGAAAAAAAAAACTTTTTTATTTTCAAAATTTTGTTTAGAAGCAAACTTTTCGAATTGTTCTAAGGGATGTTTTTAAGCATTTCTTTAAAAATGCAATCTTGATAAATACAATTTGAAACACATTATTGTGTAATAGGCCGATGAATTTTAAAATTGGCATGAAAAAAAAAAAACAATTGCAATGTTTAAAATCCGTTAAAATAAGTTTTTGTTATAAGACCTATTAAATTTAATTAAGAAGCAGAATAATAAATAAATAGGAGACTATATATAAGAGAGAATTTTAATCTCTTATATTTTGAAAATTTTACACAGCCATAGAATATTGCAAATCCCGAGAGTACGGTATCCCTGTATCCATATATTAATATCTCTAATCTGTACATATCGTCGTTGGACGTGCAAAAAATTGCGTATTCAATGTGTTTGAACGACTTTGCTAATGTCTTAACTTCCATTAAATTTTACCATCAATTAGTTAATTGCTTATTTACTTCTTCAGTGCGTTTAAACGTGGTGATGACGGAATTCAAAGTACAAACGATCAACACCCAAACCACCCCCATCCTGTTCAATGCATGACTACTTATTAACCCTTGAACTGCTTTAGTAAATTCCTTAAGGTTTCCTCATGCAATAAATTGTCTGCCACTCCTTGTTCCACACAAGCTTGGTAGATTCAAAGATTAGTCATGCAAATGGAAAAATGTGCACTTTAAGGGAGACGCAAAAAGATAACCAAGAAAAAAAGAATGAATGCAAAACAAAATAAAAGGGGAAGAAAGCAATGCCCAAAGAAAGCAAGAATATCGGAGGGTATTGAAATTAAAATATATTCTAATAAATATAGCCAGAGAAGACCTAGTAAAATTGTTGTTATATATACATACATACATACATACATACAATAAATACATGTTCTTCTGTAGTAGCTGGTAGTCTAAAAACAAACCAAAAACAATAAAAATTGTGAACAGTCAGAAAATTATACAAACGAAAGAAATAAAAAAATATCAACAAAAAGCTAAAAGGAAAGAAGAAAAACTAATAAATTTGCCGAGGGTGACCACTTATTACTCTCATTGTTGACAATTTCCAACGTTCACAAAATTGAAATGTTTTTTTTTTTTTTTTGTTTTAGCACTATGTTAGCGACTTTGGGGTGGTACTAGGCGTTTGACAAACAAAAAGAGAGAGAAATCTGTAAAGATAGATAGACTGTTAAATCAACAACTGTACCGTAAACTTTTGTGAGCTTTCGCTCTGTGCACTCTAGCGACATGTTAAAGAAACCTTCGAATTTAAAAGCTCAAGTTGAGAATGAATGTCTGCATGTATAATTTTCTTCTTTTACACGTTAACTTCAAAATCAGTTAACTTTGGTCTTCTGATTGATTGCCCCGAATAAAAGTGCATTTAGCTTAAGTTCAAAAGAGAAAGAGTTATTCGTGCTTCCTATATCAGAACTGATTACTAACAATTAGTGCCGTGCGTCTATGGTCAAGCATCAAACTTTTTTTTAAGTGAAGCGTCATTCTCCCATAACCTTAAATGGCATAACCAGTGATTTGTTTTTGTAATTTAGATCCAGTTCCGGTTTCTATTGCAGGTCCACATCAATATTCACTTTAGATTTCGGTTTCTGTTCTCGTTTTGTTCTGTTCCGGGTAGGGTTTCGGTTAAGTTTTCCGATCCGCTATAGGTTAGGTATATCGATATTCTTAACATCTTAAGCCCAGTTTTTTAGTCGTTAGTTTAGCTCAGGTTGAACTAAGTTTGCTTAAATTCAGTTGAAATTTCAACTTCAGTTAAACTGCAAATTGGGTTTATACTGAGTACCTAAGGCCGCTGTTATGATTGCCTTTCTTGCAGGCAAACACTGACAACCTAGCTAAGATAACAGCTGTTATTTGTTTATATGTTTCATGCTCTTTTTGTTGTGCTAAAAAAAAATAAAGTGATATTATAATTTAGATTTCATAATATACGCCATTTAATTAAACAAAATAATATATTATATGGATAATACAACTGATAAGATATAATTGAAAGCGTCCACTTATTCGCAACATTGTGCAACCAAGACAAGCAAATTTGCAAAACAGCTGACTGGTTAGCTGGAGTTTAACACTGCTATATCGGCCGCTTAAACTTGGTTCAAAGTTGAGTAAAAAGCTGAATGATCAGGTTAAGCTTATGTTGTTTTCTTTTCCAAACTATAAGCTCTCTATATAAGTATACATGTATATGAACATATGCCGTAAAATTGTGCTATCTCCTATTCTTATATGTCACTTCATATACCTCTAGACCTATTATTATAGCAATATTACTTGTTTTCCTACTCCTTCCTCTACCTGTTAAACTTAACCTTTACGTTGCCCTTTCTTGTTTGTTTTTTTGAGTCGCGACAAAAACACTCCCCGAAGGTCGTGGGGAGTGTTGCCGATGTGGTAGTCCTTTGCCAGATTTGGACCCAGCACTAGCCCGACTGTCGTGGAAATGATTTGGTTTTACCAGTGCGGCCTCTAGGTCTTGTCCCCTCCTCCGTAAGTAAAGAGGAGATGGCTAATGAGAGGTGAGAGGCATCATATCCATAGATCAACTTCCAAGTTGCGCGTCATTACCTTTGGACATTTTAAGCGCCCCCTTACGATTGACATGCATACCTACCTCGGGCATATACTAACCCCCTAACCAGCAGAGTTTGACCTTCCTTTTGCGCTTCAACTTTCCCCTTCCTTCTTGTTATTTTCGATCTAGCAATGCTATATTTTACATTGAATATTACTTAATACATGCCTTCTCTTTTTTTTCAGGTAAATTTTAATTTAACTAAATAACGGCTTCAATACTTGTTGAACTTGGTACAGGTGAGCATCCTAATAATGTATATTAGGTTAGTTTAAATAATTTTTTTAGCATTGGACCAGATTTTTTAATTAATACAAAAGAAAATTTTAATTTAATTTAAAAAATTTATTACAAGATATTCCAAGGTAGCCCATTTGTTTACTATACAAATAAATTTTTCGATCCAACCTAATACATATATATATACTCTCATAAGATAAACCGAGAAAAAATAATAGGAAAGGTTTACTCTAAAAACTTATTAGCCCATTATTTTAGGTATTGATTAAAACGCGTTTAACTAAATGTTTGCTAAATTTAAAGAGTCATTTAAGTTCCTGGTCAGTCATAGAATAGGTTCCATAGTCATATTAAAGACGGATTCAAGTAAAAAGCAACCGAAACAGGGTATGAAGAAGGCAAATTTGTTGGTGCTATACAAAAAACAAATAAGGAAGGAAAGGGCTGTCTTCGACCGTGCCGAAAACTTGATACTTTTCATGAATATGCATCACGGTTTTAAGTGTCCGATCCTTACTCACAATTAGTAAAAACTCTGCAAAACTGCTAATTTAAAGATACATAGCCCAAATCCCATTTATCGGAACAATCGATTGTACGGGACCTATATAATATGCAGGTCCGATCTGGCTGATTTTCACCACACACATTACACACATAATTAGTACCAAACCTGCAAAACTTTACGTTCCTAGCTTTTTAATTGCAAAATTTATAGCTCAAAACCCACTTATCGAAACTATCGATTGTATGGGAGCTATGCGTTGTATTGCTCCGATCTTGCTGATTCCGATAAATGATTAATCTCATGCAAAATGGCGGCTCCATACCAACATATTCATCAAGATATCTTAACAGCTGACATACTTACAAACATCGGACCAAAGTTATAATACCATTTTATATTCATGAAAGGTATAAAAATATGTCGGTCGCCCTGTGTTAAAGATAACAAAACACGAATACTGCACTCAACCATTTTTGATATTCTTACTATATCCAGCTGTACTAATACACAAGGTATTATAGTTTTGTCCGCATAATGGTGGTTTGTAGCGGCATAAAACAATCGAGATAGATATGGAGTTCCATATATCAAAGTTTTTAGAATGAATTTTGGAATCGATTGAGCCAAGAACGTCCGTGCACACGATAACTGGAGTAAAAATTGAGATATTTGAATGAAATTTTCCACACAGTCTACAAGGAAGGTTGCTATTTAAAATGGGAAAATCGTGGGACTACCACGAACTTTTTTTTTGATATCGAAGTTTAGATAATTGTATAATAAAAGCAGCTTTAGTAATAAGATTTGGACACTTTATTGACTTGATTATTCTATTGACGATCTTGGTGAAATTAATAACTTCAGAGCGTGCAACTGTTGGCGTATGCTGACGAGATTGATATCATTGGCCTTAATAACCGCGCCGTAACTTCTGCTTACTCCAAATTAGAAAAATAAGCGGAAAAATGGGTTTGGTGGTGAACGAGGCCAAAACAAAGTACCTTCTGTCATCATGCAAAGAGTCCGCGCGTTCGCGCCTAGGCAACCACGCCACTGTTGGCAGCAATAATTTCGAAATAGTAAAGGACTTCGTTTACCTGGGAACCAGCATTAACACCACCAATAATGTTAGCCTAGAAGAATTACTCTTGCAAAGAAATGCTACTTTGGACTGAGTAGGCAATTGAAAAGTAAACGAAAATAACACTCTATAAGTCACTCGTCGCACCCGTCTTGCTATATGGTGCAGAAGCGTGGACACTAACAACATCTGATGAGGCGGCTCTGGGAGTATCCGAGAGAAAGGTTCTTCGAAAGATTTGGAGACGGCGATTACCGAAGAAGATTTAATGATGAGCTGTATGAGCTTTACGCCGACGCTGATATAGTCCAGTGAATTCGCTGCCCAGTCCAGAAGATATTCTTATAGGCACCCGCCGGTGGAAGCAGAGAAAGAGGGAGACCACCACTCCGATGGAAGGACCAAGTGGAGACCGATTTGCGATCCCGCGGTGTTTTCAATTGGCGCCAGTTGGCCAGATACGACTTTCGTATTAAAGTTTCTAAAATGGAGGTAGGAGGACAAAACTTGCCATATCTGCTCCATTGAGGAAGAAGGAATGCTATAACTCGGTAGCTACATTGCCCTGATCACCTTCCTGATGATTTTTGTAAAATGAGTGTAGCAGAGCCCACATTAATGAACAAGAGTAAACACAACAAAACACAACAACATAGTGATTCGAGCCCGTCCACTTTAAAATAAAAGTTTACTGAAAAGGAGTTAGAAGAACAGAACATGCAATATCTCATTGACCGCCGCAGGTAAAATTCTGAAATTTCTAAGTGTTGACATTTCCATCCATTAATGATTTTTGCGAAATTTTGGAAAATGGGAGTAGCACCGCCTACAAAGTATTTCAAATTCGACTGTTAATAACTTTAGAACTATTTACGATAGAATGACAAAGCTTAGCGCAGAGGGGCTCTCGGGTAACCTCAGCAAACCGCACGGTCTCCGCAGATATCGTCGTGGTCATAGCGGGGACTACACCTATATTTCTTCTCGCGGAGGAAGGAAAAATAAATTACGACCTTCGCTTAGTAGCTCGTAGAAACGTTGCTGCCGCGCAGGCTAGGCGAGATTCAATGCGTTGCTGGCATCTATAATGGAGCAGCAGTGCCGCAGGACGGTGGGCCAGGGATTTAATTTCCGAAGTATAGCCTATCTGACCCAATTATTAACTGGCCGCAGTTACTTTCGTGAATACCTTCACAGAATGGGCAAAGTTGAAACCCCGAACTGCCTCTATTGTGGGGGCATATACGATTACACCACACCTTCATCCAAAAGGAAGATCTTCGAAAAGAGTAGATAAGATATGGTCAGCAGATACGTGACGAACTTACTTCTCATACAACGGGAAGACGGTTGCTTAGCTCATTAGCGTTAGAATAGCCACAAAGCTCACGTAGCGCGATGCCGTACTTAAAGTAATGCTAAACGCGGTCCCAGCATGAAAAAATGCCTTGAAAGGTTACACTCGAAGAGTCCCGCTACTAGAGCACCTAATAAAGAGGGCTTAAACCCGGTCCGTGCAGAAAGCATTTCCCCCTTCCACGAACCACAAGAAAAAAAATATATTAAAAAAGTATGACGAAGCTTGGTACGCGCGAGGTACGTTACTGTTGACATAAACTACAAAATATATAAATTTATGAAATTGAGCGTTGCCAGATGTGTTCGTCTAATAGCCATGTTGCATTATAAGTTTTGTACTTTACCATTTTATGTGGTTATCTGTTTTCCTCTTAATTTTAGCTGGAAACTGTATCTAGAATGTTTTTGGTTGACTTGAATTTCGAATGCTTTTCTAAATTAAATAACGGTTTTAATTAAAATGTGCCTTAGACAACGAATATGCTTGCGGGCCATTATATTTAAAATTTGTAAGGTTTCAGTTTAAGGTATTGCACTGCATTTTATATAAATTTTTGTTCAATATAACCATATTCCACTGTAGAAACTTTCCCGACTCCGTTAAATAACTTCAACAACAAAAGTCGGCGCGCCAATGACGCTGCAGCAGCAAAGCACAGCGACAGAATAACTCGTACCACCTGCCGCCATCCCTTTCGTGTTTTGTATTGCGCCATTTGGGTTTTCTTTAAGGAATTACCAATATGTAGATATGTATGTGTGTGAGTGAGTGTGCACAGGCATTCGTTTTGTTTTGGTTTAGTCACCTAATGCCATCCAACTGTTACGAAATGTATATAGTGGGTTGGGGTCGAGCCAACTAATAAATTTGTTAATCAAAATGTTAGATCCCTGTAAAAAACGATGGAGTATCAGAGTACTTCAACACTTATCCTCTTTCATATAAAAAAGGTGGTCCAATTTACATGGCGATGTCCGGTGATTGGATCACATAATCCATCTCGGAGTACCCTTTACTTTGCTTCTGAATACTCTATGGAGCACCTACGTGAGAGTACTTTCAAAATGCTGCCAAAATATTACTCCATGGAGTATTCTACACAAAAGCGAGAGAGGAGTAGGTGTTCTTCCTTTGAAAGCATTTTGGGAGTACTCTCACGTAGGTACTCTATGGAGTATTCAAAAGCAGAGAAATGGAGTACTCCGAGATGGATTAGGTGATCCAATCACCGGACATCGTCATGTGAGTTGGACCACCTTTTTTATATGAAAGAGGATAAGTGTTGGAGTACTCTGATACTCCTTAAGGAGTATTCTTTGGATCATGTACCGGAGTATTTCCGTTTTTTGGAGGGATAAATATGTATATTTGCATTCAAATGCGTTGTTTACTACAATGAGTTGTGCCGGCGGGTGGTTTCTAGCATTCCGCCACTAACAAACAATAAAACTGCACAAGGACATTTTTATTTTACGACACGTCTATGTTTAGTGCCTTTGTGTCGTTTTGTTCGATTGGAGTTGGAAAGCAAAAGGAGGCCATATATGTCGGTTTGCTACAAATATTCCACCACAACTTGACTTCGAGCGTTTCGAGCCGTAAAATGTAAAATCAAAACAAATTTCTAAGAAATTCCATTCCTTTGGCAAACGAACGAATAGTCGAATTTGAGCGTTCGCGTTTAGCAGTTGATTGTTTGTTCTACTAAAAATATTGCTATTCGCAGGTGTCGTGTGAAAGAAAGAACTAAATATTTTGTAAAATTTATTTAATTTGTTGTTACAATTTTTTTATGTGCATTCGAGTAGATTTTGGTGAAGTGCTATTAACAGTTTATGCCTAGAAATTAGGAAAACATTTCAAAGCTTTGTGGAGAATTCTCACAAATTTGAGAGAGTGTACTAAAACATTTTTAATAAATCGCGTGTCGTTTCAAACTATATACATACATATCTATTTAGGCTACGAAGTCTGTCACAAAATAGTTCTATTTTAAGTGCGAACTGACCCTTCAATGGGTTAAAGTGCATTATCCTGGCTGGTGTCAAGTGTTATTGCCCTACTACGGACGCATGAAAAAATCAATAAAATTGCAATCTAGGCGGTGTACTGCCATGCCCAATTACACAGCTGCATTGAAGGATATTTTAGTTTGGCAAATTAAATGTGAAATTGCGCTCTGAATTTGATAACAATTGGAGTTTTCAAAACAAAACTTATTTACTGACTTTTGGTGGTGAATTGAAATATTTTTAGATTCTGAAATAACTTAATTTGTTTGTAATTATGACTGTAAACAACAACAACAACAAATTGGAATGAAAAATTTTAAAGTAGCTAAGCAGCTGTGCCTAAAACTCCGCTGAGTTACATATATCGTGCCTAAGTATTTTTGTGATTATAAATTATGACTCAAAGGAAATTCCGTTGACGTGTATCCTGGAGGTAAAAATTTCTTAAAAAGCAAATTGGACCTTAAGTGGGCACTTCCCAAACCACGAAAGGCGAAACCAGACCGACTGGCAAATTGTTGTACCACTGACTTGAGCTGGCGCCCTTCCTACTTTAGATGTGAAAGTGAAACATTCAGTTTCCTGGATTGAGCGTATTTTGTCCTCTACTTTAGCAGATCCTGGCTCCTCTATATAGGTTATGAGACTACGACGAGGCGATTAGGATTAATTATGAACCCAATTCGGCTATTATTTATATATGGGGCCAAGTTTGGGACACCTCATATGTGATTTTTCTATAAAAATCCAAAATGCGTTTAACTGGTTCGTCTCCCTCAGTTCCAGGGAGTTTTGCTATTTCGCCGACAGCGCAGTTACCACGTACACCACCACTGTGGTCTGGGACTCCCATCAGTGCTGTGGTGTGCCAGCTCCGTTAGTGATTATCTGCAAATCGCAAATATTTCGTATTAAGAGAGAGACTGAACCTCATGATAAGGCCCAATCGGACTTCAGACTTAGTAGGTTTACTATTGGCGAGATTTTCGAGATATGTCGGATTTAGCAGAAAACACATGAATAGAGAGTTGACTCGTACCATTTCTTTGTCGATTTCAAAGCAGCTTTCGACAGCACCATAAGGAGACACCTGTATCCTACGTCCTGATTTTTCTGTACCAAACTAGGCTTCAGACAATGCAACTCATTCTTGTGCGGTATCTAGACTCAGGGGAAAATTGAGAAATTTCGTGATTTTCCGATGAAAAAAGGTCATACCCGCCTTGGACCTTGTCTAAAGACAAGGCAATTAAAGCCTTCGAGAGAAGAGTTTTGCGGAAAATCGATGGTCCTTTCTGTGAAACCAACGGTGGATATTGCACAACCGTTTTTGGTATAAGAGGGACAGCGAGCCCGCTACTGAGTTCGAAAATACATTTGAAGGAAAATCACGTAGGTTGTAAGACTGACATCGACTGAGGAGTAGTCGTCCGGATTCGAAGAAAACAAATTCGATTGTCTAACACCAGCTCTTGCTGAACTAATCAGAGGACCACCTGTTAAAGAACAATCGGAAAATGACCAACACAGCTCAGAAGTCTCTTGTGAACACAAAGACCTATGTCTCGGAATACAAAGATTATTGCTATCCAGAATACGCGATAATTAATGACCGGTTTCATCCACTTGGAGACCAATCTATATTGCCCGAATGTTGAGCTAATTCGCGCTTGTTTGTCTGAGTAGATATTTAACTCTTTGACACTGGACAGGGTTCTGGACAGGATACACGATTTTAGTCCATCCATCCCACTGCGATCCATTCTTAAACTAGTTTACAAATTCACTCTCCATGATTAATCTACTAATACAATCCATCTACCTATTACTATTAGGTGAGGTGGCAACTCCATGATTAATCTACTAATACAATCCATTTAGCTATTACTATTAGGCAGTGCTGTTAATTCTCTCTCTCTCTTTATGGCGCGATATACAACAGGTATATCATCATAAACCTCCTAAGAGATTTTTGCGCCAAGCTTCTCTTCCAATTTGTGGTGTGCCGATTTGAATTTTCCCTACAAATTGGTGGGACCTACAGTTTTTTGCCGACTCCGAACGGCATCTACAAAGGAGACGAATTTTTGCTGAGAAGCCTGTCATGGCAGAAATACACTCGGAGAGTTTGCCAAACCACTGCCGAGGGGCGACCCCGTTTTTGAAAAACTTTTTTCAAATCACTTTTGATGTTACCTGTACCAGGGCTCGAACCATGGACCTTCGGTGTGGTAGGCCGGCAACACTACCTCCACACCACGGCGGCCGCCATGCTGTTAATTAATGACTATTAATCTTAATGATTAGTAATCGAATTAAAATATTTTTGTTTTTGTTTTAATTGATTAATTAAGATTAGTTATTCAAATTTAGGATTAATAATCGATTAGGATTAAATTTTGCTCATGATTTATGAGGATTAATTTGGATAAATTTATTTACAAAAAAAATCCTACGATTAATACATTTAATCTAAAATATTAATTCGATTAAAATTTTAGATTAATTTGGATTAAACAGGATCAGCATCCTCATCATCTGCTGAAAAATCAGTTTCACTGCGGTCAAATAAATTTTGCCTCATCGTCACTAAACAAAAAAAATATAAAGATTTACTTTAAATATACAAATATAGGTACATATGAAATAGGTTTATATGTAAAACCGATACTTACCAATTAATGCTATAAAAAATAAATTACTTCATAAAAAATGAAATATTAAATTTACTTTACACTTAAAAGCACGTTGATCACATATGACAGCATATAACAACAATAAAAGATATGAGCACCTTTAGCATATGTGCAAAAGTAAACAAGCATGTGCAAATTATTATAAGTAATCGAATTAATATTTTAGATTAAATGTATTAATCGTAGGATTTTTTTTTAATAAATTAATCCAAATTAATCCTCATTAATCATGACCAAAAGTTAATCCTAATCGATTATTAATCTATAAAAATAAAGTCAATTTTAATTAATCGACTAAATTAAAAAAAAAAAAAAAAATTAATTGATTATTAATTTTAATCCAAATTTAACAGCACTGCTATTAGGTGAGGTAGGTGCAAACATCTATTGGAGAACAGATAAGTTAAATGAGATGACGCGAAAGTTGGACCGAAACCAAATAAACGTTCCTACCCCGAAATTGAAATAGTTTTCTTGATGGGAGATTCGATATTATATTTGCTACTGTTTTGATTCCACAATCTTTTCTAACAGCTTCGTAGCTGACTTCCTTGCAGGCTTGTGAGTATATGTTGTAGACAAAACAGGGAGTATGTCAGAGTAACCCGAAAACATATCTTCAATTCTTTGATAGTCGGGTCGAGGTACAGGGAAGACCATTGTCTATATACGATCTTGTCAGCAAATGTTTATGTCTGAGCCATCTACATATATTTGGCTGAGCTTATCTATATAAACGATTAATGCTTTCTTTTTTGCCCTAAGAGGCAGAAATGGTCAAAGCTTAGGTGAATATTTATTTCTCTTGCATAGAAATGAAATGGGCAAGATAAGAGCAATAAGAGTGCATACTCTCCAACGTTAGCAGTGGAGGTCAGTTGCTTTATTTCGGATTACATGTTAGTATGCATCCGATTTTTTGTCGCTGCTAAACGGGAGTACAAAGGTGAGATCAGAAGATATGCAGATTTTTAAGAGTTATGCATTTTAACCAATGCTAGAAAGAGCCAACAAATTTGAATTTTTAGGCGCGGAAGATATTGGAAAATTTGAGATTAGGCTCATTCTGGAACCGAATAGTTAAGGTCGTTTTGTTTACACTCTTCGCTTTTTCCTTGCTCAATCTATGCTAATACTTTTTTTATATTCAAGGGAGTTCGTTAAAGAATTATTGGCCCATAATCATAGTCAAATTAAAATAGAGTTTTATCAACATAGACATGATTCTATAATAAACGTCATTTCATGTCTGTCATAGTCAACTTAAAATACATTTTATATCTAGGACGGAGTTTTAATTTTAAAATGACGAAAATGTCATTTTAATATTTTACAATCACGTTTTTTGTTTACGGTTGTGCTTGTTACATCGCTTATTCCAAACTTGAGTTTGGATTTTTTCGCTTGTTGCTACAGATATGCTATGGTTTGTGAATTAAATAGCTGACGCAGGGTGACCTTGCAAAACATAAAAAACTTCTTCATACCACCAACCAACTTAATTTTTTTTCATAAGGGGACCCTGTTACTTTTCATTCTAGCTAGAAACTTAGTTTAATATGTTTAATTTATGTTAAGATTTTAATTAAAATGCGAATTCTTGCTGTACGGAAGCTGCCTCTAAACAATTAGTTTCTAAAAAGACTACTTTTCCTGGGCAGTAGCTTTTGTAAATTTTTCGCAGTGTCGCTTCAAATTGTTACTGTTTGTATTTTGAATACACCTCGATCTACTCGTTCTACACCACTGTGCACCACCACCAGCTCAACGTTGCCGATTGCAATCAAAAGTCAATTGCCGCAACAATAGCGTTGAAAACTTTACCGTAAACTGAAATGATTCGTGCTATGCATCCAACTCGCCCGCCAGCCAGACAGTCATTTGTGGTCGTATTAGATATCTCTGCGAAAACCATATGAATTTAAATCAATAGCGAATGCTCACATATGGAAATAAATGAAAGGGTGTTGAGCTCGTTTCACTTAACACCAACTACAAAAAACAACAACAACGACACATTTGCGCCTTTGATTGCGCATTATTTCTTATTCAATCGGTGCAAAATAGAAAATCGCATGTAAATTACCAATAGCAAAGTTTTTTAAAGTTTCAATAGTTCCAACAACTTTCAACTTTATTGTCAACATGAAATGTAGCTATTGCTACTACCAAGAGCACACTCCACCCCGCCAGCAGGGTAGGTCATAAGAAGGAAGTGTTTTGCATAGAAGTTTTCTAGGCCAAAACTCAAAAGGGCAAAGAATGCGAAAAGTGTTTCCATAGCCTGTTTGGAATATGCAAAATAGCAATGACTTTTAGAGTGTTTCGTTGCTCATTGAGCATGAATGGTCAGAAAGGCTTGCACACACATATAATTGCTAAATTCTATTAACGGTTAAAGGAGTATAATTAGTATTTTATACCCTTATGTAAGAGCGAATGTAAGTAAGTAGGTCATCAAGTCATTTATAGCGCAATAAATATATGGCTTTAGTGGCTTATAAATAGTTTGAAATACTTGGTTGTCCTTTGCTTTTAATAAGGAAATTATAAATTTTTACATCGATTAGGGTGTGTTGGAAAAAGTAGCGCACAGTGAAAACTTTAGCGGTTGTCTATGGCTCTGTGGTCTACCACGGTTTCAAAGTACCTGTGGTGAGTCATGCTTGGTTCTAGGGGACAAACAAATCGTTTTCGCCGGAATCGGTTTAATGTCAAAAGGTGATAGTACAGCAGCGTACCGGATTCATCACGCCAAAGACTGCCCTATCTTAGCACTCCTTCTTTTCAGAGAGTATTCTTTCGGTTACATGAACAACACCAAGAAATTTATTAATTTTAGAAAGAATTAAATAAGGATAGTGACCTAGCTAAGGGTAGTGACCTAGTCTAGTTGGAATAAAGCCATGGCTGTGTTATTAGAAACGAATGATAGACGTCAGTAATCGTGCCTTTGTATAGTCGACGAATTTTCTAGATTTGATTAAAATCTTTGTGTGGTACACCCTAATGCCTTGTATACTCATAGTGCTAAGAAAATGTCAAAGTCACTAAGTCTTTTGACCTAATTAGCTCCATGCTTTAGTTTCAATTGCAAGAACAGGAAATTAAATTTGCTAGCAATGACGGTGTTTTTGTCTGACTAGTAGGCTAAGAGTTTTGAAATTTACAAGTTGGGTATAAAGAATGAAAGGAAAATCTAAGTTGGACTGCTGTATTCTTGTTGAATTTTCGGACTGATATTTCCAAGTGAATCTTCGAATGCCTTGTAGTTTTTACCCCTGAATACGCTGTAGAAAATTTTAAATATGTTTGCCAAACAGTTTAGTTATGACTTTTTACAGTGAAGTTGCTTAAATTGATGTTTGCGATGTTTGACCCAATAAAATGAGCCAAATGAAATATTGAGTGGGACAAAAACTTTCAGTTGAAAAAAATTTCGGTTTTCACTTATTTTGGATAGTGAGTACTAGCCCCTGCTGAAATCCACAAAAAATTTTGAAACATGAAAAATCATCAAAAAGAAAGTAGGGTATTTTCCATCGGGATTGTTGAATTTAACCGATTTGAAAGTATTTTGTTCAGACATTTTTTAGGGGCAACAGAAAGGTCTCGCATATTTAACAGAAGTTTGGCCATCACTGACTTATATTCGCATACAGTGTGCGACAAAACTTTAGCACCGAAATTTCCTTTTTTAAAATATTTTACTGAAAAAAAAAATCGTAAGTAACTCAAATAATTTTTTTTTCAGTGTATGGAATTCATTTTTCTTTTATTCATGTTAAAGCTCATTAAATTTTATTTAATATAGCTTAATTAGTTTTAAAAATAATGGAATTTAAATGCCCCCCCTGCTCGTCGATGCATGTGCGGCATCTTACCAAAAAGTTGTTCATTACTGCTTGGAGAGTTGAGACAGGAATAGCCGCAATTGTTTCTCGAATGGATTGCCTTAGTTCATTCAAATTTGTTGGTTTTGCTTTGAAGACTTCCTGTTTGCAATAACCCCACAAGAAAAAGTCAGGTGCAGTAAGGTCAGGCGACCTGGGTGGCCAACGGAATGTGGAGTTTCTGGATATCAGCTTATTGGGAAATTTTCGTCGCAATTCTGCCATAACAGGTTGGGCTATATGAGGAGCTGCACCATCTTGCTGAAACCACACAGAGTTGAAAGAAATTCTCATTCGGCGTAATTCTGGATAGAAAAACTCTCTCAACATGCTCAAGTAACGGTCTCCAGTAACCGTAACGGTGTGACCGTTTTCTTCGAAGAAGTAGGGCCCGACAATGCAGCGTGATGAAACTGCACACCACACTGTGACACGAAGTGGATGCAATTCCGTCTCATGGAGTATCTGTGGGATGGAAGCACTCCATATTCGACAATTTTGTTTGTTTATGTTGCCGTTTAAATCGAAATGGGCCTCGTCAGACATGAAAAGACAGTTCAACATGTTTCCATCCTCTTCCACCATTTGAAGCATCTTCTGGCAAAATTCCAAGCGAATCGGCAAGTCTGCAGCGTTCAGTTTGTTGGCCATTTGAATTTTATATGGGAATAAGTCCAAATCTTTGTGCATAATTGACTGTAATGACTGTCTGCTTACACCCATTTGAGCAGATAAGCTTCTTGTCGAAACACGTGGATTGTTTTGTATGGCAGCAGCTACAGCAGCGATTGTTTCCTCCGTTCGAACTGAACGGTTTCGATGGTAAGGTCTTCTGTTGACTGTCCCATGCTCGGCAAAATTGTTTACAAGTCTTATTATGGTCCATCTGCTCGGAGGATTGCCGCCAAACGTGCGCCTATACTCTCTTTGAACCGAAACTACGGACTCCAGTGCGTGATAGCGGCGGACAATCCAAATTCTTGTTTCAGTGTCCCAGTTATCCATTTTTGTTAAATGTAAAAGTCAATCTGCAAAATAAAAAAAAAATTAACCAGATTCATTAAATAGAAAAAAAGTTATTTAATTTTTTTTTGGTAGCGGCTTTCATCAGTCACCCTGTACAAGCTCTATAATGTTTAGTCCTTTTAATTCAGAGAGAATATACATATATTAGGTATTATAAATTTGAATAAATACACGTTGTTTAACAGCTCATCCAAACAATTTTGTACAAAAAATCCGATGAACTCAAAAATAATTTTTAGTATCCAGTATTTTCTACAGATTTTCTATTGGGTTGAATAGGAAGGGGGCACGACAATACGTCAACATTATTAGCCCTACTATTTTTTAAAGCAAATCGCTATACGTTCATTCCTTCCCCGTCAAGAAATAGGATGAAGATTTTATGAATATCTTTGTACATGAAACGATCCAATATCAGCTCGGTCTTATGAATTGAGCCCACTCTATGACCGGAGAAGCGTCTACCAACCCCTACACTGCCTCAACCGTGTTTCAACGATCAAAAAGTATATTAAAAGTAAGTGAGTAAGCGTTGTCCCTTAGGCCTGGGAATAATCTTCAGAGTGTCGTAATATTTCAGAAAACTTTTATTTGATAGAAAATAAGATTCCTTGTCGTATTGTACTCGTCCAATTTAGGTGCAAAATTCAAAACAATTATTTTTTTCTTTTATCTAAAAAAGTTGGGTATAAAGAATGAAAGCAAAGCTCCAAAGTTAAATAATCGGTCTTAAAGAGCACGCCTTTAAATGGTCCTATATGGGGCGGATATCACAAATTCTTGCACACAATTTCTTGTGGAAACAAGAATAAATATTTTTAGTCGACAAAGGATTGCCCGATCGTCACTATTTGGTGTTTTTCGTGCAATAGCACCTCACTGTGCTAAGTGCTAAGGGAGCTAAATGAATGGAAAACCGTTTGTGGGACGCAAAACCAGGCCATGAAAACTGTTAAAACATTTTAAAATAGTATTTGCTGGACCCTTACTCTGTAGTTGTATTAGAAAGGCCGTTCTACTCGAAAGCAAAAAGCGATTTTCATACAAATAGGCACTCTGTGGTTCGTTAGAATTTACTTTAGAAAATAACACAGGCCGACAAAATGAGACCGATTTTTTTGACCATAAACCAGACCATACTTTCCTAAAGGTTTTCGATGCGCTGAATTCAAATCTGGACGCAGAATTGCTCTATCACGTCAGGATTTTGAGATATCCTAACCTAAATGTGCAAAAAACACGGGTTTTGTCTATTTTTGAGGTTATATATAAACGACAGATTTTTTTTTTAAAAAGCACACATGACATCTTAAAGAAGAAGTCTTTCTCTTACGAATGGCGTTAAGTTTGCTCAAATATCTTTTTTTTTTCGCTAAGGTAGAGCGAGTAGACTTATCGTAAGAGGTATGTGTTCTACTGCATCATACCTACGTTAATTCAGTAGTTTTTCAGCTATAGGAAAATTAGCAAATTTATAAACTTTAAATTTCTCTATCTTAGCGAAAAAAATAAGATATTTGAGCAAACTCAAAGCCATTAGTAAGAGAAAGACTTCTTCTTTAAGATGCTATGTGTGCTTTTCAAAAAAAAAAAAATCGGTCGTTTATATATAACCTCAAAAATGGGCAAAAACGGTGTTTTTTGCACATTTAGGTTAGGATATCTCAAAATCCTGACATGATAGAGAAATTCTGCGTCCAGATTTGAATTCAGCGCATCGAAAACCTTTAGGAAAGTATGGTCTGGCTTATGGTCAAATTTCTTGTCGGCCTGTGTAATCCAAATATAATCGAAAATTTCTTACAGAGTACGAATCACTCGAAAGAGAACAAATTTTGTTTCGAATAGAACTACAGATTGAGGGCCCTGATGTCTTTTGATTACATTTTTGGAAAATTCTTTCACGTAGTACCACCAAATAATTATTTTCAGCAAATATTTTCGACTTATGCAGATCACCCAACCTCGTTTAGCGGTTAAATAAATGAAGGGAACCGTTATTTGAAATGTTTCGAAATATATCGGCGGGGCTATTGTGGCGTTTACTGCGATTTTATGGTATTTACAAGACCTACCTTTATTCCTTTATTTGGTGCTTTATTTTTGCCGCCTGAAAAGTGCAATTCATTTTTTTAATGGACTATGAAAACAGTTTTTTTTTGTTTCATATATTTTAAATAACAAATATGTGGAATTCATCAATAAAAATATATAAAAAATTTAAAACCTGCACATATAATTTTATTTAATCATGTTTAGCAGAGGGACTTTTCATGCTTTAGTTATGTCGTACACTGTATATATCCCACAGATTATTTCGGAATTTCATTATATAATAATAAATGGCCCCTAATATCATTCGAAACTCTTGACATCTTTGCATCATCCTGAATATATATAGATTCGTTATAAGTTTAAGACAAACAGACACTAACTAAATTGTAGGTAATTCAGATTATCCTTAGAAACAATAGTATTGACTTACAGAAAGAACATTTTCTTTAGAATACGTCAAAAGATTTAATTTAAAATTATCATAACAAAGAAATTTTTAATACAAAAATACAAAAAAAAATATTAAACTGAAATAAATTAAAAAAATGGGTGACGCCGAAACGGTAAGTACACATGCAGTTGTGTTCAATATAATAGTAGTGGAATTAAATTAGAATTAATAATTTCCATATAAAATATAGCAAATTCCATGACAGAAACCACATAAAAAGAAACTTCAAAGTTTACGCAAAGCCCAGGAAAGTTAATTAAAGTTTTAAAAATTTACATCAAAACTTCAATATTTTGGGCACCATTTTTAGAAAATGTTTGAGTACTCAATTTTATAGCTTATTCAAATTTAGTATAATAATGTTTAAGTTAGAAGTACTTAAAAATTTTCACTGAATTTTTTGATTTTTTTTTTGTCAAGGATGTTGAGTATTTTTTTTCATCCCAAATAATTTTTTCTTCATGCAAATTTTTGAGCGTGTTCTAACTTGCACAATGTTAGACTTAAATTGATTGGTCTACAAAACTGCGTAATCAAAAGTTTTCTTGAAATTCTGCCAAAAAATTTAAGGATTTTAATGGCCATTTTTTTAAGGTTGGTTTACTTTTCTTAACTTTGTGTAAACTTTCAAATTTCCTTTTATGTGGTTCCAGTTGTGGAATTTGCTATATTTTAAAGAAAAGTTATTAAAAACACAGCTTCTTCTTATTTCTACGAACGATATCCATTTTAATTTCACTATTATTATATTGAACAAAGCTGTACATACAAATGTATATGCACCTTCAAAATATGCTTATTTATCTTTTAATAAAACGTGCTCCCAACCGACATTCATTTTGAGCTCCAATATTTACTTTAGTTTGATAAGATCAAAGGAAGAGAAACTATAGCTCAGTATACATAGCCTGCAGTTAACTTTTTAAGCCAGTCTCCAAAAAAGACAGTATTCGAGCTAAAGACACATTGAAGTGTAGGAAATCGACAGTCACTCATCAGCAATCAGAACTACCACGGAATTATTCGAAGTGCCACCCGTGAAATACTAGTCAAAGCGTAACTACATTAGAACTGTGCTCAATTGAAAGCATTGCTTGGGTATTAATCTTATATGTGTAGCATATTACCGCCCCTGCGGGTTAGGGGTTTAGAATATGCCCGAGGTAGGCATACCGGTCGTAAGATGCGATTAATATGCACAAAAGTAATGACGTGCAACTCGATAGTTGATCTACGGATATGATGGCTCTCACCTCTCATTTACCTTTAAGGAGGGGTGACATCACCTAGAAGGTTTTACTGGTCATAAATCGCTACCACGACAGTCGGGAAGTACCGCAAGGGAGTACCGGAGCGTACCGGATTCAAATCCGGCCGAGGACTGTTAATTTGACAACACTCCATAAAACCTTCGGGGAGTGTTTTTGTCGTTACCACAACAACAACAACCGATATTTAAAAGTTCAACCAAATGGCCAAAAAATAAATACAATTTGACCAGATGGCAACCCTAGGAGGTAGCCCCACTTAGAAATATTTTCTTTAACCCCGCCGCCAAATCTATATTGAAATATCTCATTTCAGCATAAAAAAAATCAGATAGATGACAGATGACAGCTCCATCCAAGCATGTTAAGTGGCAACACTTAGGTACAATTTTTTACAATGTAGTACCTGCATGAGGCCAAAGTAAAAGATTCTAGAAGGGCATTAATGTTACTCATACGCCCCGGTGTTATCCCATTATATTAATCGATTCCTTAGTTATACTCGCGAGTGAGAGCTTTCTCACATATAGCCTCACACGGACAGTAAAAAAGCTCGTAGCATCGTTAATCATATCGTTTGATTTAAAGTTTTTTAGTCTGTAAAGAAAAGTTGTCTGCTGCTGAACAGCTTCATATGTAGGCAAGAGGGAAAAGCGGGGTTTGCGGGTGTGAGAAATGAAGTGATAAATTATTTTAATGCAAAAAAATCTAAACAACTAAAATTTATTTTGGAACAACCTTAAAAAAATGTATAAAATCAGATTTAAGTATTTCAGTTACAGCTTTAAGAGTACTTTTTTTCAATAAACCGTTGAAATTAAATTAAAATCAAAGCAAATGGGATTAGCTTTATCCGATTTTTTTACTTTCAAAACAATAATATTTTGACGACTCAGTGAAAAATCACGTTATTTCAAAAAAATTGTTTAAAACGCCTTGTCGCAGAATTTGTTTAAAGAACGCCCTATTTCAAAATGAGTTTCGAAAACGCCCTACCTCAACGAAAATTCAATACAGTTTCAGCAAAGAAGGTCCCTGCAGTGAAAAATCAAATAAGTCAGTAAACATACTAGTATACAACTAAAATTTTCTGGTTGAAATCATACTAGTCAGAAAAAGTTCAATCCATACTAGTATACGACACAAATTTTCATAGTATGTGTTTAAGCTACATAAGCTGTAATTATTTCTTTCGTTTATTCATTTGCATTGCATGCTATTGAAATTCGCAATCAGCTTATACAATATTCCAAAGATTTGCAATCCCAAAACACAGCGAAGATGATGAAAAATTAAACTGATGTATTGATAAGTCCATTTTCTTATTTTAATCCCTGCTAGAGGTTTTGGTCCACATTTCGACTAGTATTCTATGTGTTTCGAACTAGTATGATACTGGTATAATTAGGCTTAAATTTTACTGGTACATTTCCTTCCATTTTGAACAATTATGAAACTGGTATTTTACGACCAGTATGATACTAGTATATTTCCACTATATACAAACTAGTGTTTCATGAATAGTAGATGACTGGTATGTTCTGGTCGAAATCTGGCAATTGACATCTGGCATGTTAAAAATACCACTTGCTTATATGGAAATATGACAGTTGGCTGACTAGTTGGGCTTGGTGCATATACTAGTTGTAAAGTAGTTTGCAACAAGTTTATTTGACAGCAGGAGTGTTTTTGAACAAAATGCTGAGATAGTGTGTTGTTAACAGAATTTCTGAGATAGGGCGTCATTGAGCCTAGTTTGAAATATTGACTTTTTGAAAAAAACAAAATTAAGTAAGGCCTTGTTCAAAAATATTTTCAAAGAGGGTTATACAATTTTTGATGCTTTTTAACGCGAAAGTATTCAATTTTTGTGAAAAAAAAATCAAAGTTTCTAAGCTCGAGCTTTCTTACTCTTATACTCAAGTTTTTAAGCTTATTAGAACAACTTTAAAAGCTACTCCAACAGATAAAATAATGAAATTATATAGTTACATTTTTACCTGTAGCTGCCAAGAGATTAATGACTGAAAAAATTGCAAATACCAGACTGGCAAATAAAACCCAGATTCATATAAATTTTCGCTATCGGGTCTCTATCTTAACTTAAGACTTTGCTATGTAATATATATTGTAAGAGTTAGCCCTATACAAGCAAAATTCCATACATGACATGATTCGTGTCCTGATAATATTTCAAGTCTAATGTCTCTCCATGTCGCATCAACTAATTCAGCGAGCATGTGTATATATTCTGGGTGATGAAATGCTTTCATACTAAGCAAGTATCAAAGGTAATCTCTGTCAATTTTAAGAGCAAAAGTGAGTTGAAATGGTACCCTATTAGAGCTACATATTAAAAATTCGATGTTTACTTCCAAAATTGCCTTGTGTGGCACAATATTTTTTTATGAAGACATAAATTTCGCTAACATTTGCTAACATTTATGTCAACAAAACAATTTTTATAGCGAAAGCATTGCAAATATATTCTAATTTGTATTTAAGGTAATACAATAAATCTCGAACTCCACAAATAAAGGAAACATTTCAGCAAAAATACATACATAAATACTCATCAAATTCTGTGCATTCCTTTGCGGTATTTGTTGAATCAATAAGCGATTTGTTGTCATTCATTCGGTCGACTCTGATTAAAGCCAAAATTATTTATTCAGGTCAAATCTGCTACTCTTTTGCCAAAATTTCGCAGAAAAAAAAAGAAAAAAAAAAAAAAGAAATAACGCGAAACACGATACTAGCGGCATATTTAAATATAAACAAATTAGGTTAGAGTTGAATAGCAAATGCAAGTAGACAGTGGTAATCATTTACAAACATAAACACAAATATACAGTGGTGGCTAAGGTATTAGATTAATGTAAAACTTAAAAAATGGCAACCATGATATATTTTGATTGGGATTTATTGTACAAACAAAAGAATTGAATTCTCTATAAAGCTTTATGCAGTTATAGTTATAGAGTTCGTACTGCAGATTCAAAGGAAACCTCGAGTACTTTATCTACCATTTAAACCCATCAGATTTCAGAGAATTATAAAAAAAACATTCACCGAATTCTTTCTGATATTTTGCAAATTAACTTAAAGAATGCAATGTGTTGTTTAATCGCAGAATAGGCTAGGTTGGGTAGTCTAGAGTCTAGACCACTTTAGAATTTGCTTAGCGATAGCGTCAGATTTTCGGTTTAAGCGGAATTCCCATACAGACGAGGTATTTTACAGTTACAATTTGTATATGTCAACAGCAACGTAGCGGCATTGGAGCCAGTACTTGTCTTTTCGGTTCTTTTAGACGCTGAAGAAGGCACTGAATCTCGCGTGTTAGCTAAGGCTTTTCGAATACGACGATGGATGGACAGTTGATCTTAAAGTAACTGGACAATTCTTCCTCGATAACTTCTGCGTAGACTTCAGTGTTCACACATCTGATAAGCTCTAGATCGTGTAGGAGAAAAGCATGGATTTCAATAAGAAAGCAACTTGAAATATAATTGGCAAAGCAAGGCGAGCCTCAGTGAACCTTAAGTTATGAGTCCAGTTTAACGATCAATTGAGTTCTATACTAAATTTTATAACTCATATTTTGGAGCCTCTTCACAGACCACGCTGTGGTATCTTTCATTGCTAGAGGAGTGTTGTACGAAGAGTTCAGCTAATTCTAACAATTAGTGTGCTGTGCTGCCCGGTAGGGGAAACCTTCGAGCCAAATTATCAGAGTAGGCGCTCTAGTCAGTTTATAGGATGTTGGTCTATACTAGTTAGCCTCAGAACAATTAATTCGGTCAATGCCATAATCAACTGGCCCTTATGGAGCATTACACAATGGCTTTAAGTTCCGGCCTTATGTAGAAGCTTTAAATGATTTCTGATTTCTCGGTAACTCCCAAAGTTCCTAGGGCCGTCAACCCAGACGAGCGCAATATTTGAGGAGCTTGCAGCTGCACACAGCATCTTCTTACAACTACTGATGACCTTAGAGGATGCTGTGCCGGAATTAACCTTTAGTTGCTTTGAAAAAGTTCCCACATCACGGTTCCCTTTCAGTCCTTTCTTTAGACGAACCTTGCCTTAAATTCCTTGTCAACGCTCAAAGAGGGAATTTGATAGACTGTCACTATCCAAACCTGGAAGTCCCAAGAGTTTAGTATTAGCTCTTCGCTGGCAGTAAATAATCTGAGATCTCCTTCACTCTATAAATCTTGAGATACTTAAAACCATGAAACTATGCCTACGCCATTTTTCTTTTCAGTATCCTTTTCATACCACTGATTAAGATTACCAGGTCGACAGTGTTGGCTACAACTTGGTAACCCTAGATCTAAGGCCCTGCAGCAGGTCGTTATGTTTGAAGAATAAATGTATGAAGCTTTTATTTTCACAGTGGCCCTATTATTTTGAAACCAATGTCACTATGTAAATATCTATGTATGAATTCGAAATGTATCTTTATTGAGTTAGTTGCTGTCAAAACAAAGAAAAACTTGCTAATACGTGTGTAATTTATTACATTATGCATGATAGCGCAAATTCAAAGGCTTTAACCGAATTTCATGGTTAACACACATTTAGCTGCGGTTGGTTGGGAGCTACGTACATGGCCAGGATCATATTTTGACATATGCCACATTTTAATAATTCATTACATATCTCGTTAATCACAACAACAATAAAAAATCCAAAACAAAAACATAAATATGCAGATCCGACCACCACCCACCAGTGCCCAACGTCCTCCATTTCCTAACGCTGGCATACCGCCACGTCCTATGGCGGGACCTCCACGCGGTCCTATGAATATGAGCGGCGTTCCAGGTGCCCCACCACCACGCCCAATGCCACCACCATTGCGCACCCAAGATAGTAGAGGAAATTTGTTTATGAATCCGGGTGGCGGACAACGTCCACCTCCCTTAGGATTACAAAACGTACAACAAATACGTCAAACTAGTGGTAATGGCGGTCCAATGAGTCCGACAGCACAACGCCCGCCTGGTACCTATCCATGGTCTGGGCCGCCGCCTAGCCAGCAAATGCCTGCGAATCGTCCACAAAACCTCTATGCAGCTGGTAATCCACCCGCACGACCGCCATTTGCACGCCCACCTCCTGGTGCACAACCACAATTGGGCGCTCAGCAGCCACCACCACAGCAACGTTCACCTTATCAGCAGCAGCAACCGCCGCATCAACAACAACAACCCCAACAGCAACAACAGCAGCAAGCCCCACAGCAAGTGCAACAGCAACCCCAACAGTTGCAGCAAATATACCAGCAGCAGCAACAATATCAACAACAACAACAACCACCTACGCAATATCAACAGCAACAACCATTACGTCCTACATCAGCCCCTTCGAATTATAATGAAGATGATGATGATGTAGTTGTGGGCCAAGCGATAACACCACGTAAAACCTTGAACTCGAGGGAAGATCCTATGGGGCCTGCGCTGACGGAGGCTGATAAAACAGATTCATACAGAAATACATTTGGTATGGGCGAGACATTTGCACCAAATCGTTTAGCTGATCCGAACGCGAATAACGCGAAAGCCTTATCTAGCATACGAGAGGTTTTGAACAACCACGAGGGACACGACGAAAAATCCGGCAAGAGGAGCAATGTTCGCAGTAAGATTATGAGAATTTTGCATAAAAATACCATTTAGTAGAGTGGGATAAAACATTTTTTTTCTCTTATCATGGAGCTTTGTACTTAAAAAAAATCAGACTTATTCAAACAACATTCGGAGGTGGCCAAATCAGTTTTTGAGTAAGTAATTGATCAAATGGGGTAGATACCACTGAAAACCCATTTTTCTAGAATTTTTGGGGGTTTCTGCGAAAGATAATGGAAAATCAGAGGTTAATATTTTATTTCGTATTATTTTTCTAATTTTTCTAAAAAATTAAATGCAATTTATTTTGTGTAAGAATGAAAGAGGATTGATATGTTGAATAAAAATAATTTTTTAATTTTCTTACTAAGCGAGAAACAACCACTCCAACCCACTCTACTATATAGTCAACATTAAGAGAGCTGAGTTGATCAAAACCCTATCTCGATTCATGGTACGATTGTAGCAAGCAATTGATATAACCCTATCTCAGAATGTGCTTTAAAACAAACTGAGTGGTTTTGAAAAAAAATTCTGGGATATTTTCTTTAGCTGAATTCCGAGATAGAGTGATCTTTAATAAATCCAACTATATGCTTTTATAACGAATGTACTTATTAATATCACCACTTCAGCCATCAAGTTTCCAAGTTTTGAAGCCAATTTATATGTTCAACTCTTTATGCTTTCTCGCTTGACTAGACTTTATTAAAACATACTAAGTAGCGATTTCGTTTCATTGCAGAAGGTGACAATGACAGTGGCGTTGATGAATCAACTCAGGAGAAGGTGAGTTTTGTGAACGCAGTAATGTTCGTATGTATTCGAGTTAGCAGGCATACCCAAATATATTTAGAGTAACTAAGAGCATATGGTTTGATTAATTACAAATGTATTAGTTTAATATTAACCCAGTTAGCGGTTTAGCAGGAAATTGATGACTATGCACCCTGGCCAACTTTTCTGTTGATTTGCATTCTTTTTTTTCGTTCACATATAATACACATACCTTATACGGCATCCGACGGATGCTTTCCGCAGGGAATGCGAATTGGAAATATATGCTATTCTCATAACCGATCGGCAAAGCAGTTTGCGAATAAAAATTAAGTTGATAAAGCAGTTCGTGGATTCCCATAACCGTAATCGAATCGCAAGAGCTGTCGTTTGTTTTAACTGCGATCCGCTGAATATCTAAATTTTTCAAAATTGTGAATTTGAATAAATTAAGATGGGATTTATTAAGAGCCAAATTATTTGTTTTTGAAAAAAAAAATTTAAAAAATTTCAGGTACTAGCTGTGTTTTCCAACAAAAGTTCGCTTTGGTGATTGAACAGATGAAGCTTAAAACAAATATCGCAAAAATATGTCCAAACAGCCATTATACGTTGTAGCAATTTATTGGACAAACGTGAGCACAGATTTGTATGTGTTGGAATCACCAGCAAAATCCTGTTTTAGAATATAGATGAGAATTTGCGCTTGAAAAAGTGCTTATTGAAAAAGTAACTACGCGATTCAATTTGTTCAACGTTATTCATCTTCATATTTATCCATTTTTTACACAATTCAGATTCCATTACACCAAGAAGTTGTGGAAATACTTTCGAAACTGTTGGTTACCATTCCAATTCTTTGCCAACTTCATTTTGGTAACTTCCTTCAGCTAAGACTCGAAGGCATAAATACAGGTTTTGCTGACTCCTCTCGATATAACCACTGGAGGGATTTTACGGCAAATTAGGCCTAAAATGTGCATCTATGCATTTTTATTTAGTCGAAACTGCCAAACGACCTTTGGAAAATTTTCGAATTTAATTTGTATTGTTACTTTTATTATTCATTTCACTTACTCGACATCGGCCAGTTTGAAAATTTTAAGTGATCTATCCCTCAAAAACTGTCTGACACATGCTGCATTATTTTTCCCCGCTTTATTTAAGTTGAAATAATTTGCAATTAAGTAAATTTTGAATCATAACTGAAAGTGCAGTCAAACGCCAACAACCTTTTTGACACTGAGTCGGTAAAGCAGGTATCCGACGGTTGTGGTAATAGCGTAAACTTCGCCAAGCAAGGGTAGTGCGAATCGGATGTCGTTCGCCTAAGTGGAATTCGACGGTTACCGTAATAGGCATGACAATTTTAACAGGCCCATGTCTGTAGAGCTTGTATGTATTTTCGTTAGCTCATAATTTATAATCTGCTGCATAGAATTCGATGAATTTATCACCCGCTGTAGGCTAAGTCGCTAGAAGGCTAACTCCCGCTGTATACAGGGGTGCCAATAAAAGTATGTATACTCAAAATTTTTCTATACAAAAAGTCAAGAGGTTGAAATCTGTATAATATACATATACAATATATATATTATAACAGAACACGACTTAGATAACTACACGTAAATGCTCATAAATCTTTCGAAAAACCATTTTATGAAATACTCCCAGAACCACCTCCTTAAATGTTGTCAAGGACGGGTACGATAAGTGACTAATATTATTTGAGTGAGTTTTATTTTCGGTCGCCGAGAGAGGACTTTACTTCTAAATTGCTTACTCAGCCCGAGTTGTATTTGTTGGCAAGTGTAATTACAGGTGCAATCCTGTATTTTTCTTTGTAAGGCTAGTACAACTTCAGAAATTAAGAATGCACTGAGAGCAAAGGTGTACCACTAAAAGCACGAGATTAGTGTCTAGTAAAAATGTCACTTTCCTCAACTTCAACATAAATGTCAAAGTGTTTTAAAAATGGTGGGAAACTAAATCACATCAAAAAAGAAAAATGCACATGCAGTTTCAAATAAAATATTCACCAGGTACTTTAAAACATCTACATGATATTTTCATGCATTTTATTTTTCCCATTATTTAAGTTCCAAACTTCCTTCTCTTTTGTTTAGATTTTTTTGTCAAATGCCCAGGAGCTGTTCCTTAGACATTTTACTAAAAGTAGTAAGATATCTTCTAATAACAGAAAAATTTTAGGATTGTTTTTAAATTTTTCGGGCACATTACTCTAAATAATCTTTAATACTGTTAGCAAATAGAATTGTAGCTGACATCCGAAACATCAGTTTGCAATGCAATACTGTGATACGAAAACCGCAGTGGTGCATTGACATGATGCTTTTGTGATACATTGCATAAATCATGATTTTCTTGAGGAACGCAACCCGCGTATTATGATTTTGATTATTTCCTGAGGTTTCGTTACAAGCAGATCTGTTAAATAATGATTACTAATCGTAATGATTGCCGGTTTGATTAATTATTTTTTTTAAATCCCTTTAATGATTGACAATTCACAATAATTATTTTCCAATTAACTAAAAAATAATCAAACAAAATATGGATTTTTTACGATTACGATGTTTTGATTACTTTTGATTATTTTGAATTTTTTTTAGTATTGTTGCAGAAGCACATAAATATATACATCAACAATACGGAAAAAAATCAAAAATAATCAAAAAAAAAAAATTTAAAATAATTATAAGTAATTAAACACTTTTTTTTGATTATTTTTGTCTTTTTTTTCAATAATCGTAAAAAATCATGATTATTTTTTGATTTTTGCTAATCGTAATCAATTAATAATTTACTTTTCTTGAATTTACTTTCCAATTAAAAAAACCGTCTAATTAATTGATTACTAATTACAAATCAAATTTAACAGGTCTGGTTACAGGTTACCTGAACGTTTCGTTACTGAGGTAGCGTTTCTATTTTTGTTCTTACATCTCGCGTTTCACGCAAACAACGAAAAGCTTCGTGCATTTCAAAATTCGGCATTCATATGGTCAAGAAAAGCGGGGACAAATCTCTTCATGCCTTCATATTCACGTTAAAGTTTCTCTCTCCAAGTGAAAATTAATTTTACCAAAACCAATACACCAAGCATTTCGCTACGATTCTCAAGAGAGAGTAGATTTATAAGCTTCAACCGGCTTTTGCGTGAGGCAAGATTTTCTCTTGAAATCCCGGTAAGAGCCCCAAAGCAAAAACAAAAATAATTTTTGAACTGACTCGAGTTTGTTACGATAAATCTGACACCGAGTGTTCCAAACGATAGATGCATATTCATATATTGTTTTTAGATGTTACATATTTTAGCAACTGCGTCGGACTGTCAGCTTCGTTAATAGTACACCGTAGCACAGAGTTAGTGACATGAAAAGTGTCTTAGCATAGGTAGATAACACACCTCAAATGGAAACATACGATTTGCCTAAAACTACTAGTGAGAGAGCAACATTTTCCAAATGTTTACTGGGAAATCACATTAAGGAAACGTTAACGATTTTCAATTAATTTCTTTGTCTTTTTAAATAAAACCATAAATGGTAAGCGGAATAACGACGAAAATGTGAAAACTCACAACTACATACACACACATGTATGTATGTAAAAACCGGCGATTATAGTGATATACGCCAGGGTTAGAACTAAAGAGAAGAAAAATAGTAATAAATTTAATATCCGATTTCTTAAAGTTAGGTAAAATTATTTTTTTTTTGTAAAGAAAACACGGAAGATGGACGAACTCTTTACTTTGGTCCCAGTTAAAGATTTGATACGTTGAAATTATGACTAATTAATATTGGGAAAAATGATTATAACTAAGTTTTAGTTGCAATTTATCACAAGAGATTGACCTTTCGAGTGTAATCTCTGATAATGACGCCGTTTCTTTTTGGACCAGTTATGGCCATTTATGAGAAAAAACTAAAAATGAGACAATTACGATCCGTCGAACTGCTACATGTGGTAAATATTAAATTGGCAAACCTTACTTTCTTCAGAGCCAACTGATGCCAATTTAAAACACCAGGGGATCTCAAATCGTTCTACACTTCTCCCATTCAACGGAAGTGAGGCCTATCTCAGCTTGCACCTTTTGGTCTCTATAAGAGCACCCTCTGGTCCCTAGCAGCTTTATTTGTTTGCATAAGATGACCTAGACAAGGTGGCAAGGTTTTTTGAAAATGATTTAGAAAATAATTAAAATAGCTGTTCTCCGTAGGCGGATTCTGATTCTTAGGACCGATATCTAAATTGTTGGTTGAATTTTAGCATTCGGTGGTTGGCGTTGACAATTATTATGGAGTTACCGTAAAAAAATAAAGTGAAGTAAATAACATTATCTTTTCTTCTTTGTGTTGGTAGCGCTGGAACTCAAATACAGTTTCGATGAAATTTTTTTCTTAGGATTTTAGACAGAGACAAATATACAAGTGAAAATTAAATGGGCTTGCCAGGAACACTTTTCATTCATTTACTAAGTATTTAGACTACTAGCACATGCATTTGCAATTTATAAGCCTATTTAAAGCTAAAATTACACAGAAATCGCCATACTTCTGTGTAAAATGTTCTAACGCCCTGGGACAAATGTGACTTGTAAACATAAAATCTAAGCAAAAAAAGTTTATATCGAATTAATCTGTGCGCAAATGGCACACTGTAATTAACACTTAACGAAAGTACTAACATAAATATTTTATTTATGATTTTTAACCAGCTAATATAACCATAATTTTACTTAAAACGAGAAATATTTAAATGTATTTTTAACAATTTCTCCTTTACCAAAATAATTTATACACCTCATTAAATTTGCAATACAACACCATGAAATGCTCAAAAAGCTTTGACTGCAACCCCAAGTACATTAAAAAGGGGAATATAATCAGCTGATTGGTGCTCAGTTTTGCTACTGGTTAGACTGTGGTAGTCGGTTTAGAGATTGGGTGGAATTTTTATATAAATACATTGCTTTTTCTGTGGGGTCAGTAAAAATATTTTTAAAACTCTGTAGCTGACCATTTTTGATATTTTATTTATACAACTTTATCAGATTAGGTTAGGCAGCTCAGCAAAAATACTGTGTATCGCTAATATTTTTATAAACCTTCGGAATTCTACCGCTACTAAGAATAATGGGGTCTATTGGCAATTCCGATAGAACTCCCAAAGGAGAAAATGTAATCACTAGAGAATTCAGTCGATTCAATCAGAATTTGGCAGTGAATTTCAATAAAGTCGATAGAGATCACTAAACTCTATTATAGTTTTTCCCCCGCCGGCAGTTCCGTCGGAATTGCTGATAGACTACTGTTTATCTATAAAGGGGTAGTAGATTATGAGTAAAAAGTAGTAGATTTGAAATTTGAAATCTTAGTAGACCCACTACGATCGTAGAAAAGCTCTTACCCTGATCTAAGTGTACATACTTAATGTCATAGTTATGATGAGCACGAGTGATTTTTGAAAGATGTTTAACCAACATTATTACGGCGCCACGCTTCAATAACGAACACGCCCACATACGACACATACCAAAAAGCGCGCTCAACCTGAATTACATAAACGGGCCCGTAGTAGACGCATACATAAATTTGTTCTGTCTTGATGACCTGCCTTTTCTAATAGATAGAAAGAACTATAGCACTGGTGAGCTGATGATCTGCTTTGGCCTCATATTTTCCACCAACTCAATTTCTGCCATTCAGTGCTAAACAAGCGATCTCAGCGATACAACTAAATTGCTACATTTTATAAATTTTGAAACTGCTGTGCAGTAAATTATTAAAATATTTATATTGTGCAATATATTGTGCTAACAATACTCGCATATCGAACAGAAGGCTTATCAATAAACTGTTGTACATATAAAAATATTGAACAGGTGTGTAAATTCCAACAGCTGCTCAGTGTGATATGAAAATGTATATGAACACATACGCGGGTCGGTCTTGATTATGTATGAATTCGGTAGAAAAGTAAATAGCGGCAGGTAGCTTGAAACTTTTTCACCTTGTCACTGACACGAAAAGGATATGAGTACGTTTTTTGTATGGGAAATACAAACCATTACAAGTGCACAGCTGAAGTCAAGAAAGTTTTACTTGTAAATGAAAAGTGTAGGGGGAAGATTTACTTACACGGCTAAAAATTTAAGCCTAAATTTGAAACCATTCGTGGGTTTAAGCAATTTTTTAAACGTTTTTGTAATAAATTCCAAACCGTTTAAATACCTACACCAATTTTGAATTAAATGTGAATTAGATTTAAAACTGAACTGAAAAAAACGTTTAAGATTTTTTTTTAATTTTTTTCATTTATTTCTGAAAGCTTTTTCAAGTCATTGAATTTTTCTCAATACAGTTTTGTGTGCGTCGTAGCTCAGTGGGTGACTCTGATGCGGGGGCGTCGGTTCGAATAATGTCAACTAATACAAATGCCTTTTATGATTTTTAATTGTTAAGACATTGCTGGTTTAAAACTTAAATTCTTCTCCTCACGGTCATTTTCTCGAAAACTGGCACAATTTAAATTCCAAACCAAATTTGGTCTGGACATATAGATTAGAATTTTTAGCCGTGTACCAAAAAATAAAAATAACTAAATTGAATTGTACTTAATATTTGTAGACATGGTGACGCAAAACTTTTCATCAAATTTCCTTTACACTAAAAATTTTTTGAGTGAAAATTCGTGTGGATCGATAAGAAAGAGGGTTGTCTAGAAAGCGGCAAGTTTTAGGATAAATGAAACAGTGAAATTGTTGTTTAATACTAACGTGAAGACTATTAAAAAAATATTAAAGATATGAGCGATATAAGGTGGGTAAGAAATTTTAGAGCCAACACTTTTTAAATATGAAGAACGATTAATTGCCTAGAATTTTTCTGCAGCTAATTCTCATTGCGTTTGTGTAACGGTTGATTAAATTTAGAAAAGGTTAGAGGTTGAGGAAATTAATGGAGGCCAAACATGAGTTCAAGCGTCCAAACATCAAACCATCTGCTCAAGTAACCAGTTTTGGCAAAACTAACAGCGATTCTGGCGGCTATGGAAACGCTCTCAAAAACAAAAATTGCTCAATAGAGAAAAAAAACGTTACCACCTTTTTTAATGGTTACAAAATTGGACTGCAACTTAAGCCGGCAGAATACCAAAAAGGTGCAAAAGTTGTCACTGCGAACATGAATCACTTTTGTCAAAATTCCCTTTCAGGCAAATGGTGGCAGTTGGCCCGGAATGGCAGTGAAACCGGGCCACTACTATAATGACCTTTTGTGATGCAGAAGGTGAGACACATCTTGTCCCATCACAGATCTGCCATGACAGGTTTGTCAAGGAACTTCTTTGCGCAACCCATCGCAAGTCTGAACTAGTTCTTTTAACCTATCACAGTTTTGCCGTAAAAGTCTCTACACTCGTACGTTGGCAATTGGGCACCTACAATGACAACACAATATTAAAGTTGCCGGTAATTTTCATTGTAATGAAGCAGAACTGTGACGGGTTGCATTTATTTGTAATCGGTATGTGATATATCACTTTGCCTTGTCACGGAACAAGTATTTGGCATCACAGTCTTGTCATACTACTATTTTCCGGGACGTATCACAAATCTGACATCACAGACTCATCAAGTAACTAGGCTTTTAAACCTATACCAAGTCTGCCACCATGGTCCCATCACATAACCAGTTCTTCCAACCCATCACAAATTTGCCCCAAAAGTTTCTATAAGGTAAAAATTGGTCCACTTCAATGACAACTCCATGTTTAAGTCGCTGGTCACTTTAATACTTATGAGCCCGAAGTGTGATGGGGCTATTATGTTTGCGACCGATATTTGATATGTCACGTACCAGTTATTTTTCCTACAGGGTTACTTAAGTTGTTTACGTCATATATTTTAATTTTTGGATCTTGCTATTAATGGCCATGATCATTCTGAAAAAGTCGTAATCAAATACTTCTGACGAAAGTCCGATAAAACTAGGGGTTAGGCCAAAAGCTAAGTTTATGTTAAAAGAGTAGGTTCTTTTGGGAAGCTGAGGAGATGATTGTTATCATGAGGGGGCATACCACATGCAGGGCATATTTAAGTTTGGCGGGGTTTAGTCTTAAGAGGATACAGTTTCCAGTGTCCAGATCTAAATTGGGACAGAGTGACTCTAGTCTACGTAAATGGAACGATTCTTTTTAGCTATTTTAAGTGGTTACAACTTCACCCGTCAGAAGTATCTATCAATTCGAGAGTCAGCCTGGGCACTCTGTCTGAATTCTTATTTAGTTTCAAACAACTCGGAGGGGTTCCTTTCAAACTGCGGTGCCCACTTCTTGCTACCGAAGAGGTGATGCGCGTCAATTCTTTCGCAATTCGCTCTATTAAGGTCCAATCACTCAATTCACAGTGGGCATCTATCTTTCGTACAATACGAATGAGATTCTTTATACGATATGAAAAAGGTTTATTTCGCTATAGTTTGCGCTGTTTGCAGGATCTCCTTTTATGTGCATTTTGAAGAGAGCATCAAAGCTTAAATTCGGGACTTAATTTTTAGAGTCGGGATATTGGTTACCGAGGGACAATGTCATTTAAATATTCCTATCACTCAGATTTTCTGTCACCTCACACGCTTGCCTGTCAGCAGAACTTTCCTTCATTCCTTCTTTTGCGTATCGATAGTGAGAGTTTCCTACTTTCTGAGGAAAATGAAAGTTTCTCATCTACCAGTTTTTCTTTCGCGCTCTGTGGAGGGAGTAATATGTTCCCCTACTCATTTCTTTCATTCTCTCTATCATTGGTTGCAGGAATTCTGTTCCGTGGTTATTGGGAAGATCACTTCTGGTTATTCTAGTATTCTAGTTATGCTCAATCCTGATACTACAGATGAACTCCCATTGAGTGATGTTAGATCGTAGGGACTGAACTTACCGAGAGTGAAGAGAATCCCCTTGCTGTAGAACCCGCCAATCAAAAACTTCTTTAAACCAATACAAGATCTAATTTAGGCAAATTGGAACCACCCATATGATATAGCTACGAAAGGAAATACGAAGCTGCAGTGGATCTATTCATAGCTGCTCTATTACAAGACAAATTCTGAAATAGTGCTTAGCAAATTAGAAATGAAGATGATCTCCTTGTTATTAAGCCCAATACCTTTTATACCACCTTGTTGTCTTCCGGACAAAAAATGTATATCCGGGCAATAATATGCAAAGTAAGTAAACATTCAATAAAACAACAAAGGTAATCAACGAAGCCAAGCAAAAACTTTCTGAAGGATAATTTGGAACAAATGTTTATCGATGAGTATGAAATGAAAAGAAATAGCGTAAATGGGCTGTAGACTTCTACTAGTCGACAAGCACAATATCTGTTGGTTGTGTCGGTTTGGAAGCCTACAATGCGCGAGCCCAAATTAGCCTTGAAGGGCCAGGGGTATGGTAATAATATTTATGTTTTTCGCATATCTCATTTGTGTTGTTGCTAGTTGTTGTGGTGTATTTCGTTTAGTATGATATTTTTAATACAAATGTCTCTTACACTAAAAATACAACAAAAAAGAAAAAGAGAAAAAAAACTGCTGTAACTCTACGTTGTGTGGAATCGATAAAACAATGAACAAGAATTTTTGCAAAATCACATTCGTCTTTTGTAGTCATAAAGCTCAAATTAGTCGAAATTACGAAGTGTACAAAAACGGTGTATTATTATTATCGTAAATTATTTAATTAAAATAAATAATTAAAAATGCGTGAAAATATGAATTTGGTGTTTGCAGCTGACTCGAAGTTCTTAGTTGTAATACAAGGATAACCTAACCTATCCAAAGCGATGAGCTGAATAGATATTTACATGATATACATGCATACAACTGTTACAAATTTTTTATATATTTTATTATATGTTTAGGAGCGTAACGGACCCGGATCACCCAGCTCACCAGCTAAAACTCCCACATCCACTACTTCGAAGGGGGACAAGACAGGTGCTACTTCACGCCCACCAAGCGCTACACCATCAAATAAATCATCCAAATCACGTTCCACATCTCGTAATCGTTTGCTATTAAAGACTCCAGAACCGGAGCCGGTAAAGAAAGGTGAGTCAAAATTTAAATATTGTAGTTCTTTTTCCCCAAGTTTTCTGGAGTTTAAAGTAGTCAGTTAATTAGAAATACCGACTCTCGCGCAGTCTTCCTCCATTTGCTCAACATAACGCTAGTAAATTTGTGCTCATTTTATGTACCGTAAGGGATCTCCAGCACGGTTTTATAAGTACCAAACCTCCTTAGACACTGAAGCTTAACCCTTCATAATTTTGTGTGGTACAAAGACCCCTTGTAAGTGCTTTAACCTTATACCGAAATCTAAAAAAACTTAGACCATAATTTTTTCGCTATAAATTATCGGAGTATATGCAAATTCTATTATTCTCTTCCAAAATTGCCGTTTTATTTTGTTTTTATTATTTCAAAGCAGTGGTCGGCAAAAAGAGATGATTTAATATGTCAATGTGTTAGGATGTTAAACCAAATATGAGCTTGCATTGCTACCTTACAGTAAAACATGAAACTAGTTTTTAGAAAATATACCAATTTGCAACTAGTCCGAAAAATCAAATTTGAACCAAGAAAATCTTGAAATTTTTCGAGAATACTGGAGTAGCCAGAGTTGCGAAATTGCTAATAGAACTTTTATTTTTAAATTTGATGCTACCAGTAGCAGAGCTGGAACCAGTGTTCTCTCCCATTTGGATCCAGTACTAATCCACAATGTCTGGAGCCATTTAAATTATTTACACTTAACAACTACCACTAAAATTCAACTATAACTTCGACATTGTTTGTGACAGATCCTATCCTATAAGACAATTCATAAGAAATCGGATACCAATAAAAACTATAAAAAATTTTAGCTAAGAACAAAACAAAAAAGCCTTTGAACCTTTTTTCGAAAACGGGTTTTCTTCACAATAGATGTATTTCAAAAATAATATTTGCAAATAAACTTGGTTTTTAATAACAATTATTTAAACAAATTAATTTTTTTAAACACAATTGTGTTCGAAGTTTTATTTTTGTGTTCCGAATAGAAAAAGTTTGTAATTTGCACTCGGACAGTCGGTATCGCTTTTGGCGAGCAGCGCATAGCGTAGTTGACCCTACATACAATCATAACCATAATCATAACTATAACCATAACTATACCCATTACCATACCCATTACCATACCCATTACTTACCCATAAAAATAGCTATAACTATAACTATAAGCATAAACATAACCATAACCATACCCATACGCATACTCATACCCATATCTATAACCATAACTCTAACCATAACCACAACTATAACTATAACTATAACTGTAACTGTAACCATAACCATAACTATACCCATAACTATAACCGTAACCATAACAATAACCATTACCATAACCATAAGCGTAATCATTACCATTACCATAACCATAGCCATACCAATACATATATTGTGAAGAGAACCCTTTTCGCAAATACCAAAAAAATGTTCATCCGTATATGTCAAACGAGTCGAGAGTGGTAAATTTTTGTTCGAAATGTTTAAAAATTCTTTATTATGTATTTAGAATTTAATTACTTAAAACTGGGCAGTGCCTATTTGTTAAGCTTTGAACCACCATCTTAATTTCCTATTCATAGAATAATTATTTTTCTTTCTTTCAGTACCAATGAATAAAATTCAAGTTGGACACGCTCCTTCACCAAATCTAAAAGCCGTGCGTTCCAAAATTGGTTCATTGGATAATGCCGGCTACAAGCCAGGTGGTGGTCATGTCAAAATTGAGAGTAAGAAAATTGAAATAAAAGCCGCCCCACGAATTGAGGCGAAAAATGACAAGTATACACCGCGCGGAGGCGAAAAGAAGGTAGGAGCAACACGAACATTTTGATATTTATTTACAGGCAATTTTTGAGGCAGATTTTAAGTACGTAAAATGAAACTATAAGTACATCGAACATAATGAGCAAATTTCAAATTGTAGTTAAATATTCAATATCTTTTCAAAATCAACTAGACCAATTTAAAACACAATACACATCACAAAAGTAATAGCGCGTACATAGCATCGTATATAAAATAGGCACAGTATATTAGCCACTGATTTGATTAGTATGCAGACAAATTTTTGTTTATGGTTTTGTTTTTTGAGAACGATAATTAAATTTTTAGTATGTGTGTACGTATGTATATGTAAGTTTTCTTTTTTTTGAATGTGAAGTCTTCGCCTGCTAAGTTTTTATCTAACATTAATTGAAGCTTTCAGAGAATTTAAAAGGGGGTAATCGAAAGATCTTAATTAAAAAGTTTTAAAATTACCTGAGCCGATGAAGATTTTCAAATTGATGCCCGAATGTATTTTTAACCCGGGTAGTTAGAAATACTGATTCAGCATAAGAGTATCGCTTTGGGTGGAAGCTATAATTATATACCAGCATAGCATTAGCGGTAGTATTGCTGGTCTACCACACCGAAGGTCTAAAGTTCGAGTACTGGGACAAGTAAAATCTAAAGTGGTTTGAAAAAGTTTTCTTAAAAGTGGGATCGCCTTTGACAGTCTTTTGGCAAACTCTTCGATACCGTTCGAACTTGTAAAAAACTGTAGGTCACACCAATTTGTAGGAAAAAATTCGAAGCAGCACATCACAAATTCGAAAAGAAGATCGGCGCAATAATCTCCTCGGAGTTTTATTATGATATACATTTTTATTTTTATAGCATTTTAGTGTTCATCAGTCTGCCGTTAGAGATTAAGGTTCACTCGGAGAGCTCATATAGCCTCCGGCTGTGTCAGGCAATCAGACAACTTTCGTCCAGCGAGTCAATAATTTGTCAACACATATACTATTCAATCCAAATGCCGACCCCTCACCTACCAAGATGTAAATCTTGTTACAAATATGAATGTGTACTACAAGTGTTTGGCAGGCGATTCTCTTTCGACCACAAGCTGCTTACGGAAGCGGTTGATGGGAGAGTCGAATCACCTGTTACTTTTGACATGCTTATGCCCTGCAGAAAATTGGACTTGCTCAGAACTATCCCAGTTCTAGCTCAATACCCAAGCAATGCTTTCAACTGTCCACTTTTACATGGCGATCTCATTGGCGGTGGCAGTTGTCACCAGTGCATTACTTTGCAACTCGTCCTTAACAGGTTTCCGTTTCGAAAGTTCTTAGATAGTTTGGCTTTGGCTAGTTCTCAACCTGTGCGATTTTATAAAAGTTTTGGGGTAGTTTTGGATGTTGATAAGTGATTATCGATATCCAATATTTCAAACTGTCTTTAAACTTTAACTTTTGTAATCCGCACAGGACGATTCACAAAGCGCGTAGCTCAATACTGTCTCTTTTGGAGACTGGTTCGCAATTCCACTGCAGAATATCGAATCGGTCACACTAGGGATGTTACGAAGCTTCAGTTAGTAGAGATCGGAATCTCCGATTGACTTAGACGTCATTGCTATTTAGGTTCGGATTGTCGAACGTCTTGATGTAGATTTAAACTTTTTTTTAAATTAATTTACTTCAGTCTAGTTATATCTAAACGTCACAGACTAAAAACAGTTTAAAAAATTCGCCTTTAATGCAACTACTAGGTATATATTTATTAGGGCTCTTGTTTTCAATCGATTATCCGATTAGTCGATTATAAAGAGCTCTTATATTTATGTGTCTTGAACCGATTTCCACTTTTGGTTTCTATACCGGTTTTGGTAAATCAAATTTGAAACATTCAGCTCCCATTCCGATTGCGTTAAGCTTAATTCCGTAACATCCCTAGTTCATACGACAGTAGGCTTAGTACTTTGTGGTGTTATAATTATAAAATATAGCCGTGGTTACTGATCAATTTTGCATATTTCTATAAAAATACTTTTTTAAAACAACAAAAAGTTGTCAGGAAAAATTTGGAGACGCTTTCGATATGTGAATTTACCTATTTTAAAAGATTTAACCTTTTCTGGTTTCATATTTGGAACCTCATATTGCGCCATACTTGTTTAGTAGCGCGTAGAGTTGGCAAACTATCGAAGCTGGCGACGGTGTTAGACTATCACGAAAATCGATTGATTATGGATTACCGATAGTAATTGCATTCTACTATCGGCATTCCAAAATATATTTATTCTAGGATATTTGAAAAAGACTATCAATCATATTTCCTTCATCCCTTGTCAAGGTTCTAGTTATTTAACTACATAGAACAGAGAGTGACTTCTGCTGACTGATTAACAAATGACAGTTCCAATGCGTCATCTCTTACTGGCTTGCTAATATTTCACAGCATTAATGCATTCAAAATTCCACTTTTATCTTCGTTTGAAATTTCATTGTGAAATGTTCGCTACTTATCGCTGACAGAGACTATCCATAGTTTACGATCTCTACTTCTTGATTCCAGTCTGTGATCAATTGACATTAAAGTTAAAGAAGACATGACAAAAAATATTTATACTTGCACACATATGTACACACACATACACGCGTACTTTGTAGTGAAGCAATTTCACAGTTGAATAGTTTTCAGATTTCTAAGTTGTGATATCGAACACTATTGAAGGTACACATCATGTAGCTAGTACTTTATCGGTTCATTTGTTACATTAGATAATGCTTCGCTCCATTTACAGAAGTCAAAACGATAAAAATGGTATATTGAAGTGAATAAGTACTAGTAAATTTGGGAATAAAATGCAAATTAAATTTGAAGTTCAGGAAATGGGACTCGAGTTTTGCAGATTGAAAAGTGGAATGATTGATAGTACATATATACATAGGTTTTTAATACGTATGAACATCAGTTGAAATATACATATGTATATGCATAACAAATCTTTATGATTTTTGTTTTTTTTAACATTTATAGAACAAGTTTGTATTTAAACTTATTTGCACTCAATTTATTTCTATTGCAATTTCGTAAATTATGAATAAAACAGATAATTTCAACAAAATTACAATGGAATGCCAAATCGAAAATTGGTTCTTTGGAAAATGCCAACCATAAGCCAGGTGGTGGTGATAAAAAGATCGAAACAATTAAAACGGATTTCAAAGATAAGGCTAAACCCAAAGTGGGTTCGAAGGATAATGTCAAACATACTCCTGGCGGTGGTGATATAAAGGTAAGGTGTTTCCTGAGGAGCTGAAAAAGTGTAGTTATTTTCGTGCCCGAAATGTTGGGGCGTATAAGTATACTATTTTTTTAATGTTTCGTACGCATGTAAAAACTATTTTTTTTTTTTACTTTTATTGGACCTATATTTACATAATTTTGTACTACAAGTTTCGTACTAAACTGGAATGCTTTAAATATCAATTTCTTTTATATTGAGGAAATTAGCTAAGCAATTTTTCTAGTCAAGCATTCGTTGAATTCTGAAATTTGCATGCCTAATTGAATCGGGTGTACGAGTATATTGCAGTTTTGAATGCCTTGCGCTATACAGCTTCTGCTTTGCTAAGAAATTTTAATGTAGCTTTGAATGCTAATAAATTTTTCTGAATGCTAATAAATGAATTCTTTGAAGTACAGTAAGAAAAATACATAGATTAGAGCTGGAAAATAATCGATAATAATTTTCGATTTTTTTGTGCGCAGAAAATATATTGTTGCTATTAACAGTACTATCAACTTCTACACAAACTATCAGCTGCTTTAAAATGTTATTTTTCAGAATTATTTGAAAAAGTTGTAATGTTAAAAATAATTTTTGAAAACAAGAAAATTTAAAAAAATTCCTAGTTTTATAAGCAGTTTTATGGTTCATTAAATTGTATACCATTTTTTGTTTCGATTTAGAAAGGAGCATTTTTTGTTTAAATTTAGAACGGAGCAAAATCATATTCAGGCATATTCAGAACTTACATTTAAAATTTAGAACTTCCATTTCAAATTCAAAAAAAATCCGTATTCGAATTAAGAAGAATTCAATTCAAATTCGTAAATTCGGTTTCCTATGACGAATTTTTCATCTCAAGTTTAGAAAGTAACATTTAAAATTAATAACTTTGTTTTCAAATGCAGAAAGTTAAAATTTAAGCTCAGAAATTTTCAATTTAAATATAGAATCTCAGAATTAAATTTCAGAAAATTACAATCTATGTTTAAATTTTCGAGACTTAAACTATGGAAATTTTAAGTCTTTAGTTAAGAAAATTATAATTCACGTTGAGTAATATCCAATTCCAATTTAGAAAATATCTTCAGAATCCAGGTTTTCAGCCCCACCGTCAAGCATATTCCAAGCAGGACAGAAGCTAATTGGCAACAAATCGAAAAATCACATATTATTTTATATTCACGACTATCGATGGCGACTTCAAATCATCGTTAGTTAGAAACAATGATAAATATCGATATTCCCATCTATTATTTTTCCAGCTCTAACTTACCTACTTACATTTATTATTGTTAGGAAAACATCCATTTATAGCAGTTTCTTCTTATTAAATAAATACTTATAAATTGTATTGCGAAGGTTCATGGATCACAGTTAAAACTACTATATTGTTGTGTCAGACTTCGTACATAGACGAATTTGGTTAGTTATTAACAGAGATGTGACAAAGGTTTGAGCATACAAACGTTGGATAAAGTTCCAATGATCTTAATCTCAATTAATTATTTGACGTGCATTTGGTCACTATACGTATCTTCTGGGAGCGCTCTGAAGCAAGTAAAGAAGTTATAACAAACAGCAGCACGCGTGTGTTGAAAAAATATTCAAATTGAAAAATAAAGCTAGAAACAATATAATTGAGAACCTGGTTGTTTGAAAAAAATTTATGTAATTTGGAAGCTTTCGAATAGCATTTGCTTTCGCATCGCGTTACCCTCCTGGAATCACACTTTTAAGGGGCCGTTAAGGCATAATTTGAAAGTGAAAGCTGACCCTTTTCAGAACATCCCTAGAGAGGTGATCACACAGCGCTTTCATCTGCTTTTTCAGAATGAAGAAAGGTATATGTGTACTAAATAGATCCAAACAGTAGCTCCGGGTAGAAAAATAAAATCGGATAGACTAACAATTTCAAAAGTGAAGTACCTACTATAACCATTGAAGCGAACCAATAAAATTTTTCATCCGGTTCACGTACCTATATATTAAGACGGACTTTCAAAAAAATTCCTAAAAACAATTAAAATTAAGAGATCATTAGCCATAGAAAGCCAATCGTAATTATTTTTTTTAAGTAAGAAAGAATATACCAACAGGAAGAGCTTAGTGTTCACCATCTGAATTAGAAGTCTATTCCTGATGACACTCAATGGAGGCCCGTATATATAATTCAACCATTAACAGTGTCGAAGGACCTAGATGAATCAGCCTATGTTCTCAAATTAATTAAGTACTGTTCTTAAACATTTATTCTGATCTAGAAGACTAAATTGTAGATATTCTTAAATTTAGATTGAAAAAAAAAAATAAAAATTTATGATCTGGTCTTGACTTTAGCTAAAAATTGCGTCCAAATGATTCTAAAAATTTTCGAAAATTTTGTATGAAGTCGATAGAAAGATTAATAAAGAAGATTTGAAAATAATTTTAATTTAAATTATTCCCTACAACCACTTCCAAAATGTAGATGAGAGAAATATGCAATTGGAGTTTTGACGGCTAAGATGCCGCGCTAAAAAACCCACTGTATATTCGAAAATACCCCGAATGTTGAAAAATCTGTGTAAAGAAGAGACTGAAAATAATTGTGCGGAAAGGTTACGCAGAAATTACCTTTATACTATTTTGGGAATATTTAACCATTATCATAAGGAATACTTTTTTTGATCACCATAACCAATATAAATTAGAAATATTTTTTTTTTTTGTTTTGGTCATTTTATACATACATCAGATATATTATCTTCCGAATTTTTTATGCAAACATTCGTTTTCAGGACAAAATTATCATTCAATATATGTAAGTATATAAAAAATAAAAGTAGGTCTGTATCTACTTATAAAGAGTTTATAACTAACCAAAAAAATCCTCTCTATCTAGTCATAAATGACCAAAAAAAAAAAATTTTGATAATGGTTATTCGCAACCAAAAAAAATATTTTTCATTTATAATGGTTATGGTGATCAAAATAAAATATTTCTTATGATAAGGATTAATTAAAACTAAATTAAATTAAAAATGCTCCATTCCGTCTCTCTATAGTGGTCCAATGTATTTTGCACTCTCTAAAAGGGCTGTATCCTAACGTACTAGCAACTTCTGGGAATAGGCCGACTACACCGCGAGAACAATTTGTTTGCTCCATAAAGCCTTCGGGTCGGCTCACCTTGTTTAAATTGTTTTCCAAAAGAGTTTGGCGTTAATAGTGCCATCAATGTAGAAAGTTCCTGTGTGGAAAGGTGCCGTCGTTGTTCTTCTATAACGGACCCGTTTTCTACTTTTTTCGTACCACGCTAGAAACAACGGGTATCTAATACTAGCAGCTCTGCATTGTTGCTAGTTTTTATATATCAAATGACAATGATGAGCGATTGTGCCTGCTATTGCAGTCTTTGTCTATAGCAATAACTAAAGCATCGATGTGATATCTAGCTAGTTATTTATGTATGAAATGATGATTCTTAAAAAAAAAAAAATTATATAGATAATATATTTGACTGAAAATATTGGTCGTAAGTAATTTTTAAAAAATGTAGCAGCGTTTGAGGCGTTTTTTGATTATATTTCTCATCACTTAGTAAATTAATTTATTGTACTTTATTTGTTTTTTCTCTTTTTCTGCATTTTATGTTACGATACTAATCATACTGGATTACTAAAATTACAATAATAATAAACTCACATACAAATTGAAACAAAAACTTAAACAAATACAAATAAAACAAATGAATATCTAAATTAATGTAAGAAATCGCCCATATTGAAGGAAATCGCACCAGAGAAGGATGTAAGTAGTTTGAGTTGTTTATGTTTTAAAACGTATTTAATTTTTGTTTGTCGTCCATTAAATTAGTTTATTTTCCAAATTTCGCATATGAATAAATGTGTAAGCACAGAAACCAAATTGCAATAAAAAAAGAAAATAGCAGAGTTGTAGCTAAGTAAATAACACCAGTAAATGATAGATAGCTTTTTAAATAAATAATTTTTATTAACGATTTCTTTCCAGCTTAAATTTTTTTGATATTTAGCTCGACAGCATTTTTTTGTAAATATTTGCACAATTCTTTGCACAATTTGGCTGTTTGAAATATCTCGTCTTTTTGAAAATTATTAAAATGTTTACATGTCCTTTATTGTTCGCATTTTCTAATCTCTATTTTTTCTCTTTTGAAATCAAAATTTTTGTGTGTATTTTATGAATTTGTTGGGTTCTTCCTATTCAAAATTTGGGTGCTACTCACTTTTCAGATAATAACTCAAAAGATAGATCTTAAGGCACAAAGCAAAGTGGGCTCTATGGATAATATTAAACACAAGCCTGGTGGTGGAGAGAGGAAAATTTTTGACGATAAGGACTATTTGAAAAATGTTGATCATTCTGTTGCACTGACACCACCGACACAGGTAAACACCATGTGATTAACAACTAACATTTTTTCGAGAATTCCTTGGATTTGAAATTTGTAGTTACGAAAATAAAATTTTTTCCTAAATTTTTAAATTTTTTTTGTATTAATTTATTTACACCTAAATATTTTAGTTTTCAGTTAAGTAAAATTTATTTCATAAAACAAGTTATTTCTTTTAGAAATTGTATATGTTTGTGGGGTTTTCTAAGTTAACACAAATATGGAAGAGGAGGGTGCAAAAGGCAGCGTTATTACAACTTGTTTTCAAATGAAGAGAAACTCAGTTTCAAAAATACCGATAAAGGTCTCAGACAATAGAAACTCGGTTAAAAATGATCCTAGACATGTCTAAGAGAACCGCAAGTCGATTCCAAGATAAAATTAAGTGGTTCTTACAAGAAAAAAGGGTGCCAAGATTTTTCTGTACCTATATTCCTTTATGAAAGATAAAGGGTAAGACCAAGTACTTGCTTTCATTGAAGATAGTATCAGCATATTTTCACCTTAACAGGCAACTACAGGAAGCTTTAGGTTTGAAAGCGTGTCAGACTTTGCTTATGTTGAATCCAAAGTTAACAATGAAGCAGAAATCTTTCAATGGGTTGAGTTGGCAATTGAGAAATTAAGTACACTTTTGACTAACGAGACAATTTCTTTTTAAGTGTTTTTTTACGAATCTTTCTTATTCGTCCTTATATACGGTTCGAAAGCAGCAGGGAAGATGACATCACCGGGTGGGATGATCTTTAGAGTATTCAAGATAAAAGTTAGTTAAAGGTTGACGATAACTCCAGTTAACTCTGATGATACGTTTTCATACCATAATTGCATATCAACCCAATTCGAACAGCATTCGCCCCAATAGTTCTGAATATGCACATTCTTAAAGTATTTCGTTGAAAGAAGGATACTAATTCGCAATAACTCCGTTAGCCTTACTAGACAAGAGGGTTCAAGGACCTCATGCCCACCTGCGACATGAAAAGCCTATACACGCATAGTTAGCTCATTTGTGCAACCTGAAAAAAAGGGATTTAAACAGATTCGGACGTACCCATTTCGGATCCCTCCATCAAAAGAGCAAGGTCGAACCCTCGACAAAATTCACCATCTTTCTACTTTTTCCTAGTAGCTAAGGGGCTGCTAGAGTGGAATCGAAGACAGCCGGGCCGACCCTTTTGCCCTTGTGCTCTGTATTTAGCCTCCAGTTCAGTTTATTTGTCGAAAGGACTCTACTACAAGAAAGCCTAAACTTTCTCTCTTAAGAGAAGAGATATCTTCCTGGTGGTGAGGAGCTCTAGTTCTGTCTTGGAATCTGCAGTCAGACCAGGTGCCGTCGTTGACATCGACGTCAAATTAAAGTTCCAATCTGAAGGCAATGGATGGTCCGACAATATTTGAAAATAATACAAAAAGTTCCAATCAACCCTTTTATGAAAATGCAATAAACATTTTGTGTTACATCATGTCAAATTAGAGATTTGCGATAATTGATTGTTTAGTTAAAAATTTTCATTAAACTATAATAATTATTCTCTGATTAAATAACTAATCAAAGTGAGGTTAATTGGCGTGTTCGATTAATTAATTAATCACACATCCCTAGTGAAAATATCATTAAAACTGTACAGTGACTTTGGAGCTGCCTTTTGCCCCCTTACTTCGTTTCATTTCTTGAAAGATCTATGCACCCTGTAGCGCACTAGAAACTTGCTTGCGCCGTTCCTATAAACCCATATCAAATAGTTTCATATGAAAGGAGGCAAACATTTGGTTAATTTGCTGTATAAACATAATGATTGGCATTTCGATTGCACTTATACAAAAAGAGAATTTTATTTTGATTCAGTTAAGATTTAATTTACTAGGCATAATCCTACAAAAAAAAAAAAAAACCACAAAAAAAATCCTGCAAAGAAATTAGTAAAATCGCACAAGTCCACCCACTTACAACACTCATAACTATTTCACATTCGCATGTTGGCAACGGTTTTCACACACACACACAAACAACTTAGTTATATTTTTTAATAAAAAATAAAAAAAGAAGAAAAAAATTTGATTGCGCAGTTCACATTAGTTAATAGCAACACGATTGAAATCAAAAAACATCGCATTTAACGGAATTATTCAATGGATATGGAAAATATTGACAACTCTAAAAATTATTAAAAAAGTGCATTAGAAACTCTTCTTTACATAGAGCGTACATTTACTAAATCTACTCATAACTATTTTCAAATAAAGATCTATCAGTTCATTTAGTACTACTTACTTGAGCTTAGCATAGCACTATAAAAGAGAATAAAAAGTCCCCCTCCCACAACAAATTAAAAGCGTATGGCATCTGTTAGGTTTAAATTGCTTTTGTTGTTGTTTTTTTTTTAAATTTTTTTCCTCCTTAATTAAGTTTTAATTTTATATTTTCCCTAATTTCATTTCAAATTGTGCTGTTTATTTGTTATTTCGTATTCAGGATATTGAGAGTTTTATATACATATTTTTTTTTTGTTGGTATTACGACAGACTCAATTGATATTGTTGCGTGAGTAGGACCTTAGAGCAGAAAATCGTCGGCAAGCGGGGCGGGGGCGGGGAATTTGTGTTGCTCTTCCCCCCACGAAGTGATTTTCCATTTCTAAATATAATTCCCACCTTTTTCATTACACTTGAGAAATCTACTTTGTATCTTAATCAGTCCTGTTAAATAATGATTAGTAATCGTGTAATGATTACCGGTTTGATTGTTTTTTTTTTTTGAAAAGCCTACTAATGATTGATTACTTATTGTTTTCGGGTTTTAATGTATATTTTAATGATTAATTTAAACAACAATCAAAAATAATCGTAATTTTTCACAATTACCAAAAAAAAAAAAATCTAGAAAAATCAAAAATTATCAAAACCAATGAAAATTTTTTTTGATTACTTTAGATTATTTTTGATTGCTTTTACATGTTTGATTACTAATGATTGTTTTTGATTATTTTTTGGTATTTTTGTAGACAAACATAAGCCCAACAATCAAAAATGATCAAAACAAAAATATAAAAGAATAAAAAAATAATAGAAGTAATCAAAATGAATCAAGCAAATTTTTGTATACTTATTTTTAATTTTTTTTATTATTTTAGATTTTTTTGGATTTTTTCCAATGGTAATCAATCAGTAATTGCGGATTTTTAAAAACAATCATTATTGATTGAAAGAGCCATCCAATCAATTGATTACTTAATTCTAATGGGAATTGAAGGCAAGATCGATGTACCTACATTCGTCTTCTACCCAATTCAAATATCAATGGGAAAACCGTTGGGCTTCAATCCTCTACACTGCATTGAAACCTGAGTAGAGCTTATCGTTAAATCTCCCTTGATACTCGCCGTTAGCATTGCGGGAGAACTTTTATCTCGCCTGACATTATTTTCGGCGCTAAGGCTGGTTCCCAAATAGGCAATGTTTGTGTCGATTCTGTTAGAATGGAACTTCTCCAGGACTTGGGGTATCATGAAGATCCGGTCGATGGTAGACCTACCACATTTGAAGCCACACCGATAAGGTCCAATCAGATTGTCGACGATGGTCACCAGTCTGCAGCACAACATGCTAGATAGATCCCTTCATACGAAATATATGATTCTGATTCCACCGAAACAGCGAGAAGCTTGGGCAGAGTACACTTGAGCTAAAATTTTGCTTTTTTATAATTCTTCGCTTCAGTGTTAGAACAGCTCGGCGGATATTCCATGATTTTCCAGCAAAATTTTATACTTTTTCAGCCGGGGTATTGGTATCCTTACATTCTTAACATAGTCGGCTGGTGGGACATTTTTCTCATCGTCAGGGTTTGTGGTATCGCTTTCGTCATCTATTTTGCAATTTACCTTTCTCTCTATAACATAAGTACGCGCTGTAATAGGTCGCCATTATTGTCCCTACTTTCAGTCATCCGCAGGATTTTTTGGTAGAGCTTTTGTGTATTATGCCGCTCAGATAGGATCTCAAACTCGTCTTAAGCCTGCCTTTCGGCTTCACGTTTATTTTCCTAGATAGGCGTCTCTTTTCCTTCTGCTCCTCACGATGGCAGTCACTTACACCATAGGTTGCATCCATTCTACTTTTCGCAAGATTGCTCTTAGAGAGCAGGCGCGACGGCTGAGTGGATAAATTATCTGCTGTCAAACTTTCCTTTCAATAAAGAGTCATTTTAGAATATCGGGTCTCAGCCATGTCCACTTTTATTCAACACCCACGTTGTCATGTCATGGACTCAAAATTTAATATTTAAATACGAAAGTTGAGCTGAATTGTTGATATTTGAAATTTAGTAATAATAAAAATAACGTGGGGCGATATACCTCCGGGAAAGCTGAGGTCGAGCTTCTCTTATAATTTTACTTACAAAGTGGCAAGACCTACAAGGTGGCGCAAAAGTAAGCTTTCGATGTTTTTTGGCTGTAATTAAAAAAAAAAAAATGAAAAACTTTGATTCTTCTTGTGGATTATTTTTATTTGGTCTTTTAATTTTTTTTACATCAAGTCGAGAATATGATGTCATGTAAATGGCCGCCGCCACAGTTGATTGTCATTTGAGCCCTTTTTATGGCATTTTCCATCACTTTGGCCAAAACTTCCGGCGATAGGTCCTCACATTCTTGACGGATATTGTCTTTAAGAGCTGCAAGAGTCTGAGGCTTGTTGACATAAGCCCGCGACTTCAAAAAGCCCCACAAAAAGAAGTCTGGAGCGGTCAAATCAGGCGATCTTGCTGGCCAGTGCAAATCGCCAAAACGGGAGATTAGGCGCCCGGGAAATGCATCCTTCAGCATATCGGTTGTGGCACGTGCAGTGTGTGCTGTTGCACCGTCTTGTTGGAACCACATGTTTTCCAATCCCAATTCATCAAGTTGCGGCAAAATCACTCATGATTATTTTTGATGAAAAATCATCTTCCTCTTGGTGGTGATTAAGGATGGCTTGAGCGTATGTTAGACGCGATTGGCGGTCAGCAGCTAACAGCTGATGCACCCTCTGGACTTTGTACGGAAACATCTTCAAATCCTGTAACAAAATTCGCTGTAAAGACCGTCGACTGATACCCATTTGCGTGGCACGTCGTCTGGTCGATGTCGACGGCGCTTCCATGACATCCTCGCCTACAGCAGCAATATTCTCTGCAGAACGGCTACTCCGGGGTCTGCCACGCCTGGCAGAATCTCGTGTTGTGCCAGTCTCTTCGAGGCGAGCGGCTAAACCTCGCAGTGTTTCACCAGTAGGCGTTGGCCGGCCAGGAAATCTGCGACGAAATTCACGGTGTGCCAAAGTCACCGACCGATTATTGGTCAAATAAATAGTCAGCAATATTCCGCGTTCTGGAGCAGTGTAGCGTAACATTGTTTATTAACGTGTATTTCGCATGTGTTTACTACACAAATGTCAAAACAGAACTGACTTTAGGGGCCAATCAAAAAAATTTATAGGAGGATTACTTTTGCGGCACCTTGTACATGTTTTATGTCAACTCCGAATGGATGCAGAAATACGGCACCGTTTTATTGAACTAGAAACCGTTGGGTATAGTTCTTGTCAATAAAAGTTTTTTCCTATCTGCTGAAAATTATCACTTCTTTATCGTTAGCTTATTTATTTCTCATTTTTTTAGCTTCAATATCCTGCATACGAAAGAGTTTTTGGTATTTAAAATTTAATTTTCCTTCGTTTGATTCAGTTTACCCCTCATTTTACTTCAATTAATTCATTTGGTTTTTTTTTTTTTTGTTCGATAAATCTTAAAAACTCCTACAATCAGTTTAATGCAATCCATTTAAAGTTACAAAAATAAATACATTTTTAAACTTTGCATACAACAGCAACCAACAAGAAATCCCGTTCTTCTATTCGTTCTTTTCTCTCTTTACTTTTATTTATAGTTCCCGCAGGGCCGCCTTATAGCCACCATTCATCTAGAATTTGGTCTTTGCAATTCAAACTGTGTGTGTAATGAAATATTTCAATCGCTATTTAAATGAATTTACTATATAATTAGTAATGTGCTTTGCCAAATGAACAACAACAACAGCAAGAAAACTATAAGAATTTATATATATTTACATTACCATATATGATATATATTTACATACATATAGATAACAAAATTACGCTGTGAACGGAAAATTTTATAGCAAACCTAAAAAGCTCAAACACGCGAAAGAAAGCAAAAATGCCACAAAAACGAAACACAAAGTACTTACTGAAAAGCAATCGCACATAATTTTGCTTAACTCGATTTTGTACCTTTTAAAGCAATTTCTTTAAGAAAACTCAGCTCAATAGCTCGCCTACAGCAAACGAACAAAAACGCATAACACTAACAACTCATTTCATTTTCAATTTCAAATATTTTAAATAAATTTACATAAAATATATATTACACAAAATGCAGAAAAAAAACAAAGCACAACAATCTAACATAGTACATTTCAAAGTAAACTATGTATTTATCATAGAGTTTCTAGTTCAGGATATACGCCTAGTTATATCTAGAAATGAAAATGAAAGAAGCAACGGTACACGCAAAAATTGTTATCATACAAGTAAATACCTACATAGTTAAAGGGTTCAGGAAATATTTTTATGCCAAATGAGCATTTATTATTATTAGTTACATATACTTACAGTTGTGTTCAATATAATAGTAGTGAAATTAAATTGGATATCGTTCGACGAAATAAAAACAAGCTGTATTTTTAATAATTTTCATTTAAAATATATAAAAGGAAATATCAAACTTTACACAAAGTTCATGGAGGTTAATTAAACTTTTAAAAATTTAAATCAAAGTTTCAATATTTTTGGGCAGAATTTTTAGAACATTTTTGACTACGCAGTTATATTTCTTTAAATTTTAGCATAACAATGTGCAAGTTAGAAGTACCGCAAAATTTCCTTTGAATTAAAAAATTTTTTTTTTCAAGGTTGTTGGGTATTTTTTTACATACGTTGTATGGAAGACATCCCTCAACATTTTTGACGAAAAAAATTAAAGGAAATTTTTAAGCGGGTCCTAAGTACAAAACTGTGTACTCAAAAGTTTTCTAGAAACTCTGCCAAAAATTTGAAGATTTTGATGGCCATTTTTTAAAGTTTAGTTAACTTTCCTGAATTTTGTATAAACTTTGAAATTTCTTTTTATATGGTTTCTGTTACAGAATTCGCTATATTTTAAATGAAAACTATTATGTTGATTGATATTAGAGAAAAATTACAACGATATGCACAGCGATGGTATGGGATGACATACCGAAGTGTTATTAAACTTGAACGATATCCATTTTAATTTCACTACTATTATATTGAACACAGCTGTACATACATAATACATATGACGGCCTCAAAGCATAAACGAACGAAAAATTATATAATTTCTGCTCTGAGATCGTCATATAAAAGATTAACAATATTTTTTGCAAACAAGAGGACACTTATAAATAACGTAATGCTATGGATTGTGTATCAATGGGCAAAGCCGACTGACTTTGTATTGCTCAAACAATGTATAGTTTTAATCCCTTCCCTCATTTGCGCACTCCTTGTCACCCATCGGCTCCCACTCTCTTTCGCATTCTCCTTTCTCCACCAATCATCAAAACCTTCATGTACAACACCTCTAGGAAAATCTCCATCTCATCGTCTATCTTAATCTCCATCTTTATAACAATCTAGATCTCCGTATATCACCATTTTCATCTCCACTTTCATCAAGATAACCCTTTAGATCACTGTTTGTATCTTTTATTCAACTTTTCCCTTTGAAACCGAATTGCCCTACAATGTCATAAACATAATGGGCCTGAGACCAACGTTAGTGTTACGTAATTTATGAATGTTCCCAAAACATCAGGTAAACACTATACAGGGTGGCGCAAAAGTAATCCTCCTATCAGAAAATGCTATAAATTTTGCGATTGGCCCCTAAAGTCAGTTCTGTTTTGACATTTGTGTAGTAAACACATGCGAAATACACGTTAATAAACAATGTCACGCTACACTGCTCCAGAACGCGGAATATTGCTGACTATTTATTTGACCAATAATCGGTCGGGGCCAAACGGTTACTGTGAATGGTGAGCGCTACAAAGCAATGATCAACGAGTTCTTTTTGCCGCAACTTGATGAATTGGGATTGGAAAACATGTGGTTCCAACAAGACGGTGCAACAGCACACACTGCACGTGCCACAACCGATATGCTGAACATCGGAAGCTTACTTTTGCGCCACCTTGTATAATTTACCTTGAATTGCTCTAAACATTCCTACAAACATACAAAGTAAGCCGAAATTCACATATTCTATTCATTTATAAGCATACTTTGAGGCGTAAAACAGAGTGTACAGTATTTTAATTTGTAGGCTAAACAAATTTATTAGGTGAGGTAGGTACATCCTTACATGCTTAGATATATAAATTAGAATTTAAACAGTTTTCAAAACACTTGTTAACATTGCAATATATTTGTTGCAAAAAGTTGAGATCGAAAAAAAAAACCTGATACATCAAGCTCATTTACGTCGATATTGTTGTTTGTGTAACGGATGATTAACATAAGCATAAGTTAAACAGATTAAGATACGTTTTCTTTGACTATTTGTTGACCGATTTCTTGATATTTTTGATGTTATTTATTTATACTTTTGCTGTCAAATAAACTTTTTTCTTATTCTATGTACACACTCTATTATGTTGAAAACAAGTAAAATCAGTCAGCGAAAACTAGATTAGAAACTTAATTTACCGCAAATCAAAATAAAATTAACAGCCAGTGTTGACTTTAAATTTACTGGCAATTGATGCAAATATTTTATGTTGGACTTTGCATTTTTAATAATTGATACTTCATTCGATTGCATTCTTCTACATAGTTAACATCAGCCTGAGATTATTCTGAAATAATTTAATTTTAGCTGAAATACAAGTATTATACAATTTTATAAAAAACTCAATGCGCTATCCTTTGATTGAATTATTATTTACACAAGTGAGATCGTTGACAATTGAGATTCAAAATCAATGGTATGAATGCACTTGTTTATATGAAGTGATTTATACGAAATTACTTGTTTTCCTCTGTAGTGTGCACATAGTTTTAGATTAGAAAATATAAATAAATTGATTTGCCCTTATATAAACCAAATAAATGGTAGTTAGTAGATCTGTTAGTGCCTTCTATAAGTCCATAGTTAGTTGCCACCATAAAAGCACAAAAATCAGGAGAATTTTGTACATTTTCCGTTGTAATAGAACAACGTCTCACCTAATCGATACATTGTATTTTGGAAATGTAATGAATCTCTTATAACGTATGTCATCGGCAACTACAATATTCGAAACGATTGGACAATAGAGTTGCTATGAGTAGAATCTACCCGACTGAGCAGTCAAATAGATGATTTGTGTTATGGGAGGACCCACCACATGCTGGCCTTACTTTGGTATGTCTGGTTTAAGTCTGGATCAGAAAGTAATTAGGATCACAAAAACGACTGTAGCTATAGGTTAGTGACGTTCACCGGGTGGAAGCTTACAAAGGATCTTACCGATCCTGTATGAATGTTGGTGAGATGCCGGTTTCTCGAGAGATAATTATTGATTTTGGAACACTAAGAAATCATTGTCCTTCTGAGTTTTTACTATTTTGAATGGTCAAACAAATAGTCACCTGAATAAATTACGTCCCTAAGTAGTTAAGTATTTATAACAAATATGTATGTATGTGTGTATATCAATAAATAACGATCAAATAAGTTAACTATTTATATATGTACTATTTATAGGAGTATTTATACACGTTTTACTGAGTAAAAAATTACTGAACTGATAGCACTCAACTGTTCATCATAAATTATATACATAACTACTTACCTACATATACAAAGAGTAAAACTGTTAGAGAGCGTTAACCCAACAAACATATAGCGATGTCTATCGTAAGTTCGAACAAACATTAATAGATTCATGTAACTTTCGCTGCCCTGATTAACTTAAAATAATAATTGTTTAATGCTGCAAATGACTAACATAATTTCGAAAATAATTTCGAAATTGATATAAACCAAAATCATCGTACTTGTTTAAATTAATCTAAACAAAGAAACAAGTAACTAAAACAATATTTTAAACACAATTAACTATATACATACATACGACCATTTTGTACCTGCGATCCATGGACCCTCATTTGCTCTAAATATTTACATGCAAAAATACAAAATATTCACACAAACATACAAATATAAATATACATTTTAGAAACCTGCAAGTGTACATAATTAAATATTATACCCAAATAGATTGCCCAAATGTCAGCGATTATTATTTTTTGTTTTTTTTTTATTTCAGGGTATAAAGACCTCATCTAGCATACCAAATACATACACTACCGTTCAACTGAATAGGTTCAAGGATTTTTGTGCATATTTTGAAATGTTAACTAAGCAAAAATTGCTGGGAAAAACATACTGTAAATATATCTATTTTAGGTTTATTTTTAATTATTGCTTTTTTTCCAACAATTTGTTGGGTTTTAGGTTTAAGTATTCTAAAACAAGCTCAAGGTCAAGAATAATATTTTTTCACGTTTTAATTTTTATGAATATTATTATTGTTTTTATTATTTTTTTTAATAATCATTTTTTAGTTAATCATTAAAATTTGTTTCAATTAAATAGAGTAGGAAAAATTTTTTGAGACAAACGCCATAGCTTTTCTTCTAGATCCATTTCGGAAGCTGCTAGGGGTCTTCATCAGAGAAATTTTGGCACGCATCGCTAACCATTAAGCTCACAATACGCTGGTTTTGATGTCATCTAAACCCCTAGTTCTATTCTTCTTTACGATATGCATTAACCACTTCCGCCATTTGACAGTTAGTAGTGTGATCATGATGAGTTCTTTGACAGATCTGATTTATCATCATCAGCAGAACTGCCTTACGGCGTGCTCTCGGTTTTTCATGAACACTTGAAAATGTACAGGCTGTAAATCAACAAAAATTGTTGGTATAAAAAAGCTAAATTTTAGGTTTATTTTAGAGGAAATAATCCCCTGAAAAATGGCAACGATAATTGGATAAAACAAATTTTTTTGGGAGTGAGAAAAACGTGCCAAAACTGTTAAGCCACTAGAACAGGTTCAGCGGATTGGAATAAAGTAAAACTGTCAAAGCAAAATTAATTTTTGGTTTTTACTATGTTCAAATTTTATTTAGAACTAAATTCCAGAGACCATGTGAGGCTTTGCCACGCACCTATACACGAAAAGAATTTGCCAGAAAATGTCGACCATAAAATGTTTTGGGCCCTTATTATGAGAAAAATTCGATCTTCGACTGTTTGATGAAGAATAGCGTCATTGTGAATTTCGATAGATTACACTGTTCATAATAGCACTTTGCTGTCAGCTGGGATTTAAAATGGTCGACAATTTATCAGATAAGAAGTAAAGCTTACTGAAACTAGCCAGAAGTAGAAAACGATTTAGGGATGACTCCAATCCTTTGGAAATTAATATCGCTTTGTTTGTATAGCTTTTTAAATAAGTAAATCAGTGTGTAACAATTGTAAATTATGTTTATAGATTTAAAAAGAATTTTGGACTGTCCAAAGAAGCGTTTAGGTACTTGCTCTCCAGGACAGACGAGCTCTTTACGCAATGTGTAAGAGCCAAGTCTATTCCAAATATTTTATAATTGGCAGCAGTTGTTGGATTTTTTGCTCAGGGATTATACCTTCTGAGCATTGGGAACGAGAATGCCATTGGATTTGCTCAACCACTGGATCTGTGGTGTTATCCGAGGGGCTAGCTGTTCTAAAAAATGTTATTTGTCCAAGATAGATAAAATTCCATTCCGAGGAAGTGATTTCTTCCCACTTTTGTGCAAAAGAACTTTCGCTGTATTCGGTTTTTGCTCCATTAGTGATCAACATTTCTAGTTGTTGTTTTGTACTCACGACCTTAGACCTACATAAAATTAATACAAATAAATAAACAAAAGTATTTTAAATGAAAAAAGGTAGAAAATAAATAAAAAAAACTTAAATTTGTAGCAATTTTGTAATAATTTGATAGAGCGTCGACAGCAAAATCCTAATCTATTAAAAAGTAAATACACAACGAAAATTTCGATACGAATTTGAATTTCGATGTTCGAAATGCAGCTCATAATAAGGGCTTTATTCTTCCAAAAATGATCAGGTAGCGCCAATCTTTTTTTAATGACAGCTATTAACTTACAATCTGACTCATAGATAAATCGGCTCCGAATTAGGTAGAGGTTCGACTAGTGTTGCTTTAAATTCAACTTAGCGGTAACGGAACGGGAACTAAAAATTTTGGTCTGAGAAGAGTGCCAAACACACTTTTGGATTTTAGATAAGTGTTAAGTCAATGAAGACTTCTTTTATAGTAATTTCGATTTGTAGCAGTCGGAACCGTAACTGAATCAGATAATTCAAATCGAGCGGGAGTTCCGACCTCTTGCAATCCCAATCAAAGCGTCGTGGAAAACCTCTTCCAGACGCCATTCCTCACATTTCGCGTTTATTCTTGCTGTAGAAAATCGTCGAGCACAGCCCAGTAGGTAATGACCTTCAAGGCTATTTCATTATTTTCACAACCCTGTGGGGAATCAAAATGTTGCTCTTTATACTAAATATTACTTATATTTTTCAAACTATTTGGTTTTTTATTTTTGGTAAAACTCCTTTGTTCCCTTATGACTACAATTTCTCATGGTAGTTTTTAAGCTGGCACCATATTTAAATAGGTAAAATAATTTGTTTCGTGGTATCTTGATGAATCAAGCCAAGTTCTCCAGGATAAGAGATGCACAGCAAAGTAGATTATTCTTTGAACTTGTCAAGAAACTTATAGGGGCAGAGCAAGCTATTTTTTGAAAAAAATGTTCGCTAAATCAAGGAAATTTTTATAAATTAAGTGAAAACTTTCTAATTTTGCATACACCGACCTTTTAATCAATTTGAATTTTTGTTAGATTTAGGGTAATTTTTTGAATAATGAATTGAGTTTTATTTTTGAGATATTAGTATTTTTTTTTAATATGAATTTTTCCTATTAGTTGAATATTTTCTTTAACAAATCGATGAGTTGGGTGGCACTAGACTGTGGCGCAGATGTCTTCGGAAACGTGAGTTTTTTTTCCTAAATCTTCTCGTTTTCAAGAAAATCATTTACGAAAATTACTACGCTTGATTGAAGAGACCATTTCTATGGCGAAGTAGCATTCCAATTTTTTTTCTCATTTTATATTAAATCATAATAGTGTTTCCCTCACTTTTATTAAGTTTTTTTTTGTTGGGTGTACAAAACATAAAAGCAACTGTCGTATGTTATATTTAATATGCGCGAAATATTGAACCTATTCAGATGACCTGCAGTGTACATACATTTATACCTCTAATTTTCTTTGTTTTTTTAAGCGTATTGCAGCTAAATAATTATAATTAATATTCCTTTTTAATTTTCCCTCAAATTTCATATTATCTGTGTGTGTGTTCTATTTTCTTTGTTGTTACTACGTATTTTTTTTCCTTTTAGCGAATTTCAAATTTTTTGTAAATTTGTGGTGTTGACTTGTATGTAGTTTATGATTTCTATTGTTTTTATTTGAATCATTTCTTCTTAAACGCAGAGTCCACAACCATCTATGACGACTTCAACAACTGGTGCCGATGAAAATTTAAATCAGCAGAGTTAAACAAATTATGCACGCTAAACAGATACAAAAAAAAAAAACCACAAACATTACATATTTACAAAAAAAAAAAAAAGAAATAAGAACAAACAATAAATACCAAAAAGACAAAAAAAGAATCATTATTATTAGTATTAATTACATACAATTGAATATATTTATAAAAACTAAAATTCAAAATTTACAAACATTCATATAAACAAAACTATAAATTGCATATGAACAACACTTTACTTTGTTGAAATTGTATTATCATCAGTCACAAATTATGTCAAGTTACTATAACTTAAATGTATATTTGAGAAACTTGTAACTATTCGTAAAGGATAAATTCGGTGTGCATTTGAAATATTGTATGTAGCAGAGAATTTGCAAATAATAAAAACAAAAACATTTTTCACAAAATTTCACGTTTTTCACTTTAGTTATAATTTATTAAAACATAGAAAACGACACACATCATTAGTTCGTAATTTGTTCATCGTAGATACTAGTTATAAGGGCATGTGGGCAAATGGTTGCAAAGTGTAATGGTGGGGAATCTTTTTAGTATGGTGAGTAATTTTTCTAATAGTAATCTCGGAGGAATGTAAAATTCAGACCTGTTAAATTTGTTTAGTAATTAGTAAGCAATTAGTAAGACGGTTTTTAAATCGGTAATGATTATTTTAATTGTTTTTCTAGAAAAGTCAATTATTAATTGATTACGATTAGAAAAAAAAAAATTTTAAATAATCAAAAAAAAAAAAGTTGTTTTGATTACTTTGGATTTTTTTTTCAGTATTGTTTATGTGTATGATTTATGTGTTCGTAATGATTACCGGTTTGATTAACTATTTTCTTGAGAATCCATTTAATGATTGATTACCATTACTTTCAATGTTTAATGATTATTTTCCAATTAATCAAAAAAAAATCATAATTTTTTACGATTACTAAAAAAAATAAAAAATAATCAATAAAAATTGGTTTGATTACTTTTGACTATTTTCGATTTTGTTAAATTTTTTTTTTTATAATTTTAGATTTTTTTCCGTATTGTAGATGTGTATATTTATGTGCTTCTGCACCAATACTGAATAAAATCGCTAATAATCAAAAAAACCAAGAATAATCAAAACAACTTTTTTTCGATTTTTTTAATAATCGTAAAAAATCATAAAATTTTTATTACGTTATGGTGAACTTCATCGTCTTCTTAGTTAACACGTAATTACTTTCACATTGCAATGTTTTTGACAACCTACGCTAGCGCTATGTGACGGTCGCTATAAAGCGGCACCGCTTTCGAGGAAACCACGCCTTTAGTGCCAAAAAAATGACGTCAAAATCGGAAAAACGGAAGTTTCCATGGCGAAATTATACATTATAAATTCGCCTTGGAAGTTTCCAAAAAATTTAACTTCTTGCTTAAAAAACACGGCTTACCCTTTTGAAATGAACAAAACACTATATATTTCGAAAGTGTCAACATTCAGCTATTCAAAACCGTTGAGAATTTTTAAATCGGTTTTTTGAATTTAAAAAACGATTTTGGGGGTGTTAAAAATTGTTTGAACATGGTTTCGTGTATCATTCGATCAGATGCACAATCTCTACTAGTTCGCTTTAAAAGTAGGTATATTACATTTTTTTTGTAGCACTGTGTTACGGATCAAATTTAACAGGTCTGGTTGTACCATACATATTTTTAAGTTTTTATATTTATTACAAAACTATTACAGCTGTGTTCACAATAATAGTAGTGAAATTAAATTGGACATCGTTTGACGAAATAAGAAGCAGCTGTGTTTTTAATAATTTTCATTTAAAATATAATAAATTCTATAACAGAAACCACATATATAAAATTGAAAAACGTCAAACAAGGATGCACTTTAGACTTCAAAAACAGCAAGAAATTACAATTGGCTTGCCTTGTAGAATCACCTGAACGTTTTTACCACTAGATGCATTTGTATATCACATCATAGTATTTACCTATATATGAACATAGCCGTATTTACACACTTAGTTAATAAAGAAATTGTACTTCTGCATTATTACACCAACAATTTTGAATAGCAAAGCAATGCATATGATAATTCGGCCAACTTTGCAATGTATTGGTAAAACAATTTGCTGCAACTCGCTAAGGTAGTAAGTTTTTATTATACATTTTTACATGTAATTGTGGTCAGTAAAAGTGCAATGTAAGCTAGAGAGCATTTTAGAAGTGACGTGACTCGCTATTAGATACGAACACCCCTATTATGAGTGCCGATCAAGAATAGATAATCGACAATTAAGTAACTATCGATTAAAGAGCTAATCGGTCATATTTCTACAGCCTTGTTACGGTCGTTGGTGGGTTGAAGTGATTCACTAAGCGAAAATAAAATTTTAGAAGAGTTAGTTATTTTAATCTAAATAAAAAATATACAAAAAAGCACAGTAAACAAACCCAAAAATCAGTGATTGCAAATAAGTGAATCATTTTAAATGGTTCGCTCAAGTTACATAATACAGGGTGTTTTTTTTACAGGTTTGTTTTTCGAATAGAGATAAAACTGGCATTTTGTGGTCAAATCTGGCAACTCTAATGTCATTTATGTTCAGTTTGGTTTGCCATTTCATCATAAACAGGTTGACAAAAGAACAACGCTTGCAAATCGTGCAAATTTATTTCGAAAATAATGGTTCAGTTCGCGAAGTTTACCGTGAGCTCCGTCCATTTTATGGTCGACATAATCGTCCATCAGAGCAATTAATTCGGTTAACCATGGATCGTTTTCGCACTACGTTTACTCTATGTGATAATACGCATCCGCAGAGACGTCGAACAGTGCGCACCGAAGAAACAATTGCCGCTGTAGAGCAAAGTGTTGAAGAGGACCCGAATGAATCGATTCGCCACCGTGCACAGCAATTGGAGCTTTGTCCATCAACTTTATGGAAGATTTTGCGCAAAGATCTTGGCTTGCGACCTTACAAGATCCAGCTTGTGCAAGAATTAAAGCCGCGAGACCATGCAATGCGTCGTGATTTTGGTGTATGGGCCGAAAATGAGATTGATTTCGATGCTGATTTTCATCGCAAAATTTTGTTCAGTGATGAGGCTCATTTTTGGTTGAATGGCTACGTCAACAAGCAAAATTGCCGCATTTGGAGTGAAGAGAATCCACATGAGACCCTTGAAACGCCATTACATCCACAAAAACTGACTGTTTGGTGTGCTCTATGGGCTGGTGGAGTCATTGGGCCATACTTCTTCCGCAATAATGCTGGAGAGGCAGCTACCGTTAATGGAGACCGGTATAGAGCCATGATAACCGACTATTTTGTTCCCGAATTGGATGGCATGAATGTGGATGAGTTGTGGTTCCAACAAGACGGCGCTACATGCCACACAGCGCACGTCACAATCGATCTATTGAAGGAAACATTCGATGAGCGCATAATTTCGCGGAATGGACCTGTCAATTGGCCACCAAGGTCGTGTGATTTGACACCATTGGATTATTTTCTTTGGGGATATGTGAAGTCGCTCGTCTACACCAACAAACCAGAAACGTTAGGGAATTGGAAGCCAACATTCGTGGCGTTATTGCCGACATACGGCCCCATATGCTCGAAAAAGTGGTTGAAAATTGGACCTGTAGAATTGGCTTTATTCGAGCCAGCCGCGGCGGCCACATGCCCGAAATCATATTTAAACATTAATGGCATAAAATTATCCTTCCAATAAAGCCAAATTGATGGACCTTAAAACGATTTTCTTGTGTTTTATTTCAATTCAAAGTTCTATACCCCTAAAAAAAACACCCTTTACAAAAATAAAAAGTAAATGACTCAATCGGGAAAAGTCTATTCTAATGGAAATCAACACTCGCAATAGGGGTGTAAGAGATCCGCTCAGGGAGTGGAGGGAGCTTTAACGATGGATATTTCCAAATGCGCCGCGGTATTGCACTTTTATCCACAATATCTATACTTATTTGATTGATAATTATTAATTACTCATATAATATTATTTTCGAAGCATATTAATGTATGAAAAGTGGAAATGTGTGCACACGTTAAATGGACTTATAAAAAAATATTTTATATTGAGCAAAGTTTTACAGAGCTGAAAACTGGAATCAAAAATTTGATTGAAAATTGGATTTAATTAAACTAAATATGTGAATAATTAACTAAAAATATTTTTCATTTCTAATACTAGCTTGTTTTCATTATTCATTAAACTAATCAAAGCAAGAAAAAACTACTTATTCAAAGTAAACTAAACTTGAGTAAAATTATAATTAACTGCAATTAATCGATCTAAATAAAAAATTTCGTTAAACCAATAATTGCAATCAATTAAGTTTAATGTGAAACACACACATTCGTTTGCAAATATACAATTTTTGTTTGTATTTACAATCAATCAATCAAATTAAAAATAATTATTACACAATCAATGAATGTAAGCATAACGTGATTGCAATCAATTGCTTTAAAAATACAAAATTAAATAAATCAGTTTTGTACCTGGAATAAATCAGTTTTAATTGCAATCAAATCAGATTGCAATCTTAAACACTTGTATTTTGTGATTAAAATTAACTTTGATTAAATTTTTCAGAGTTTTCCTTAATGCAGAAATAAATTAATATACAGCTAAGCTACTTAATACTACTTAGTTAAGTTATAATATCGGAGAGTGATGATTTTAAATGCAAAAAATAGTTATCTAAACGATTACATTTTGCTGGTGATCACCAAGTTTACTGAATTTAAAATCAACTAAATTGTAATTAAAAAAAATATGATTATTCTGGAAATTTATTATTTTGATTAATCGGTAAATACGACTATCCGATCTGTTAAGTAATCAAGTTTAGATTAATCATCACATATTTAGTTCTATTATGTAAAATCAACTTTTCACGTTTGCACACATTTCAATTACTAATCGTTTTTTATTTTACAACTAATTACTAACTTCCTATTGTTTTCCCAAAATCTATTTTTGCTCTGTATCCCTTTGTCAATGAACCAACCCCGTCTAACAGCACTGGAAGGTACAAAAGATGCAACGCGCTACCACAATTACCTCATCTATGTCGCTTCCTGCTGAGTGTCTGGTGCTATCGGTATCAATGCCATCTTTGAATTCGGAACAGAAACGTCCAAAAAGTGCTGGGCCAAAGAAAAAACCCGGACAAGCTTTACATCCAAAACCTTTTCGTCTGTACTAAAAGTAGAGGCACACAGAGTGGTGTAACAAAACTATTACAGCGAATGAAATGAGATGACAGCACCGTTTTGAGTTCCACTAGGCAAATATCAATGATCGCGCCTTTATAAGCCACATAAAGAGTTATGTTTTTGATCAAGTGAAATTCCATTGCATACTCGTACATACATATTCCAAAATAAACATATCCATGTGAAACCCATTTGCTTAACTGCAAAGGAGACTTCAACAAGGATGACATGGAATCTTAAGTCAAATATTATCATGTATTCATTAGAGTTACATATATAGTACATTAAATTGCATAAACACTTGTAGAAATGACATAAAATCAAAAATATACTCACTAAATTTGCATACCACAAATGTTATCATTTACAATCATTATTGTTGATATAAAAAATAAAGAAAACATAAAACATATTTGACTTTTATTTAAAAAAGAAAAGAATTTTATCAAGGTAAAAAAAGTACATTTGAATTAAGGTAAAATAAAAATTCTCACAAAGAGCGGGTCTTCCATTTGGGTATGTTCTTGGCTGAGTTGTCTAATATAGCTAAAGTAATAGAAAATATACGGTACGTTTCTTTAAACCTAGGAACTTTGCTGACCAGAAATGTTTTGTGAAACACGTAAGTTCGTATTCTTGGATGTAAACTTAAAATGGCACACTGCAAACAGCTCTGACACTTTAAATTTTTTCCTTCAGCCTTTGCCACTACAGTTGAGCAGCGGTACGATCATCCGGCAGCGCCATCCTTTGTTAAAGAGAATTCTATTGATTTTCATTTTAAATTACTTTATTTATTACTTTAATATATGTATATACTCGCGTCGTTTCACAGTAACTTTTCATTAACGTTCTTTTTTATACGTTTCATTATTAAATCTACTTCACTGCCGTTACTTTTCATAATTTTTGATTCGTTTTCTTTACTATTATTATTATACAATATTATATAAAGTAAATATGTATTTATTCTTTTTTTACACTTTTTTCCTCATTATAATCATACAAAATTACAAATAACATTTCATACATGTTTCAAAATCTTTGTGGTTATAATTTTAAAAATTCGTATTTAAAATTTACATAGTAAAATATTATAAAGTTGGAGTACAAGAGTGAATGAGAATGAGTTTGGTATGTAAATGCAGACAAATCTAAAGAAAAGATTATATTAAATTTGTTCTTATTTGTGATTTTGTATATAAAATTTCTTTTCTTTTTTATTATGTTATTCGATTTGTAAATTTTTATTTAAAATTACTTCTTCACATTATCAATAGTAACTGTTTGGCAATAACTAAATTCTAATGCGCATATAATAAATAGATAAAAAATATAATAAATAATAAAAAAGTATACATTTTACATAAACAGTTGTTAGTGTTTAGTGGAGACATAGTAAATTTTTTCGAACATAATAAATAAATTGATATACATATGTTGCTAGAAGTTAATTTGCGAATTCAACAATATATATAGAATATCTGATTTCATAGCACATTGCCACTGCTATAGCAATGGAAAAAGAGCAAAACATAAAAAAGGCGATTAAAAAAAAAAAAAAGAAAAAATTTTATTTGTGCACGATACTATAAATCTAAGATTAGCCATTTTTTAATAAAAAAAGGGAAGATTTAACTAAACTTGGTATTTGTAAAATTTATTTTGTCACAACACATATATGTATTCTGCGACAATTTTATTTGTTTTGCTTAAGCTCAAGTCGGTATTTGTAATCATACGGCCAATCTTCATTCATCAGTTTATATTTTACTTCTTTTCATTTAGCATTGCTTATTTTTTAGCTTCATTCTATCTTATTTACTTTTTTATTTGCTTTCTCATTTATCAATTGACTAGATAGCTATTTTTTTTTCTTTTTCCAGCTGCAGTTTATAATAGAAAATGTAAATAAATTGCGGAGTTTTTATACAAATACTTAACCGGCTGACGAAACTTGTTAGGACTATAGCTCTACGAATATACTACACAAATAAAATTACAAACACAAATGCCTGTTGCACAAAAAAATTGAGCTGCATCAAGCTCGCTTAAATATGAATATGATTTTTGGGGGTTTCAATGCTGAGTTATAAAATCCACGTCCCAGTGTCTTTACTTTTTTTACGTGCATACAGCATAAAGAGAACAAATGGCAAACGCATAGTCCCCAAACAGTAACTCCATACGAACTTAAGCTACCTCGAGAACATATTTTTTGTATTAGTTATTTTACGTTTGATGAATATTGGAAGGATTTTCCATTAACACTTGTCAAATGAGGTTTGTGACGAACCGGTTTCGGCATTCTGAAATATTGTATGAATATATGCCAACAGTCATTATGTTGCAAAAATTAACAAAACAAAAAACAGACATGTTTCGTAAATCTAAAAAAAAAACTGTTCATACAAAGGAATCTAACTGTATTGAAATAAAAATAAGTTCGGAAATTATACGGAGCAAATGGTTAAATTTTTTTACAGGACATAAATACAAAAATAGACAATTAAGGAACACAAAAGTAAATTTCAATCGAGTTTTAAATAGAAAAATAAAAATTTTTGTAGTTACTGAATAGGGACCCTGAAACGTCTTTATTGGTTTAGTAGGAAGCTAAAATATTCTTGAGTCTTGCAAATATTCTATAAAAGTTATATATAAAAAACACAAAGCTTCACAGGTCATCTTCGCTGCCTTCATATTTTAATATCGGTAGACTTTCTGCTTAAGCCTAAGCTTTTCGTAAAATTCGAGCTGATTTCTGTTTTTAAAGATGATTTGACTCTATGATTGTGTTTGTGTGCGTGTCCTGCTGTCTAAGATGCGTGAGCTATTTGATTTCATCGATTATATTTCTCTATTGTGAAGAAATTCTTACTTATTACATAACTATGCACTTTCGTTGACGTCGCTTTTGTGGTTCTGGCCTAAGCACAGCTCTCACTGCCTCTTCGAAAACCTAAGGAGTATACAATGATAATAAGAATAAAATGTTCATATGTACATACATATATTTCATGGCACACACCTGTTTGAGTCCACGCTGTGTTAATGCAGAACATTCCATATATTTTACGGCACGTATTTTATTCGCAAGTTTTTGGCCTTGCTCACGTTTTAACGGTGCTAAACCTTGTTCGGCTAATCCGCTGAGTGTTTCACGGTCATCACGTAAATCGATTTTGGTGCCTAAACAGAGTACGAATATTGTAAACAAACTATTTTAAAAAATTAAAGAATGTAACAACTTACCGACTAAGATAATCGGTGCATCGGGACAGTGATGCTTAATTTCTGGATACCATTTCGATGTGACATTTTCAAATGAAGATGGACTGGCAACGCTAAAACATATAAGAAATACATCGGTTTGTGGGTAGGAGAGCGGACGCAGGCGATCATAGTCTTCTTGACCCGCCGTATCCCATAAGCCAAGCGATACTTGTATTGTGTCCACTTGCATGGGCGCCGAATAATTGTCAAATCTGAAGTAAATTAAAGTAAAAAATTAGTAAATAATTAACGCAACACATATTATTAATATTATAATTAACGTAACACATTTTACAATTGTGAAAAACTTACACTGTAGGCACATATTCACCAGGAAAACTATCTGTTGTATATGATATTAACATGCACGTTTTGCCAACGGTGCCATCACCAACGACGACACATTTAATGGGTCTTCCTGTCGACATCTGCGTTTAATGTAAAGAGTAAGAGAATACAGAATAAAGATAATTAAATTTGTTTGTGTGTGTTTAAAGTCAAGTTGTCTTGGTCAGTAAACATTGTGTTATCATATAAATTCAACTTCAGTTACATTAGTTGAACAATGACGAGCAATTTGAAGCACTAGCGGAAGGCGGAACCTTCAATTAAATACAATGTGCCACTTATACGAATTTACTGGCATACATTTCTTCATAGAATACATTTGTATGTGTTGTTACTGGACACTGGATACTTTTGAGAAAATGTGTGTACACTTGGAAAAAGCAACCAACGTGTTTTTATTGTTTTTTCCCATGCCCATCGCAAATTGCATCATCTGAAGTAAAAAGTTGCCTGTAAAGCAATCTAAACTGAAATGTTATTGCTAGCCGTCTCTTGAATTAAATATTTATAAAGTAGAATGTGACGGGTCCATCCCGACAGTATTTGAGTTGTTGTTGTAGTACTCCGCCCTGTTTAGTAGTCGCACCCACTGATGGATGCTATCCAGAACAGATGACTTATACCGACACAAATGAACAGTGCGTGGATATGCTTGCTACTGTAACATATTAGAAGTTGTACTTAAAGATATTGACAGTCATATACCTGATTTTTAATTTTAGTATGCCAATTAAAGTATGTAAGCCTCAAAGAATAGTGTATTCACGCCCACAAGTGCCTAAAATGGAGAAGTTCAATAAAAAAAAATGCATAAAGCGGTAAGCGCCTACTCTACCATAAACCCAAATAGACTCAGCAAATCAAAAATGCAATAAAAACCAAAATATAATGGGCATCTGTTTCTTCCATGGTTTATAGAATGTACAAACGAATGTATGAATGGCTACAGCGAGTGAGCTCCATTGCTCGGCGGCAACATAATTCGCAAAATCATGAAAGCGGAACATTCACCAAAATAATCTTGCAGGGGGACGGCACTGGACATGAAAGTATGTCGCTGGCAGAAATGTTCTATTTCGGCGTATGAAGTCAAAGGCAATGAAGAGCCGGGGGCTGCCTTTACGTCAAAGTTTTCTATTTTTATATTAAATGAATTTTGATTCACTACCGGCGTCATAATCATTCCCACATTTCCTTGTCTTACCAATATACAATATAGTGATACAGACTACCTATAGCAAGAGGAGGGTGGTTAGCTGAGCCGACAAAGAGGCACCAACGTTTTTATTCCAGTTTTTTTAGAAATGCTTCCATTTTCAGGCAAGCCAAATGGTTGTTTTCGCAAAATTACTGCACTTGTTAGAATTGTATATTTTTCCGTTGTTAATCGTTCATTACCTTACTTCTGCCACACACTCAGCGCTCCTCCGCAGCCAATCTTTTGTTGTTTTCCTAATCCACTTTTTTGGTAACTGCTGGTGCTTTTGCCGTCGATGTCGCCGCTTTGATTTTTCTTGCCGTTCACGTTTCTTCTTGTTTTATTTTCACTTTATTCGCTTACTATTTAGTTGTGATTAAATTAGATAAAACACAATTATTTATTAGTTAATTTCACATAAAAAACGAGTTAAAATAAATGCTGCTGCTAAATTTATGATTTTTCTACTTTTTATTTCTTTGCTTTTCCTTTTATCTGAAATTTATTGTCGTTTTCGTTTTACTTCAGCATGCGTGTGCGCACTCACACACACACATTTCCACACACCCTTTTTGACAAGCAGTGCTGCCTAGTTACGGACTATTTTGCATTTATTGAGGGTTTTTCGAGTGTGTTTTGGGAGAACATGTAAGGCCATCCGCACATGTCTTTGACCATAACGCCAATGTATTAAAGGTAGTGTAGTACAATGTCATGGCTGATCTACGGACTTGCACCTCCCTAAATATCTTATGGAGATCAGATTAGAAAAGTGAAGAGTTCCGAAGGAGTAAATCAATTCACTCTCGTGACATTCGGGCAATTACTGGTACTAAGTGTGACGAAAAAGCTATGGTGGTTATATTTCTATTGTTCTGATCGACTTTAGTTATCGCTTCGATTAGTCGAACCGAAATAGGTTCCGAATTCTTAAGAGCCCTGTTAATGGTGACATAGCCATATCCATATAAAACAGCGATACCATAACGCTAGCGCCATAAACATACCTTAGTCAACCAACTGGTTTTTGGTTTTCTGCCATAACCTACAAATTGTTGAGGTGACAATTTTATTAACAGTGTGGAACTTTTATGTTTCGTTTTCGATGCCTTCAGATTAAGTGAGTTAGAAATTTGTTCCATTTTCTTACTTAATATGAAATTTCCATCTCTTTTAGGTTGCGGCACCATTAATCGATGACAATAGATATGGTTAACTATGTGGTATGGTATGACTATGGATTTATGGATAAGAAAGTTTGTCTGCAGCTTAAGGCCTTGTTGGCCCGAAACCCTGATGTTTTTTCTTGAATTTTTTCTCGGAAAGTATAATAGGTAGATAGATAAAATTGTCGCACAGTTATCGGAAAAAGTTGAATGAAGCTTCAAAAATTTTTTGTTGTTGTTCCAAGTAAAGAGGGGGAGGGGAATACAAAATAATGTTGGCAGGTCGGCGGCGACTCGTTCTCATGGTGGAGGCCCTAGCGTCCGTAAATAAAATCTGAAACGCAAACAAAAAATAGTTTTTTAATCTGTACACTTTTTCGCATCCATGGAACTAGAACGAAAAAGAAACCATGACCATTTGACCATTTTCAATATTTCTGGAAAATCCTAGTTCCACGGATGCACAATCTCCTGATAAACATGTAAAAAAATTTTATCGCGATTGGTCAATTTTTGCGCCCTGCAGGACTTCCACCCACTCGGAAAATGTGGTTGTGAGAAAAATGCGTTTGACGCGCAGAGCGACAAGACCAGCGCGCTTGACACCGCTCCACCAAACGGCCGATAACTTTCGTAATTTAACAGATTTCAAGTCGAAATTTTGAGAGCGTATTCTTGAAACATGTATCTATCTGAATTTTTTTTATCTCACAAGATAGAAACCTGCCTTAATCAATAGCAATAGACTTTTTGAAATCGGAAGTGAAACTTCATAACTCTCCTAGTTTTGACATTTAAATAAATGGGTATGGGTTCTTCATCCAGTAGCGGAATTGCACACATCGCCATCGCCTCAATGCTAAAATATGCCAAAGGAAATGAACACTCGGGATATTAGGCTATTTTGATTATTTGCGATTCTGCAACTCAAGTCGCCTAGCCTATTACGTAATCTGTCCGCTGGGGGCGCTGGAATAGCACTGGCAGCTGTCAATTTAGTTGTGATTCCTTACGAGAGTGTCTTCAGGGTGTTAACTAAAATCCATTAACTGATCAAAGAGTATGGGGAGAAAGCAGTTTCACAGCACTGCACGGTACCCTGTCTCATTGTAGATCCCTTTACTTAGCCGACAATGCAGTCACCATTAGGCCCACGATGCATTATGTTCCGACGGAATGGGGCAAAAGGGAAACTGATTTTAGATTCAGAGTATTGCAGAATTTTCCTTTTAGGCCCGGTTTTTCAGTGCAAGTTCAACTCAATTTGTCAGTTAAACTAAGCTTAAACTTGTTACGCAGTTTTTCAGTCAATTTTAAACGAAGTTTAAACGTAGTTTAAGCGGCCAATTTGGCAGGGTTAAACTCTAGTTAACCTGTCAGCTGTTTGCATATTTGATGGGTTTGGTTGTGAAACAATAAACTGAACGCAATTAAAAAAGGACGAAATTTTTATAATTAATTAAATACTGGATATATCATCTGACGAAAGTGATTATAGTGATGCAGAAATTAGCGAAATCCTAACTATTGCAATACTGAGGAGAACCAATGGCGTTGAATATGTAAGCAAATATTATCTGTTGCCGTATCTAGATAAAGAAAAAACCAATGTTGCCGTATAAAAAGCAAATCTTAAAAGCGGGCTTAAACTCTCACTGAAAACCCGCTCTGCAGTTTAACTGGAGTTTAAATTTAGGCCGAGTTTAAGCAAACTTAGTTTAAACTGAGCTTAACCAATGACTGAAAAACCGGGCCTTAGTGTATCAGAGTATAGTCCGGATAACTAAGAGTTGAGATGGTAATCTAATGCTCTGCGTCTTATCACCAGACATCCAGGGGTTCCATTGGTTTTGTTGTAACAGCACTTCGCCCTTAGTAGTCGGAATGCCCACTCAAAGCTGCCGTGGTCGGGTAAACCCCGAGGCATTCCGTTACGTATAGCTCCCATCGTGCTGAGGATAATTAAGTATGCCATTATAATGATAATTAGTATCACTGAAGTGGATCAGGAAACCAATCTAAACAGTACACACTAAGGATTCCAGTTTTGTCACAACTGTTGTCTTGGTCATGATCATGGTATAGTGGGTAGTGTTTTTGCGACCCTTACCAAAGGTCCCCGGTTAAAGCCCAGAGGGAGGGAAACATCAAATCACTTAAAAAGTTTTTGAGTGTATTTCTACCATGAAAAAGTTGTCAGCAATAATTTCGATACTGGACCTAGGACAAACTAAAAGTATCACACCAACAATTAGAGCATTAGCTCGGCCTTACTCTACTCGGAGGGCTAGGCTAAGACAGCTGAAGCTTTTCATAGCAGAAATATGCTCAAAGGAAAAAGCTACTTTCTAAAGTATTTTTCATGACATTTTTATCGGTATGTTAACCTGAGACCTTCGGTAGGGTTCGCCAACTAGCTATGAAAAAGCTGCGGCCGTATCAAACCGTAACAACTTGAGTTCCAAGATTTCTCCCATGTTGTTGTTGTTTGTAACGGCAAACACATTCCTCGAAGGTTTTGGTGAGTGTTGTCAAAAGTGAGTAATTTGCGGGATATGAACCCGGTACGCTCCTGTACTCCCTAGAGGTACATGCCCTGTCGCGGAAGCGATTTGGTATGACCAGTGCAACCTTCTAGGTCATGTAACGTCTCCTTTCGTCAGGTAAGAGAAGTTGGGTAATGAGAGGTGAGAGGCATCATATCCGTTGATCAACCATCGAGTTGCACGTCACTACCTTTTGTGGATTTTAGTCGCCTCTTACGACAGGTATGCCTACCTCGGGCATATTCTAAACACCCAACCCGCAGGGGTTGTCCCATAGACTTTATAACATGATGTTCGATTTTCGTACTTTCATTGCACGGAATATCCTAGCTGCATAGGAATTTGCGCTTTTTCCTATAATTATGTACATACAAACTTATGTATGGGCCACCCCTACCAAAAGAACAAAACTTACTGATTCCCAACATATGTCCACACTTTAGCTAAATTGTGATTGATGGACACACACCGTTTGGCAACTGTGCGATCCATCTCCATCTAAGTATTATCCAACTTACACACATCCACTCTCTGCCGTAACTGCCCAGCCGACGAAGGGTGAAATATTTCATTATTGGCGTTGATGTGATTTGGACAAATTACAACGGTTCACTTGGTGAACGATGCTCACCCACAGCGAGGTAGTAAAGTATGAATTGCAGAGATGTAGTGTGTGATTAAATTGTTACATTTTTACGGTCAAGTGTCACTGAGTAGCAAAACGTAACAAACGAGGGTACAGAAGGTGATGGGTGTTGGGAGAGGCTTTGTGAGTTTATACCAGATTTATCAGTCAGTTTAGATGAATTTGGAAAAGCCCTAGGGCGGTGATGTCATGTGTAGGTTGGGGTAGAGAGGTCGGCTTAAAAAATGTTTGCGTGTTGAAATGTTCTTTAGAGAGCTCTAACCTTATGTATTAATGCAAATATCTTTTAATATGAATATGTATGTACATTAGACTGGGCAAAAACGAACTGAATAATTATTTCCAAGAAGGGCAAAAATAAAAGAAGACCCCTGTGCAGCAAAAGCTCCAGACCTTAATGCTAACTTTCAGAGGTCTATTATTACTAGAATAGATATTTTTAGATTGATCTAATTTTTGCTTTAAAGTTGTCAAAAAAATTCAGTCTAAACTGGCAAATAACAGATCTACAAAAATTCATGGTAAGGTCTGAAATTTTTACTTTATTTTTATAGCCATTTTGAAAAATAATATAAAAAAAGAACAAGAATTTTAAAGGGATTGATTTTGTAATCTTGTCCTACAGACACTACAGGGTTATAAAACGTGTCTCAGGATTTTTTTTTAAATTTGATAAGAGAAATCCTGTCGCAAAGGCCACAACCGAAAGTGGAGGAGATGTTTCACAAAATAGTTGAAAAACGTTGCTAAAAATGCTAACTCGCTTATTTATAGACTATTTTATACTGATTACGAATGGAGATCCCAGCAACACCAGATTTTTAAAAACTTTGTTAAACTAACAATGAAAAAAAAGTTTTTGTGAATCCACAGCAAAGCAACTGAACTTGGTATACGAGGTGTGTTCAAAAAGTATCGCGAATTTTGTGTTTCTTCAAAAATTATTTATTTATTCATGAATATCTATTTTGTCCCCTTCAAAGTAAACCCCATGAGATATTATACACTTGTGCCAACGGTTTTTCCAATCTTCGAAGCACTTCAAAAAATGATTTCTTCAGCTCCTCCTTCGATGCCGTCTTTCTCTCGTCAAGAGAAGCGTAACGTCGTCCTTTCATGGGCCTCTTCAGTTTAGGGAACAAGAAAAAGTCACAGGGGGCCAGATCTGGGGAATACGGTGTCTGCGGCATCATTAGTGTGTTGTTTTTGGCCAAAAAGTCGCGCACAAGCAACGATGCGTGAGCAGGGGCGTTATCGTGGTGCAAAAGCCAATTTTTGTTCTTCCACAAATCCGGGCGTTTCTGGCGGATTGCTTCGCGCAAATTGCGCATAACTTGCAGGTAATATTCCTTATTGACCGTTCTTCCCTGTGGCAAGAACTCATGATGCACCACGCCCCTGCAATCGAAGAAAACTGTCAGCAAAACTTTCACATTCGACCGAACTTGGCGCGCTTTTTTCGGTCTTGGTTCGTGCGGCAGCTTCCATTGAAATGATTGAGCTTTGGTTTCCACGTCGTAACCATAAACCCACGATTCGTCACCAGTTATGACCCTCTCGAGCAAATTTGGGTCGTCGCGGACAGAGTTTAACATCTCATTAGCAATGTTCATGCGATGTTGTTTTTGGTCACAATTGAGCAATTTTGGTACGAATTTCGCGTAAAAATCGAAGACGATCCAAAACACGTGCAAGCAAAGCAGCTGTCAACAATTAACTGAACATTCAAAATGGCCGAGCTTGTCGGCATAAGTGAGAGACATGACATAACGCCACAAAAAATTCGAAATTCGAATATACGTAACCAGCGAAAATTCAAAATTCGCGATACTTTTTGAACACACCTCGTATTTCGAAACCTTTAAATCTTAAATCAAATAACATGACTGTGAGATGCTTTTTGCTTTTTAATGAACACCACAAACTGATTTTATCAAAGTTTGAATGCCTCCAGAAATCAAGAGGATATGTAACCTTATACTAAGGGTTTAATTGAAGTCCCTCTAATAGCACTTCTAGATATCCGAGGAGTTTCTAATGCATACAAATACGGCACACCCTAATATGCATGTATGTCAGAGTGACAAATAACGATGCTGAAAATTTATCTTTATATGATACCACACCCCTAATCTGACTGCTATAAACTATAACTTTTGACCACGAAACTAATTAAAAAGCTTCAAGTGCAGATGTTACTCACTTAACACATTTTTTTTTTCTCCGATGAGTATGAATTATGTATGTAGGTAAAGTGTTACCACTGAAAAAGCTTTAGTTTTCAAAAAGTTTACAAAACAAAAATAAAAAAAGGCCTGCAGTGGAAATCTGTAAATCGCTAAAGGTTAATCTCGATCGCCAAAAATCTCTAAATGCATATAGCAACATTTGGCCACTTTTGCGATTCCAGTGTATGAAAATCTCCTAAAATCTCCATATTTTGGTAAATTTTTTTTTGCACATTTTAGCGATGAACTTAAATGAACCAGATAAATTAATCAGCTGTTTTTGTCAACTAATTTAGCCAAAAAAAGGTTAGCTACCTCCAAAAATCTCTATTTTTCTCCTAAAGCTAGCTTATTTTGGCAACGAAAAAAATTTGTTGCTAAAAGGCAAATCTGTAATATAAATGCGCAAGTTGAGGGAAATTGCCCCACTTTATGGCCAAACTATACTTTTAAGGTTTTAACAATTATATATCTATGGGTAGGTATTGCCAAACTGCAGTGCCGTCAATCAAAAAAACTTAAAACAAAATTAATTATAATATTGAAAAATTAGTTTAAAAATACCCTAACACAAATGCCAAACATGTATTCACACTATAGAGCCGTAGCTGTGTGAGTAGACATGTGATGCCCCTGCCAATCATGGCTAACCGTGGTGAAACTCTGATTCTACGAATTTACAAATTATTACACCATCGCACATTTTTGGAATTTGTAGGGAAAACAGCAACTGCCTAGAAGTATGCACTCACACCTACACGGAAAAACAGTTTTAACATGTTTAAAAAGTGAACCTCGCCGAAAAAGGCTGCCCACTTTTTTATCCAGTTGTTTAGTAAGCGCGACTCGCTGTTTACCCAGATTTTTATCCACTGCTGGTTGGCAGGGAACTAAAGCAAAAATGCTTGACACGTTTACTCACACAACAGAGGCTCTATAGCAGTGTTGCCAGCATTTTTTTATGGTTTGTGTGAATGAAATAAAATAAAATTAAATAAAATAAAATAAAATATAAGAAAACAAAGTTTATTAAAAGAAAGTGAGGGGAAGGGCAGGAAAAGTAAGGAAAGGAAAACAAAAAAAGAAAGGTAAAGAAAAGGAGAGGAAGGCAATGGAAAGGAAAGGACAGGAAAGGCAAGGTAAGAAAAAGAAAGGAAGAAAAAGGAAAGAAAAGGAAAGGGAAAGGGAAAGGAAAGGAAGGGAATGGAAATGAAATGAAAGGAAAAGGTTAGGAAAGCAAAGGAAAGGAAAGGTAAGAAGAGGAAAGGAAAATAAAGGAAAGGAAGGAAAAGGAAAGGAAATGCAAAGAAAGGAGAGGAAAGGAAAAGAAAGAAAAGGAAAGGAAAGGAAAGGAAGGAAAAGGAAAAGAAAGGAATGGAATGGAAACGAAAGGAAAGGAAAGGACAGGAAAGAAAAGGGAAAACGAATTGAAGGAAACGTAAGAAAAGGAAGGGGAATGAAAGCAAAGGAAAGGAAAAAAGGAAAGGAAAGTTAGGGAAATGAAATTAACTGAAAGAAAAGGAAAGAAAGAAATAAAATAAATAAGAAATAGAGCATGCAGAGAGTAAAACAAGAGGTCAAAGAAAACGAAAAAATAGAGAAAAGGAACGGCAGAGAAAGAAAGGGAAAAAGGCTAATGAAAGGTATAGCAAATAATTTAAATAAAGTTTTGTGGTTGAATTTCAACCACTGAGCGATCTCTAGTTTATGATAAAAGGTTATAATTACGTTGTTTTAGGTCATAAAAACAATCAAATACATAAAATATATGTAATTTATGCGAAAAATGAAAATGTTACATATTTACCCAAAAAGTATTGGTCCATATGGTTGGAAACTTCTAGAGAACATCTTTTCATGCTACTTCGTGACTTACTTACTTCGTCAGAAGAAAGGTATTAATGCTCCTTGGGGCAGAAAAGCTCAACCAAAGGACGTCATAGCTGATATCATATATAGGGATGACTCCAAAACCCCAGTGGGGTTTGTCGAGAATATCGCCATACTGAGGGACATATGTTCTTGTGAGACAAAACTCTAACAAGTGCGTGTAGAGGGCAACAAAAATCTTATAAGCCAGCCGGAATAGCTGTAGCTAAAGAGTCCGATGGTCGAACTGAGATTAGGGCAATGATGCGTGGTTATAACACTAAACGATGCAAAAATCGGCATGTCAGAGAAAAATCTTAGGATCCTATATCTTTTTCGCTTATAACTTTTTGACTAGCAACCAGCCGATTAAAAAACCTTAAATAAAAAAACCGTAAAGTGAAAATCGATTATTTATTCACAACCCTAGTAACAAATTTGAAGCAGTGAAAGACTTCGTCAAACTGAGAACCAAGGTTAACAGAGAAAATAATGTCAGGCGAGAAATTCAACGGAGAATCACTCTTGCCCACAACTGCTGCTTTAGCCTGAGTAGGCAACTGAGAAGTAAAGTCCATTTCTTCACGAACAAATATAACGTTCTGTAAATCGATCATCACACCTGTCGTGATGGACGGATCGAAATCATGCATCTGGAAACCTCGTAATAATATCAGATGGCTTTTGCAGTATTCGTGACAAAAGTTCTAAGGAGTATTTATGGTCCTTTAAATTTAACAATGAGCTTTAACAGATCCATACAGATATAATGAAGCGAATTAAAGCACAACGCTTTAGTAAAACGACAATGAGTGGTGATGTTGATTAGGCGGGATACCAAACTTATTCACAACACCTACATATATAACGTGCGGCTTTGCCCGAAAACAGAATTCCTTACTTGCTAGTCTTGTTCAACGTTGTCGAAATTAACAATACTCTCTATTAAATACGAGCAATTACGCATAATATTTGCTGTATTTTTTTGTAAACTTAATAATCCACCAAATTGCATATCCTTAATAGACTGTAGGCATTTCAAGCGCGGATATCATCACATTTCCTCTTTTGATTGCGGACCATATGAGCACATATTTCACATTCATTTATATGCGAAAAGAGTTGGATGATGCCCAAAAAAATTAAAACAAAAAATTGTTTTCATAATTTGGTTATGAGCTGTGCCGCATGCAACAGGAGCAAACATATTTCACATGAATACACACACACATACATAGCCACATAAAAAGCCAAGCAGTGTCAAATATACTGTCGATTGTATTTACATATGGGCATTTCCTGGGTGACAGACATTTCAATCAGAAAACGTTTTTTTTCGTTATAAAGTTTGTAATCGATTTTCTGTTAATTATTGACTACTTGATGCCCAATGTGCCCAGGTAAAAGGTTCTATATTTCATGATAGAACTCTAGTAAATAAAACCTTCTATATTTCATGATATACCCCCAGCTATATATCGGTGAAGAAACTATTCAATTCTATATATACAGACGAAAAAGTGGCGTCTATTGCTTTAACTAATTATACCCATATGCATTTTTACATAATATTATGTGGGACATCATCTTGTTCCAATTTCGCCAATGTGTAAATATACTTTGTGACAACTTGTATTGGCACCGCTGTGTACAGCAGGATTAAAATATTTTCGTGCTGTAAAATGTATCCAAAACCTTAAGCTGGATATCTAGCAGTATTTTGGTGAAACTTGCTTACAATTCTAAATACTGATTTTTGAGTGATGCGCAAACAAACATACAGACAAAAATTCTAAAAACCATTGTTTTGGCCTCTATTACCCTTATGTGGTTTCTTTTAATATCTTTTATGTACAGAGATCACCCTGTTAAAATTTCATGTACAGAGATCACCCTGTCAAAATTTTATAACATGAAAAGATTCTACATAATAAATGAGAGATTGTGTTGAAGTTGAAAGGAGATAAACAAGTTTTTTCGGAAGACAAGAAATATTTTTGGAGCCAGTTAACTAAGTCATTAGTTTTCTGCATAAAACTTGAAACATACAGCCATTGATTAAGTCAATCAAATTTGTTTAGTCAAAACTTACATTTTTTGGTATCCATTGACATTTTCCAGGAAATGCCCATATGCACATCACCAAGTATTGGCGGTTCAAATGACAAACAATGACAATTTTAATTTCGGCATACTCCACAGTACCTCTTTCCTACGTTTTTTACCAAAGAGAGCTCATTTGTTGACAATAAAAGTATGCCCGCTTGCATGTAATTTTTATGATTGTAGCCAAAAGGCATAAAAAGTTGTTCGCCCAATTGAGCTTTCCACAGTTCATATTAAAATGAGTGAAAAAATGATGAAAAAATTTAAAAATTATGAAAAGATATGTAATTTTTCGCCTTTTAACACTTTGCACGAGAACTTCACTTCAAGCGTTTTTTGTGTATCATTCAGTCAATCACGCACGGCTTTGTTTCGGCAATTTTGTGGCTTTTGCTTGCCAATGGAAGCTTATTAAAATGTTCATGTCATAATTGACTCTGCACATTGCAGCTTTTGTGGGGGCTTAAAGTACCTAGTGATGTTGCGAATATTTCTATGTATTGCTTACTTGGAAGGTGAAACCGAAATGAGAGTTATACAATGTTGAAATGTCATATCTGGAAACAGATTCGTGGAAAGCGCAAACCCAACATTTTCCAATATTTTACTTTGAGTTTTTTTATGGTAATGTTTTTATGTTGAGAATCCGTATTTAAAATTTGGGGGGCTTAACTTTTATTAGGATACGCCGCTTTGTCTCCTAGGCAGACACACGCAATTAGTGTGGACAAATATGTGTAAGTTCAAAGCTCAGTAGATCTATCTTTTTATTAGTGCTCAGGTATTACCATGGTAATTTCAATAAAATAATTCATTTGTGTAAGACTTTTGTAAATTGGTTCTCGTTGTGTTTAAAAATGTTACTCATACGACCCGACAACCTGCATCCGATCTCCAACTTTTCCCCAAAACGATCAGCGGGATTGATAGATTGATTGACAGTTTTTTTTTTTACCAGAGGGGTTGAAAAATAAATAAAACAAATCTTCCGCAACGTTTAAGAATAGCCCACTCGATTTTCAAAAAATGAAATAATATTTCCATGGGAGGCTTTTTTTTTTGTAAAAAATATTTAAAAATGAACAGGAGAAAGTACATTTCATTTCCTGATTTTTTACTTAAACTACAAAAAAGATAAAGACAAATATTCCACTATTTTAAAGAGAACACCCCCTGAGTCGAGAAAATCTTTAAAAAAATAACTTTTTCTTGCCTTAGGAATAACCCTATTTGATCTATTGATTGCTTATATGTTTTATTTTTTTTATTTTTTTCTTTTATAAAGTATAAACTGAAAAAAAAATGTTATTTTATCATCCCGAGTCTGCTTAAGCAATATTAGCCAAACTGAAGCCATTAGCAGAAGCTGTTTCTGTCATTATACATCAGAAGTGACTATCAACGCTCAGATTGCTGATGAACTCAGCGCTCAAGGTCTTCATTGTTTGGGCCTCGGATGGGAGTATGCCATTCAGGCATGTCCCAGTTGGCGAGGTCCTGAAAATTGGAAATTAAAAGCCAGATTTGGACTTCTAATGCTTTAGTAACAATGTAGATAAAACCGAAATTCTTGGGATTTGTCATATAACGAAGATATTGTGTATAATATTAGATAGCTCACTGTACAGGAGTCGACAGAAAAAGCCCCAGCCGCTTAGCAAAACTTGTAAAACGACACTACGGTGTATTGGACTTTTACTGGACAAGAGTACTGGGATACTTAAAAAAAAATTAAAAATTTGTTTAACATTTTATTGCTATTATTTATAAAAATGACCTGCCAAACGATTGAAGTAAAATAGTTTAGCTGCATATTGTTTAGTAGGAAATAAAAGTTCCTACAAGAAAGTTCTCTATGAAAAAATTTCTTCACGGGGGCCGTTTCAAAGTAATCAGACTTTAAACATTGGTATCGTATTCTGACTTCAAGGGTTTGCCTTGGAAATTTGCCAAAGATGCATTCGACGGAGCGATATTAAAACATTCTTCCTCGTTCTCCTAAATATTCATCTGTAAATACCGTATGCTATTTATTTTTCGTCTTCGCCCACCATCATCAGCGACTTTATTATCGTTATCATCATCATAACTATTTCTTTTAGTTTTCCCACCCATTTTTTCTTTTCCCTTCCCTAACTCTATCTTTCGTTTTTCCAATCTTCCTTTTCTTTCCTTTATCTTTCCTTTCCCTTTTATTTTTAATTGAATTTTTCCACTTTCCCTTTCTTTTTTTCGGGTTTCCTTTGCTTTTCCTTTCTTTGTTTTTTCCTTCTACTTTCCTTTTACTGTTCTTTTGCTTGCTTGTTTGTTTAAGTAGGGACAAAAACACTCCCGAAGGACCCGTTTCTTTTCATTGTCCCTTTTCCCTCATTTCTTTTTTTTAATTTTCTGCTTGTTTGTTTGAGTAACATCCCAAACGAAGTAATGCCGGTGTGGATAGTTCTTTGCGCGATATGGATTCTAGCCCGATTGCCGTGGGAGCGGTTTATTTAACCTCAACGAGCCTTCGGGTGTCGGATTTTAGCCGCCTTTTACGACGGCTATACCTGCCGCAAGCATATTCTAAAGCCCTAACCCGTTACGTATTTCTTTTCGCTTCATTCTTTTCATATTCGTTTTTTTTCATTTATCTTTTCTCTTCCCTCTTTTCCTTTTCCAACTATCCCTATTTTTGTTTCTTTTTCTTTTCCCTTTTTGCTAGAATTATCGTAAATGGTTGCGAGCAAAAAAGCTCCGGTATATCACAGATGCTATGTCTGGAGGACACTGAATGCTGCTACAGAATTCGGATGGAAAATTAAATGTTTACATACATGTAAAATAAATACAAATGTAAGAATGCACTGCCATTTAATGTATGTAAGTGTTAGTCTTGTTTTGAATATGATTATCCTTGCCGCAGCAATCAAAGTCAAAAATGGAGAAATTAAATTGAGTTGCCATTGCTGATGGCGCGGATTCAGTGAAATTATTAACCTCAATAAAACAAAGACAATAAACAATATACAGTTACACAAATGTATAAAGCGGGTATGCATTTATTTAACTTCAATGACATTTGGCTGCAGAGGTCGGTAGCTTGGTACGTGCGAACACATAGAGAAGGATAACATTTAATAGCATCCAGTGAGTTTATTAATTTTACGTATTTTGTAACTTAAAGTGGCACTTTATTTGTGCTTGCGGCTATAAATTAATAGTTTGCTCTAAATTTAGTGTGGAAATACTGGGTAGTGGTGTTGGTGTGTGTGTGTGTAATGTGTGCAGCACTCACATATGCTTGCAATTGCTCTATTTCACACACTAAATTTTACACTAGAGTCCTTTTTAGACGGCATGCTGGGGTTGTGTATGCATGTGCCCTGTAGGGAAAACCCTTTTGTTCTTAATTTGAGCGACTCTAGCGCATATTGAAGCTCTTTAAATTTCCACGTTTCATATCTAATTCATTTATTGGTACTTTCCCTGTTTCAGAACCTGTCAAAATTCCTTGTGAGAAGGATAAACAAAAAAATATAATGTCATAGGATCTGTTCAGAACATTAACCAAAGGACGTTGAGCAACAACAAATTCTCCGTATGGATTAGAAATACCTCTCCGAATCATTTTAAAACTAAGCTAGGTTTTAGACGATGCGACTTTAGCGCGTGCGATTACTTGAGTCTGATTCTGGAGAAAACACATTGAAGAGAATGGCATAAAAGGTCGAAAGAGGTAGATCATGCATAGTTGGACGGTCAAAATCTCGTAAAAGGCTAGTAAAATCTGCTTAACCCTGATTCTGGGTTCAATGAAATCGTTACCACGACAGTCTGGATAATACCGGAGCGTATCGGATTCATATCCCATTCAATTAATGGATCAGCAGGGCTATGTATTGCTACTACAATAATAACCCTCTGAGTATTCGATAGAAAGATGTATGGTCCTTCGCGTTATGTACGCGTTGCGCAGTTATGCGCATAGTGTCAAGCCGGACAGCTTTGCTGCCTAGGCGAAGTGATACGAATGGATAAAAAAACCCCGGCCAGAATGATTTTTTTTTGATACACTTCTCTTTGACTGCACTTCTCTCATGCCTTGCTACGGTATGGCACAAATAGTCAAAACGGTTAACTGAAATAGTTATTTGAACTGGTAAAGATTTTGTTACGCTGAAACTAGTTCCTATTTGACATTGAAGCTATATTAAAATTTTTTTCGGATTATAGTTCTTGATTTCCCTACACGGTGTGTGTAACAAACGATTACTTGTCGGTGTAATTGAGATAAATTGCTTTTCTGGCTATTAATTGGATTTCCTATGCATCAAAATTCCTTTTTTTTTATATATTTGTAGACTACCGAAAAACGTTGAAAGGGCATTAAATTACTTTAAAATTTCTTAAAGAATAGCGTAGCCGCATTTTATTAGGAAATACATTTGTCTCTAATAAACTGGATAGCACGATGTACCAACTGCCAATTCCTAAGTAATATTTATATAACAAATCCTTCCATTGCAATATGCTGCAGATGAATGTCTCCATATACGCGTAATACTTATTTATGTGTGTGTAATCATCCAAATGCAATAAATAAATTTACATAGCAAATCAATGCGAAGGCATGGTCTTGAAATCTAATTTACAACTGAAGTGGGGCGAATCATAAATATTTATGGATCTCGCATGCCCATTTCATATTGAATTTGATTATCCAAATTTACAATCAATGCATCCGAAGGGTCGATTGCAATTGAAACATTCATATCTGTGTACAAAATCGTTAAATCATGCAACATTTTGTTGCAACTTGATTTTGTTTTAAGTAGATTAAGGTGTATTGTACGACTTTCACAAATGACTTTGAGCAATAACAACAGCTTCGGCAGAATTGAGAAGGATCTCTCCGATTCTCTCTCTCTCTGCGATTTCTTCAACTTGATGCTTGAGAAAATGATTCGAGCAGCAGAGCTGAACCGCAATGGTACAATCTATAATCTACTACAAGAGCGTGAAATTGTTGGCTTATGACGATGATATTGATATCATTGACTTTAACAACCACGTCGTAAGGTTTGCCTTCTCTGGCCTGGATAAAGAAGCGAAGAAAGTGCGTGTCGCGGTGTACGAGGACAAGAAGTATTTGCTGTGTTCAGAGGAAGAATCGGCAGCCACGTCATTGTTTATAGTTACAAATTTAAAGCTGTGAGGGACTTCGTCTATTTGAGAACCAGCTTCAACTCCGAAAAGAGTGTCAGTCAAGAAATTCAACGGAGAATCACTCTTGCCAACAAGTGATTCTTTGGACTGAGTAAACAACTCAGAAGTAAAGTCCTCTCTCGACGGACGAAGATCACGCTCTACAAGTCCCTCATCATACCTGTCCACATGTACGGCTCGGAGTCATGGACAGTATCGAAAGAAGATAGGATGGTCATGGGAGTGATGCATATAGTGCGTATCGAAGGAAATTTAACGATGAGCTGTATAAGCTTTTGTGGATATGACCATAGTGCAGCAAATAAAAGCCTAAAGACTACGCTGGCTGGCACAAAGACTGCGCGGGACAAAGAAGCTGCTATCGACACCCGAATTAGGCAGCAGAGGAAGGGGGCGGCCTCGACTGAGTTAGAAAAAACAGGTGAAGGATGATTTGAACTTCCTTGGCGTTTACAATTGGCGGCACTGACTGGGATGACTGGCGTGCTTTGATAAGCATCAGCCAAAATCGTCAGTGTTATTATTAAGATCTTTTGCATTCGACCTTCCACTTTATTACAGTATGTCGAGGGTTTAATATATTATAGCAAAGCCTAAAGCTTTTCGATCTATATCGCAGCGGATTACGAGTCAAACCGTCTAGGTAGGAAACGCCTCGTCTTTCGCTGAGAGGGTGAAATGCCTCATGCCTGGAAGATCATCCAAACAAAGTCTTGTTCTTAGTTCTCATATGGTTGAAGACGCATTCATCAAAAAGTTTCGAAATTGAAGTGTATAACTGTAAGGCACGGAAGGCCACTCTATTGGTCTGACATAATTTGAATCCGCTTTGGAGATAAACCTCTTCGAAGGCATTTTCTAACGCGAGCTTCTCTGGCATGGTTTTATGGCTGAAAGATAGTGGAATAACTTCAAATTGGTAACAAGTTCTTACCAGTTCCCGTCTTGTCATCATAAAGTTTTGAATCAGGGTCAGTATATGGGTTTCCTCTTTCATAGACTGAGTGTAGGTGCTATTACATCCCTTAGTTGCAATATGGGACTAGGGCACTAAGTGCTTTCTTTGCGAGGCCTATCTATCAGTTTAAAATATGTATTTTGGCTTCAAAACTGTATTTCATGACCGGTATGTCCTTATAATGGGAAGCCTCACGTGTTGCCCGTCTAGTGCAGGCGAAGAAAGCCTTGGTGATTTGTTTACGGCAGTCTTTAGCTAGCATTACGAGTGAGAAATAGATTCCGTGGAGAAACTAATTCTGATTCCACACAGTGTTATTTCTGAAAGGGATAGGGTTTTCCTCCGTTTGAAGGCACCAACACTATTTTAATAGAGCTAATAGACAGGCCTTGATCCAGAGGGCTTGTTGCATGCTATAGAATATTGTTTTGTCATGCATCCCCACTATACAGTTTACTAGGTCATTTGCAAAGCTTTGTGTACCAAACTCATGGGTTTTCAGGTGGTGAACGAGGTCAGTGATGACTAGGGTGTGAAAAAATTAATAAAGGGGAGCCACTAAAGTATCTTTCCTAGTTGTCACAATTGAGACAGATGTTCCTCTTAGATCCCAATTGAGTTTTCTTCCATCGCATTACCATTGGACTTACTTCCGGGCTAATCTTAGCTTGTTCAATAATTTTATAGTTACATATAATTGACGCCAATTGGAAACTCATAGTGCGGTTAAGTTATACTCAGCTGGCTTTTCCAACACTGTTGAAATGCTGCCCATAGCGTTTTAATTCGCTGCACTGTCTGCGTAAAGTTTGCCGAAATATTCCTACAAAAAACAACAATAACTACAAGTCACATTTGTTTCACTGAGTTTTTTTTATGTGTAAACATCTTTGGGCAGCCCCTACGTCCAGAAAAGCTACGCCTTGCTGCCTGTAAGCGTGCCTCTTCCGCTGCTTTTTATTCTGCCTGTGTTTTGTGGATGCCATGTTACGACGCGTGACATCTGCATGTGCCTCGTTGTTGATGTTGGCTCTATGCATACTCGTATCTGAGTTGTTAGTAAAATTTGGCTTAGTATGCGTGTATAGAAATCTTGTTTAACTGCTTTTCTGATATATATGTGACGCTCTGCTTATATACAAGTGCTGTATACAAGTGATTTGCTGATTGTTATTATTCGATAATCGTGCCTAAACACGATGAATGTTTTCAGTCGGCAAAAGACGAAGGCAACTGCATTTATCATAAATATGCAAAGTGTTTACAAAAGTAAAACAAGTGATTATTCATGTTAAATTCATTTTAGCTCAGAATACTCAGCACGGTAGTTAATTTGTTTTGTTTGTGTAATCTTTGTGGTTAGACTTATGGAATGAAATGCAAAAAAATTTACTAGTATAAAATAAAATAAACGAAATAAGAATAAAATAAGACAAAACAAAATAAAATAAGATAAAAAAAAAAAAAAAAAAATTTATTTAATTATTTAAAAGGAATTATGATAATGGGAAAGAAACTGAATTAAAGGAAAGGAAGAAAAATGAATGTAAAGAAAAGGGAAGGAGAGGAAGGGAAAGGAAAAAAGCAAGAAATAGTAAAATATAATACAATAAAATAAATCAAAAATATGCACTATTTAAACAAGAGAAAATCAAATCAAAAATATATAAATATATTAAAGTAAAGGAACAGCATAGAAGAGAAGGGATAAAAGGCCAAAAAAGGGGTAGCTCATAACTAAAATAAAATAAGGTTTTGTGGTTGAACCCCTGGGCGAGGTCTACTTTAATTAAATTTATGTACAGGATACACATGTTTACAATTCAAACTCCACGAGTACTTGGTACTCACGCCTTTTTTTCTGCTTAACACTTACTTCACCCATATGAAGTTAAATAAAGCCGATAATCAGATCTTCATTACTGGGCTCAGGCTAGTGAGAGAGTAAAACCAAGGAAACCTTATCCATTTCGTTGTTACCCTCTTAACATCCTTATAGAACTAGGTTAATTTATTATCGAATGCCGGTACTTGTATGCGTCCTCATTCCAAATAGTAATACAAGAATAATACAAATCAGGTCAATATTCACATCAAAACAGAATAATAATATTTAATTGGCTAAGTATTGCTCATTTATTGCTTTTATTCCCAAGGAGCTTAGCTCATCCTTTGATCTGTTCACTTCCTTTACACTGACATCATTTGTGAAAGTGACCGACCATAACTTTTATATCAAACTCAAGAATCAAACCCAAAAGCATAAATTTTGCTAAAAGAACAAGGAAAACTCCTAGATTTCTTGAAATTATGTCGCATACTGGACGATAACTTTGAAGTTCACTAAGTAAGAAAAGTTACCAGCGAACAAACCTAATTCGCAAATTGACTACAAATAATTGAGCAATTCATGTGACAACGGAGCAGCAGCAGAAGAACGAGATATGAAAAGTTTGCCTTACCCACATTCTTTCAACACTTTACGGCAAGTTTGTGTGTTTATGTGAAGTTCTGCGTTTGTTATGGCACAGCAGGAAATCAGAGCAAGGGTACATTTCACTGTAATTGGAGGAAACTTGGAGGAAGCCCGGAAATTTTACAGTTTGCGTTCCTTTCCTTTTATTGCTATTGTTTCTTATTCTCCGGATACGATGATAAAGTATTTTAAGGAACAAATACTGGATAAGGCTGACTTAAGCCGTCGAAAATCCAAATATAGGAACTTCGTGTTTGGTATAAGGTGACTGGAAAACAATTAAAATTACATCAAATACATTGCTGCATACCAAATTGCCATTAATCGGGTCTGCGGTAGGCCTGATGAGACGCGGACTATTTTGCCGCTTAATGGATATAATAGAGGAGGTAAAAATGTCGAGAAAGGGAAACGGCTAAACTATGATTACTTTTATATGGAACCTGGCATGGCAAAATCAGATCTGACAATCTTCTCTACATATAATAAAACTGTAACAGGTCGATGTCTGTACGTTGCAGATATTTAAGAAAAATCGATAAGAAGGATCATTATTAAGCCAATAGAATCAAAATCAACCATTTTTAGAATTTTTGTCTGTCTGTCTGTATGTTTGGTCGCGCATCACTCAAAAATTGCTCCATGGAATTGAATCAAACTTTTAATGTTGCATTAATAAAAGTTTAACTTACAATTTAAGATATCATTTATTGCGATAAATCCACGCGTGGGTCATACATTGGGGTTGTTTGGGTGTAATCTAAATAGGTAAGGGTCTAACAAATTACAATCTCCCGATCGACGTTGAGACACAGTGACTTAAGTCTGTTTAGGTCGATTGCGTTATTCTTCAGCTAAAGGTGGTGACTGAGTGCTGATTACTTCGTCCTCCGGCTAGCAAAATAATTTATCCACTCGTTTTGGATGTAGCTGATGATCCACCTGTATACTATGAAACGCATAGTAGTACTTATAGAGATGCTTCTAGAGACATTAGATAGGTAAATTTGGCGAAGGTGTCTAGGCTCGTGAATTAGACAATTTTAGTTTTCCAAATTGCTCGTCTCTGCAAGGGTTTGATATGATACTGCGGGCTAGGAAATGTGGACGAATTTCCAATATTCCACCTGGAACTTCGGTGCTTCCGTAAAAGTTATAAGACTAGAGGGGAAGGTCAGCACAGAAGTTCTCTTTTAATTTACGGAATTGGGCTCTCTGCATCAGCGATATTCCCTTTCAAAGGCACCACAGCATATTGCATCACTATTAACCTCCGATTTCCTACTGCGCCTTCACCTTCTAAAGTGTTTGTATAAACATTCACTTCCATTTCGCTTAACATCTTCGTACAACCCATTTTTTCCTAGCGTGATAAACTGGACAATAGGCGGACAACGAACAAAACGAATTGCTTGCTTGACTAACTGCTTCAGTGGCAAGCTCTTGAGTTCTTAAGTGCGAGTTGAGTTGAGTAAGTTATCTACTTGTCCAAATAAGTTCCAAGTTTGCTTGCACTGTGTGTGTGTGCGGCACTGTACTATGACACAGGATCTGCAGATTCTCTGAACTGTTAGCTCGACCTGCTGACGACCTTTATTGCTGGTCATAAAATATAAGCCGTATTGGCGAAGCACAAACGACAACAAATTCAAGATTGGTGCATCCGTTCTGACCACAGTCCAAAGAAAATGGATGATGCTTGGCACTGCCACTCATCTAATTGTTCCATGTATATTTGTTGCTATTGTTGTTACTAAACGGTTGAATAGATCCTTGGTATGTAGGTGGCAAGTCGTCGTCGTGGCAGCAGTTCTCCAACGCAATGCTTCGATACACAACTGCGCGTATTTAAGAGCTTCGTTACGCATCGCAAGGATAGCTCAGAACGGATGTGAGAGTCATTCGTTTAAACGTTGTCTACAACTAAACTTGAAAAGTTACGCAAGCGGCAGCAACCTGGCAGCAATGTGGCTCGAAGTTGCAATTTGAAGTGTGCTCGGTTCGTTGCTCACCTTTAACCCCTCGTCATAGTTTACTTGTGCGTGTGTGCACCTACGTATACTCGTGTTATCCTTTTGATATCCTTGCTATTTGATTTTTCCAAGTTTTTGTGGCGCCAAAGTGGCGTGCAAATTTGTTTTAATCGATTAAAGTTGCCATAATGTTTGCTGCCACTGCTTCTGCTTCTTTTGCCAACAGAACTTGTGAAGATTTTCGTACAAGGGTTTCGGTGTGAAATGAAAGACTAAGGACTTAAAAGAAGCAATTGCCCACAGGAACCGTAACTCCGTTTTGAAAGACCTGAAAAATTCAAAAGAATCGGAAATATTGACAGAGCAGCGACTTTTTTCATATAAACCTTAATTCGGCTCGAGAAGACGGATTTAAATAAATCGAAATTCTATTCCCGAAGCCACATAAATTGATTTTGCAAGAACAGAGGACCAGGCGGTTGCACGCCAGTTAACCCTGTTTAACGCTAACTGCTTCCGAATTCATGTGTGGATAGGAAAACCTTCAGAGCCGTAGTCAGCGGAGCCTTTGGGCTTTAGTTGTTGTTGTTGCATTAACAAAGCTTTCCCCTTACTGGCCGTCATGCTCCTTACCTAATATGGTCATTAGCCCTTTGTGACGGAAATCCCAGTTTTATTAAGGTTGGATCAGAGTGAGGTAAACATTCGGCATGTCTGAGTTGAGTCTCGATAAGAAAGAGTTCAGCCTATTATAGTATGCAGATGGAAGTTAGGTCTGAGTAGCCCTTGCCTTCCTCGGATTTTCACTTTCCTCTGCATCAACAGGTGGCGCATGTGCCTGAATGATGGCATTCGCCGGGTGGGAGCTAACAAATGAGCCTACCGACTCTGTGTGTATAAACGGCGGTTTTATGTGACGACGGATCTCGTAATAATGTATATGGCGATGCATCCGGAGAAGTGCATCTCTTTCAAGCAAATGCTTGTTAGGATTCATTTCATGTTCGCTTGCGCAGTCCACGTCCTGAATAAGGTAGCCGAGGATGTAGTGGGTGACAGTGTCAGGTTGAAATCGAGAGACAACGATTTATTTTGGAGCAGAGCTTATCGACGAAAGGGACAGTTGACATTATCGTGTAATCGTCTGCATAGAGTGAGCCTCGAAATGTTGAAATTAAACTGAAGCGGGTATAGGATACCACCTTGCTTTTAGCTTCTGAACTCCACAGACGATTGCCTTGAGCTTAAATTTTCGCCACTTGCTAATATCTGCGTAAACTCGTAAAGCTCATCGTTAAATTTCTTTCGATATTCGCCGCTGGCATCGCAGGAAGCACCATAAATCTTCCGGAGAACTATACTCCCGAATACTCCAAATGGCGATCCAAATACCTGTGTTAGTTCGTAGTCGCATTAGACATACCCGATTCCTTAAATACTCGGCAAAAGGCATCACTAATGTGTAAAATGTAGTTCATGGCTTGGCACTTGTTTGCTAGAGTTTAAGTTAAGGAATTACCGTTAGGATTGCTAGCTCAATAAACATGCCAATAAATTGGTTTGAGAAATTTGTGAGTGTCGAACTCAGTTGTTGATATCTCCACATATCTCATTAAATGTGTGGATATTTATATTGATGACCAGTTGCATTGCCGAAACATTTATTTTTAAAAATATTTGGCAAACATTTTAAAGATCAATTTAAGTTTTTTGGTTTTACATCGCTGTATTTTGGGAAAATCGTTACGAGACATAGAATCTGCTTGCTAAATACCCTTTTCCCTCATACGTTTCCGTATTATTTCATTTGCACCTTGTTCTATATTTATACGACTTAATTGGTCCAATGAGGCCACCGTGGTGTTGGGGGGCTACCACACCGAAGGTCCAACGTTCAAAGCCCTGGAATAGGTAATATAAAAAATGATTTAAAAAGTTTTTTCAAAAAAGGGTCGCTCCTCGGCAGTGGTCCGATGTTTCGGCAAACTCTCCTAGTGTATTTCTGCCGTCGAAAGCTTCTCAGCAAAAGTTCATATGCCTTGTACATGTCGCTCGGAGTCGGTAAAAAACTGTAGTTCACCCCAATTTGTAGAAAAAATTAGAAGCAGCACACCACATGTTGGTAGAGAAGCTCCGCCTTAATCTCTTCGGAGGTATATCGCGCCAAATCATTATTTTTTGTATTAATATAGATGAGTATGCTTGGAAGCCTATTTGATAAGCCTCATTTTGATTGTTCGGGAACTTAGTGTCCGCTCAACTCCAAGATGCTTTAATAATTATTAGTGCAGTCCTTCCTGAACCTGGGGTAGCTGCCAACTTCGCTTATTCACCAGCACCTTTTGTTACTAGTCTACGAGTACCACGGTGAAACTTTGGATTGCCTCACCTCTCTCATCAGTACTCCTAAAGATGTTTGATGTTAATAGATCCAACTAACTTAACACGTTGACTGCCAACTACGAGATAATTCGTAGTATGATTTCCCTTCCAGGAAGCCAACTACGAGTTATCTCGTACTACCTAAAACTACCACTTTTTGTGTAGCTACGAGTAAAACCGTATTATAATAGTGTTAGTATCGATAAATGGCTTCTGGGAAAAGAAAAAAATTTTGAGTTTGGCTTCCGTGAGCTTTTTTTTATTAAAAAAAAAAAAATTTATGGAAAAATTCATTCAATATAATGCAAAAATTCATTCAATATAATGGAAAAATTAACTCAAATACAAGAAATAAAGTAATATATTATTGTTTGTGGTAGTTTTTAAAACAATTTTTCACACAAAGGGCTGGCTTCTTTGGACAGGCTGGACAGAAGTAACGCGTTTCTCGGCATTTTTTTCTTGGGTACATACACGACATGGCTTTGTCGGACGCTGTTTTTTTTCCGTTGGTGGTAAACACTCTAAATAATGAAGCTCTTTAGATCTATTTTTTTTAAAAACGCCAAGACGAATTCTTCTCTGAACTTTATCAGTTTTATTTTAGATGAAGTTACTTTTTGGTAAATTCTGTGAGCATTTTGTATATACAAGGTGGCGCAAAAGTAAGCTTCCGATGTTCAGCATATCGGTTGTGGCACGTGCAGTGTGTGCTGTTGCACCGTCTTGTTGGAACCACATGTTTTCCAATCCCAATTCATCAAGTTGCGACAAAAAGAACTCGTTGATCATTGCTCTGTAGCGCTCACCATTCACAGTAACCGTTTGGCCCCGACCGATTATTGGTCAAATTAATAGTCAGCAATATTCCGCGTTCTGGAGCAGTGTAGCGTAATTTATAGCATTTTCTGATAGGAGGATTACTTTTGCGCCACCCTGTATATCTCTATAATATGAAGTGAAACCTTTTTGTGCCATCTAATAGTCTTTCTTAGAGATGAGTAGTACGAAATCATTTGATCTGATCGGTCAATGCCAGACATTCTATTATTGTAATCTCGATTTATATTCGGTTTCATAGAAATTGTTCCATTGCGATTGGACACCTTTACCATTTCAATAGCATGCATCTTTGAAATGGAAAGGACTACTCGTTTGTCTTTCCATTTGCATACAGTAACAGGACCATTTGTCTGCCAAAAACACTCCCCTCTTTTTAGTTTACGATTTACCACATCTATGGGGTTTCCTTTTCTGTCACTTCGTAGGGTTCCACACGCATAAGTTTTTCGTGTATATAACAGTTTTGTAAGACTAACTGAATTATAAAAATTATCCATGTAAAGCGCATAGCCTTTATCGAGCTAGTCCTCAAGTAAATGTAAAACAACGTCAGTAGTGTGACCTACATTATGGGTAGTTTCCTCAGATTTTCCGCTGTAAATTTTTATTTTTATTACAAGACCGTCGGACTCACATAGTTCATATAGTTTGGATTGGTCTCACCTTGTATAATCTGTCGGTAGATGGTTGTGAGTTATCAACCAAATGAAAATAACGAAGTATCAACTGGAATCGATTGCGGCTCATATGTGTGCGCCAAAAGTTTACATTATATAGCTTGTTTGGGGTCCAGTAAAGTTCTATTGTTGGAAAAGTACAAGGTCCCATTTGCAATAAAAGTGCAATAAGAACTTTCATCTCTGTAGCACTTACGTCTTGCCAATTTGATATCCTTTTAGATTTTTTTATAGCATTTTGATTCCCATTTTCCAATGTTGCAATTTCTTGCGTAGCATATAAATTAGTTTGTTCTACCAGTAATGCAAGAAACTCATCCGAAAAAAATAAATCCACCAGCGTTTGTACTGTAAAATTTGATGTATCTAATTTCACACCAACATTTTCTTCGAAAAGAAATAATTCAGGATTGTGTTGAACTTCTGTCCACAAATCATCATTCTCATTTGACGTTGTTGCTTGAAAATCATCGTCATTATTATCAGATTCGGAGACGTCTTCAGGTTCGGAGATGACTTCATCTTCACTATCACTTGTATTCTCAGAAGGCTCATAAATGTCGTTACTACCATCGCTGAAATCATCTTCTGAATCACTTAGATTTGCGTTGTACTCAATTTCACTTTGATTCAGTGACCTTTTCATATCCATATTGGGTTCTTGATAATTATAACAGTAATTTTAGAGAATGTTTGTAAATCTAAAAAGAAAGAAAATAATAATAAAATTATGATAATTATAATAAATAATAATAACTATAAAACAAAATACTATAGAAAGCAAAAATGATGTTTTTTTTTAGGAAAAAAGGACCTACCTACTACGAGATAATTCGTAGCTTTCTTTCCCTAACTCGTAGGTCCTTTTTCTCCTTTAAAAAACATAATTTTTGATTTTTGATGATACCAATGATCTAGAAATAGAGTTTTTAGTAATATAATGTGAAAAAATCAAAATGTCATTTTTGGACAGTTTTCTGGAAATGGCCTTGGCAGTCAACGTATTAAAGTAAAGCCAGATATTTTTACTAATTGGTGTAAATAATCCTATCCATCTGTTAGATAGCAAGAAGCGCGGGATCATTCTCTGGGAGATCACGGTGATTTGGATTTAGAATTACAGTTAGTGGAAAGTTGAGACTGATTAGATGACCTTGGTAGGCTTTCAACAATTGTCCGTGAAAGAGAAGTAGTATTTGCTGATGACGTAATTTCTGAGTGTCAATCCTTTTCGTTTGGGAAGATAGTATCACAGATATAAAGGTAGAACGTCATGACTATTCTTCATTTTGGTGAAGCCTGAAACCTTGGTATTTAGCCTGAAACGCCCAAGAGGCTAGTCATGGAGTTCTATGTTCTCTGTGAGTGTAGGATGAAATACATATACATATGAACAGCTTTCCGCCAGGGGTCTTCAGTTCATCACACAATTGTGCGCTCTAAAATCATACAGATTACTATGCTCTTTCGTCTAGTCTAAAATAAAAAAGAATACTGCTTTAGTTTTCGGATATAAAATTTTTAATATACTATCCCTTGCATGACTGTTTGATACTTAGTGATAGTTGAGGACTTCTGAGTAAGTGAAGGGGTCCAAACACGTTCAATCCACTCAGTGCATGTAAATCCCTACGTAGGATGTACCACAAGTATTTTTTACACCATTTAATGTCTATAGCAAGTGTTACCAGACTGCAAAATCTCTCTAAGCATCCTTTCACCTTTGGCTAACACAAACTGTTCTACTTGGCGAAGTTAAAACTTCAATCAATTAAGCACACTCTGGCAGTATATGCCACACCTTTAATAAAATACCGAAAAAACGAATATCGATTCGTACTCATCGGTTTGGTTCTCTGTTAAACTTTAGCCTTCTTACTCTTGATGAATGGAAGCAGTTCTTCGTTAACTGAAACAAATTGTGTCTAATAGACTGATTAATAATGCGGATTATATGGCATGGTCGGCACTTGATAATTTTATCTTTTACTAGTATTTGAAGTGAATACTTTTAAACTCTTGTTTGAGTTAAATCCAAACAATTGAAACTAAAGTTCGTTACAATGGCGTGGATAGCCGTATATTAAAACTTATTTTAGGTATCATTGCCATAGGTGAATATAATAGACTATGTGGTCGCAGAAAGTTAAAAAAAACGGTTAAACAAATACTCGCTCTTAGGAGATTAAAAAAAGGAGGTAAAGGCTCCATTATGACTTGATAAAGGCTGTAGTAACCATCAAAAAAAGTAAAAATGAGCATGATGAGTTCAAAAGCATATAAGTTACAAAACGCTCAAATATGACTCAAAAATTAAATTTAAAAGACTTACAAAACACTCAAAATGCATGGAATTCGGAGTAAGTTTGAATTTTAGCTACAGTTCCACAATCTGTTTCTTGACCTTTCAGTCGTTGTAGAATTTCACCTCGATCTTTAGGTGTGTATATTAAAAAAAAGGGCTCCCTATTTAATTTGTGCTCCGCACACCCCCTTTTTCTCTCTAAACAAATAATATAATATAAGTAATAAAATAAAATAAAAAAATAACTCAAAAAAACTACTCGCCCTCCATAAAGCTTAGACAGTTACAAAAGACGCGTTTTCACCTCACTTCTGTCCAGAGGTATTCGCAAGAGTTATTTTTTAAATCGAAACCGAATACCGCTTATTCATAAGTATATTCTGTCGAGAACTATTATGGACTCCCAAGGTTTCGATCGATTCACGGTCAGTTTTTGGTTTTTTGTCAATAACTATTTACAGAAATTAAAAAAATATTTACGTTTTCGGATTATTGATATCAAGGCAAAATGCGCTTAAGCAATGTTTTGTAAAGTGTTACCAAGATAAGAGACTGAGCGAGTGAACTTACTTCAGGAAAAAAATTCTGAAAAATCAGACCTATTTTAGACCACTTGAATTTTGTAGCTAAGTAATAAACTTAATAAACTTTTTCGTGCACAAGCTTGTGTTCGTTTTTCTTTATTTTGAAACCGAAATAAATGTTGATGAGGGATTCCTTAACCGAAACCGAAACGTTATTGTAATCGGTTTGGTTTCAGTCGATATTAATTTTGAAGAAGCCAATACCGAAATCAAACAGCAAAAATGTTTTGAATCCCTTGAATTCCTTCCATACCATTTAAATTATTTAGATGCGATTGGTTTTTGAATATAGTTGATCGAGAGCTAATTCACAAAATTTATTACTGGAAAAGTAGCTTCCGAAGCGTGAGAATAATCTGAGACTACAAAGGAAATTATTGGTTGTGCTTAGAATTTTATTCCAAATACAGACGATCCAGGATGGTTCAAAGGCTGGTTGTTAGTTCTAGGCTTGCTCACCTTAACTCAAAGGCGCATGAGTAAATTATCAGACAAAACTTTTAGAGTATTTCATTGTCTACAACTTTATGAAAAAGAAGCTTTACTTCTATTTAACGAGAAGCTCACACGCAATCTTTTATGTTGACGTTCTAAATGATTGTTTTCTTCTCAGCTACATGCAACATAATTCATATGGATTAAATGCTCACAAATTGATTGATTGTTGAAATGATGAATAGCGATTTTTACTTTTTTTTGGCTTTAACTTTTTCATGCAATTTGGTTTTTCTAATTCTGGGTTTTTCGTATTTTTGTTTCGTTTTCTTTTTTGGGATTTGTTACGAGCCAACTGACCGAGTGACTTATTGTTGGGTAGCGTTGTTATACGGTTCATTGCGCTTAAGTTGTTCAGGTGATTAGAAGGGCGTTTTTGTATGGGTATGTAGAAGTATAAAATTTTATGAAGAAATATAAGAATGAGAATGAAAAGAATGTGGCGCACGTAAATTAATTATGTTAAGCAATTAATTCTTGTTGGCGTTTTTTGGTGTTTTTTTCGTTCTTCTTGGTGCTAGAAGTTAGGTAAAACCTGATACGTGTTCTAACTCGCATCAAAATATGCAGATTTTTCTAAATTTGTGTGTGGGTTTTTCCTAATTTTTTTAGATTACCTATGTGTGCATATGTAATACATAGAGCTTCGGCATATTTTACTAATTTAGTGAACAATGAAATTAATTTCCTTAAAGTTCAAATGTGACATTTTTACAAAGGGGCGCCTCGTTAATCCAAAATTTACTTAATTTATTGCTAAGCCAAAGAAAATCATTTGCTAATGTCAGCAATTTTTTCCCTTAGAATATCATTTAATAACTCTCATACATGTTGTTGTAACTCGACATACGCACATTCATTCATAGAATATTAATAAAATATAACTGTAAACGCTTACCAATGAAACTCATCTACTTCACTATAAACTCTCGAATGCGTAAGTAGTTCTACAACTCATAATTCTCCTACTCTCCTTGTAAGAGTGCATATCTTGTCTCAGTAAAGTTTGCTTTAACTTACCTTAAGTGGAACCGGATATAGTGGGTTATAAAAAAGAAATATTACCCATTATTATCTCATAGAGACTTACAGGCGACAATATCTTTTAAACTAATGTGGTAACGAGAGACAACGAGCAGAGGCAATCCGAATGTTCTTACCCTGCAGTTAATCCAACTAGTTGCAAACTACTTTACAACTAGTATATGCACCAAGCCCAACTGTCTTATTTCCATATAAGCAACTAGTATTTTTAACATGGCGATGTCCTACGAGATGTCAATTGTCAGATTTCGACCAGCACATACCAGTCATCTACTATTCATGAAATACTAGTTTGTATATAGTGGAAATATACTAGTATCATACTGGTCGTAAAATACCAGTTTCATATTTGTTCAAAATGGAAGGAAATGTAAAGGGTGTTTTTTTTAGGGGTATAGAACTTCGAATTGAAATAAAACACAAGAAAATCGTTTTAAGGTCAATCAATTTGGCTTTATTGAAAGGATAATTTTATGCCATTATTGCTGAAATATGATTTCGGGCATGTGGCCGCCGCGGCTGGCTCGAATAAAGCCAATTCTACAGGTCCAATTTTCAACCACTTTTTCGAGCATATGGGGCCGTATGTCGGCAATAATGCCACGAATGTTGGCTTCCAATTCCCCTAACGTTTCTGGTTTGTTGGTGTAGACGAGCGACTTCACATATCCCCAAAGAAAATAATCCAATGGTGTCAAATCACACGACCTTGGTGGCCAATTGACAGGTCCATTCCGCGAAATTATGCGCTCATCGAATGTTTCCTTCAATAAATCGATTGTGACGTGCGCTGTGTGGCATGTAGCGCCGTCTTGTTGGAACCACAACTCATCCACATTCATGCCATCCAATTCGGGAACAAAATAGTCGGTTATCATGGCTCTATACCGGTCTCCATTAACGGTAGCTGCCTCTCCAGCATTATTGCGTAAGAAGTATGGCCCAATGACTCCACCAGCCCATAGAGCACACCAAACAGTCAGTTTTTGTGGATGTAATGGCGTTTCAAGGGTCTCATGTGGATTCTCTTCACTCCAAATGCGGCAATTTTGCTTGGTGACGTAGCCATTCAACCAAAAATGAGCCTCATCACTGAACAAAATTTTGCGATGAAAATCAGCATCGAAATCAATCTCATTTTCGGCCCATACACCAAAATCACGACGCATTGCATGGTCTCGCGGCTTTAATTCTTGCACAAGCTGGATCTTGTAAGGTCGCAAGCCAAGATCTTTGCGCAAAATCTTCCATAAAGTTGATGGACAAAGCTCCAATTGCTGTGCACGGTGGCGAATCGATTCATTCGGGTCCTCTTCAACACTTTGCTCTACAGCGGCAATTGTTTCTTCGGTGCGCACTGTTCGACGTCTCTGCGGATGCGTATTATCACATAGAGTAAACGTAGTGCGAAAACGATCCATGGTTAACCGAATTAATTGCTCTGATGGACGATTATGTCGACCATAAAATGGACGGAGCTCACGGTAAACTTCGCGAACTGAACCATTATTTTCGAAATAAATTTGCACGATTTGCAAGCGTTGTTCTTTCGTCAACCTGTTCATGATGAAATGGCAAACCAAACTGAACATAAATGACATTAGAGTTGCCAGATTTGACCACAAAATGCCAGTTTAACTCTATTCGAAAAACAAACCTGTAAAAAAAACACCCTGTACCAGTAACATTGCAGTCTAATCATACCAGTAACATACTAGTTCGAAAAAGATAAAATAATACTAGTCCAAATGTGGATCAAGACCAAGAAAATGGACATCAACACATTATTTTAATTTTTTTATAATTTTCGCTGTGAAAAAACCCGATTTGGCATTGCAAAACATAAACTATATCTTTGGAGTATTTCATAAGCTAGTTGCGAATTACAATAGCATGCAATGCAATTGAAATAAACTAACGAAATAATTACAGCTCATGTCACTTAAACACATTCTATGAAAATTGTAGTCGTATACTAGTACGGATTGAACTTTTTCTGACTAGAATGATTTCAACCAGAAAATTATAGTTGGATACTGCTTACTTTCTAGTTTGATATTTCACTGCAGGGTAGTTATCCTTTGCATACAGGTATGCGTATGTGATGTATATATATATATATACAAGAGAGGCTTAATAAGTCAGTTTTACTTTAACTATGAAATATATGGTAATGGAAAAATAAAGTGATATTCTTTTACTGATCGCAATATAAACAACTTACGTGGACCCAATAGACTAAAAACATTGGTAGGCCTATTACTACAGAGAGCTAAAAAATTTAATTTTAAAGGACTGCTGTTAAATAAGTGAATGTAAAATTATTAAATTGACTTTTCGAGTTCAACACTGGTTTTATTAATTTTGTAAAACTTTTATTGGTAATATTTTTATATGAATGTTATATTAGCCTATTTGTTTTCGTAATCACTTAGCGACACACATAAGCGCAAAAATAAGAAAATGAATTTTTTTCCAAAATTTTAAATTTCCTTTGAAAATTAAATGCAAGCTTGTCTCTTGAGAGATAGCAACTAAAATTATGAGTGCTTATAATATTTTCTGCTTGATTATTTTTTTTTTATCGTTTTCAATTGAACATTTTTAAGGTAAGCAGAAAAAATTTTATCTAGCATCGAAATGACCTATAAAAACTGGCTATTATGATAAGAAAATATGGAAAAAGTAGATAAAAAACACCATAAAAAGCACCATAGCAGATATATGTATTTCGGAAACTTAACTAGAATAAAAAGGCGAATGTTAGCAAGTCAATGAATACCGCTCAGATGGTCTAGTAATGTGCGAGTGGAGCTAAAAATCATTAATAAGTCCTTTTATTTGTTTACAGGTAACCAGGTCAATATAAATAGCGTAAATTAACTTTATTTCTCTCTCAAATATTGACATTCTTGTTCTCCAATTTCTCATTGTGTACTATGGTAAATTACTCGAAAAACGCCTAATTTCCAAATTTTTTTTTTAGAATATGATGTCAATTTAAAATATTCAATGGTATGATTTCGAAATAAACAAGTAAGGAGAGCTGTCTTTGGCTGTACCGAACGCTTTACTCCCTACATGAAAACGCATCACGGTTTTCGTTGTCCGATCGTTATTTACAGCCAGTACAAACTGTGCAAGATTTGACGGCCTTACCCCGTTTATTGATAGAAAGGTCAAAAAACCCCGTTAGGCTGTTGTTCAACTACAAATTGCTTAATTTAAATACGAATAATGACTTTATAAAAAAGGGTCCCATCAAGATCGATTATTTCAATTATTTTCCAAACCAACATATAGTAGCTTAGGCGGTTTTGAAAATTGTATGTATATAGCTATTGTGTATATGTATTTAATTGCAAGAGTATAATCGGAACAATCGATTGTATGTCAGCTGTGAGTTGTATTGGTCCGATCTTGTTGGTTCCAAAAAATTATTAATATATTACAAAATGGCGGTCCGATAGCAAACTTCAGTCAGATATCTGCAAAATTGAGGGAATAGTGTGCTTTCAACAGCCATTTACGCAAGTATTTGAAATTTCTCAGTCAGCCACACAAAGTTTGAAATGTTTTTTATTCAATTACTTCATTAGCGGCGGTACTGAGCCTCTCTAGATATGGCCCCACTCTTCTTATATTCTGTTGAGTTGACTTCTACTTGCAAAAAGCAAGTTTTGAGCAACATGAGCGATTTGGTTGCATTTTTTCCAATCGGTTTACAGATTTTTATCTCGTTGTGAAGATTGGCTTTTCGACTACGTGGCCAACTACACATTCTTTGACCACTCTGATGTTTTTCTTGCGTGTAGGGATGACGAAATGTCTCATGCACCAAAGTTGATACCGTCGTCCCAATGGTGTATCCTTGGGGAACAAAGATTCCCCAAATTTTTGAACCGTCGGGACTACTTTTGTATTTCTTAAAGGGGCGACCCAATTCTCCAATTTTTTAAGAGCCTGCGTCAAGGTCCCGACTTTTTGCTCTCAGTGTGGGCTCTACATAGTTGCAAACACTTGTCGGCCGCTTGCTATTTTCTTTATAGTATAGTATTGTGGAAAGTAGTAGTTTACCTCGCAAAAGCTTCTAGTGATCCATAACTTAACGACTGTTATTAGTCTTGTCCACCTGTTTGTTGTTGTTGCTTTTTACCGACAAAAACACTCCTCGAAGGGTTTGGGTTGTGTAGTCAAAAGTTTCAAGATGTAATGGAGACATATGCTCAGCACAGGACCTTTCATATTAAATGATTGAAGTTTGCTTTGGGTTTCAATGGAATTTGGTTTTATATCGCAAATCGACAGCACAACTTGCTTTGATGGGTTTACATAATATGTTTGTACCAACATTCACTTAGTCCAGAATAGGCGCACCCATTTAGATGCACCTCATTGCATTCTATTTTGTTAGAAAAGCTCCCAGCAAGCTTTTAAACCGAATATGTGTCGGAGTGACCTTGGCACTCACTTCAGAGCATCACCAAACTAATGTTCACCATAAGTAAGCTGTTGGAACTAAATTCGCTGGTATCATCTGGCTATTGACCGGTGAATGACAACCAGAACCCCTGCCTGGATTTCTGCTGATAGTATATAAAACATCTTAAAATATGATTAGCAATCACTGACTTATAAAACCGCCCTCGTTTGTATGCTTCACGTGTATTTATGTATATATGTAGTAATGCAGCATATAAAATAGTTTGCGGATGAGCAAATGATAAATTATGCGAGTTTTGTGCAAATTGCTGAATATCGTTAAATTGAATTGATGATTTGGAGCAAAACTGCGAATTGCGGTGGCAACATTACAAGTACGCATACATACATACATACAAAATGCATAAGAGCATATGCACTTTTATGCTATTGTATTGAGTATTTGAAGTTGAAGATTTTTAAAAGGTTATTTTTGTGTAGAAATTTTCATAAGTTTATTGATGAAAGTTAACAAATAAAAATTGCATTCGTAGCAATTTGACTGTGGCAGCTCTCGTTGCTTTGAATGCAAACCAGTAAAGGATGGCAGCTCTAAAGAACGTATCTGTGAGCATTATTTTGATGTGGTAAATATTTTACACAGAAGGTGTAACCATTGCCATTGACTAACAATGGAAATTCCTTTTTACTTTTTTCTGCAGAAATATTAATAACAACAACTAGAAAATAGTTATTTATGAATATGCAATAGATATACCCCCATATTCATAAAAAATTAAATTGGTTTATAAAGCTTTTTAAAATGACATTTTCACACAAATTTTGAATTATAAGAGCTTTATAAGCCATTCTTATTTTTCATCAATATGGGGACATTCTTTTTTATTGTTGGTTAGGGTTTGTTGAAAAATAAGTTTTCTTTTTGAGCTTATAAAGGTATTTTAAAATGATCCTATCTCAAAATTTTGTTTGAAAGAACAAGCAACTTTAGATTTTTTTTTTTTAAATACCTTTTTTAAACTAAATATGTATTTAATTTTTGTTCCCATAGTGGGGTTTTGAGAAGTATTCTGAGATAAGGCGTTGTAACTACCAAATTTTTAAATAGGTCGATTTTGAAAACAGTTCGGAGAAAGACCGTTTTTTAAAAGTATTTTGAAATAGAGGGATCTTCCACTCAGCCGTTGATTTGGACCTAATAAAAAAGTAAAAAGTAATAAAAAAGTGTTTGGCACGCTTTGGGGTAGTTTCTGTGATTTTTGGAGGGACTATTTTCGCCATTATTTCATGTTCATTTAAGGATCATTTCGGGATCACTTAATTATCGTTTTGGGACTATTTTAGGATGATCCCAAAAAATATCCCAGAATGATCCCAAAAGCAATCCTAAAAAATCCTTAAATGGTCGAGAAAAGTTTCGAAAGCCATTCCGAAAGTATCGCAAAAAAGTTTCGAAAAAAATCTCGCAATAATCCTCAAGTGGTTCCAAAAAATTTAAGCAGCTAACTTCTATCACGTGTACTGCAGGTGTTTTTTTTATTTTAACTAATTGAAAATAGATGGCGAATCCTATTAGAACGCTACCGCTGAATGTATAAAAAACCTAGATATTAAACTGACGGTGTAGAAACTTTTGAGCATAATCCCTTTCCTTAAACAAGAACGAGTATGTGAGGTTTTAAGCTATGCCAACTCACTTTAAAGAAACTTCAGAGTCCAAGAAAGATCTTGATTTAATTCATATTTCTCGCTGCTTTCAAGAATGGCTAAGTTGAAAAAGTCACTTAGATTCTGAAGTAGGAAGGATTGCAAATGATTTACTTTAGAGCTGTGCGAATAATCAACTAGTCGAGCATGCTATTGATTAATTAATCAGAAAGTATACATTATCAATGAATAAAAGTTATTATTCTCCTCAAAAATCACATTTTGATTAATTATAATCTAATTAATTAATATCCCGAAAACTGATCGGTTAACAGAATCAGATCCAATTAGTTATTCAACATTTAAATAAAATAACAAAAAAATAACAATTTTCTTGAACTCCAAAAATTTGGTGATTAAGAAAATTTAAATGTAAACGATTTTCCAATTCAACAAACGCAACTGTCTAAGCTTTATGGAGGGCGAGTAGTTTTTTTGAGTTATTTTTTATTTTATTTTATTATTTATATTATATTATTAGTTTAGAGAGGAAAAGGGAGTGTGCGGAGCACATATTAAATAGGGAGCCCTTTTCTAATATTTATTTAATTATTATTTTATTTATTTTAATTATTTGGTCTATATAGAACGGGTGCACCTGTTTCACCTTGCGAATTGCAAGAGAGTGCAGCGTAAATAAAATAGACGAAATAAATCGTTATAGCTTATGTCGTTTAAACAGCAACAATCTCAAAATTTTATCAGCTTAGGAAACTGCTGCATGTTATATTTTCATTGATTTATTTGTTAACAAAAATTCCCGCAAGAAATGAAAAAAGTTAAACAGATTTTGCAGTAAATATGATATCTTAGGATATGATTAATCAGAATCTAATTTATCAGCAGCTTTGACTAAACGGAACCATCACACCGCGTTACACACATTCTGTCCTATGAACCAAATATACTCTTTCGGAAAGGGGAGAAATAAAAAATACACGTGTATCGGCGACTTTCATGTATACGTCAGAACTTTTTTTTTTTAGTCGTGTGCGACTATTGCTATAGACATTTATGCAAATTTACTGGTGGAAGGTCAACAATAAAGCTGTACCAACAATTTGGCCACCACGTACGAGCACTGCAAAAAAAAAAAAATATTCTGACATGTACATGAAAATCACCGATCCACGTGTATTTTTATTTTTTCTCCCCTTTCCGAAAAAGTATATTTGGTTCATAGGACAGAACTAAAGCTCGTTTTTGTAACGCAGTGTTATTAACTAAAACTTTGTTCCCTTTACTTTACTGCTTTACTTTGGAATGTCGGCTTATTAAACTCGTTTTACACCCTTCACATTACATGAATAAAACAAATTGCAAAATTTTTTTTAAAAATATTTTCGAACTTAGCTGTCTTCATTATTTAATCTTCCCTAAACACCTAGCTTTTTGTGTTCGATTCCTTAAAATAGTTTAATAAAACTATTGATTAAAAATATTGATCTCGGGTTGCTGGAACATCAATATGGTATCGCAATAGTTGAGCTCGCTATATATTTCTTTCATTGCATGTTGGTAACATATTCATCTAATGAGTTCTCAATCGAATAACCTCAAAAGCGTGTACCCAACAACTTCTTCCACCTGAAATATTACTATTTTCCTTTTTGTCTCGCTTTTTTATTAATTTTTTTATAGCACCCCCATCTTTCTTCTCACGACTTCCTCATTTTAATAAATGAAGCGTTGCAGCCAACAACGCGTCGTCCTTCAAATAAATAGCCGTACATATAACTTGGCTGGCATCTTTAACTGTCACATACGCTTAGTGTTTTATAGCCGCCTAAAAGCAAATTCTTCACTTAAACTGATGAGTTCGTTTGGCCACGCCAAAGAAATGGAAATTTACGAGCAATTTTCCACATCAAACTGAATGCAGTGCAACACATAAATACCTCAAAGTGAAAAATGAAGTTAAGTAGTGAAAAGTTTTTGCACTTTAGATCATATATATATTTACCATTTAGGAAAGTTCTCTGATTTTGAAATGGTGTGCTTATGGTGCATTCGAAATCACAATTACTGCGGCTTCAATCTCTTTCACATCCCACCAACTGACAAAAACACTCCCCGAAGGTTTTGGGGAGTGTTGTCGAAAGTGATATAAAATTCCAATCTTATGAACAACAAGTAAAAAAATCCAAGTTCGGGTGGAACCCGAACCATGAATGTGTGTCTGGCGTCCAAAGTACTCACAGTAGACTCTCGGGGTCACTGGTTATAGAATAGGTTATATATAATTTTACAAAAGTGGGCGGTGCAACGCCCTGTGCGTTATAAAGTTATAACCTTTTATAGGCGTCCAAGGCACTCAACCCATCTTTATGAAATGTTCACAGTAGATTCCCAGGTTCACTGGTTACACAATAGGCTGTATATAATTTTGGAAAACGTAGATAGTACACCTCGTATCGTGGGTTTCCTAATTTTATCTAACATGGTGCTGAAGTTAAAAATAGCTGAAATTTAACATTTTGTGCATTCATATGTTGGCGGTGCACGTAACTACGAAATTCTAGCATTCTATCTGCATCAGTGAAGGAGATATGGCATGTTCCGATTTCCTACCTCTCTTTTATAAAGCTTTAGTACAAAAGTGGTCGGTGTCATCCACCGCCTTCGCTTATTTTCAGTGGGCGTACTCTACATGTCCATAGTAAACCTCATAGCAAGTTTCGTAATTCTATCTTACACCGTTATGAAGTTATTAACAGTCGAATGTGAAAATTACTTGACTCATAAGTTAGCGGTGCCATACCCACTTTCCAAAATTTTGCAAAAATCGTATAAAGAATAAGAGAATTGAGGTTACTGCCAAATTATATTATGCTACCTGTATCAGTCAATGAGATATGGGCAGTTTAGTATTTCTACCTCCTTTTCAGAGTAGGCGTGGTCGAAAACCGATCTCGCTTATTTTTCATGAGTGTATTTACCATAACCATAGTGTACATCCCAAAAAATTTCGGGTTTCTAACATACACGGTTCTGAAGTTATTAACAGTCGAAGTTTGAAAATTTCTTCACTCATATGTGTGTGGTGCCACGCCCCTTTTCTAAAAATTTGGAAAAATCGTTAATAGTTAATGAATCGAATGAATTTTATTATTGCAGCTGCTTTTCTTATTGAATTATTCAATTTTAAACGTTTTTCGAAATTTAGATAATGAAAAGAGGGGCGTGGTTATTTTTCGATTTCGCCCATTTTATATAGCAACCTACCTTGGCTAGAAAGCAACCGGTGTGCTAAATTTCATTAAAATTTCTAAGCTTTTACTCAAGTTATCGTGCCCACGAACAGAGAGACGGACGGACGGACACATCTTAATGAATTCCTCTGTTCATTCTAAGAACTTTGATATATGGAACTCTATATTTATCTCCATTATTTTGTACCGTTACAAACCACCGTTATATGACCAAAACTATAATACCCTGTGTACTAGTACACGCTGGGTATAAAAATATTTATTGTGGAATATAAAATAAAAATAAAAACTGAAATAATATTTGGACATTACAGAAGGAATAATTTTTTTTTTTTCAAAATACCTTGGGATGGTTACTTAACTCTCCGTTTTTAACTAGTGAAAATCGAGGTACTAAAAAGCCAACTCTTATTTGGCCGTCATATCTAGTTGTGAAACAAACATTTTTCTCATTAGTTACGGAATTTCTTACAGGGTATGCAAACATGTATATGAAATTTGTGTATACGTGTGCATAGTCCATCATTATGCATTTAGCAAATGGAGTTAACTCTTTAGAAAGTTTTAATGAAAATTCAGAATAAGGTTTTGTTTAAAAATTTGTTGTGCAGGACTCAAACACTAAAGCGGATAGTGGCTAAGCCATCCAAAATGCCATTCGTTTCTATTCATTATCAGAAACTAAGTCAAGCTATACTCCACCTGTTATATCCATCTCATTCAAGTTCTTCGCTTTCTCTGCTTCCGGATTTGAATGTCGATGGGAATCCCTTCTCGCTCTTAACATCTTTATTCACCAGTTTTGGAGTGTATTGAAAGCACTTTCTGGTGTATTGACTATACTCCTAAATATCGATTCTGGAAAAAAACTTAGTAATACTCTAAAAAACATTCAGTGGAAGCAAATCTACTGCAAAATTTCTCATTCTGAATTTTTGTGTTTTTATTGTTTTCGTTTTACACTGTTTAGCTGGCGAGTCCTATAATAGTTGTAGATCAAGCGGAGTTGTACTGAGCCATCCAGGTAAGTTGACGCGACCGTCTAGGTGATTTTGCATTCGCGTGGCAAAGCAAGCCAGTCATACTTCCAATGCGATAACTCCAAGGGAAGTCAAGTCATCCACCAACAGTTTCTTTACAATTAAATGTGGCTCTCTCCTTCCGCTATCAAAGGGATGTTTCGATAAAAAATAACTTCTGGACCTGAGAACAGCTAGTCATTAATTATTTTCAATACTCGCTGTAAGCATAAAGGAGAGTTCCACCAATCTTCCGAAGAACAATTCCCTCGAATGCTTCAAATATCATATCATGTGACATTGGCTATAGCTCAGAGCTAAACATAAGGACAGATATGAGAGAACTATAGCGCCAAGACTAAGTAATAGTCTTGTCAGCCATGTCACACTTGACAGGTACTAAGTCGAAACTTTGGTGGACTTTGGCGGACTTTGGCCTTTTAATATTAGTCTCAGGTAGATTTAATAATAATAGAAACTGGCCCCGATATAAATCCGAGGAGTTTAAGGCCGAGCTTTTTATTCCTTACAACAAATTGGAGAGACCTACATGTTTTATGCCGCCTTGAAACGGCCCCTGCTGAGCAGTTTGTATGATTTTTGAGGGCTCTTCGCGGCAGCATTGTATTTCTCGGTTGCCCGAAAAGGTTGATTTGAAAAACTTTTTTTTTAAGAAATTACTCTTTTTACGGGATTTTAACCTGGGTACTGCTGCATGGGTAGGTTAGCACACATTCATTGTACCACTGAGTAGTCTAGATTGTCATCATTAATACTTTGGACCTTCAGTGAAGCTATGCGTATACTAGGGCTAGTAACAAAGATTTGTAAGATGTTAAGAGGTCCGCCATTCTTTTCCGAACGAACGGCCTTTACACCGTTATTCGAAGCAAAAGGGAATTATAGTATTTATTACTTAGTGGTTAGATAGTAAAAAAAGTTCGAGCTCGAATAATATTAATGTCGATGCGAGCAACTGTATAAAGGCCAGGCCTTCGGTATCGAAGCCAAGAACTCTACCTACTACCACACATGGTATAATTCCAAGGGTATTCCTATGTTGTAGCATATCAAAGCAGTATCAAACTCTATAGATTGGATCCCAATCATGCAGTTTGGTACCTCAAGCAGATAGTTTTGCTTGAAATTAGGCCAAATCTAAGCTCCAAACCATTTTCATCCCCATCCATAATTTAAGTCATATTCTGGTCCTGGGTGTCAATTTCGTAATTTGATTTCGCCTCCTTCCTAATCAACCCATCAACAACATCTTTTTAATATTTTGTCGTTCGTATGCAAACTGTACCCGCACCACACTCGCCAACTACGTTGAATCTGCGCCAATTTTCGTTTTGCCTCATTTACTTTTATTGTATTTACATAAATAGTTTGATGTAAGTCTCTTACGAGCAGTTCTATGTAAGTGTCCAGCTGTCCTACGAGTAGATATGCGATCCTATTTCTGCTAGTCTCAATTACATACCATCCGCCGAAAAGTGTACTAAGACGAATAAAATGCACACATATGATTGGATTTATTTTCATAATTTTATTCAAAGCGAATTTTGCGCGTTAAATTTGCATACAAACTCTAGCTTTTATACAAATTATTATTTTGCTTGTGTATGGGGTGGGTTAGGGTTGGCGATCACTTTTTTTTTTGCATAATAAGGATGGATCATATGAACGGGTGTGCATGGTATTACTTACACTTCCACTGAAAGACGGTTGTAGTCCAGAAATCCGAGTTAGTTTATCTTAGATACTGGAGATTAAGGAAGGAAATAAATATTCAACTCCTTTCCGCCTTATTTTGACATCTTCTTTAAGCACTTCTCCTGAAGTATTGTTTAGTTTGAGAAGAAAGCTCATTGCAATTATATCCAAAAATGACCAGAGAGGCATTGAAACTTAGCATGCGGGAGTCCATTGCGAGTTCGTTGTACCAACAGTTTAATCTTCGATTTTATGCCTCGTTAATCCCATCAGCGACCTCGTTCACGTTGGTTGTTCAAAGATACCAACAGGGTAAGGAGTATATTTTTTCGGAAAATATCGGTATGGTTGAACTGTAACATCCTGCTTTCCTATAGCATGGACACTACATAAGTTCGAAGGTATGTATGTGCCGTGTTGTTTGTAACCTTCCTACCACTATCTACGCCTTCTTCCGATTCCTCCTTAGAAGGGTACATTTCATCTTTTGTCTGGAAGTCAACAGCAGAAGTAGTATAGTTCATGTCTAACCTTGGGTAAGTTTTTTAAAACATTAGAGGATATGGCCAGCGATGACTAAACGGCATCACACCTAGCCCAGCATCCGATGCCACTCATAGCATGTGACGACTATAAATGAGCTTACTATTGTTCTTATTCTATAAGTCTTAACCGCCATTGCTCTTCTTATAGATGCCTTTCAGAACCTGCTAGACTTCTTCATAAGAGACATTTTGGCATGTTCTGTTAACCTATAAGCTATCAGAACTAAAAAAGTTTCACCAACCCATTGCGCATTCGTCTCTTAGGCCCGGTTTTTCAGTCCTTGGTTAAGCTCAGTTTAAACTAAGTTTGCTTAAACTCGGCATAAGTTTAAACTCTAGTTAAACTCCAGAGCGGTTTTTCAGTGTGAGTTTAAGGCCGCTTTTAATATTTGCTTTTTATACGGCAACATTGGTTTTTTCTTTATCTAGATACGGCAACAGATAATATTTGTATAGATATTCAACGCCATTGCTTCTCCTCAGTATTGCAATAGTTAGGATTTCGCTAATTTCTGCATCACTATAATCACTTTCGTCAGATGATATATCCAGTATTTAATTAATTATAAAAATATCGTCCTTTTTTAATTGCGTTCAGTTTATTGTTTCACAACCAAACCCATCAAATATGCAAACAGCTGACAGGTTAACTAGAGTTTAACCCTGCCAAATTGGCCGCTTAAACTACGTTTAAACTTCGTTTAAAGTTGACTGAAAAACTGCGTAACAAGTTTAAGCTTAGTTTAACTGACAAATTGAGTTAAATTTGTACTGAAAAACCGGGCCTTAGTGTTAAATTACTAAACAAAAAATTCGACCCGTATTTTCATTTAAAAAAATTCATAAACTATTTCAACTCCCCTAGTTTTCGTATCCATCATAACCTTTGTGGTAAGTATACATATTTCTCCAAATAAATTTACTTTGAAGGAATGTTTGAATTATGGCTCATTATGGTGTACTCGTATGAGCATATCAATTCAAAAACTCAATACAATCAAGGCTACATGAATGCTTTAGCAACCACTACTGCGACACTTGTTAGTTTATAACGTAGATATGTGGATACAAGTAAGCATAGGCGTATAAAAGCAAGTGGGAGCAAGTGGGCTTAATGACCCACAGCAAATAAACAATTTATATATGACTTGGAATTGGATGAAATAAATTTTTCATTCAAGACCGACGCTCTTCTAAACTACCGATATATCCGCTACATATAGTAAAGGGCTAGCTAATAGACTGTTTTCCACCGAACGACATCACCCAAGATCAAAGAAAGGTAAAGATAAATGGCTAAGTAGCATACTAGGGCCTGACATCTGCAATGCTACGACCGACACTCTTCTTTGATTGTTATGGATTATGATTGAAAATATTGAAGAGTATCGACATTGTCGGCAGCAAAGGCTAAGACCGTCCATCCGATTATCTATCCCGTTGTAATGACTGAGCCGGGGGCTGTACTAGCTGAAGGAAATTCCAGGACCTTGGTAACTTAAGTTCTGCTTTGCACAGTTCGGTATTAAAGCACCTTTCCCTCTCCCTCTCATTCCAACTGCAAAGTAGCCCAGAAATCTGCCGCCTCCTTATTAGAAAGCTCGCTACGCCCACGCAAGTTAAGATGGCTATGAATGTGTTTTCACTGCTTGCCATTTAAATTGGGGGCAAACGGAGACTGCCACTTTGTGCAACACATTGTGGCATTCATTGCTGATACGCTTGGTGTGGCAGCAAAATTCTATGTGCTCACATATTTACATATCTGTAAGAATACAAGCAAGTGCGTATACAGCTACATATAAAAAAAATATGCATGTTTGAATGTCATCATAGAAAAGTGACTTCAGCGCGCAGAGAATGAAGGATTTGAATTTCTTTTACCTAATATTTTTCCATTTCTTATTTTATTTTTACTTTTATCATTCTCGTTTGATAGTGCAGCTTTTCTCACGCGATGACACTTTGTATGAGTGCTTCGAACTGTCATTGCTACTGTCTGTCTGTATTATACAGTTCGCTCATATAATATTCAAAATATATTCAAGTTGCACCGATTTGATGCGATTTCCTGCGATGTGATGTGAAGAGATTTATTTTTATCGCCTTGAATTCAATTCATTTGAATCAACATTGCGGCAGACTTTCATATGGAGAAATATAAAATGTATCAAAGTACTTTAAATGCATTAGTGTGTGTGTTGATGCAAAAATATGCTATAGTCCAGTATGAGGTAGGATTGGTGGGGTGGTTGACTTTTTGGGTGAAAATGGAAATGTGGGTACTTCTATCGCCTGGGAAAACTTACATATAAAAACATATCCATGGATACAAATTTTTCTTATTAAATTCCCAACAAGCAAAGTAAACTTAAAGTAAATCTTAAAAAAGATTTCCGAAATAAATATTAAGCTTACAAAAGTCTGATTTTTCGATTATAAAACATTTGAAAATAAGAATTTTATAATCCATTAATTGATGATTGAAAGCTTATTAATGCAAGCCTATCAAAAATGTTCGAAGAAAGCTTTTTATATTTTTTATATTAGTTAGCTACAATAAATTTATTTATTTATTAATATATTGTAATCATAGATTGAATGGTACAACTTAAACCAATTCTAAGTAGATTGCGGAGGTAAAATCATGTAAAAATTTTTTTGTGATAAGAATTAGAAATATTTTATGTTGAAAAGAAAAAACTGAAAATAGTTTTTCTGAATTTTTTAAACATTTGTATTTCACTTTAAGAGTTTTTTCTTAAAGTTCGTAAAAAGTTTACTTTAAACTTTTAAATAAATTAAAACTGAAAAGCTTACATATCGCTTATTTTTAAAAACATTTACGGAAATCTTTGTTGGGTTATATATCCACTATCATGAAAACTGGTGGACGCGCTTCCAGTAATTGTAGCCATTAAACTGCCAAAATGAGAGGTACGTAGAGGAACTCATTCAGAGAACATCTGCAAGTTCTTTATTATTAACGATAAACTTTATATAGGGAGTTCTTATATCGAGGAAAAAATAACTCCAACGTTTTTGCTAAAACTCATAGCTGAGTATATAATATTCGGTTACACCCGAACTAATTTTCACGAGGCATCGTCGCTTCTTTGCGAAAACGTACGTGAGTTGGAAAGATTAAGAGAGTTTAGATCCTTTCCATTTGACCTTTCCCAAAATAGATATACCTAGACAGAAGTTTTAGGTGTTAACGCTTGTTTCTATATAAAAGGGATTATACAAGTTTTTCAAGCCCGTAGTCTGAAAGGGAAATATGACTGCTGAGGAGCTTCTGTGACAGCTACGTACTTTGTACCTTCTTCGTTTGCTGAAAACCCATTTTCCTGCCTCTCTTTCCAGTTCGAGAGTACTCATTTTAAATATAATTAGAGGACTTCAGGCATTCCACGTTATTGTAAAAGATGGTGCGTGAGCGATTTTGTTCAGTTCGGCAGCCTTAATCAACTTATCTTCACCAGAATCAAGTTGGAGTTATACCACGGTAGGAAATGGCAATGTATGAGACCTCATTTAGGTTTGATTACCTCAAATGTTTTCTTTCCAATCCTGATGATCCAATCTCCAGGCTCTTCACTTGACGGTAGCAGTCACTTAGACCACGCTTTTACACTCGTACTCAGCTTCTTATTGTAGATACCGTCCTTTCTAACATAATTGTGGCGACCTTGTTCAACGCAATAGTTGTGTTGCATGGATCCTTGAAGCCCTCAGCGATGAAGCGAAATTAATAAGAAATATGCTACCGCCCCTGGGTTACTTAGTTAGGTGAAAGGTTGCTATCCCTGTAGGCGAGAGGGCCTAGCACGTGTCAGAGCCTAGTGGGGAAGTAATCAGCTGTATGTTGGCGAAAACTTTGGCTTATGAGCTACAAAGGGGCATGTGGTATCTTGCCTGCCTAGACATGGATACAAATGCCCATATTTCGGACAGATGCGAAGTCTATAGTCTTCCTAATGTTAAGGTATGTAACAGTTTGAATGCTGAATGTTCTGTTGTAGGGCCAAGTACTCTTTACTTGTCTGCATTTAAAGACACCAAACATGATTTGTCTTTTGTCGATGTTGAAACAAAATTTTCTGCTCCACCAAATAACATTTTTTTGACTGTCACCCAGAACACCGATCAATGAAAGATTTGGAGAAAAATCCCACGCCTACCCGCATTATGATTCGAAGCGTATATTTTTGTTATTTCGAACGGCCTTCGCATGTTCCTATGTTGATTTAAAGAAATACCGTATTATCTTCATAAAATCAAAGGAATTTGCTGCAAATTATTGAAAATTTATAAAGCCAATAACAGAAAACCTTCACTCCTCTGCTTATTCTCACTTTACTGATAGGCGTGCAAAAGCCTAGAGAGTGAAATTGTGTCGTTTCAAATTGCTGAATTTCGTTTATTTTTTATTTTTATTGGCGCGTGTGGTTTTACAACTTTGCCGACAGTTCCATTACAAACATAAATATCAAATTGTTTTTGTGTATATACACTTTTACCCAACAAAAGATAGTGTAAGCGATAATAAAAACCAAGGAGTAAAATAAGAACAAAAATCCGTTGTACGCCCTTAAGGAAGGAAAAGAATTACCAGGGTCGGCATGTAAGACTGGTTGCCTATGCAGGACTCGGTATTCCAGCCCGAAACTCGATCGGAAATCAGTTTAAAAGATCTGTGAGCAAGTTTTTTTTTTTAATTTTCATTCGATACCAATAATAATTAAGTAGCTGGGCGTCCAAGTTTTGATCAGAGTTTTTCGAATTTTCTGTATAATTAAGGTTTTTCTAGATACGTTTATGCAGAAATTATAAATAATAGGATCAAGGCGGTAGCCCAAAAGAATCTTTTCTTGAAAGACGACATTGCTTTTGTCTTTAATTTCAGATACGTGGCAGCCCTCTAAATAAATTATTAAGGGGCAATACTTAACAGCTCAACCATATATAAACGCACAGCGTTTACCGATGCACAGATCTATACGCAATTGTTTGAGTAACCGAAAGATGAATGGTTTTATGGTATAGAATTTAAAATTTATATTTACAACATTTGGTATACATTTTAAATAAATATATTTGTGTGAAACAATTCGTTAAAATAATAAAAATTATCAAACAACAATGCGTAAAATTAACATAACCTCAATTGAAAATGTCAGGCACAAAAATTTTGGTTTTTGAGTTGGCTTTTAACGCACGGAAGTCAATTTCGGTTGCTTCGTACAAGTTATATGAACATGAGACATTTTTCACATAAAATTCACGCTGTGCGTTTATATATGGTTGAGCTGTAAGACTGCATCCAAATGAGTTCAAGTCATACTCACTGGATGAGAGGGGAGTTAATTTTTGTTGTTATAAAAGCTAGACCTTTCAAGTTGAAATGCAACATTCCAAAATTGCTGTTAATGACAACTGAATGCTTGTTGATTGATATTAGAGAAAAATTACAACGATACGAGTATGCACAGCGATGGCATGGGATGACATGTTTCGAAGTGCCCAACTTCTCATCAGACCCCTTTTCGGGCACTGGGATACGAACCCAAGTGTCTGCACCAAAGCCGCTGTTAGAGTACTCTCATCGGCAAGGGAGAGTTTAAGTGTTTATTGGAAAATTTGCAGTGCGTGATTGAATCAAAAATAAATGTTATACACAGGCTTGAAGTAATCTGGCGCATATTATAACAGTTTTGGTGAAAAGTTTAGGGTATTTGTCCCTAAATTATTTACTTACTACACCTTTTCCGGACTGAAATCAGAAAACTCCAATTGTATTTCAGAAAATGTTATTTCGAACATTCTAAATTCAAATTACCTATTTCGAAATAAAATTTTAGTTTTCTGATATCCAATTACCTATTCTGAAATTCAATTGACGTTTTCTTATTTCAATATGGAAAGGTGTAGTTCATGACAATTAAACTTGATAAGAGTTTATATACTAACCATATCGATATGGCATTCGCACACCCCAGAATCCCCTCTGTATCGTTTCAGTTGTACAACTGATACTCCTTATGAATTTCATTCCTCTTTTCATACATAAGTCTTGTGAATGTGTAAAATAATGCACCTAATTTTTTAGTGTGTATTGCAGAATTTAAGAGCTTTCACACATGCAAATTTATCATAAAACCATTGGGTTTTGTAGTTCAAATTGGTGATAGTGTTGATGGTAATAAAAGCAAAGGGGGAAATAGCACATAAGCTTAAAAGCCGTAAGCTATTGAATGGTTGAAAAGAGTAGTCGAAGAAAACTGAACCCTTTATGACACATCATAAAGATGTCATAAATAGGGGTCATATGTCAAGAAGTTAAACTGTTTCCCAGCTTAAGTGAGTAGTAAATTTGGGAAATGAATTTGCAGCATTATCAAATGATATTGATAACGATAAGAAGTACATTTCACTGCCATATCGGTAAGTATGTATATGAAATACGTGTACACAGTAGGAATGCTAATCCCGGGATAACGTGCTTTTTAACTGCCAAAAGTTACGTATTTTTTTCTTACGATTCCGGGATTTTCGGGACTAGAAATATATTACTAAAATCTCAATATGTGTGAATTATGTATGATAATTATTTTAAGCTGAATCACGGTACGTAAATTTTTGAAATCGAAAGAGATTGTTTATTAATTGTATACTGTATTATACATATATGTTATGTGTGAAGCGTGGAGTTCATAGAAGGGCCCGTCATTATCTTACATATTTTAGAGTCTGACAGTTCCTCTATTAATTTCTTCACTTTTCTCAACCCAAACTTTTGGAGGAAGTAAATTTCCTAATCTCGGCACCAATCCCGTCATTCCGGGGTTGTCAAATCGTATCCCGAAATCTCGTGATTTCTAAAATAAATTAAATTGGCAATCTCTGTACGGACATACCACATCCACTCTAAGGAGTTCCTATAAGAATATTTTTTTATTACACTTTTTTATTTTAACTAATTACTTTATTTTTTTTATGTTTTACAAATACTTATCTGGTTTTTGGTTTTATTACCATAGTTAAAAATGCCAAACTTGGCTGAGGTCAGTACTAAATTGTTATATCAACTATTTTATTTGCCTTGAAAAAATAAAAGTTTAAAACCATTATCAGAATATCTTTATTTTTTTAAGTTTTTATCTGAAATTCTATTTTATCGTTTTTAACTTGTACAAAGTCATGTTCATACATACTTGAAGTATTTACTATCAATTTTTTCTTTGTAGGGAGTGCATGCACATTAGGGTGTGCGCTAATTGGTCATCATTTATCAAAGCGAGGCAGTAATCCCTGAAAACAGACACCAAGCGAAGCCGAGTCATACTCCACCCGCTTTCTTCCACTTAGCGGGAGCCTCACACTTCCTCTCCTGCCAAATGAGGGGGAATGTCGATAGAAATACCTTCCTACAGCTCTTCGTTGAAATTCCTTCGATGCATGACATCAAAACCACCTTGATTTAGGAATTTGTGATGGGTAGAATGTACATCGAAAAGATCGTCCCAACGGTAATGGCAGGGGTCTCGCGTTCATTACACACAACACTGTGCAATATAATCTATTTCAACCCGACATCGACCCCAGGAACTCTAACTTGGAATGGCAAGTGGTCTGGTCAGTTGATGTCGATCTGCAAATTATTTACATCAACATTTCCGCTGTCAAGTGTTACCCGAGAAACTATCACCTCGTGAACTACGTCGACTGACGATCTATACTCACATTGGAATCTGAACTACCCATAATTCGCTCAATCGAGCGACCTACTGACTTCATCACTCCCGAACGCCGTACTTTTATCAACTTTAACAAAGAGAACTGGTACTTTTTTAAGGAATATACAGACCGCTAAGGGTGCGACAGGGTGGTGTCCTTTCCCCCCTTTTGTTTAATTTTTTATTTCGAAGCTTTCTAATACACCGGAGGGAGTCTCCATTGTTTCCTTAGTTGTCGTAGAAATTATTAACATGGCTTCGGGTAAGGGCCAAGTTCCATTGATGAGCTCTGTACTAGGATAAACTGTGTCCAATACCTTCTTCTTCACTTAGTGAAATCTGACTCTTTGACTGAACCGACGGCGACTTTCTTTACGACTTGGAAAGCGCAGATTAGGCCAGTGCTAAACGTCCACGTTGATGGAGTAACTCTACCGACTGTCAACAGCTCTAAAATCTTAGGCGTGAGGTTTAACAGCGGCCACACCTTCGCTAGTCATGCCATCGCAATAGCCTCAAAGCTACAGAGCGGTAACAATATCCTCAAGTCACTGCCCGACAGTGCTTGGGGTAAAGGTAAAGAAACTTTGCTTGCTGTATATAAGGCTATTGGCCGACCGGTTATTGATTACGCTGCGCCCATAAGGCCGCCCATCCTTGCTGACACCAACTCGAAGTAGTTGCAAGTCCTCTCACCTTTATCAAGAGACTAAAATTCTCAATGTTCGTGACCACTCGGAAATGTTAAGCATACAGGTTTTACATAACTGCCACAAACATAGTCATAAAGCTCCGTATCCTAGAGACATTAAGAAACATCTTTGTAAACACTATAATGAGATCCCGCACCACATTACCTTGCTGTTTGATCTGCGTAACCATAGACGGACTCTAAACGACCTCCACAACGAGTCGGTAGACAGATCCCCTCGGCCTGTGAACCCCGTAATTGATATCCAACCCCTTGAAATAGCTGAAGAAGAGCGCGTTCTTCAGAGGGACACTAGAGTCATGCTAGCACAACTTCGTTCTGGTTAATTAATAGTTTAACTCTTACCTATCCAGACTCATGGTACGGTGGGATATACCAAATATTTGTCCTGCATGTGGTATGTCCCCTCATGATACTTTGCATATCTTTTCCTGTTCAATTGAACCTATTCTTCTAACATCAATATCACTCTGGTCCAACCACGTTGAAACTGCGCGTTTCCTTGTACTTCTCAGAGTGATAATGCCTTTTAGGCAGGGCGAATCATTGTTAAGAACAACAACCTCGGATATCAAGCACTCATCCGTTATATTAACGGGTGTTTTTTTTTACAGGTTTGTTTTTCGAATAGAGATAAAACTGGCATTTTGTGGTCAAATCTGGCAACTCTAATGTCATTTATGTTCAGTTTGGTTTGCCATTTCATCATGAACAGGTTGACAAAAGAACAACGCTTGCAAATCGTGCAAATTTATTTCGAAAATAATGGTTCAGTTCGCGAAGTTTACCGTGAGCTCCGTCCATTTTATGGTCGACATAATCGTCCATCAGAGCAATTAATTCGGTTAACCATGGATCGTTTTCGCACTACGTTTACTCTATGTGATAATACGCATCCGCAGAGACGTCGAACAGTGCGCACCGAAGAAACAATTGCTGCTGTAGAGCAAAGTGTTGAAGAGGACCCGAATGAATCGATTCGCCACCGTGCACAGCAATTGGAGCTTTGTCCATCAACTTTATGGAAGATTTTGCGCAAAGATCTTGGCTTGCGACCTTACAAGATCCAGCTTGTGCAAGAATTAAAGCCGCGAGACCATGCAATGCGTCGTGATTTTGGTGTATGGGCCGAAAATGAGATTGATTTCGATGCTGATTTTCATCGCAAAATTTTGTTCAGTGATGAGGCTCATTTTTGGTTGAATGGCTACGTCAACAAGCAAAATTGCCGCATTTGGAGTGAAGAGAATCCACATGAGACCCTTGAAACGCCATTACATCCACAAAAACTGACTGTTTGGTGTGCTCTATGGGCTGGTGGAGTCATTGGGCCATACTTCTTCCGCAATAATGCTGGAGAGGCAGCTACCGTTAATGGAGACCGGTATAGAGCCATGATAACCGACTATTTTGTTCCCGAATTGGATGGCATGAATGTGGATGAGTTGTGGTTTCAACAAGACGGCGCTACATGCCACACAGCGCACGTCACAATCGATTTATTGAAGGAAACATTCGATGAGCGCATAATTTCGCGGAATGGACCTATCAATTGGCCACCAAGGTCGTGTGATTTGACACCATTGGATTATTTTCTTTGGGGATATGTGAAGTCGCTCGTCTACACCAACAAACCAGAAACGTTAGGGGAATTGGAAGCCAACATTCGTGGCGTTATTGCCGACATACGGCCCCATATGCTCGAAAAAGTGGTTGAAAATTGGACCTGTAGAATTGGCTTTATTCGAGCCAGCCGCGGCGGCCACATGCCCGAAATCATATTTAAACATTAACGGCATAAAATTATCCTTCCAATAAAGCCAAATTGATGGACCTTAAAACGATTTTCTTGTGTTTTATTTCAATTCGAAGTTCTATACCCCTAAAAAAAACACCCTTTATAACTTTAGACGAGCTATTGTTGTATATGCAATAATATTTCGGAAACAGCACAACAGACTTTAACTTAAATGTTTTTCAAGGTTATCCACGTTTTTGATATTTTTTTGAAAATTGAGTCACACGCTAATATGGGTATAGATATTTCACGTAGCATTTCATCAAAAATATTTCAAAGTAGGGTTACCTAATAGCGTTGTCACCTAACCCTATTATATTTATTCTTTTGTATATCCTATATTATCTCGAAAACGAATTGAGGTTATATGCTTGTTGTTGAAGTGTTGCCACTTGGTATGTTTTTAATAAATAAAGTAGGTAAAAATTAAAGGCATTTAAAAAAACATATTTTTAGGGTGTTACCCCCTAACTATATTTTATTTTCTGTATTTTTTTTGTTGAATATTCGCTATTATCTCCAAAGCTATTTGACACATTGCCATGAAATATTTATACTATTTATCTGCTACAGTTTCAGCTCTCTTGCTTAAGTGTAGCCCTAAGCATGTTCGTTCACGGCTGCTTGCTATCTGGGATTGTTTAAAAAGTCAAGTAAAGTACACCAATAAATGCATCGAAACAGCAAAGCTCGGTCGAACTGGCACTAGCGCTCAATAAGCAGAAGTCCTTTTCGTAGGCTAAGTGGAGTCGCTTGTTTAAAATCGGTAATTTTTAATGGTAAACCTGGGCTGCAGAAACTGATCTGCTTCCATGTCTAGTGGGTCACATAGTGCTCAAAACCGCGCATAAACACCAGAGGGTGTACCAAGAAACTAGCAGATCTTTGCATTGCTTTAAAGGTCCCTAAAATAAGTAAAATACTCGAATGAACAGAAGAACGCTTGGAAAACCATCAAGGCGCTGTGTCCCTTTTCTATAAGTAGCTAATAGAAAGCCTAATGTACACAAGCACAAGGACATTCTACTGTCAAAGTAGTGGACAAGAAATTTTTTTCACTTTTGTAGAGTTTTAAACTTCTTACATCAATGAAATGTGCGCTAATTTGAATGGAGGGACGAAGGAGCACGAGCGAACACAATCCAACCGCAAAACAGGTTGCGCCCCCGTAAAAATGGCCAACGCATGCAGCTGTCAACAGCGGTGCCGCCAAAGTGACTCCAAAATTTGTCTTGTTTTTTCTTTTTCTTTGATAAAGCAAACGACTAAATAAAAACCGGCAAAAGGATGGAATGCCCATCGCACACGCACAGCAAAACTTTAGAACGCAACGCAAAAGTGATAAGATGAGCAGGACAACAACAAAATTTGTGCGATGCGAAGAGCAAAAAAAGGTCACTTGGAATTCTTTTAAAACATTTTCGTACAACAAAATCGAGTTCAAGAATTAAAAATTTGCAAAAAACGCACACTTTCATCGAAACTCTTTGGAAAACTTTGATTTTTGGAAATGTTCAACGCAAAACTTTAAGGTTATAAATTATCGTTTGTGTAATACCTTTGGCACTTTTGGATTCTGCGTATGGTTTTTGTTGTCTGTAGTTCTTGCTTCCTATTTTTTTTTGCACCGTAGATATCTATTGTACCTTCCACCTCTGCCATTTCGTACAATCCATTGAGCGGCAAGTTGGCAAGATGTTTGGCGCCAACGTGCTTGACTGATACAAATTGCTTGTTCCACCGTTGGCTCTTGGTTGCTGCTTCACCTCGGCGTGTTTGACGTTTTTGTTGTTGGTGTTTTGCCGCGTATCGATAGTGCCATTAGAATGTAACGTGATTTTTTCGCACAATCTATTACTCATGTAATTTTACAGAAGTAATTGTAAAGGGGTTTTATGCACATTAGACTGGCTAGAAAGTTTTGAAGGGATCATACCTTTTTAGCGTCCATTAAGTTTAACACCGGCGGCCGCCGTGGTATGGTGGTAGTGTTGCTGGCCTACCACACCGAAGGTCTAAGGTTCGAGCGCTGGTACAGGTAACATCAAAAGTGTTTCGAAAAGTTTTTTCAAAACGGGGTCGCCCCTTAGCAGTGGTTTGGCAAAAATCTCCGAGTGTATTTATGCCATGGAAGGCTTCTCAGCAAAAATTCATCTGCTTTGCAGATGCCGCTCGGAATCGGTAAACAACTGCAGGAAAATTTAGAAGCAGCACACCACAAATTGGTACAGAAGCTCGGCCTTAATCTCCGCAGAAGGTATACGAGTATATAGCGCCAATTATTTATTTATTTTAAGTTTAACACCCATATCCTGAGAGCTCGGTGCTGGCTTTATAAAGTTTGGTATATTGGGAAAGTCCATGCTTAGAATTTATCCCGTATATTCGGGTAATAGCCAGAAATGGCTTTCCTCCTAAAGCTAATGCATATCAGGAGATTAACAGGTACATATTGTTGTTGTATTAAGGGCAAACAAACTCCCAGGGGATTTTGGAAATCATTTCCCAAATGGCAATCCCTTTCCAATTGTCCTGTAAGCCATTTTGATATGACCACGTCATGTCTTCTAAGTCATCCAAAACCCAACCCTCCTTCATTAAGGAATGAGGCGTGGCCCTAACCTCTCGTACTACATATATGTATATGTAAACATTTTTAAAGGGATATACTCGAGTTGTTGAGTTCACCCTCAGAGAAGCTTTGATGGGCACTTCCCAAACAATTGAACTCTAATAGTGAGGTAAATGGTTTCATATCTTTCACTATTACTTGCGACAACCCAAAGTTTAGTATGTGCTAAGACTACTGCCAAATTATCGTGAAATTATAAAGATTCATGTGAGCTACTGTCAGAAAAATTCATATTTTTAATGCGCTGGTGAACAGATACTACTAACTTTAGCCTAAAGTCCGTTTCGGTTTGTGTACCTAGCTACCCACGCTACTCATCCATCGCCAGAATTAGACCCCCACCTTACACAGTATTAAGTAGGCATTTAAGAGAGGTTCTAGAACAACCGATGCCTTAGACAAAGCTGTCGGGAGATTCCAATGCGCAGAGATTATTCAGACAAATTTGTTGTTCGCATTTACCCTCTCTTCTCTTTTTGACAAGGTGTTGAGGCACCCGTGCCGATGTCTAAATTATCAGCGTGTTGTAATCGAATAGCTTATCGCTTATGGTCCCCTCCGGCGCCTGGGCAAGGTCGGTTGCATAATTGCCTTACCCCGGTATACTGGCTCTGCCGGGGTGGAAGAACCCTTTACAGTTCACTTGTGGGACTTATATCTCTACATATAATAAAATTGTAACAGGTCGATGTATGTACAAATCAGATATTCATGAAAGATTGAAAGGGAGATTATTATTAAGCCAATAGAATTCAAATCAACGGTTTTTAGAATTTCGATGACTCTATCCGTTTCGGAGTTATCGCACAAAATGTGAACCAGGGTGACCCAAAATTGCTCAGTACAATATGGATATCAAACGAAATGTGCTAAGCGAGGTGATTAAGTTCCAAATCCTAACTGGTTTCGTAGATATAATAGTTAAAGTTGGACTTATTGGATAAGTTCTGTGAAGCCGTGAAGCGTTGGCGGGTTTTCTAGTGGGGAACACATATAAAAACAAACTAAACTACGATGAGAACGCTTGCGGAGGACAAACTCCCAGCCAATAGCCAGGGCACCGTCAATACAAGGGATGACAAGGGTACCTGCCATAGCACCCCGGCTCTCCCCAAGAAAAAATAAAAAAGAAATCCTCAGGAACCTTGTTAAGAGCCAGACTCTCTTCCTACTTAACAAAATCAGGAGGAACGAGGAAAACCCACGTGCGAGATGCAGGGGACAGGGTATAGTGTGAAGCGGTGGTCAGGCATTGCCATATTATAAAGCTTATTGTCCATAAAAGTATTATTATAGCAAGCGAGATGATGCACCTCATACGGAAATCCCTGACAAGCAACAATAACTTCCCACCCGACAAATATAACCAAAAAAACTGTTCAAACTGGGTCAGCCCAAAATAACGAATTAATCCTAACAATTGGTTCTGCTTTTTACTAAATAAACAGTCTGCTATCGATTAAGTAAGGCCAAGATGAGTGAGTCAACGCTATTCGATTTGAAACCCAAAACTAATGATAGCCACAATTATACAATATTTGCGGGCTAATTATTTAGTATGCCACGCAAGACAAAATAATTTTTTTACGACAGCCTAAGATTCTAAAACAAACCCCGTCTTTTTTTTCCTGATCACTGATCAGTAATCAGATTATAAGTCTAGTTCGTCGAATCTATTTTTAACAAAATTCTTAGAAAATATTAATAGTTAGATAGCCCTTATTTGCGCCCATTAATTTGTATGCAAGGAAATATATACATACTACCCACGCGAATAGTCTAACGTGTTAGCCTTCCATGGGCCATAATGGGCGTTCTGGTAAAATTAGGTAGCCAACTCGATGAACAATATTTTCTTCTCACTGTTTTTGTTTTAACTCCCACTTTCTTGACTATAAGTTCATTGTCAAAAGTGTTTAGATGTATGGATGTGTGGGCATAGTTTGCATATATGTATATTTATATCCAACATTTCATGTATTATCCTTTTAATCATTTGTGTGAAACTTGACTACTGTTTGTATGGATAAATGTTTATATGAAGGCACCTATTGTTAACTTCTTATAAACTAAAAACGTTGCCTTATCCATTGTTTGATCTGTCAATGATAGGCGTACAATGTTGTTAGCATTCTTTATATGACCATACATACAACCTATTTATATGTATGCATAACCCAGCCAACAATATGAAGATTGATTCGGTATTGTCAAGTCGTCTGAAAAAATGTTAAATACGGTTCTGCGCCGCGATTAACATGCGACTCGTGTTTAATTCACCAAAGCGATGACAGGAACCAGTTTCTTACCTAGTTGTGATCAGGAAATGGAATTAAAGGATCGAAATAAGTACATGCATATGGGTAAAAATTTCTGAAGTGTACCACCTAAATTTTTTTCGAATGTCGTGTACTTTAATGAAATTGGGTGGTATGATTAAACAAAAATACATACTTCACGATTTTTCGACTACATATTTAACAATCTCGGATTATTTTCTAAGTTATAGCTATAAATATATTTTCGAAAATTCAAAGTTTTTGTTTATTTGCAAATTTTTAAATATTTTGACTTCTTCATCGCAGTCAGATCGCGTTTTAGGATATTGTTGTTGGGCGTTCCCTTACAAACCACCAGCAGAAAAAAAGTGGGGCCCGGTAATGGAACGGGAGTTATTTGAATTGTATTTAAGGATTTAAGTTACTTTGCATGAAAATATTTTCCGAATAATTTTTGTAAGAAAATAAACATACAATAGCAGATACCATCCGGTATATATATTTTAAAAATTTCAAAATCGGACTGGTCAGTTGCGAGAAAACTGGCAAAAAACTAGGGAGCTCGAAAATATGTTTATAGATAACTTTGAAAGTAATTCCAGTTTCAAAAAACTGACCCAAACGAATATTTTTTTTTGTTCTTGTGAACTTTACCAACTAGTTTTAGAGAGAAAGTCGAACTTGGATAACAAATTTACAAATTTTTACCCGTATATACTTTCATAAAAAAATATTTGCGATATTTCTACATACGAGTGTTATAAAATTGTATTAAAAAAAAATTTTTAGGATGGATTATTAAGCAAGTGGAACACAAAGCAGCAGTCTTTAGAATTTTTGCGATAATGCATATTCAATTCTCGCTTATAATATAATTTTTATATTAAAAGTAAGGAAGCCTTGAAGGGAAAATGAGACCAGTTCTAAAAATAAAAATTAATATAAAAGTCTGCAAATTTTACACTAGGATAAGAATTTCTGAAACGGATCACTTGAATCGGTGAAAATTTATTTTTGGCCAATAATAGTGTTGTTTAAATTTGATTTAAATTATATCATCTGTTATTCAACCTTGAAACAAAAAGGACAGCAATTTTCAATTGAAGAAAACGCACTATATATATTTTTTTGCAAAAATCAGCCTAATAAACTTGCCCCCCTTCATGCACTGGCAGCTCTATCAAGATTCACTTCAGCTTTTTTGGGAACAAGATACAACTTTTTTGAACTTAAAAAAAATGTCTCATTCGCAGTCTTTCATGATTAGATAAGCGCAAGGAAGATACGGATCAGCTTATGCTTCAAAATACTGACTGGGCATTTACTTTTACTAAACAAAATACTTGTGTTTTACATACTTTCATACAAATATGAAACACAAACAAAAGTGGTAGAAACGCGTAAATAATGATGTGCGAAAATTATGATTCGTACATACATACATGTATGTTTAGATGGCACAGATTAATGACCATGACAATTAACTTTTCCATTATTGAAATGTTGTATCAGATAACGAGCATATTAGGGTGGTCCTTACCCAGTTGATGAGCGACACACTCATCTGCTTTGTTTATAAGTTATAAGTTGTTTTCTCCTCTACCTCGGAGAAGAGATTTATGATAGTATGGATTCAATTGGATGAGAGCGCATGCGGCTCTGAGGCATTGCCTTATTTGCAGCCACATCTTTTTCGTCTCCTGAAAAATTTCCATTTGGGATTACGGAGCAGTAGTTAGAACCTAATTTGCCCTTCATGATTTTAGGACGATGAACAACTCCTGTCGGAAAAAGAGTCAGGTACGAGAAAATAATATACTGTACCGAATTTTACAACTCCTTGATTTCATAGTATAATAAATAAATACTGTTCACATAACCTTATTCACTACTGATCATCGTATTAAGTACTAACTCCAATTTAAAATTCAACTTTAAAAAACGAATTGTTCGCCATTTCTTTTCAAAGTTTTTGTGTTGTCGACGACCTCATTTATACATTGAAAAACTTTGTGCGCGTCTTCTTAGTCTCATTTTGGTAGCAAAATTCTTTGATTGTGGGTTGTGTAGCGGTACTAAATATCCTTCCAGAAAATATACCGAATATGTTGTTTTCTTATATCTGGCTTCATGGTAGCAATCATAATTCTGGTCCGAAATTTTGTAAGCTAGAATTAACACTATTTCCTAGCATTATCCTGCTATTTATCCAGAAGCTGGTAATCTTCAAGTGTGGCCGAAAATTAGCTTTTCGATGGTCTGATCCGTTAGCTTATGTTTTTCTGGTGGTTCAACTTTTCGTGCCCACCCTAGTGCAAAGAAGTCTAAATATAATTAGGTGGTCTTTTTTACTTTTGAAATTGAGCCTCTTTGCGCCTATAATTAACATACGAGTATTAATTTCTGATTTAGTAGATTTTATTTGGCATGAGTAACCTGTATTCAGAATAGTTTCTCTTTCCTAATTCTAAATTAGCAAAGCTTCAAGGTTTATGGTCTGCGTGACAAAAAAAAAATCGTCGATAGCTTTGTAATAGCCTATAAATTTATGTTGAAGTACTCCCGGCGTGCGTCAGTCCTAACTAATGGAACACTGATTACATTGATCTTGTATCTATTAGCAGAGAATATGTGTCTTCAAGTACTGAGATGGACCATGAACGAGGGAAGCGTTGTGGCCCCTATGTCACGATAAAGCTATTATATGTACATATATATATATATCCTTAATCGTTTACCAACAAACATTTCTGAACATGTTTTTAAAAAGTAAGCTTGCAATAATAAGCGATAAATAGTCCATTTCAGTATTATTATAATGAATTTTCATAAATTATTTAACTTTATAAGTGAAATGCAAATGTTAAAAAAAGAGACAACTTTTTATAATATGTTTTTTTTTCGACCTAAAATGTTGCAAATTCTCTTCTTGAAACTTTGTATATGAGAATAAGATCCGAAAAGCATAATTAAATTTAAACTTTTTTATAGTCAGACTATCGGGTTTGATTTGAGATTGAATGTAAAACTTCAAGTCCTCTTCCGTAGTGTCAGTTTCGAAACGAGACACAAAAATAGATTTATTTCGTGGAACCACAACCAGATTCTTTATAGTTGGTTTAGGTGCTAACCTAATAGGTTGGGGATCGGGTTTTTTTTTCGAAGTTGACTTCGACGAGGCTGTCTTGGAAGTCGATGACTGTGCTGATGGATTTGGAGAGGCTAAATTAATGAGTTCTAACGATAAGGGTGCGACAGCATTACGAATTGGAATTGTGTTTAGAATTACGGGGCATGAGGAATCATCAGTACTTCTAGGATTGTTTTCACGGCTATCAGTGTTTGAATCAGGGGAGATTTCGTCTAAGCACATGAAAGTTTTAAAAACTGTTTCGTACTTATGAAACTTTTCTACTAGTAAAGACAGGTCTTTGCCAATTTCGAAAAACCCATTACGAATTTCCCTAAAGATTTTAAATAGATCAACTTCGGTTGAACGGCATTTTACACAAGACGAACGTAGGCCCTTGCCATCATGTACCAGGTCCACGACTCTCCTGGTCAACCCAGCACACTTGATATGGGCAAGCCCATCACAGAGCCAACACGCCAGATAGCGTTCTGACTCGCTTTTGATTTGACAATTTTGATATATGCAAGACATCTTTAAATTATCAAATCAGGAAATAATAAAACAGATATATTTGAGGGAAAATCAGTAAGAGAAGGCAACACTGAAGGCAACACTGATTACCAATTACTTTCAATTTTCAATAATTATTTTCCAATAATTAATAAAATTATGAAAACAAACCATTATTTTTTACGATTATTAAAAAAATCAAAAATAATCAATTATAATAAAAAAAATTGTTTTGATTATTTTCGATTTTTTTTCAGTATTGTTGTAGAAGCACATAAATATACAAGGTGTGTTCAAAAAGTATCGCGAATTTTGTGTTTTTTCAAAAATTGTTTATTTATTCATGAATATCTATTTTGTCCCCTTCAAAGTAATCCCCATGAGATATTATACACTTGTGCCAACGGTTTTTCCAATCTTCGAAGCACTTCAAAAAATAATTTTTTTGTATCTTGTTCAGCTCCTCCTTCGATGCCGTCTTTATCTCGTCAAGAGAAGCGTAACGTCGTCCTTTCATGGGCCTCTTCAGTTTAGGGAACAAGAAAAAGTCACAGGGGGCCAGATCTGGGGAATACGGTGGCTGCGGCATCATTAGTGTGTTGTTTTTGGCCAAAAAGTCGCGCACAAGCAACGATGCGTGAGCAGGGGCGTTATCGTGGTGCAAAAGCCAATTTTTGTTCTTCTTTGCACATCTTCTCGGCCTTCTGAGAACATTTTGTACCACCGATAAACGTTGCTTCGGTCCAAGGTAGCTTCTCCGTATGCCACAGTCAACATTCGGAATGCATCCGCGCACTTAATTTCGTTTTTCACACAAAATTTGATACAGGTTCTTTGATCCATTTTTTTGAATAGGTAAAAATCGAAGACGATCCAAAACACGTGCAAGCAAAGCAGCTGTCAACAATTAACTGAACATTCAAAATGGCCGAGCTTGTCGGCATAAGTGAGAGACATGAGTACCAACATAACGCCACAAAAAATTCGAAATTCGAATATGCGTAACCAGCGAAAATTCAAAATTCGCGATACATTTTGAACACACCTCGTACACATCAACAATACTGAAAAAAAAAATATTTATTTATTTATTAATTGATATTAGAGGAAAACTTATGTTGTTGTTGTTGTTGTAGCGACTACTTAAAATGCCTAGGATGTCACCCCCCATCCAACATTGTCATCAGCCTCTTCTAACGGAAGTCCAAGAAACCTCGCGGCTTCAACAGGGGTGGACCAGAGTGAAATTGGTGTTAGTAGTCGCTACAACAACAACAGAGGAAAACTTACAACGATATGCACAGCGATTGTATGGGATGACATGTTTCGAAGTATTTATTTATTTTATTTTATAAAAGCTTACATAATAATACAAATTATTATACAAACTAAAAATAACGGAGTGCTAGCGGCATAGGCTTTCGGCTGACTGGTGAATACATACTAAATACGGCAAAGAAGGTCAAAGTCCTTTAGGAAACTATAAATTAGCTTGATATTGTTGATTGTAGGATCCATAAGAAGATCATTAGGGTTAAAATGTCGCCAAATTTATATTCCGCTGATGATTAAAAAATGTGGAACACTTCACGATTTTGCGTGTCGTCCTTGCGCAGGGGCCAAGCTAATCTTCTCTGTATCGTATAGTATATGTTCTGCCGAAGCAAGACCAAACAAAAAAAAAAAAAAAAAAAAAATACAAACATTTTCATAATTTCATACCTTTCTCTCTCTGAAGTATAGGTCCCAATCCCAAATTCTCCTTTTCGGGGATATAAGTAAATATTTTTTTTGAGGATAATGAAGTATCTATTTTGTGGAATATCAATGCCGTCTTTTCCAATATTGAAAACAATGTTGCGTCTATCCCTATTTACACCTTCTCATACAATATATTGTACATTGAAATTTTCGACAAAAAGCTGTGCCCCAAAAAAGAATTTCAATCTCCGACTATGTCTAATACAAGTAATATTCAGAAAGTAGTGCCAAAAAACTTTTCTAAGAACCTTTTAAGTGATGAGTTCCGTGAAAAGTTGCGGCTGAAGACGACTAAAACGGAAGAAGGTAAGTCACTGACAACTTCTAAAAAAAGAATATTTAAAATAGACATCCAATCAAATAAACTTTAGCATTCTCGCACGTACAAACAGATATACATATATATGTACGGTAGAAAGGGTTGCCACCAACGCAATGATACTAAAATGGGCATGCACCTAAACCTACATAGTTGCTCTTACTTAGAGCTTCCATAAAGCCGACGGCTCCAAAAATGCCTACATGCCAATATTAAGCGCCAACAAACAAAAATCAAGTGGTAGGCAGTACGTCAACGCATTGAGTAGGAACCTCGGCGAACCGAAAGCTCGAAAATTCCCTAAACTGAACAAACCCAATAAATAATTAAGCACAAAAGTCAACCTATTACAGAACGGCATTTGCAAGGACATTGGTTGCGCAGAATCCTACTTTACGTCAAATGTTCACACCCACAAAATTTGTGCCAAACACAATGCGACACACAGAGGAAACTAGCTACGTTGAAAAGTCATGAAGAATGCAACAGTGTACGTAGGAAGAGCAGGAGTGAATGTGAGAGAAATATATTGGTTAGAGGGATAATACACAATTCATATTTATGCATGTATAGAAGGTGTAAAGGAAGTTAAAACTCATTACCAACAAGCATTGATAACGAGGCTGTTGCACGAAGACAACTTACGAACTTGGGGAATCGTTGAAAATTCTTAAAAACTTGTGTTCATCGGCAGCTAGCACCATACGGTAAGTGATAGAGAGAAAGCGCGCGTTTGATTTGTAGTAAAGTGTGAAAGAGAAGGCGTATATTGAGAACTTTGTACGTTATCTTTGTTGGTTGTTGTGTGTCAGCAACGATTTGTGTGATAACAAAGAAAAATACCGTGCGACTTGTGTGCCAAGGAAATGCTTAGCCACGCTGTGTGAAGCGACGCTTTACAACGTCGCAGTCGTAGTCAACGTTAAGCGCCTTGAAGGCTGCAACGTCGCTCTTTATCGTGCACGTGCATGTGAGACATATTTCATTGTGTTTGTGCTCGTATGGGAGAGGGTAAGTGACTTGAATCAAACAGGTGCGAGCTAACCCTGTAGAGAAAATCTGTAGTTCACCATGTAAAAATACTTACGCAAAACCGCTTAAGCTACATTTGTGTCAAACACTTTCATAGGCCCCTGCCATTAAGATCTATTCATTCACACTCAAGAAAACTACATGTTGTTTTGAAAAATAGCTGAAAGATCTTAACGGGAACTTTTTCCATAAGCAATTTGTAGTTGAAAAATAGTCAAACTGAGATATCACTTACGCGGTTTCGCAGTGTCACCGACGATATGATGAACCTTCACCTAAAGCAATTTTTTCTCCATTAATTAAGTTTCCCATTGGCTGAGTATTAATAATATTTATTTAAGAAACTTTGAAAACTTTCTTTGGGATTTTTGTGGGCCAAATAATTTTCGAAAGTAGGAGCTCAAGGACCAGTTTAGTTTTTTCTTCAACCTATATTACTTGAATGCCAATTTTTCAACCTAAAGCCTTGCGCAAATATACGGATCGGACAGTTTAAAAATTAAGGCTTCGCCACTTTGTACTAAGCAAGAGTTTAAATAGTTGATATTTGAACATTTTATTTTTGTCCCAATCGTTTTAATGTTTCGGCGGTGAACACATCCAAACATTTGATAGTCGCTTGCATCTGGTTGAAAAAAGTCAGGCAATGAACATAGCAAATTGGACGAAGAAAAGCACTCTTATTACGATAGTTGGGTGGAGACCAAAGTGACTATTAATCTCTGAATTTGTTGACCTTCACTTGATCCAGTAATCTGCTATATTACTAGCTGATTCTGATGTGATGACCATAAGGCGAATGGCCGAAAATGTCTTAAGGGTCTTTTTTTGACAACCGTTGCTTAACACTTCGGGCCTTTTTCTGTGTTCAGCAATCATTGTCTTTTCTTTGAAAGGTAATTGGTAAAAATCCTCCATGAAACCACTCAAGTAGCATGATTTTCAAGTACAAGGTGGCGCAAAAGTAAGCTTCCGATGTTCAGCATATCGGTTGTCGCACGTGCAGTGTGTGCTGTTGCACCGTCTTGTTGGAACCACATGTTTTCCAATCCCAATTCATCAAGTTGCGGCAAAAAGAACTCGTTGATCATTGCTCTGTAGCGCTCACCATTCACAGTAACCGTTTGGCCCCGACCGATTATTGGTCAAATAAATAGTCAGCAATATTCCGCGTTCTGGAGCAGTGTAGCGTAACACTGTTTATTAACGTGTATTTCGCATGTGTTTACTACACAAATGTCAAAACAGAACTGACTTTAGGGGCCAATCGCAAAATTTATAGTATTTTCTGATAGGAGGATTACTTTTGCGCCACCTTGTAGATGTCATAATGCCAGTAAAAGTCCAAAATCATTGCGTGCAACTACTGATTACTGTCGGCATTCGGCTGGAGCCCCAGCAGCTTAGCTGTCCCACATACCGAACATTCAACTCAATTAACTATTTCTGATGAGGCGGCTCTGGGACTATTCGAGAGAAACGTTTTTCGAAAGATTTGTGGGCCACTACGCATTAGCGACGCCGAGTATCCAAGAAGATTTAATGGTGAGCTGCATGAGCATTACGCAGGCGCCGACTAATTGCAAGATAGCGGCTTCGCTGGCTATGACACGTTGTGCGAATCAACGAAGATGCTTCGGCCCAGAAGATATCCTTATGCGCACCCGCCGGTGGAAGCAGAGAAGAGGGAGACCACCACTCCGACGGAAGGACCAAGTGGAGACCTGTTTGGGAGCCCGCCGGGTCTTTAGTCGGTGCCAGTTGGCGCAACGAAGATAAGATTGGCGAACTATGTTAGACGGCCAAAAACTTTTAGACGTTTAAGCACCACTTAAAGAAGAAGAAGATACTCGAATAGTTAATTTGGTTTTCAAATTCCAAGCTTTATATGAATAGACTTATTTCTTTAAACTTTCAGATTTTCCCAGAAACTAAGAAATTACCTTTTTTTAATAAAAATACTTAGCTGGATTGAGGGAAGTTTTTCCAATCATTCCTATTTTTCCTCATTCTATATTGTTTCTTGTTCTTCGGCCAGCAAACAACCCGGGCCAAAATTCTAAATGCTAGATCCAATCTCGTACTTTCTGACTGAAACTAGTCAACTGAATTTGTTTAAAACTAAAAACGGACTGGCTATTTCTGACTCGTATGGGATCACAACTACCGTTTTACTATGATCTCACTTAGTTGTTAGATAGTTCTCAAATTTCATAGATGTTCCACCTTTCATACTGTTATTTTCAACAAACGCTTTCCGTAATATCAATGAATGTCACTTTTGTTGCCATATTTCTTCATCTTTGTCAGTTAGGTTGGGTTTTTTATGACGTAGACCCAAATATGAGATATGAAATATACTTGAACGATTATAAATATATGTAAGTGTTTGTTATTATTCGCATTATTAAACAAAAATTACGAAAAGAACTTTCGTTTCTTATCGTTTGCGACTTTCTATCTACATCTTTTCAAGTTTATATTGAGAAAACACAAGTTGATAATAGGAAATGTAAGTTTATATTGAGAAAATATAAGTTGGCAATGGAAAAATATAAATTCATAATAAAAAATATACGTCGCTTTTATTTATTTTATGTTTTTTTACAAATTTGCTTGTGACACAACTATTATCCGAGTAATTTGTTAATGTTTTCGTTATCAAGTTCGAACTTCTCATTATTAACTTAATTATTCTCATTATAGACTTATATTTTCTCAATATAAACTTACATTTTCTCATTATAAACTTGAAAAGGTGTAGATACTAGCAAATACAGATTCCAAAAATGTCGGGATTGAAAAATTAAAAAAATTCTCAATCCCTATTACTTTTGAGTTCATTATTCTGTATTTTTCTTACACGGATAGCCGGTTTGGTTTTGAATCTAGATAACACTATATAATCGAACATAGGCCTGTTAAGCTCCAGTGTACGGACAACAATTTTTTTCGGTTTATTATTCACATTAAACGGGACATAAAACACATTTTTTTTAAACGTACATTGATATAATTTTTTTTTTGGGAACTTAGTAAAACCATCTCCTTTTTTAATTCAAGGATTAATGTTTTTATTTATTGCAATACTTTTTTTTATCTCGAAAACGTAATAGTATTTTAAATACGATTTATTTAAATAGCCCAAAATGACATTAATAAACGGTTACCTATACAAAAACAATAAAATAGTGTTCCAAATTATATTTTTTTAAATTCTAAGTTTTAAATTATTATAAAGTACACTTAAATTCATCAGATAAAAAAGATATATTTTATGTTAAACTTGTAAACCCGCCCCGCTTAGCTACGTCTCAGAACTAAAAATAGACTGAGTCCAAATTTAATCATTATATCCCAACCAGATAAGATGTGGAACTTAATTACATAGCTTATTGCAGCACTCATTGTCAAATTTCGTTTGATACCCATACTGTACCAATACGAGTACATTTTGGGTCACCTTGGTCCACACATCGGTCGATATCTCCGAAACTTTAAGTTAACCGCTGCGTAAAAGTGGGAGTAGGTCTTCTATAGAGAACTATCGTGGCATAGCAAAGCTTTCTGCCATCCCAAAATTGTTTGAAGCTATTGTTACAAATCAACTTACGGATCCGATCTCTACTTTGATAGCTGACTGCCAACACGGGTTCAGTAAGGGAAAGTCCACAGTTACGAATTTACTTGAGTTTACCAGTCATGTCTCAAATGGCTTTAGAAAAAATCTGCACACCGACGTCATTTATACCGATTTCAGCAAAGCTTTTGACAAAGTGTGTCACTCATTACTTATTCATTAACTCAATCAGTTGGGCTTCCAGCCGGGTCTCAATCGCTGGATCTCTTCTTACCTTAGTGACAGGACACAAAGAGTAGTGTTTAAAAATTTAGTATCCGATGTCATTCATGTCTCTTCGGGGGTTCCTCAGGGAAGCCATCTGGGCCCGATTCTGTTCTACAGGGTGGCGCAAAAGTAATCCTCCTATCAGAAAATGCTATAAATTTTGCGATTGGCCCCTAAAGTCAGTTCTGTTTTGACATTTGTGTAGTAAACACATGCGAAATACACGTTAATAAACAATTTTATGCTACACTGCTCCAGAACGCGGAATATTGCTGACTATTTATTTGACCAATAATCGGTCGGGGCCAAACGGTTACTGTGATTGGTGAGCGCTACAGAGCAATGATCAACGAGTTCTTTTTGCCGCAACTTGATGAATTGGGATTGGGAAACATGTGGTTCCAACAAGACGGTGCAACAGCACACACTGCACGTGCCACAACCGATATGCTGAACATCGGAAGCTTACTTTTGCGCCACCTTGTACAATAATAAAATTTTCAAAAATGTTAATGTATGCCGACGACGTAAAGCTTTTCAAGTCATTCGCGTCATTCGAATTTAGAAATAAGCTACAATCAGATCTAGATACACTAGTTACTTGGTGCGATTTAAATTATATGCCACTTAACCTTAAAAAATGTAAACACATGGGTTTTTCGCGTGGTATTTTTCAGCCGGCTTCCTATTCAATTAAAAATTGTAGTCTTGAGCAAGTGTATGATTTTGTTGACCTGGGGGTTACTATGGACTATAAACTCAGTTTCAACCGCCATATTAACACAACAGTCAATAAGGCTAGAGGTGGCCTAGCATTCGTTAAACGATGGTCTAAAGAATTTAGCAACCCTTATGTAACTAAAGCCCTCTTCACTACATTAGTCAGACCGATACTTGAATATGGTTCTATAATTTGGAACCCGCGTTACCAGGTTCATGTATATCGCCTTGAATCAGTTCAAAAACAATTTTTACTAGTTGCCTTAAGAGACTTTCATTGGGATCCCTTGTACAATCTGCCACCCTATACGAATCGTTTAAAACTCATTAATCTGCACACACTTTCTAGTCGGAGGGAAATGCTTGGAATTATTTTTATGACTAAATCGCTAAATGGTTCACTATCCAGCCCATTTCTTCTAAGTGAAGTGAACTTCAATGTACCGTCCCGTCCTTCAAGGCATTTTAAACCTCTAGTCTTAAAACAGTGCCGACCCAATTTTCAGTTAAATGAGCCTTTTCGCTGTTTGTGTCTAGATTATAACTCTCTTTCTGGTAGATTTGATATTTCAGACTCGCTTTTCAGCATAAAAAAATCAATTCTTTCTATCCTAAATTCATAGCTACTAATTGTTTCTTATTCTTTGATTTCTATATTAATTTCTAACAATAATTTTATGCTGTTAACTAGTTATTTCTTAATGTATAATCTATCCTATATCTACTTTACTTAGCTGATGAGCTTTTCTCTGTAGCTGAGCAGTTTTAGATCTCGACGATTACCAAACCAAAGCCTTTCAACGACTAGGCACGAACGAATAATCCGCGCGTTATGCGGATGCGCGCCTCGCGCCGGTCGGGCGGGATATGGTGGGTAATCCGTTTGGGAATTATTATTATTGTTATTTAAACGTCTAATAATGCTGTTTCTGAGTGATGAGCTACCAAACATACGTACAGACAGGCAGAAGAACAAAACATCTGAAAACTTTTGATTTGTCTTCAATTGGCTTAATAATGATCCCTCCTATCGATTTTTTTATATTACTCGTATATGTAGAGATATTAGAGTTTCGCAATTTCTCTTTCCAAAGCTTATACATATGAAAAAAAATATTTCATAATAGGTAGAAAGTAGTTTAAAATCGTTTCAACCTCTAAAACAAGATGTTGTGTTGAAAATTTGATTAGAGTTTCAGCTTTTGACAGGTTTCGCACAGTGACTTTAAGGGGTTATAACGAGATAAAACTGGCATTTTGTGGTCAAATCTGGCAACTCTAATGTCATTTATGTTTAGTTTGGTTTGCCATTTCATCATGAACAGGTTGACAAAAGAACAACGCTTGCAAATCGTGCAAATTTATTTCGAAAATAATGGTTCAGTTCGCGAAGTTTACCGTGAGCTCCGTCCATTTTATGGTCGACATAATCGTCCATCAGAGCAATTAATTCGGTTAACCATGGATCGTTTTCGCACTACGTTTACTCTATGTGATAATACGCATCCGCAGAGACGTCGAACAGTGCGCACCGAAGAAACAATTGCCGCTGTAGAGCAAAGTGTTGAAGAGGACCCGAATGAATCGATTCGCCACCGTGCACAGCAATTGGAGCTTTGTCCATCACCTTTATGGAAGATTTTGCGCAAAGATCTTGGCTTGCGACCTTACAAGATCCAGCTTGTGCAAGAATTAAAGCCGCGAGACCATGCAATGCGTCGTGATTTTGGTGTATGGGCCGAAAATGAGATTGATTTCGATGCTGATTTTCATCGCAAAATTTTGTTCAGTGATGAGGCTCATTTTTGGTTGAATGGCTACGTCAACAAGCAAAATTGCCGCATTTGGAGTGAAGAGAATCCACATGAGACCCTTGAAACGCCATTACATCCACAAAAACTGACTGTTTGGTGTGCTCTATGGGCTGGTGGAGTCATTGGGCCATACTTCTTCCGCAATAATGCTGGAGAGGCAGCTACCGTTAATGGAGACCGGTATAGAGCCATGATAACCGACTATTTTGTTCCCGAATTGGATGGCATGAATGTGGATGAGTTGTGGTTCCAACAAGACGGCGCTACATGCCACACAGCGCACGTCACAATCGATTTATTGAAGGAAACAATCGATGAGCGCATAATTTCGCGGAATGGACCTGTCAATTGGCCACCAAGGTCGTGTGATTTGACACCATTGGATTATTTTCTTTGGGGATATGTGAAGTCGCTCGTCTACACCAACAAACCAGAAACGTTAGGGGAATTGGAAGCCAACATTCGTGGCGTTATTGCCGATATACGGCCCCATATGCTCGAAAAAGTGGTTGAAAATTGAACCTGTAGAATTGGCTTTATTCGAGCCAGCCGCGGCGGCCACATGCCCGAAATCATATTTAAACATTAATGGCAATAAAGCCAAATTGATGGACCTTAAAACGATTTTCTTGTGTTTTATTTCAATTCGAAGTTCTATACCCCTAAAAAAAACACCCTTTATATGTTGAAGTCGGTCAAAAAATTAAATTAATAATTAATTAAAAAAGATTATTAAAAAAAATAAAAACAATAATAATTTTCATAAAAATTCAAAAAGTGAAAAATTATTATTCTTGGCCTTTAACTCGTTTCATGAATACTTGATACAAAAAATATTTAAACAATTTCAGTAAGGTGTTGTTTAGGATTAGTTTCAAAAATTTAAAATATTGCTACGAAATGTTGTGAAAAATAATCTACATTTCTGATTTTATTAAATTTTGTCATGCTTTTTCTTATTTTGAATTCGCATAAATAGATCTAATAAGAGCTATCTCGGAGAATTTGAGATTTGAAATTATGCATGCTTATGGTTTTCTGAGCTGAATGCCAACCGACCTGTATACTCTATTCAATAATAACTGTACTACTCACCGAAAGAGGAATTGGAAACATGAGAGAGTGTCAGGAGATTTTTCTCAGATAATCGCCCGGCCCAGGTGATATCTACCTTAGACAAACCCCAAAAAAACGAAATACTTTTTATGTGACCCAAAAGATTAAGCTGCCATCTCTTATAAAGATTTGTTAGAAAATATTACATTCTAGAAGTTTTGTAAGAACGGTCTGTTTCTCCGTTGAATTTCACGTTCCAGGTCTAGCTTTATTCTCCGCCTGCAAGTGGTTGTTGTAATTATTATCAAATAAATTAAAATAGTTTTTCAGGTCAGTCTAATGTTCAAATACCATTCTTAGGATAAGTATGTGTATGTGCATTTAAATACATATATGTTTGTAAGTTTGTATGCAATGGCACAATAAACTACTGAGAGCCAAATGTTACCTATTTACGTTCGTTCATTCGATGCGATGAACTTCAAAACCACGTGTTTTGCAAGCCCCAAAGCTAAATGAATTGTGGACAATGAATGGCTTACTGTTGTTGTTGATCGTTGCTGCTACCATGACATTCGCTTGGCATTTACGTTGAAGCCCTCGCAAATTGTACAACACCCATCAGCTGTATGCTCTGGTGAAGGTCGACGTTGTCGTTTCTGTTGTGTCCATCTGCTCTCAGTTGATCACCTGCTGTCTCTCTTGGCAGACAAGTTTTATTTGCTCAAACCATTTGGCATGCTCGTCTGTTTCGTATTCGCTATCAGTGCGGTAATAGGTGGGAATTGGGTGGATGGTGATGTATTTTGGCGTACAGTGCCCATAAGCGGAAGTCAAATTCTACTTTAGCGCTTACGGTTTTTTGAGCTAATGCGCACTTTGATCATGCGCAGTTAAATTAGCATTGAAATTTGAATACCCACGCATATTATCATATTCACATATATGTATGTGTATATGTATGTATGAAGTAGGTATAGTACTCTGCAGTGAAATTAACTAGTTGTAGACTAGTTCCAAACTAGTATGCACAATAAGTCCAACACAGGGTAAGTAGCCTGCAGTCAAATGAGCTAGTTATATATCACAAATAACATAAATTAAAATAAAATAAAATAAAATAAAATGAAATAAAATAAAATAAATGTAATTTTTCCTCTAATATCAATTAACAAACAAACATAAAAATTCGAGCTTTGCTCCAACAACAATCACAATAAAATAAAGTAAAATAAAATGAAATGAGATGAAATAAAATAAAATGAAATAAAATATTATAAAATAAAATAAAATGAAATAAAATAAAATCAAATAAAATAAAATAAAATAAAATTAAATAAAAGGAAACAAAATAAAGAACGGAAAGGTACAGCAAATAAAGTGAAGGGTAGGATGAAGGAAAGCAACAGCAACAAACAAAATTTAGTTAAAATAAAATAACAGTGAATGTAGTAAATATGAAGCCTAAAACTAAATTAGTACCTCCGATTTTGTGTTTGAGGTTTAACTGCTAGGGAAGTCTCGTATTAGTAAAATTGTCAAAGGAATGCGAGTCCAACATAAACAGAAATAAAAGCTTGCAAATACTGGGATATACCACTTCAAGCAATATTTTAGCTTTATAAGTCCTATTACTAAATTTTATGGATTTGCTTTCTAGTTTATTTGACGGTACAAGGTCATCATAGCCCTATAGAAATTATCTAAATAATTTGCTACTATTCAGTGTACTCAAATATTCTCCACAGCAGTGGATTTTTAGTTGATGCAATTCGGGTTTTCTCGGACTGGTTTGTAACATAGTATTTTTTCTAACTGGTTAGTTGTGTATCTGAATAATTGTAGACACGTATTTTTCCACTATAGGTATGATGTCTAGTCGATTAGTTTTGCAAAACAAATAAAAAGATTTAATGTACAAAATTTTGACTAAATCCGTTTCAAATTCAAGTTTTATTAATTAAGCAAAATCTAACTTCGGCGACAACCATGACAAATAACTAAATGTTATTTATATTTCCGACTGACAAGTGTAATTACTTTCCCCCGAGAGAGGACGGTGTAAGCACAGTTGAGATGACCCAAAAGAGAGTGAGGTTACAAGAAACAAGAAGGGCAATATAGCGGCTCAAAAGAAAATAAAGCGTCAGAAAGTCTCTGTCAAACCCATAACGGTGGGACCCTGCGAAATAATGATGCGGAATAAGTCAGCTTTTTATCACATATAGAGTTCTATCGAGCGTATTCTGCCAAAGACTGAAGCACATCGTCGACAAGCTGAATGGACCGTATCAGTGAGCCCTTAGACCTAAGCCATAACAATGACAATTATATTAAAGTTTATTGGCCTGAAAATAATAAATAATAAAATTTTTGAGTTCAAGAGCGTTTTTTTATTAGTTTATTGCTTTATCCATCTGGCCCTTAAAACCTATCGTTTTTAAATATATACATATACAAATAAGCTAAAATTATTGTAGGCATTACATCACTGTACGTGCCGCCTAAGGGCAGACATGCCAACCCACACGACTACATGTTAGCTCTCGCAAAATTATTACTAAATAGTTCTAGCCCTCTAGTTTTGAATAATTCATTAGTCTTGAAAAAGCAATAAAAACCGAAATTTGTATGTGATTGTCTCTTGGTGAGCTTATGAGGTTATTTTTAGCATTGCGAAGCTAAGAGGGGATTTTTCAAGAAAAAAAAGAACGGAATAATTAAAAAATCATAAAATGCTTAACACTCTTTGAAAAGATGACAAAGAAAGCTTTTGTTGAAGTGCAGCTGAACTAAGCTGGATGAGCTTAGATACACATTCAAAATATACACATATACAGTTGTGTTGAATATAATGGTAGTGAAATAAAATAAAATATCGTTCCACGAAATCAAAAGAATAGTTTTCATTTAAAATATAGCGAATTCCATAACAGAAATCAAATGAAAAGAAATTTCAAATTTTACACAAAGTTCGGAAAAGTTAATTAAACTGCAAAAAATGGCAATCAAAATTTTTCTAATTTTTGGGCAGAGTTTTTAAAACTATGAGTAAGCAGTTTTATAGCTCATTCGATTCAATCACAATAATGTGCAAGTAAGGAGTATCCCAAAATTTCCCCTGAATTTTTAGAATTTTTTTTGTCAAGGATGTTAGGTACCCAACAAGCAAAGTAAATTTCAAATAAACCTTTAAAAAGCTTCCGGAAATAAATATCAAGCTTACAAAATTTGGATTATGCGATTATAAAACGTTTGAAAATAAGAGTTTTGTAATCAAAACGGCACGCTAATTCAAAGCTTTTTAATGTAAGCCTACAAAAAAATTTCTAAGAAAGCTTTTTATTAATGTTTTTTCTTAAACAACATTTTTTATATTATTTATCTATTGCAATAGAATAAATAAAAAACTTCTAATCATGCTTTGAATGCTACAACTTAAACCAATTATTAGCAGATTGCGGGAGTGGTGCAGCCATAATTTTTGCTTTTTCGTCGTCATTCTTATGTAAAATCTTTTCTGAAAGAAATTGGAAATATTTTAAGTTGAAAAGAAAAAAACTAACAAATAGTTTTTTGTGAATTTTTGTAAACATTTGAATTTCACTTTAAAAGTGAAATGATTTATAAGAGTTTTTTCCTGAAGTTCATAAAAAGTTAACTTTGAACTTTCAAATAAATTAAAACTGAAAAAACTTATATATTGGTTATTGTATCAAGTTTACATAAAATTAATTTTAAAAAAATTTACAAAAAAGCTTGTTGGGTATTTTTTCCATACAAAATCAATTTTTCTTCATGTGTTGTATAAAAATATTACTCAACACCCTTGACGAAAAAATTTTTTAAACTTGCACAATGTTAAACTAAAATTGATTTGTCTACAAAACTGGTTACTCAACATTTTTCCAGAAATTCTGCAAAAAAACTTCAGAATTTTGATGGCCATTTTTTAAAGTTTAATTAACTTTTCTGAACTTTGTGTAAGCTTTGAAATTTCTTTTTATGTGGTTTCTGTTATAGAATTTGCTATATTTTTAATGAAAATTATTAAAATCACAGGTTCTTATTTCGTCGAGCGATATCCATTTTAATTTCACTACTTTTATATTGGACACAACTGTATACGTATGTATTTACATTAGGCTGTACCTAAATGTGTTATTAAAGCGGCTGCTGTGGACGAAAGTGAGCATACGATAACCGAAATTGGTATCGGATTTTTCAAATTTGCTTCATAGGAGTGCGAAGTCGAAACAGGGTACTTTAGAAAAATAGATTATAATTTTTGAGACTTGTCAAACGATACAAAAGTCTTTTTTTTACGGTGGAGAAAATTAATGAAGGGAATGCGATTAAAGTGCTAGTATGATTAGGGAATTTAATTTTTTCTCTGCCAGCCAAACAGCTGGTCCGGCAGTGTCCATCTGGATCTGGGCACACTGCCGCGCCGATCTCTTAACCCAGTTGAATACTTGTGAACCGACCGTTGGAGTCTGTATAGAAATCGGGGTAGGGAGATGCCATTAACCCTAGCTAAGCCTAACAAGGCAAAACCAGAACAAAAGCGAGGCCTTAAACTACTCAAAATTATATTCGAGCCAGTATTATATTATTATAAATATGTAAACATGTTTGCAAATCCTTCCAATTGTTTTGTCGAACGAAAAATGTCAACAAAGGTTTATTTAACTTCCACACTTCTCTGCTCATTTAACTCAAATTCTAAAGTTTGAAGGCCAAATGAACATTTTAATGTTGCGTATCAGCTAATCATCTAATTTCAAATTGTACGATTCTGAGATTTTACGAGTAGCTTTAAAAAGGCGTCGGCGTTTATTCATTGTTTGAGCGAGAGTCGGTGAAGTAATTCTTTTAAACCGGCGGTGATCTGAATTTTTATGCATTGCATTATCTGCTCCGGAATCAAAGTGTTTTGTTGGTGTCAATTCACTTACAATCGAAACAAATACAAATCTATATATTCTTGCTTGTAAGTGCCCTGCAAGGAATATAAACGTAGTGGTCGATAGCTTCGAGTTTAGAACTGGAGCTACAATACCAAATAGGAATTGGTTTGATTGATTCCCACGAGTTCATAAATTGACAATTTAGTTACCACTACAAGGTATTTTGATCTGTATAGGGTAGACTTTGTTGAAGATCAACCTATTTTGCGCGCTAAAGTTTGAGGTAGGCTAGGTTAGTACAAGGGAGCAGATGGTATATCCCACACTTCTTCTCGAAGAAAATTATATAGATCGGGAATACACTCAAGCGTACCGTGTGGCAGCAGTCGTTAAACCATGTATTTTTTATTTATTTCCAGTTTTTAAACCAGTTACTATAGAGTAACTTAATAAAGAGCGCAAACTTCACTTCGTTCTGCTCTGGAAGACAGTCGAAAAAGCGTGCTCCCAGAAATCGGGAAATCGCCTTGCCTGCAGTCCTGGACATCAAAAAGAAAGGTGGATCTACTCCTCTTTCTCCTAAACTTGATAGCTTCTGCATCCTGACACCTGTACTCTCACTACGGATTTGTTTAGTTTAAGAAGGAAGCTAGTTCTTTTCCTATCTAAGCATGGCCATAGAGACATTCAGATTAAGCAATCATCCTGCTTTGTCCATACTAAATTCGTTGGCTTCAAATTATAGGATATTTGCCAAATTATAGGATATTTGCCAATAGTGGTCGTACAGAATTGCCCACCTCGTGGTTGTATATTTCGAAAACTTTCCTGGCAATCTCATCAGTGATTTCATTCTCCTCGATATTGTTTTGATCGACGACCCGGCAAAGAGAAATACAGAGTTGCGCACCTTCGCAGCATACCGGATTTTATTTCGTTGAATTCTAATGCCTTTAAGGCAGCTTATCTGTCAACCAAGATCGTAAGTTAGGTAAGGTTTTCTTCAAAAAAGTCTTACAAGTGTAGCCGATACAAGATCGCATTAGTTAGGTTGGTAGGATTAGATTAAAGTTGCTCTCTCTCCACCAGGCTAGTTGGACCACATTGGTTCTAAGCTCTAGGCAGAAGGCTAGGTTTTGGGATGTACAAGTATTTCTTAGCTGCACTGGGAATGCCGAAAAAGTTCCAGAATGACGTTATAGGCAACGCTCATGCCACCGGAAAATATAACAGTACAGGTGGCTATAAGAGCATTTTATTGTATTCAACACTAACAGACCCGGCAGACATTGTCCTTCCTAAAATTTGATTTGCCTACTTTTAACAAATTGTACTCTCTTCCCTGGGTCGTGCCCAACGAACTCTTGAACCAGCCGTGATAGTTTTATAGACATCGACAATAAACTGTAAACATTATGGAAGTACAAACAAAACACAAAATATGTGGGCGTGGCACCGCCCACTTTTCCAAAACTATATATAGCCTATGTTGTAACCAGTGAATCCAAGAATATACTGTGAAAATTTCATGAAGTTCGGTTGAATTCTTTGTACACCTGTAAAGGACACACAGCCACACATTAATTTTTATTTATAAAATTATATTTACACCAGTTCACAATTATTGATTTTTCCTAAAGGGCAAATCTGTTTATAAATATAGATGAGGGGGAGAAGTCTAAATAAAAATATAACTTTTTAAATCTTTTGCTTAATTTTTTTAAATTTTTTGCGTTTTAATAAGATTGTGCTGAGATAACCGACATTTTTTATTTTATTATTTTATACTTTATTTATGTTAATATATTTTGTTTGTTATGTTTTGTTTAAATTGAAAATAACAGCTCAATAATACTTGAACACACGCCAGAATTAAAGCAAAATTAAATAAATAGGTTATCATTTAGGGGAATTTTTGCATTCACGATATTTTTTCATGCATATTTTTATTGCGGCAAGATAGTGGTCGGAATCTCTGATTGCACCTCTGATAGTGCTGTTGAGCCTTTCTCTCCTTTTAGAGTTACTTTTAGCCACTTTGCTGACACAATCAAGGTTTTGGCCCAATGCTTACTTAAAGCAAAGCCAGCAAAGTAAGCGTGCATTGAACGAAACCCTTAACAGCGGGGTCTCGGTGGGGTACGATTTTAAACTAGCAAAGAATTCATACCGAGGTAGGTCAACAGTGACTCTCACCTCCATCAGAAATTCACATTCCTCTGCAGCGACAAGTTGTGCCTGTGCCTGTATGACGGCGTTCAGCGGACGTGGGTGGACAACGGAGTTTACCGACTATATGTGGACGTTATTGATGGCCTGCTGGTGTGTCTATGGAGCATTTAAAATATTTCAACATAACAATTCTGTGTCGTTTTATCATAACTTAAATTGACTTAATAAATGAGACCAATCAAACTTTCCTCTGGCGATTTAAAATAACAAAACTGTTTCACAACTTAGCGAAGGGAGTTAGATTAAATCGTTTATAAAGACAATATTATAAGAGCGATAAAAGTCTTACAAAATTATACAAATTTGTTATTAAAAATCACCAGAAAAAGTTTTTCTTGGTCTAATTTTTTTAATCGACTTAAGTTGTTATGATAAAATGACACAGAATTAACACTCAAATTGAGCTATGATTTTTTAGGCTATTTTGAACTAGTTTGTGCCTGGGCTTGAATTTCATACTAGTTTTCAAGTAGTTTACAACTAATTGTTTTGACTTGCGGGTATAAGCTCATAGGCAAATTTCTACAAAAGTCAACAAAGTGTGGCCATAAAGACGACGAAAAGTTGAATAAAAAGGAAGAAAAAAAATTGAGGTATTTAATTATAAAACTTTTTTCCTTAACGAACGTGAATATTTGCGCATTAAATTCGTACAGAATTCGAATTGTAAATATTCAGCGTTTGCGCTCTTCTATTTCTAGTTAGAAAAAGTACACTTAGAATATTTAAGGCAAAAAGCATACAAGCAAAAGACGCAGACGATAGAGAATATGAAAAAATATGAAAAGTTTATGGTTTATTGATCGTGGCAAGCAAGCAAGACGTGATGTTTAACAAACTTTTTAACATATTTATGTATTAGACTGGTCCAAAAAATAAATTAATTTTTTTGAATACTATTTTTCAACGTGGCAAAAAAAAAAAAATACTGTAAGAGTTTCAGAGCTTAATCTCACAACTATTATTGAGAATTTAAATGTTTAAGAATGATTTCGCTTTAGCGCTGAAACTGTGAAACCATGGAAGAAAAAGGAAGAAAGCTGCATATAGTTTTGTAGAAAATTCAATCTCCCACACAAATCCAAAAGTAAATAGAGAAAAAATATAAGTACATATTTTTAAAGCGAATTGAATGCTAAATGCTGATCAGAATTTAATAGCTAGTCGAGGTTTGGCCTTAAACCCCCCAAAAAACCATAATCCAAAGTAAAATGTTTAAAGCTGGGAACGGCCCACCCAATGAAAACTTTCTCTCACAAGATTTTTGTGTGGAATTTCTTACATAGCAGTTATAATACCATTTTATGTTCATGAAGGGTATAATGAGAACAGTCACTTCATAGACCTCTAAAAATGAATAATAATTTCTAAAAAGTTTACAGTATTTTTTGCCAATTTGAAAAATTATACCAATATAATACTAAAATCAACAAAAATTTTTGGTACGAAAAAGCAAAAATACTAAAAAAAACAATTTATTGTTAAAGCTGGCTCTAGGTCAGTTGTATTAAAAAACACGTTGTTTTAGTTTTTTTCCAATATATTTCGATTGCCAACGGCAATCGTCATCAGGGAATTACTTCAGCTGTTGTATGCACAGCAACTGGTCAGTTCGGCATGCTGTTGTGAAACTTTTGTTTTGGACTAGTCTAATATGTATACATATCTACATATACCTTTGCGCGTATATATATATATATATGTACATCTGGATGTGTACCAAAATTATACAAATTCTAAAAAGAATCAATAGAAAGAGAAGTTTGCCAAAAATGTTAAAATTTTATAAACTTTACAAGGTCGAAGCAGCACGTTGGCCCCTAGATTTTTCCTCAGTCAATATTATAGGACTACGTGGAACAGCTTTCAGTGAAAAAATGGTATAATAAAACCACACAGACAATGCTATCAACACTAGGAAGCATCTAATTTACCAACGGGTTTCCATAAGTTTTGTTAAAAAATACCCGATATTAAGAAAGATTTCTATTTTGAGGTAAACGTGAGATGCTGGCTAATAAGGATGATGTGCGAAAATTCTACCAGGAAATATGCGGTTGGCAAAAGTGGACTCACATGATAAGAGGATCAACAAGAGTCAAAATGAAGTTTTAGACAGTAAAACAGGAACTACCGGCATGCTACATTGGCCTGAATTGGACTTGACTGGGTAAACCCAAAATATGAAACAGGATAACAAGGCTTCCGACCAGGTATATCACTATACATAGGTTTCTTTATTGTGCTGCTGGAGATGATAATTAGCACTAGTGGACCAGTCGTTGGCGTTTTGATATTTGACATTTGAATCTGTGAAGGGCTTGGTCTGTTTGAGACTCAGCATTTAAAGTGAACGTAATCTCAGTCTTTAAATCGCCTTCAAAATCACTCCTTTCATTAAGTGCTACTCTGCACTGCCTAGACAATTGAGAATTTAGGGCTTCTCTCGGCGTACAAAGATGAGTCTCTTATCATAAACGTTTTGAGAACGGCTCTAAGTCATATACCCTCTTAAAAGCAGACAAACTTGACCTTCGAGTATTCGAGTGAAAAGTTCTCCGGCATATTTACGGTGTTTACTATAAATTAATTTAGAAGAGCATTAAATTGGGGTTTATAATATAACCGCGAAGTTGAGCCTCTCGAAGGATCCGTGGACTCTAGGGCCCCTCTGCGTGTGGGATAGTACCGGAGTCTTTTGTAAATCTGGCAAAGGAGTGTCGACGAGATGCCGTTTGAAGATGGCATAAAACAAGTAGGTTCACCCAATTTATAGCAACAAGAAAAAGTGCCGCACAGCAAAGTAAAAGAGAAGTTCTCGTAAGTACATACATATATCGAACCAAATTATTTTTATTATTACCAAACGCCATAAACAACAAAAGAAAACATTAACATAATTTACTTCGCAAGTTGATCGGTTTTCAACAAATCATTTATTCCCGATTAAGAATTGTCCGGTATAACCCTGATTAATCCGCATGAACAAAGTGTCTTATGCCAACCATTCTTCTTTTTTTATCACAATGACAGAATGAGAGCTTGCCACTATTGTTTTTGCAATACTTCTGATCAGTTTTTTGACTGCTCCTCAATTTTATTTAGCACAAGCTGTGATATTTTTGAAACCGAATACGTGTAATAATAATAGTACCTGGGTGACCGAGCCTTGCTCGGTGGCAACCCTAGGTGGCAATCCTACTTAAAAATATTCTGGTTGGTATATGGCCTCAAATACCTTCCGTTTAATACCCATATTGCCATACATTGCTTAATATTAAAAAAAAAAATCGGAAAGATGGCAACCCTCTAACTTCCTTTAGTGGCAACATTCAGGCAGAAAATCTTAAAAGGAAGCATACTAAACATCTACCAAATTTCATCGAAATCGGCTTAGCCGTTCCCGAGATAGTGGTCGATATCTGAAGGAATAAATAAAATGCGGTCAGGTGGCAACCCTACTCGAAAATACTTTGGTTGGTATACGGCCTAAAATACCTTTCATTTGATACCGATATTCCCATATATTGCTTAATATTAAAAAAAAATTTATATAGGTGGCAACCCTGTGAACCACTCCAAGTGGCAACACCAAAGTAGAAATTCTTAAAACAAAGGATACTACCCATATACCAAATTTCATCCAAATCGGTTAAGTCGTTCCTGAGATAATAGTGGATATACAAATATACAAGAATAACTCGTTTAAAGTTATAAGATTTATAATCATTTGACGGAGGTATCTACAAGAAGATTAAGCGTGCTGCTTCTAATTTTTTACCTATAAATTGATGGGATCTAGGTGTTTTGTGCTGACTCCTTAATGACCGAGGCAGTTGAATTTTTGCTCAAAAACTTCTTAAAGGCAGAAATACACTCGGAGGGTTGCCGAGCACTGCAATGGGGCGACCCCGTTTGGTGTTACCTGCCCCGGCACTTGAAGAAGGAACCTTTGGTGTGGTAGGACTGTACACTACGGTGACCGCAGAAATCATAGCCAAATCGGGATTATCCACCGATCAGAATACACTCTTAACCCGTTTCAAATTTTAACTGAATGAGCCTCATATTCTTATGTTGCAGACATTTTCTATCAAATTTAAACCATTGTTCTTATTAAACAAGAAATAACTAGGAATAAATAGCTACCTAACAACAAAACACCTGTTTAATCTCAAGCAAACGTTCTATTTATAGAAAATTATTTAATCGCATGTTTAAAATGATATCATTACTAAAACCGCTAGGTTAACAAGAATTTCTGGGAATTGGGTAGGTTGAATATACTAACTGCTAAATTGTCTAAATACAAAGCTTCTCTGTCTGTCTTTTGTACATCTAGTTTAGGAGTCACCACTTTGAACAAACCCCTGCAAAAAATCGTGCGACTGATCCCTAAGGAGAGTGATCCGCGATCAATACTTTTCGTCTACCGTCGGGTACAATTGATCCCAACTACTTCGTTATGACCATAGACGGGATAGGTCGATTTTAATTTCTGTAGCCTCGTTTTAGGTGTTGATGTAAACTTGTCCTACCGTTCCCCTAGGGGAACAAAGGGAATCTGTCCAACACTACCCTTTTCGGCATTAAAGGGACCAATTAGTCTCTTCATAGAACATGGTCAAGCAAAAGTGATTACTTCAACCCATACAAAGAGTTTAAAACAGGCATTGGTCAAATGCTCCTTTGCGTCTCTTCCCCGATTCATCCTAGACTAATCGCTTTTTTTGCAGGCACGCGATCGCAGCAGCGGTTTTTTATACGTCTGTTTGTAAGTTAGAAGAGTAAAAGCAAAGAATTAGTTAATATCTACGCAATATTTTTTTCAAGGTCGAACTGTCCTTGAAATTTTCTTTAAATAAAACGATCCCCTGTAAAGACAATGCTTTTGAATTCTTTACAGCAAAAATTTCGTTCTCCAGCCAAATTCTCTGGATAAGCTCTGCCGTTTATGTCACCTCCAAGTAAGTAAGTTGTGAAACTGTTACTCACTTCCTCTGCGAGTGCCCCGCCCTGGCCAATATAAGACACAAGACCTTAGGTAGGTTCGTTCTAACTGACCTGAAGGATGTGTCTAAGTGCTCCATAATTGATATAAGTAAATTCAAAATGGTTTGACCAAAATCCATCTAGTCTATAGACAGTAAGGTGTAATTGGTTTCAGAGTTAGTGCATCAAAATGGCGCCCAGCGCGCTACTTGGGCCCGGTCCTTCTGACTAGGCAGCACGGCAACCAACCAACCAACCAAGAGAAAATGTATCAGACCTGTTAAATAACGATTACTAATCTTAATGATTACCGGTTCGATTAATTAATTTCTTGAGAATCCAACTAATGATTGATTACCATTACTTTACATTTTTCATGATTATTTTCCAATTAACCAAAAAAAAAAATCATTATTTTTTACGATTATTAAAAACAATCATTTTGATTCTTTTTGATAATTTTTTTGTTTTTTCAGTATTGCTGTAGAAGCACATGATACACATCAACAATACTTTAAAAATAAAAAAATAATCAAAGGTAATCAAAACACCTTTTGTGTTATTATATTTTTGTTATATTTTCTAATCGTAATCAATTAATAATTGCCTTTTCTTTACACAATTGAAATAATGATTACCAACTACAAAGGCCCTTTGATTAATTGATTACTAACTATTAATAAAAATTTAAAAAGTCTGCAATATATGAATAAGGCTGTTCTTATTTGACCAGATATTCTAATTCTGTAAGTTCAATTCTTTTTTTTTGGTTTTTACTTTTATTTGTAAGTTTGTACCTGTTCCTCAAACCGTTGAAAAAGGGGAACGAAAACCAAAACCGAAACTTGTTTTAATGCACAAAACAGAACCCAAAACCTGAACCGAAAGTGGAAAAAAACTGAAAGAAGTTTAGAATAACGAAACTGAACGGAAACACTTTGGAGAACCGATAATTAAACGGAACGGCATTTGAAACTACCTTTGAAGAAAGAAAAAAGGGAAACGAAACATTTTGCAAACCAGAAACTGAATAGCAAAGAAGTCTGACATTAATTTTGATGAAAGAAAGCAAAATAGCAACGAAAAAGCAACTGAAAGCAAAGTTGAAGAACGAAGTCAAAACCGAAAAGCATTCTAAAGTAGTTTTGAAGAACGAAACCCTGAAACAAAACTTAATGAAAATCGAAATTAGTTCTGAAGAACAAAAATGAATTCGGAGGCGAAATTAATTATGAGGAACGAAACCTGAACCGAAACACTTTTAAGCCAGAAATTGTGGAGAAAGAAAATAAAGCAGGACCAAAACTAAAAGAATTTTCAGAAACGAAAACAAAATCTAAACCAAAATACTTTATGAAATCGTCAGCCAAACGAAAGGTAACCTAAAGTAATTTTGAAGAACCGAAAGAAGTTATGAAACGAAACAATTCGCAAAACCAAGAGGTTGCGTGTAGAACCCGACATTAATTTTGGCTAACAAAACAAGTGCCGGAACGAAATCGTAAATAGTTTTGTAGAACAGAACCAAAAGTTGAAACACAACACTTTGCAAAACTGAAAACGAAAGAGAAAGGAACCCGGCTTTAATTTTTAAGAAAGAAATCTGAAGTAATTTTGTTGAACCAAAACCTGAAACGAAACACTCTTAAAAACTTAGCCGTAACCCAAAACACTATGGAATCGGATTTATTCTTCTTGGAAAAGTCTAAGGAACGTAAAAGCTCATACCGTCTTATCCTCAAACAACTGTTCAGCCTATATACCTGGCCACGCTGCATTTATTTATAAATTTTATTCTCACTGCTCGATACTTTCTATCGATTAAAACAAACTATCAATATTATCAGTAAATTTATAAACATTTGATCAAATTCCCGGACAAGCGGTCAGGAGATTGCCTTTGGTAGTGATAAAGGAAAACTGTTGACATTGCGATCAACATAAATGATCGATAGTTTTGCAAAGCTAGATCTAACCTCAAACACAGTTTCTAAATTAACAGAACGCGTGCAGAATTTTTCCAAATTGTAAGTCATTTCGAACACTTTACAACAGCTGTACCAACCAAGATAAAATGCGCGCAATTACTCCCAGAAATCTTCCAACTACTTATAGTGTACTTAGCTAGTGAGTAAAAGAGCACGAGTTTGATTAAGCTGAGTAAAATGAACACAAAACATTAGCGCCCACTTATAATCCCCAACTGGCATACGGCATTGCGCCCACGGGCCGACGCTGATACGTTTTTGGAATGTATGCCAAAAGTAGCATGGCGCAGTTCTACGAATAAAAAGGAGTAGAGTGGGTTTTGTTGGGGACGCGCTGACGCTATCCTCATCAGCGCAGTCGCTGACAACGTCATCGATGTGAGCGCTAGCGACGACGTTACGGCTATACCCGTTACCCCGTGCTGATGGCGGTTGTGGTTATTTTACTGTAATTGTTGTTGCTGTATTCGTATTTGCAACCACCGACACAGCTAGCAACCCAGCTTGTCAGCCAGTTAACGTTACGAAGCTGGTGGAGCCTGATTTTTTGCTGGCATACATTTACCTACCTACCTACATCTATATATATGTAGAGCTACTATTTCCCCCATATGGCACTACCCGAAGAAACTTACGCCGAAATCGCTTACTTATACATACCACGATAATGATACGATGTGTAGAAACGACGTTGGGCGACCGACAACCACATGGTCAATGTGCAACCATTGCGTTGTTGGCGCGACAGGGCATCATCGTGAATACCTATGAAAGTATTTGATAGAGTAAAACGTGTTTTGTGTGTACGTGTGTGGGGTTGTTCGTGGGTTTTTGGCGCTCACGCCTCTCGCTAGCGAACATTTGCTTTGCTTTTGCTGCTCGTATTGAGGCAGCAGATTGTGGCGCTTTTTTGGATCCGCTGTCAGTTGTCTGTTCGCATCCAACTAGAAAGCAAGTAGGGTCTGTGTACGTACTAGAGTTTCTTCGGTAAGAAGCCACGAGGTCGTTCGCTGCGTTAGCAATTTGTGAGTGATATTTTTGTGTTTAAATTCAATGCGACGTTGTTGATTATTTTACTCGTTACTTATAATCATATAATCGATCGACCCCAAACGAAATCAGCGAGTGACGCGACGAAAGTGATATATTTAACAGTAAATGTCGTATGAAGTGTTTGACTTTGGTTGATAGGGCTTTAAACTGAGGGCCTGAGTTATATATATATATAGTTAAATATAGAACCAATGGGGGAGAAAAAAATAATACAAAATCATTTCACGAGCATGCGATTTTCAATATGTTCAACAACGTAGAAAGAAATTAAAATTAAAGAAGAACCAAGAAACAGAAAAGATTAAAAAATCCAAAAGTCTACAAAACCACGTACGAAAGAGAAGACGAAGACAAAGTGTAAAGAAGCAAAATAATAAAAAAACTTCGTGTAAAGAATGTGTTTGAGCGCGTGAGTGAAAAGCCTACTAAAAGTCGAAAAGTATGCGCGAAAGATGTGGAAAGTGCAAAGAGCGTAAAAATGAAAATATCGCTGAAGAAATTATAAAACCAGAAAACAAACAAAAAGCAAAAACAAAGCAGCATAGCCAGCAAGCAGCAGCAAACATAGAATTGGCATACGGAAAGGGCCTACTAAATTTTTTAGCGAAAAAATAAATTTCTTATTTATTTTAAAAGTCAAACAAATTTGAAAAAGCGATTTCAATGTGTGTTTTCAAATACATACATATTGTATATGTGTACATTTGTTTGTGTATGTGTACGTCGAAAAAAAGCTCGCTGCCAAGCAAAAAAATTTAAAGCTTCGTAGGCAAAATGCGCGATCACCTAATCATACACAAATTTAGAATAATATCAAAGTAGACAAGTATTTTTAGAAAAACCCTGTGGGAAAAATCTTTAGTTTTGAACTGGTGCGCTTCTTGTGCTTTCTGAACCCCTACTAGATCGCTTTCAATCTCTTTTACATGTAATCAACTGGCGAATTCAACATGGCGATGTCCTAGGCGGTGCAAATTTCCCCCCGCTGCATTACCTTTTAGTTAGTTTAGAAATAAAAAAATAATATTTTGAGAAGCCTTCCATGGTAGGACGACACTCGCAGACTTTTTGCCAAATGACTGCCTACGGTCGACCCCCGTTTTGAAAAACTTTTCCAAACCACTTTTGATTCTACCTTTCCCTGGACTCGAACCTTGGACCTTCGGTGTGATAGTCCAACAACACTACCGCCACACCATTGTGGTTAGTTTATGCACGGCTAATAATTGAGCCTAAATTTTACACCATTCTTTCATAATGTGTACATATGTAACCTTTTCTCACACTATTGATGCGTGCGCCATAGCTGAGCACTCGACTCTGATGCGGACCAACTGATTAATTTAAAAAATTTGTGTTTATTTATGATTCAAATTTTTAACATTTCTTTAAAGAACGTTATAAGAACAAAACATTTTTCCAAATACGAATCTAAATTTTATTAAATTTTAATGATTACAAAACTACCGGTTGCGAATTAGTGCAAATCTAGTTTTTATCTCTGTATCTTCTTATTAGCCACTTTATCTCTAGTTCTGAACCAGAAATTATTCTCACTAGTTACTGACTTCCCCACAGGGAAGTTTCGCAAAGGCTAGATATGTTGTTGTTGCAGGCAATGATGACGGCAATGGCGGCGGTAGCGTATACGTGAGCGATCGCAGCGTGGGAGCGTGGCACTGATGAGGTCGGCGTCGATCACACATGTGAACTTGGGCATACAAAAATGTTGGGATGCTTAAAAGACAGTACGAGGGGAACTATTTTTTGATGTTAGATCAGCTGCAAAAGTTATGGAAAACTCTCCAAAGAAAGTAAAAAAAAAATTCATGTGCAAACACGGACTTGACAAAAGTTTTGCGCTGGAAGTGCTAAATGCTGTTGTTGTGAAAGCATAGCATAAACCACTCTTGTAAAACTTCCAGAGGTTTCGGTGGTGTGATACTCCTTAGTGGGATATGAATTCAGGCCGTTTCGCTTTCGTAGACCCGGCTGTAGTGGAAACTGCTTTTGGGAGGAGAGGAGAAATTTGAGTCGTTTCAATAAATTCTTACATCCAAAGGAGAATGAATCGTGTCAATACGTATAACTTTGGATAGAGTAAACAACTCCGAAGTAAAGTAAGACCTAGCTCTGTAATTAATTATCGCACCCGTCCTTTTGAGTACACGAGAGCGAAGTTCTTGGGAAGATTTATGGGCCTTTCCATCACGCTAAAGGCGGGTGTCGAAGGAAGTTTAACGATGAACTGTAGGAACTTTATGCGCTAAAAGTACTGTTCCTTGAAAACTCTGTTCAAATCAGATTTCAGAAAATGTTATGTGCCTGTTTAAGAATGGTGAAAGACAATCAGGAGAGGGTTCCCAAAGCGCTCACGCATCGACGATGTGTAGGAAATATGGTGGTATCTTCCAGGAGTTAAAAATAAGAGTTCCCCGTACCACCCGCGATTTTAAAACCATTAAATAAAAGTGGAGCTGTTAAGTTTCTACAAGGCTTAGAGTGAATACGCACTGTGAGCAAATTTATTTAAAAGACCCAGTTATTTTTACAGACGACATTACAAATGGACTTGAAACACCGATAAGAGAGGTACTAATTGACATGCAGCTTAGAAGGGGGTTCAAGATTTATTTACAGTTATCGTAGTATTTACGACTCACACTCAAATGAGGCGAACTCGAGTTCAGGTCATATCTGCCAGCTCAAACAAACCTACAGGTCTACGTTATCTATATGGCATCACCCACTGTCATTAAGTCTAAGAAAACTTAGGTTATGTAAATCTCAGTTTTTTATAATTTTTGTTTTACGAGAATCGGCAATGATTGTGACTCCTCTTATTTTCTGGGTGGTGTCTAATTAATGTCCGAAAGAACGGTTCTGAACCTAAACATCATTATCATGTTATCATAGATAGAACAGTCACCACCACTTCACAACATTCACTTTCAGGCGCTGATTTCGGAAAATGCTTTTACACCCTTGAATTCAAAGCCATAAATTGAACTATTAATGGCTCTCCAATGCTCACACAGTGGATGCAACGAATTGCTGAAGTCTACACATTATCCAAAAAGTATTGTAACAACTAAACATGGACAAGAGATGGGAAACCAAAGCCTAATCTCTCAAAAGAAGATTAGAGTTTGAAACTAAGAAGCTGACTAAAAATACACATTTTGACACACGCTTGTACAGATTTTGGAAATTGATGTATATTGGAACGATTTTCCGTCATCCGTTGTCAAATTTGGTTTTGGTTCTCGAACGAAAATCGACACTGATGATGGCACAACGCGGAAACCGGTTTGTCTCAAAATCAAATTTGACAAGGGATGACGGAAAATCGTTCCAATATACATCAATTATTCACCCTGTCGGGAAAACAGCAAAAAAAAAAAATCTTGGAAATTGTTTGCCCAGCAAACCTAATGGGAGATCACTGCTATCCTAGAAAAGGGTTCATATACTCGATCTGTAAAAATATCTATATAAAACTAGACGACTTAAAAAAATATCGAAATCCATGCCCCAGATGCAGCTTTTATTTATTTATTTATGTGTTGAATAGTCTACAAATTGAATAATTCTTACAGACTAAATTTGAAGGTGTACATAAAGACAGCATGAGGGTACAGTAAAGAAGAATATAAAGTAAAGTATATGCCTGGAGTTTACAACCAATTACTTACAGGTTACGTATTAAAACGAAGAAATAAATATTACAAATATATAAAGTAAAAAGCATCCAAATGTAACTTTCTTAACATAGTAGTTTACAAACAGGTATGTTTATTATATGCAGGCTCAGTAAGCAGCTAATGCGTAGTGCCCAGAAGGAGGCACGTGAGCCAGGAAGGGCTCATCAGAATCAGCGGAGGTTGAGAACAAGAGTTTGAATCTCATTGCATGCTCGTATAAATATAGATGTTGTGTTGTTGACGTTGTCGGAATGAACGCGATTCCGAGCAGCACAGTACATATGTTACACAACTGTACAAGGTGCTTATAGCTAATATTTGCCACTGCGCTAAGGTGTGGTTGGAAAGGACGTGTTTCCAAGCCGCTATTAATTTAAAATAGTAAGCAGATATCTCTTAATAGAAAAAAGCGAATCAGAGGTATTAAAATTCTTGCACGTATTATTGTAGTCCTGGCATAAGCATCGAAAATGTTCGTGCAACTCAAAATTTGATCTGCAAGTGCTTTGGAAAATCGGCTGGAAATACCTAGATAGTCTAGTAGGGTTATTAAACATAATTTCACCAAGCAGAAATGGGTTACTCACCAGCCCTCTTAATAGTTTTGCCATAAATAAAAACCGGGCATTTTACGACGACTTTGCAACGTAGGCAGATTAATAAGTTTAAAACGACAAGTCACGTAAAGCGAAAAGCAAGAAATGCCTTTGAACCAATTCCAATTTTTCACAATGAATCTGATAGCGCGCTCTCCAGTCTATTGACGCATATTCCAAAATTGGCCTTACCAACGAAGTAAAAAGTGTTTTGGTTATATAAGGGTCATTGAATTCTTTGGACCTTCGCTTACTGAAAGCTAAGACCTTCTTTAGTCCCATTTACAGTATTCTCAATATGAGACCTGAAATCAGTTTTAGAGTCCATTGTAACACCTAAGTCAATGCAGCTAGGTGAAATTATTGGGTATCCACCAATAATGTAACCGGTATTGATTTTCTGGTAAAACTAATATATTTGCATTTCTTCAAGTTGAGTGTCAAGTAGTTCACTTCATACCATCTCACTAAGTTATTAAGATCTGCTCGAATACATGCTCTGTCTTCAGCGGTTTTGAGGGGCATACAAAGTTTGACATCATCAACATACATTAACGACTTGCAGTGCCTAAGAATATTGGGAAGGTCGTTAATGAACAACAGTTTATTAAAAGAAAACCTTTGACAGCACATAAAATGTGTGATCAGCTCCCTATTTTTTAGGGGTTTTGCGTTTGACGGCGGAACATAATTCACAAACAATTATGGCACCACATATATTTTTGAACTTATTTTAATAAAAGTAAGTACTCCTATACTTAAAGCTTCACTTAACCTCTCATATCTAACGCTAATTCATGAATTAAAATGGTCCTGAAAATAACTTCCGATTGAAGTCGAAACATCGATTAACTCACCATTCATAGAGGTATCGAAAGAGAAAGTTGACCTTTATTTGATCAGTGGCCATGAGCTCTAAAATTTAAATAGTTTGTATAATTGAGTTAAATTTTTAAAAATAAAAAGATGTATCTAGTGAAACTTAAACCAACCCTGCCGCCTTGGTGTGGCGGTAGTGTTGTTAGCCTACCGCACTGAAAGTCTACGGTTTGAGCCCTGAGTCAGGTAATACCAAAAGTGGTTTGAAAAAGCTTTTTATGCCACGGAAGGCTTCTCAGCAAAAATTCATCTGCTTTGCAGATGCCGTCCGGAATTGTCAAGAAACTGTAGGTCTCGCCAATTTATAGGTAAAATTAGAAGCAGCACACCACAAATCCCCTCGGACGTATATATCGCGCCAATTATTATAATTATTTTTTAAATATTCAAAGCTCTGAGCAATCAGATTACAATACCTAAAGGGGTCCAAGACATAAAGTTTCTAACAGATTTAAAGATATGTATACATACAAAGATTATGAGGCAATTAGACTGTTTGGCACCTAGAAAGTTCAGCATCATTAACTGTCACCCACGGCAGCCTGAACTGCCTAGGCGACTTTGACCCTTGCTTTAAAGAGCATGTCAATCATAACTTCATAGTTTTCCCATCTTTTATTTGATGACAGAAAAATCTTCGTACTTCACTAGTTCCCGGCAAGACTCACGTTTTTTCCCATCTTTACCTAGGCTCGTTTTCTGGCTCATTTATATACTTTTAAATGACTCCTAGCAGTCTCTTATGACAAAACGTCATTTAGCATAGCCTTCTGTATACATTTTCTAGCGAAGCCAATGCGGATAGTGATACTTTCAAAGCGTTCCTATTCTTAATAAATTACAGTCCCGAAATAAAATGTGATGTGGCAGCCGGGTTTATAAATAATTACTTGTCAGACGCGTTCATCTTTTGAGCCGCGCTCCTGCTTTACTATGTTAATGGGATCTCTCCTTAGCTCTACATCTTTTGAAAGTTTCGTTTCCTATCTACTTGGAATACATACATATATACAATATGCGATTTAGTTATCAGTTCTATAATGCTTGCTCGATCGTGCACGCCACTGCCATGTTAATGTGTTTGAAGAGATTACTTGCTAGCTTGATAGCCAGTCAGCTTAAGAGGTATATACCTAGGTACATAAACGCAAACATACATATATACGAAAGTATGTGCATAGGTAAAAAGACGATCGGGCAAGCAATAAATGATACATACATACATAGTATGGACAAGCGGGCAAGCCCTGATAAGCATTGTGGCGATCAAGCAGTGAGCGCGACCGGTAAGCAAGCACCAAGATCGACCAAGTAGGCTGTGAGAGTTGGTCAGTTAGGCAACGAGTTATACGGTCAGTCAGTCAGTGAGTCAGGCAGGCGGTCAAGCGATCATTCAAACAGGCAAATGATGTCGTATACGCGGTCATTTAGTTGATTGTACGCTATCTTTTAGCGCAGTCGATGAGGTTTGCGCGTGAAAGGCAGCAAATAACGATCGAAACGGGGTTCTCTTCATATTTCATCTTACTTTCTTCGGCGTATTTTGTTTTTTTTTTTTATCTTTCGGGTTTATTTTGTTGTGTGTCGCTTCAAAAGTATCTGTTCAGTGCAAAAGTCAGAATGTGAGGCTGCCAAGAGTTTGTTGTGTGCATATGTATGTGTGCTGTGATATCATATAAAAAATATAAGAGGTCGAAAGAGATATCAAAAGAATGTTTAAAAACAAAGTGTTATCATATCAGAAGAAATGGTATATTGACAATATTATAACATAGCGTCTAAAGCGTCGAGTATCTTCAACATTCAATAACGCTTAATCATGATATTTTGTTTCTTTTTCTCTGCAGGTGCTGCATGATTTTGCAAAATTTTTCAAACTTCCAAAATCTAAAATAGTCAAATAAATATATGTATGTATGCATTAGTCTACGTGTTAAAATTGTAAATCAAATCAATGTTCAAACGCAGCGAATAAATTTATAAACATAAGCATACATATATACATGAAGAGCAACGCATAAAAAGAAAAATTCATTAAATTCATAAAATAAAAATTTAAAAAATAAACATGCAAAAGCTACGCGCTTGTCCTTAGTTAAATATGTGGCGTTGCTTAATACGATAAAATAGCGAATGGTGTTTTGGGAATCCCAAATAAAAAGAAAGTGTTCCACGTGTGTTCTGTGAACTGTTTGTTAATTCAAAAGTGACAACACGCTACACTAGCCCGTGACAAGTAAAGAGCGTTCCAAAAGATAAAGCAACAGATAAACATAAATACATACCAAAGCGATATCTATGCTATATACCTAATAAAAGTATAAATAATAAGCGCATAAAAAAGAAGGAGAAATAAAAGTAGTGAAAAGTGTAGAAAAGTGAAAAATTACGATTACGTTGGCATTGAAAATAAACAAATAATTTGCCATAGAAAATATGAGAGAGCGCGTGAGAGCAATAAATAAATAGTGAATAGTGCGAGATAAGCAGCTCGAAAATTTATATATTTTCGAAAACCATTTTTAGCTAATGATCTAATTAAAACAACAATACAACTGCACCATATTCCCCAGCATATTTATGTGTCTACCTCTAAGCGTACTACACTGACAGCGACAAAGGTGTTTTGAATGTAAGTATTTTAGTGTAGAATTTATTGTTATTATTAAGAAAAAGTTTTGCTATTTCCAAAAAATTTTAATTCTAACCCCATATAATTCAAAATTTGTATGGAAATGTAATTTGAAAAACTTTTTAAGCCTTTTTTATCTTTGAACACTAAAAATACTTCGGACAATGAAAAAGTTTCTCAGAAAAAAACAATCTGTCTTAGCAGTTGCCATACATAATCCATGTAGGTCGCAACAATTTGTAAAACAATTCCAATTAGCAAACCTCTAATTGGAGCTGAAGCTTAGTCTTAATATCATCGGATATATATTGCTTCAAATTATTATTGTTATTATAATTGAAAGTTCTGTTTACATTAACCATTTTTTTTTCGAACTGAGCACTATTTTTTCTGTTATTTTTACAGTACAATTGATTATTCTGAAGTACATTTTACGGTTTCTGAAGAACATTTTACGCTTCTGAAGTACACTTGCAAAAGGTGTAGTTTAAAAAAGCATGCGTCACCTCTTACCCGAAATATGTTAGGCTAACAGATGCCTTCAGATTGGAAATTCAGTTTGCTCTGCTCAATTTCTAAGAAAAACAACGCCGCCATAAAATTGCTCCAATTACAGCAGAATCAGTATAATTGGACCTATTAGTGCAGTTTTAGACCTATGTAGTCATGACGAAATCTTCACGATAAGTCAAATCTGATAATAATGGGAGTCCAAAAATACCAAAGAGAATCAACAAGTGGGCTGAGCTGCGGATAAGTAAAGTCCACTCTGGAAAGGAAGATGTCTATATAAGAGCGGGTTTCTCATTATCTCATTTGACGTATGACTCGCTCTGACGTATGACTCTGAATTTGGTCTCTCTTGCTGGTTCCAACTGACGTCAATTATCGATACAAATAATTGGTCGAATTGGTTAAGCAATCAATGATGGTGATAAATATCGTCGGTGACACTGCAAAACCGCGTAACCTATTATGTCAAAAAAGTTCATAGGGCCCAGCCATTAAGATCTATTCGTTTATTCTCAATCGAGCTACCTGTTGGCTTGGAAAATAATTAACAGAATATATCTTGATTGTAACTTTTTCCATAAAGTCATTATTCAATTTTAAATTAAGCAATTTATGGTTGAAAAACAGCCACACTGAGTTATCACTTACGTGGTTTTGCAGTGTCAACGACGATATGTAGTACAAATAGACGCCGACACTTAACATATGATTAACATTGACACGCTGTAAACAATGTTAGGTGCTTTAGAGAAAGACAATTATGCATTGTTTTTTATAACAGAAAATTTTCAATAAATCTCTCTGATTACAAAAATGTTAATCCACGAACACTGTATGATTACTGCGAGCGTTCAAAAACTACCTAAGAATTTCTTAAACTAAAATATGTATGCAGGTCTCATGACTATCTACAAGTAACATGATTAAATTCTCTCATACCTAACCTCAATCAGATTTGTATATATATTTATATGCATGTATGTATGTATACGTGTCAGTGCATATCTTTTATTATCTCTCTCGTTGAAAAAAAAAAACAACCATCGTAACAGCGGGTGAATAAAAAGCCGGTATTTGGTGGGAAAAAATGTAGTTAAATACATGGTTAAGAAAATATAAACATAAGTATACGACACAAAAACAAAACCAACATGTAAACAAACATTAAACGGCCTTCCGCTGCAAATGAACTTTTGCAACGAGTTTAACAATGAAGGCAAAACGAAGCAAAACAACGAAAAGAAAAGCTGAAAGTGATATAAAGCACTTGGTGGATGACTATCGCTAGTTCCATACCTACATACTCTCAGCAAAGCTACACAAGATTTACTATCGGTGGAGACTAGTAAACCCGGCCCACTTCACAGCGTCTCAAAACTAATAATAGACTGAACCCCTTACTTAATTAAATCACTTATTGCAGCATTCATTATCACCTTTCGTTTGATACCCATATTGTACTAAACACATTTTGGGTCACCTTGGTCCACATATAGGTCGATATCTCGTTACAAATGATATCTTAAACTTTAAGTTAAATGTCTAGTAATGCAAAGATAAGTTCCATTCAATTCCATTTAGCAGTTTTTGAGTGATGCGCTACCAAAGATACTGTTTGCGCCCATAAGGCAACTCTTAATTACTATGTAATTCCAAAGAATGATGGAAGTGAAGTAATAAGAAGAACTAAAATGACAGTTCATTGTAAACATCCGCAACGATTACATTCGCCATAACCCGCTTGAGAACTTTTTTAATAAAACAGATATCGGTATCAATCCGCTTTAATAATTTGATCATTTGGTTTAACCCGCTTTATTTGTGTACATTGTATGCATGGAAACAGTCCGCTTTTATACGTTTTCGTTTTTGTAAGCAACAGATACAGACAGACAGACAGACAAAAATTCTAAAAACTTTTGATTTGGCTTGATAATGATCCCTCCTATCGATTTTTTTTAAATATCTGCAATGTACAAACATCGACCTGTTACAAATTTTATCATATGTATGTAGAGATAAGGGCGACGGTGAGTTGGCGGTAGTGTTGCCGGCCTACCACACCGGAAGTCCAAGGTTCGAGTCCTGGGACAGGTAACATCAAAAGTGTTTTGAAATAGTTTTTTCAAAACGGAGTCCCCTCTCGGCAGTGTTTTGACAAACTCTTTGAGTGTATATCTGCCATGGAAGGATTCTCAGCAAAAATTTATCAACTTTGTAGATGTCAGATGTCGGAGCCGGCAAAAAATGTCAGGTCCCGTAAATTTTTGGAAAAAAATACAAAGCGCGCACCACATATTGTAAGAGAAGCTCGGCGCGAAAATCTCTTCGAAAGGTTATGATGATATACCTGTTGTACATATATGTTTTTTATGGGAACAAAAGCTACAGCTGCAAGCCAAAGACATTGCTTCCAGAAAGCACAAAAGATAAAAAAAAAAGAAGAAGGCAATTGAAGTGAAAGCAAAAAATTTAGAGAAACGTCAACAGGCAGATTTCGACATGCCAGCACCATCCTTGAAACGTCTGTGCGTTTGTGTGCGTGGTAAATTTAAGCGTGATCGCTTACCTTCTCGTCCGCAACGAGCAAAGTTTGTGGAGGGTTGTCAAAGTCAACCGCTGGGAGCAAAGGAATGCTACAGCGATCTAAAAAAGAAGGCTTGTGAAGCTTTTGAGATACGCAAATACCCCTGCAGGCAAACCAACTAGTTGCAATCCGCCTTACAACTTGTATGAATCCCAAGCCAACTGTGTGTTCTTCTGGTGTTTTAACATGGGGACGTCCTAAGAGATGTCAATTGTAAGATTTCTCAAAGAAAAATACTAGGCTCAAACTAGTTTAAAATAGAATAAAAAATCTAGTTGATTTTTAGTGATAGTTGTTACTTAAGTAAAAATAATTTAAATAGTGTGCTTAACTTTGAATTTGTACTTGTGAAAGCTTAGGCTTTCTCAGACTAGTTCGATACCAGTGAACAACTTATTCTGGTATACCGGTATGTTTCCTGAATAATTTGGTGTTTCACTGCAGGAATAAACGAAAATGTGTGAATATACAAGGTGGCGCAAAAGTAAGCTTCCGATGTTCAGCATATCGGTTGTGGCACGTGCAGTGTGTGCTTTTGCACCGTCTTGTTGGAACCACATGTTTTCCAATCCCAATTCATCAAGTTGCGGCAAAAAGAACTCGTTGATCATTGCTCTGTAGCGCTCACCATTCACAGTAACCGTTTGGCCCCGACCGATTATTGGTCAAATAAATAGTCAGCAATATTCTGCGTTCTGGAGCAGTGTATGGTAACATTGTTTATTAACGTATATTTTGCATGTGTTTACTACACAAATGTCAAAACAGAACTGACTTTAGGGGCCAATCGCAAAATTTATAGCATTTTCTGATAGGAGGATTACTTTTGCGCCACCTTGTATGTATGTTCAGTGCTTTCAGTGTGCTGGGGTTCAAAGGAGGCTGACGATCTACAAATTAGCGTGAAACCAATCCGAATCCAAAGTAAAACAGGTTTTCGAGCAAAAGTGATTAATATAAACAGCGAGTAAGCGTTGTGAAAGAATTTGAGGAAGAACATTTTTCGTGTAAGTAAAGTAAGATATACGCATAAAATAAGATAAGATATATCCATGTCAGTTAAACGACAAACTCAGTAAAGCAAAACCAAGGTTTGCTGAGAAAAAAAAACCTTATACTAATAAGACTTTAAAAGCATTCTTAAGAAGATATGAAGATATTGGGAAAATTGATGCAACAACGTGATTAACAGCTTTTACGATCAGGATTAATTTAACTTCAAGGTATCGAATGTGAACCGCATGCTCCGGGAAACAAGGAATGCATATACTCACACTCTAGTACACAGTTGGAGAGATGGTAAATCTTTTGATGCTGTCTATAATATCGGGAAATTGATATACTACGACACTTGCTGATGAATGCATTCTAGTTCCTAAGGATCTCGTATGCAAAAATAATTTTTTTAGATTGATTCGCTGCGTGACGAATATGAAGGGATTGAACAGGCGAAACATCTTGACAAACAGGTGTGACAAAACAACATTTTATGGTTCTACAGGGTGGCGCAAAAGTAATCCTCCTATCAGAAAATGCTATAAATTTTGCGATTGGCCCCTAAAGTCAGTTCTGTTTTGACATTTGTGTAGTAAACACATGCGAAATACACGTTAATAAACAATGTTAAGCTACACTGTTCCAGAACGCGGAATATTGCTGACTATTTATTTGACCAATAATCGGTCGGGGCCAAACGGTTACTGTGAATGGTGAGCGCTACAGAGCAATGATCAACGAGTTCTTTTTGCCGCAACTTGATGAATTGGGATTGGAAAACATGTGGTTCCAACAAGACGGTGCAACAGCACACACTGCACGTGCCACAACCGATATGCTGAACATCGGAAGCTTACTTTTGCGTCACCTTGTACTTATCGGCGCATGCATTGCGATAGCAAGATAGATCCTGTTCTACCTTTGAATGTGTTAATGATATGGAATAAAAGCTGTAACGAGGTACTTGCAAAAGATCAAGTTTTCGATGGAAGAATTGCCGAGAACCTCCCAATTTTAGTTCGTAGTGTGCTATGAAGTATTGCTATGGGCACCCACCGGTGAAAGCAGAGAAAGAGGGAGACCACCACTCTGATGGAAGAACCAAGTAGACCCCGATTCGCGGTCCGGTCCAACGTTCCCAATTCTTAGAGCGTAGATACGGCTGGTGCGATATGCTAAACAACCAAACCGTTTAGACGGTCAAACGCCACTTAATTACGAGTCCTTTTGTTCTATTCTTCACTTTGTCAGATGCAGGAGTGGTCTAACGAGTCGAGTCTCCGAAGATTGTGCAAACTAGTTTATTAAATATAGTAAGCCCCGCTCGCTTCGCTGTGTCTCAAAACTAATAATAGACTGAGTCCGATTTTAATCATTATATCCCATACCAGATAATATATGAAACTTAATTACTTCGCTTATTGCAGCACTCATTATTAAATTTCGTTTGATACCCATTATGTACTAAACCAACTTTTGGTCACCTTGGCCCACATATCGGTCGATATCTCCCAAACTGGTTGAGCTATCGGAACAAATGATATCTTAAATTTTAAGTGAAACCTCTAGTAATATAATGGCAATAGTTCCATTCAATTCCATTCCGCAGTTTTTGAGTGATGCGCGCCCAAACATACAGACAGACAGACAAAAATTCTAAAAACATTTGGTTTGGCTTCTATTGCCTTAATAATGATGCCTACTATAGATTTTGCTTAAATATTTGCAATGCACCGAAAAACCCGCTTTTACAAATTTTATTATATGTAGAGATGTATTTTTAAAATTGTTTTTTTTTTCTATTTTTGTTTCCTTGTTAGTAGTGAGGATGAATGCATAATTCATTAATACTCGGATTAAGTGTATCATGAACTTCCTTTTATCGATATAGAGCTTCTGTGTTAGTATATTTTAAGAAGACCATTTTAATATTTGACCTTTCATGGGTTTTCCAAGCAAAGTAAGTTTTACAGAGCTTGACACAGGCTCTTTCTGCTGATCGACTTTCTTTATAACTGTGCTTCCATACAGTCCGGACCGAAATTGGCATCAGATATATAATTTATTTGGAAGCCTAAACGTTTCAGAATCGGAGTAAAAGCTTCTAGAAGCTTGATCTTGAGTTGCAGTCAATCCACCCTCTGATAATGACGCCGGAACTCGTTATTCGAATTTGTTTATAACTTATGAAATCAGCGGATATAGTCTGACATGTACATATGTATGTATGTAGCTGTCACGAACCGAGTTATAAGGAAATCTCACCCTTAGTAATTCAAAGGAATTCATATTATGTTAGTACGCAAATATTGAAATGCACCCTAATTGGGGTTATCTAGTTTGTTCATTACAACCATTTAGTGTCATACAACATTTTTTACGTAGCCACAAAGTGACGCTAAAGAAAGTAAAAATGTCACTTGTGGCTTCTGCAAATGAGGCGAGTAAAGGAGGAAAGTTCATAAAAAGATGAAAAATGAGAAATCGCGTGCAAGTCATCTTGTGCTGCCAATTTACAGAAGCCCAAGTGAACAGACAGTCTGTGCTGAGATGTGTAAAACCACACTGCAGTGAAACATCAAACTGGTCGGCGTAAAGAGTAGTTTACAATTAGAATTTACGGACTAAGATTGAACCAGTCCGAAGAAGCGCAAAAGTTGCACGAACTGCTTAGAAGAGTTTTGGGAAGTCTGCAGTTAACAGAGTACACTTCATTTTGCTGTTTCAGGAACTTAAAGCTCCACAGCTAGTACTGAAGAGAGCAAACACCATAAAACGAGATCACATCTGACAACAGACATCTCGCTGGACATCAGAATGCTTAACACAAACAAGTAGCTAACAACCGGCGGAAGCTATTTGGTTAGAATCGCGTATAAGGAATATCGAAATACTTAAAATCATCGCACTTTTTAATGCGGTTTCGGACCTGAATCGGTCCATATCGAAAATATCTTAACTATACACCAAATCCTGGATACGATCCGTGATACTATTATCGTGTACCATCTCTTCGTCGATTTCAAAGGTCACACGGTAATAGCTCCTTTACGATTGGGAAGTATATCTCCGAGCCATTAGAAACCAAACAATGCTTCGGACAAAACGACTTCCTATGTGTGATTTTTTTGTAGCCTGGTCCACTTTTGCCTTCTCTGGCCGCAATGAAGACTCGTATCTCTTCATACTTATTCTGAAGCTTGGCGCGCAATCATGGACCGTGTTCAAAGGAGATGAAAAGGCACCTGTGTTGCTTGCGACGAAAGTTCTCTGGAAGATTTGTCGTACGTCTCGTTATCGGAATTGTTATTTTTAAGGGAAATTCAATGACGAACTTGATGAGTTTAAATTGGTTTGACTGCGGGGTATATTTGTATGTACGAATGCATTGAATATTTATGTGGAGAGCTGGGAATATGTGACGAGGAAGCGACTATGCGGTAGACAGATAAAATATGTACTTGGCAGGTGGGGTCGGGGTGCGCAAAATAGCTGGGAGATGAATGATACATTCACTCACACAAACACACCAACAATGGCTGTGATGATGATCGTACTTATTCCGATGATCGGCAACGCCGACGAAACTGAAATCATTTGAAGAGAATGAACACAAATTCACGGCGCTTTGCCGCATTCGCGAAGCTTGCTTGAGGGGCCTGTGTGTTAAGTGGAGTAGTTGGAATGGCGAGAGTGACGCGTATGGCATATATTTTGCTGGCAGTGTTTGTAAGCGTGTTTGACTAGTTTTTTTTTTCTGTGTGTAAAAGTTATTAAGTTTTATTGTTGATTTATACGTTGCCTTCTTTTTCGATGACGCAGAGAGCATGCTCCCTTCATGCAAATTCCTAACAATTTTCACTACATGTAGAGTGTGAGCAAAAGCGAGCTTGATAATACTATCATGAGTGGGATAATATGGGTGAGAGCGCGCAATTTATTCAATGGCGTATATACTGCGCAGTTGAGTATTTTTATTGAATAAATAAATAAATATAAAATTGAAGCCACATGTTAAAGTTTTGCGGAATCGTTTGAAATTTATATTAATGTTTTTACACCAATTTGAATATAAAATATGCAATATTATTTAGTTTATAGAGCGTTAGTGACGTAAAGGCAGATAGATAGATAGAGATGGAGAGACTGAGAGTATAAGTGATAGTGGGAACAGAAGAGAGTTAGGTAGAGTTTTAATGAACACACTCTTTTTTAATTCGTTTGATTAATATATATTTATGAACTATTAATGCAATAAATTATCAGCATGGAAAATTTTACAGCAAAGCCATGAAATAAAACTAAAAACGCAATGCATGATTAATAGTTAAAAAAAAATGTATTAATATAAATACCCTACAAGACGCTGCTAATGGATGCATCAGATTTTTCATATTGCTGTTACAAATATGACATCCACTTTGTTCTACACCCTGATGACCGTTCAGCGCTTCCTATCAGATGACGCCGCATATGAAGGTCAGCTGTCTTGTAGGGTAGTATGAAGTAAAGAGGTAAAAATTGTTGAACCAAAACTATTGAAAATCAATAAGAGCATAACAATAAACCTAATTGAATTAAAACTACACTTAACGGTAAAAATTTTAAAAAGGATACAAAGTTAATGAATTTTGTGGGGTCAGAAAATTTTCTATAAAAGGAATTCCACCTCCCAAGCATCAAGAAAAATAGTTTTTAGTGAAAACTGGGAATGGTAGCTTTTTTGTTGATTTTAAAACTTCTGTACTAAGTTTTGACACTCTCAGTCGTTGCTAATTTTTCTCAAATCGGCCGATGGTCTATCAACGATTACGATTCAGCGAAAAATCTCGCTTTACGTAGTCCCGAATGAGACGATATTATTGTAGTTAGTGCTGCCTATACACTAAGCAAAATTCGAGGCAGTTATTTTTTGTTTACTCTCTTGATGACACTCAAAGGCAGATATAAATATTTGTTTCCAATTTTGGTATTTTATTTTTCTTATTTAAATGAGATTGCATGTCAATCAAAGTTAGTTTTGCCAAGTTAGCACAATTCGAATTTTTGCGATCCCGAAGAAATATATGACAATTAGAGCTGCGGCGGAATGCATGAATAGCTCTTATCGCTTCACTTTCTCCATTGCGGAGATATTTTTTATTTTTTGTTACGCTCTCCGTGGCGTGATCCTCGTTAGATTTGTTATCGTGGTTAGCAGTGCGACTCGCTTATAAAGCAATAGGGTAAACAATTTGAAAATTACACTGCGTTACAAAAACGAGCTTTAGTTCACACAATATTTTTTATCAACTTTCCGAAAAAGTATATTTGGTTCATAGGACAGAATGTGTGTAACGCGGTGTTATCAAATTAGCTCATTTAGTTTAATAGCCTTATTATAAATATCATTAGCGTTATATTAGAAATTACCACACTCATTAGTTAGATAACAAAAAACAGTTACTTAATACTCGTTAAATGGCCAAATAGTAATTTGTCTCGATGTCAATGATTGATGAAATCTTTGAGCTATGACAAACGCTCGACCCTCAGTTCGATTACACCATTCAACAATTTCGTGTTAGTCGATTAAAAAAGGGAACACACTTTATTACTCACTTCATTGAGACTAGTACACGGCTAAAACTTTTCTGGGCTACATATATGTCCAAACCAAATTTGGTTTAGAATTTAAATTGTGCCAGTTTTCGAGAAAATGAGAGTTTAAATTTTAAACCAGAAGTGTCTTAACAATTAAAAAACATTTGTATCGGTTGGTAGGATTCGAACCGACGCACCCGCATCACAGTCGTCCGCTCTACCCACTGAGCTACGGCGGACACAAAACTGTATTGAGGAAAATTCAATGACTTAAAAAAGCTTTCAGAAATAAATGAGAAGAAATTAAAAAAAATTTTAGACGGTTTTTTCAGTTCAGTTTTAAAACTAATTCGCAATAAATTCAAAATCGGTGTAGGTTATTGAACAGTTTGGCATTTATTACAAAAACGTTTAAAAAATTGCTTAAACCGACGAATGGTTTAAAATTTAGGCTCAAATTTTTAGCCGTGTAGCAAAATAAAAATTAAATTAAATAAAACCGACAGCTCAAAACTATATAATCGCAATCGGCTCTTCGATCCTTTGTCTTACAAATATAAATGTTTACACTTGAACCTAAGTTTTAAGAAGCGGATACGAAGTGCTTTAAACTCGCTTGAATATTCTTTCAGTCAAATACATTTTAAGTACCTGATATCAAGTTGCAAAATAGATAACAGGCCAGTTGCTGGGATATCGCCATGCTAAGCGGTGAAGAGCAATAACGCCCATGGAAATAAGACAAAAGTGGGCATTATACCCCATTTCGGAAAGAAAAAACCTGCGAAATTTTTCATTCCAAATCTCTCAAATTATTTTGAAAAAAAAAAACGCCTCAAACGAAAATTCGAAAAAAATTATTATATAAACTCGCTTCAAGGTACATGATTTGCTTTAAGACGACCACTTTATTTATTGGATTCTATCATGGGGAATTTTTCCTCTTTCCAAATGGAAATAACGCCCACTAACTTTGTTTGCTTTTTTAGAAGAAGTAATTTCACTGCACCTATGAAAGCTAGTTGCTTATCAGAAAAAACAATTCAATCAGTTTTACTTGACAAAAATACTTTTTAATTTTTTATAAATTACATACATGATGTTTATAAAAACTAACGACTTTGTATACATACATGTTTCTACATTAAGTATAGAGAAAGCAGTACGGAAAACACATGTAACCCAAAAATAAACAACTTCTTGGCCTAACTCATGTGTTTTCGATTGGGGTAGGTTGTGCATCACGTTAGTTTTTATTACATAGCGGTTAATAACGCTACCATTCTAGTGTGGTAACAACAACAAAAAATGTCTGGAAACTTTTATACCCTAAAAAAAAAAATTGTATTGAAATTGTATTTTTTTTTGTTTATTGCGCATTTTTCTTTTTTAACAGCGTTCTCAAGTAGGCCAAATTGGGATTACATGAACTGGTTACGATTTTCGGTTACATAGTTAAGAAGTTACTCGTAGCGTTCATAATAAGGCCGTAAGTTGTGAATTAGGATGTGCGATGAATTAAATCGAAAATGCTTATTCATCAGATTCTGATTAATCAAACAGTTTTTAATCAACTCCTGAGTAATTACTGTTTAGAAGGAACCAAATTAATTGAAACCTGAGCAAGTATGTTTATTTCTTTAAAATTCGTTTTCAAAGGAAATACAATTTGTTTCACATGCATGCACATTAGACTGGGCAAATAATTTTCCTTTCTTACATTTCTAAAAACTATATAAATTGCTTAGACGAATAAGCTGTGGAGCGTGATTTGAAAAAAGTTTTTCAAAACGGGGTCGCCCCTCGGCAGTGGTTTGGCAAACTCTCCGAGTGTATTTCTGCCATGACAGGCTTCTCAGCAAAAATTCGTCTCCTTTGTAGATGCCATTCGGAGTCGGCAAAAAACTGTAGGTCCCACCAATTTGTAGGGAAAAATTCAAATCGGCACACTACAAATTGGAAGAGAAGCTAGGCGCAAAAATCTCTTAGGAGGTTTATGATGATATACCTGTTGTATATCGCGCCATAGAGAGAGAGATTTAATGATTGATTACCCTTACTTTAAATTTTTAATGATTATTTTCCAATTAATTATAAATATAATCGAAATTAATCATGATTTTGTACGATTACAAATGGCGAAAGTGGTTCATGCATATGGTAAAAGAAGAATAGAAATAGGAGTTTAGATGACATCAAAACCAGCGTATTGTTAGCTAAATGGTTAGCAGTGCGTGCCAAAATTTCTCTGATGAGTGAAGTCTAGCAGCTTCCGAAATGGATCTATAAAAAAGCTATGGCAGTTGTCTCTAAACATTTTTCCTACTCTATTCAATCAAAAAACTTTTAATAATTCATTAAAATGATTATTAATAAATAAAAACAATAATAATTTTCATAAAAAAAAAAAATTCAAAAAGTGAAAAATTATTATTCTTGGCCTTAAGCTCGTTTCATGAATACTTGATTATTAAAAAAAATAAAAAATAATCGAAAAAAGTTGTTTTGATTAATTCAGATTTTTTTTTATTTTTTTTGGTTATGTTTGATTTTTTTCAGTATTGTTGTAGAAGCACATAAATATACGCATCAACAATATTGATAAAAATCAGAAATAATCAAGAAAAATTCGAAAGAAATCAACTTTTTTTTTTTGATTATTTTTGATTTTTGTTTTAGATTAATTTTATTTTTTTTGATTTTTTTGATTAATTTTGGTTTTTTTTTTAAATTTTTTAAATCGTAATCAATTAATAATTGCCTTTTCTTGAAAGACAATCAAAATAATCATTACCAATTGAAAAATCCCTCTAATTAATTGATTACTTATTACTAATCAAATTTAACAGGTCTGAATAAAGTTAATGTACTTTAAGTGATACTATTAATAAAATATTAATTCTAGATGATTTATAATAAAAAAAAAATTACATTGAACGATTATTTCACGAAAGTGGGCGTGTTTGCCAAACAATTTGCTTAATTTTTGTTACTATTTATACTGGTGACCTCTGTAGTATGTTGGTTATGTGATAGCTCACCAAACCGATTCGCACTGAGTTCTGCATTGTCAGCGTAAATAGTAGTACGTGGGCGACCGAGTTTTGCTCGGCATTTTCATAGGTTGCCATACAACTTAGTTTGCTTAAGGCACTCATCAGTTAAGATATTTTTTGGTTTTTTTTCTTTTATGTATAATTTTACTTACCAGCGCTTTTTAAAAATAGATTTTAAAAACATATCGAACACTAAACAGAGCTTTCGTCATAATGGATAGATGTTTCATATTTTTTGCTATTGGTAACTTCAGGTCTGCTCAAAAAGTTTTCCCCATATTTTCGACAAGTTTTTACAAGATTTCTTGCTAAATTGCATGGTTAGAGGCTCTCGGTTGTTTATGGTTGGTGCTTAATATATCGATCAATATTTTTTGATTTCTTCTTTTTTTTCAAGATAGAATTATCTATAACTTTTTATATTGAATAGATATGAAATCTAAGCAAACACTTTCTTCCACACTATGTTCCGATTACGTCTCTGATTCTCATTCGAAAGCATTACTTTTAACATATTTGGTCGCTTAACTTTGTTAAACGCCATATATAACAAACCATGTATGAACACCAATGAATTTAGCTAAATTCCGACACACAGTCATGGCAAATGTTAGCCACACTGGAAACTGATGCCGTTGCATGGTACACCCTAGCTGTCCCTTGGACGAGTGTGATTTTCGGTATATGTACTTCTTTGCCGAATTTTTGTTGTCGAAAAAATTTGTTATTATGCGACACTTCTTTGCTTAGATATATTCTCCAAGCATCTCCACTTGAATTTTTATTAACTTCAGACATTTGTTTTTAGCTACATACACCTTTTAGAGCTCACTTTTTTCTTAGATATCATAAATTTATAGATTTTTAAAATTTCGGTTTTCCCAATTCGAACAGTTGATAGAACTTTTCACCTCAAAAATCATTGTTAATATCTCAACACCATTACATGGAGACGGATGCTACGAGGGACTGAGGTTGCTTCAATGAACTTCCCATGGCGACATATATCTTTAGCACCTACGCGAAAGGCTCAGGTGGCAACAAAAAGTGTTAACCCTACTTATAAACGTTTTTGTTTTTAATACGCAGGAAAATACCTTTCGTTTGATACCCATATTGGCCTATTTCATTTTATTTACAAATAAATTCAGATAGATGGCAACCCTGTCAACACATCCTAGGTGGCAACACCTAAGTAAAAATTCTTAGAATGTGGTACACTATGTACGTAACAAATTTCATCCAAGTCGGTTAAGCCGTTTTCGAGATAGTCTGGATATACAAATATACAAGAATAACTCGTTTAAAGTTATAAGATATATAAGATTAGATAAACGAAGCACATAACTACTTTGTCAAAGTTTTTTTTCGTCTAAATATATAGAACATTTGGTTTGCATGTTTGTTTCTATGGAGACATACTAAATATTCTATTTATAGAGCTTTGCAGTTATGCCGTTTTAAGTACATATTATAAACACCGCTTCTGTATTTTTAAGCTGGCCATGTCTTCGATTTCCAAAGTAGGGAGATCTAGAACTACACCATTATTTCACTACAAACATTTTAAATTTGAATTCGTGAGTAGATATTTATAGATGAAGCATCACGAATTACCGTTGCAACAATAACTCCAAAATTTTATAGCTGGTAAGGAGTCTGCTCTTAGAGGAGCACATCCATAGGACAGCTTTAGACAACCCACACATCTAGTATTATACCAAGGCATATGGATAGTGATCCACTTAAGGCAGATATAAGGCCTCCAACCTTCTTTGTCTATTTGACTGGGCGATTTGTATCTGTCACATCATCGAGCAGAATATCTAGCTTCACGTTTATTCTCAAAAGTTCTGTAAACAAATCAGTTCAGGCTCTGAATAAAGTGAGAGGTGATGTCAATATTCAAAGATTTCTGGTATCAAGTTTCAACTCAGAAGAACCATTTTTCCAATAATTTTGAACCGATTCGCAAAATTTCGTTGTGATACTCTATAAGAAGTGAATGTATCTTTTCACTCCTCGTCTAAGTGAAGTTGGCTGCCGCATTTAAATATTTAGGGAATCTAACCTTAATTTTTCAGAGTAATTTCAAGCCTCCTTTCGAATCAATTCGAGGTTCTTCAAAACTCTTTTGATGTTTATATAATTAGAGTTTCTCTCACAATTCTTCTTTTTGCAACTTGTTTTTGCGCTTGTCACACTGGCTTTTCGATTCTTTGATGACTGAGAACCGCCGATTATTGAAACAACCGAGTTTCTCAATTCTTTGCATCACTATCAGAATATGTTTTTATCACGATTTTAAAATTTACAGAACATTTTATCAGCTATAAAAATCGTGACAAAAATTTTTCCATAGTACTTTATGAATTATTGCTGTTTAATCAGTTAATTGTTTGAATTATTTTTGTATGTACTTCCACTTAGCAGAGAACTAATATAAGAATATCTCTTGAAATGTGTAAATGAATAAAGATTATAATGCTGTAAATGCAAGTATTTAGCGAATTCTTATCAAAAAGTTCTCCAAGGGTAGTGTACGCTAAAGAGGCATAAAATTGGGAAAATTCAGAAAGAGCTCATTAACGCTTAAATGTTTATATGTTATAGCAAATTGAGTACCTTTTTCACATTTAAAAGAATATTTTAACTAAAACTTTACATTTCTTCCTCTTTACAGAATAATTTCAATCTAAATACAAATACAAAACCCACCCATTTTATACACAAACGCCAAAATTGCTCAAACAATTTTCTACCCGACGAGTTACATAAACACCGCAAACCTGCACCTCATAAACAACGATCCATTCACAATAATGGAGGGATTCGTACACGACTGGCCCACACCACCGCCCACAGATCTTCCCCTGCACATGGATCTAGTTGCTGAACTACAGGGCGATGGTGGCTTTGAGCCACAGACTCGTGCCAGATCGAATACCTGGCCATGTCCGCGACCAGAGAATTTTGTGGAGCCAACAGACGATGTGGAGAGTACGAAGGCAAGTAATCAACATCTGCCTGGTGGAGGTAAGTAAACATAACTCTGTTACATTCTTAGGAACTTTTCTTCTTTATATTGTATATTTTAAGTTCAAGGTCTTAGTTTTGATCAAGTTACTAAACTCCTTACTCTGAGAGCCATTTATCAGGGCTCTTTAACTTTATGTGGGCATCTTGTTCTCAGCTATGTTCCACGTGACAAGTCACTAAGTTAACAATTTTAAAGGGATATTCTTAAGAAATCAACTCTAGGAAATATTTAGCTCCACGAGAGCAAACTGTCTGTAGTTTAACGACTAGCATATGCCTTTAGGTTCTTCAAATGTGTCACCTTTAGCCGAAGGACTGTTGCGTCCATTTGCTCAAAACGACCAGCTTAACCATTGCGCTTTAATTTGATGGGCGTTGGTTATATTCCGATAAAGATCGTACAAATCGTTAACCTGTTTAGACCCCATGTACACATATGTGCACCTTGATTTTATTAAAATTTTGAACTCATACTGGCATCTTGTGGGAGTTATAGTACTACAAATACTTTATATACATAGATCACTAAACTTAGTACATATAACGAGGTGAAAAAGTAGGGGTATTTTGAATTTATGTACAAAAAAATTAAAATATCTGTATTTAAAAAAGTTTAAAATTGCATTTACCTTATGCTCATGTTGTTGTTGTTGTTGTAACGACAAAAACACTCCCCGAAGGTTTTGGGGGTTGCTGTCGAACTGACAGTCCTCCGGTACTCCCTTGCGGTACTGCCCGACTGTCGTGGTAGCGATTTGGTATGACCAGTGGAACCTTCTAGGTTCATGTCACCCCTCGTTCCGTAAGGAAGGAGAGATGGGTAATGAGAGGTGAGAGGCATCATATCCGTAGATCAACCATCGAGTTGCACGTCATTACGCATATTAGTCGCCTCTTACGACCGGTATGCCTACCTCGGGCATCATAGATATGCATAGTAAATAGCTGTGGATCACAGAGCTATTATTACCTATATATTAATAGGCTAACATTTTTTTCATACAATCAATTGCCAGAGTATATCTATATCTAACCATGCATAATTTAAAAAAAAAATTAATTTTGATACCTTCTTATGGGTCGGGAGCAGTGCATAGGCATATTACGTTTAACAAATAATGCTTCATTTATTTGTAATAATTCAATAAAGTTTTCTGCATAAAATCAAAGCTGTCAACTACAGTATCTGAGTGCGTTATTGTACATACAGTAGTAGCGCAGGTGGGAAGCGTTTCGGTTACGACGCTTACATTCCAAGGTTCGAGCCCAGGTTCCGGACAACTTTTTTTTTTTTTTTTGTTAAATTTAATTTGTTTTTAAATATGTATTTGAAATATGACAACTTCTTATCATGATTTGTTTTTAATTTATTATATTTTTAGCCCAATATTCTTTGTATGACCTGTATCTTGTAGTGAAAAAATCAAATTTTTGCAAAAAAAACGCCAGAAAATATTTCCAGTTTATCAGAACAAAATACCTACAGAACTTCATGCATTTTTTAATAAATTAAATATTTTCTCAATAATATTTGACTTAAGGTAAACATATATGTAGCCCACATGTAATAATATTATAATAATTTTATATATCACAACCCAATTCCGTCGGAACGAGAAACTCAGTAGAGAATTTCGATAATTTTCATTATTTCCATCGGGGTTTGCCGATGATACAGAATGGCTGATAGACCCTATATTTAAAATACAAAACGTCGAAAACACAGTTTGTAGCTTCTTCAATTGATTGTGGTTGAGGAAAAAAGCCAGAAACCCATTATTTCATTGTCATTTTCTCCCCCTAAATGGACTTCAAAAAAGCCAGATATAAAGGAAAAATTGAGGAAACTGCCTGTATATAAAAAAAAAACAATATGGAAACCGGCGTCACGCTAATATTGAAACATTTGTGGAACTTCCAAATGAACGTTTCATTCATTTTCTAAAGCCATATGGATATGTATGTATACTCCTAATGGTGGAAATATTTTCTGAAGCAAGCATAAGCGTCTCGGATGAGACGCGTGCGTTCCATGGTTCGAGCCCAGGTTCCGGACAATAATTTTTTTTTTTATAAAATTGAATTTCTTACCTTGACTTGAATTTGTTAAGTTTTTAAAGCAATCTTTTCTTGAAACCAATTTTTTGAAAAAAACCGCAAGAAAATTACTAAAAATTTACAATAGCAAAATATAGTTAAGTAGTTTTATGAATTTTTTTTAAAGAATTTACTTTTTTCTGATTGATATAGGACTTAAGGTAAACTTATACGCATAGCCATAAGAAATAATAAGTTCTGGTCACACACATATATCACAAAATATTAATGAAATGCTATAAAAGTCAATATGAAATGTCTTTATACATGTTCAAATTGTGGCTAAGGAAAAAACACAGAAAACCATATACTGAATTTGTAATTTTCCCCCGCTAAATGGGTTTCAAAAAAGCCAGATCTAAAGTAAAATTGCTAAATTGACAGCACCACTCGTATATCCAAAACAAAGAAACCAAAATGGAAACCTGCGTCATGCTCATATTGAGAAATTTAAGGAAACGGTAAATTAATTTTCAATCAAAATATGTATATGTGGACACACTCCTAACGGTGAAATATTTTCATTCTCTCACTCATTGAGCATATTGAGTTAAAGTAGTGGCGTCGGTGCGTTCAACTCATATTTCATTTGCTCTCCAAAAGGTAGAAATATTTTCATTATCTTACTCATAAAGCAAATTGAGTTATAGTATACCCCGGCGTCGGCGCGTCTGTCCAATTTAATTTTGAGAGTTGCCCTCCCCTATACTGAACTGTACCAAAATCTAAAAAAAAATTACCAATTTGTTTTCAACATATCTCGCGCGTTTTATTGCAAGCAATAGTTCAAAATAAAAATTTTTAGGGAAAACACAATACAAGCTTAATTTTTTTTAATAGAACTCTATTATAAAAATGAGATTCAAAAGCTTTCAAAGTCGCTGCTGTTCACATAATTCAAAATTTAAATATTTTTGAAAACGCAATCAAACTTCTATTTTTTGTAAAATTCTATAATGAAAATAAGATTCAAAGGTAGTTATGGCCACTATTTGGTCGGTTATTTAGATGCATCGTAAAATATATGTTTTAAACATATCTCGCACGTTTTATTGCAAACAATAGTTCAAAATTAAAATTTTTACTCCATTATAAAAATGAGGTTCAAAAACACCCATAGTCGCCCCCTCTTCATATAATTAAAAAAAAAGTTTTTTATGCGCAATCAAACTTCTACTTTTTTTTTTTGTAAAATTCGATTATTAAAATGAGATTCAAAGATATTTATGGCCTCTATTTTCGGTCGGGTATTTAGATGCATCCTAAAATCCTGAAAACCCTAAGTGTTTGTAATAAAATGTAAATTTTTACTGTTCATAAAACTCCAATATTAAAATGGGATTTCAAACTAGCCATGGCCGCCTTATAATTCAAAATTTCAGATAAAAAAGAAAGCAGAGTCAAAATAGGAAGGTGCGTCGCTGAGTCGGAAATGCTAAATTGAATTTGTGATTTTCTCCCGGTAAATGGATTACAAAAAGCACTACCTGTATACTAATAACCAAAAAATTACAATATGGCAACCATGTCTAAACGGTGGATATATTTTCACTCACTGAGCACATTGAGTTAAAGTAACCATTATATATATTATAAGTCTAACAATGTTGTTGGTATATGTCCATCAAATCCAAGTTTTTTTTATTGAAATATTGACCGAATCTGAAAGGAGTGGTGGGTCTGATGGTGTACTTTCAAATAGGGACACGATATCGAATGCAAAGTATCGATGCTGTACTCATTTGAAGTATCGCTGTACAAGTATCGTGTATCCGATAGTATCGAAACAAAAAAATCGATACTCAAATTATCGATTATAAATTTACACATATATAAGCAGTTCAATTATGCAAAGTTGTACCTTAACATAGGTATGTTCTACCAAAATTGAAAGTTGTGTCTTACTCTGGAATTCTAGATATCCTAACATTGAAAATAATAATTTATGTGTACATACATATTTATTTAGATTATACTCGTATAATGCTTATTTATAATGAAAAAGATTACACATATTGATATGTACCTAAAGTTTCAGTTAACAATGGCTTAGATCTAAATACACTAGGCAGAACAAGTGTGCCTTCAGGTAGTTTTTTGCCATGTTCACCAATTTTAGCTTTAGTGAAAATTTGTAAAATGATTTTCTCCAAATATACACATAGTACGAAACTAAATACGAAAAATGTTAATTATGTTATAGAAATGTTTTCACAATTCGCGAAATGTCGACGAATTTTCATAAACATTTTCAGGTTTTTTTTCAAAATTTTTAGATATTTTTGGAGTGTGCAGTTTGAAGCCCATTCAATTTATTATAGTAAAAAATGTCTTTTCATTGCGATTTTCTTTTTTGCAGTAGAAATTCAAAACGAAATAAGTATCATATCGAAATTCGTGTCCCTACTTTCAAACATTCCTAAGGACTGTTTTTGCCATCTTCTATTAATGACGGTCTTTAATGGACTGATTTTTTTCGGTTAGTTGTCAAATTACCCGCGGTTTAGTGTGAACCGACTTTTATGAAAGCGGTCCTAAATTAGTCAACTATATATCATTAATTGCAATAACAAAAATTTCTCAAATATTTCGGCCTCTAGGCAGTGCTGCAAATAATATGAACAGAGGATTTAATAACTTAAACTAATTTAAGGTGGTCGAATTTCGACCACAGGATATACTAGCTTTTATTATTGTAGAGGTACTTCTCCCTGCGTAGTTGGCGCATCCATTCGTGGAATGGGACGTGACGGACCAAATAGTGTTAACCTGATGTTTACAGTCATTTGGCAGATATAAATGCGGTACGCTCCGGTTTAAGCATACCTACTATCTAGGTCACGACAGGTCTGTTTCGGTCTTAAATCTGTGTGCGAATGAGTTCCATTCTAGAGATCCAGAATCCTCTTTAAGCACAAATCTATTGGTAAAAGACCAGCTGGGTGCTGGTGTTTAGTGAGTTAATTTAAACTCAACCATTTTCTCTTAAACTGGTATTACAGATTACTAAATGTCGATTTAACTATCGATAATAGCTATAATTTTAATTGTTTCATACAATCAATCAATGCGTGTTAATCGTTTTTCCTTAATCTATCAAAGCTATGGATAGTCTAATAGGTTCCTTAGAAAATTTAGTGATATTTGCATAATAGGTTCATTCATTACTAAAATCTATATCAAAAATTCTCTTCAGCGATTACAAATCCGATAGTAATATCAATTGCTTTAGAGTTGTTATGCTATCGTAAATTCTGGTGGTATACTTCAACTATGCAAATTGTTCATGGCTAGATAATCCCTTCTTTCAAACTATCGCGTGTTATGCTGTTGTATTTTGGAAACTCTATAGTTTCCATGGCAATGCTATCGACAACTTAACATCTCTACTGTGTGTCACAACGAAGTCTCGGTGTTTTACCCATCATTCACCTATTTAATAATCTAGCAATATTTTGAAGTGTTGGCCATAAAAACCTAAATATTTCTACAAAAAAATTTCGCCTTTTACACAGAAGTGTTAAATTGTTGAGAGGGTTTCCCTTGATAGTTTCTATAGTTCAAAGAAAAGCCTATCATTACTAACGATACTTTCAACCTGGTGATAGTTTCACCCTCAAAGTTTGAAAAGTGCCATGAAACTCAAAATTCTTGATACAAATAATTTGTTTGTTGTTAATTGATTGATCCTCATTACTTTAAATTGTTATTGATTATTTTCCATTATTAAAAAAAAATTTAAAATAATCAAAAAAAGTTGTTTTGATGACTTTTGATAATTTGTTTTTTTTTATTATTTTTGATTTTTTTTTCAGGGTTGCTGTAGAAGCACATAAATATACACATCAACAATACTGAAAAAAATCCAAAATAATCAATAAAAATCAGAGAAAATCAAAAGTAATCAAAAATTATAAAAAATAGTTTTTTGATTACTTTTGATTACTTTTAATTTTTTTCAATAATCGTAAAAGTCTAGATTTTTTATTTTATTTATTTAATTGAAAAATCGAAAATAATCAAAAGTAATCAAAAAAACTATTTTTTCTTAATTTTTGATTTTCTCTAATTTATATTGATTGTTTTTGAATCTGTTTAAATTTTTTTTCTAATCGTAGTCAATTAATAATTGCCTTTTCTTGAAAAACAATTAAAATAATCATTAGCAACTAAAACAAGTAAGGAAATCTAAGTTCGGATGGAGCCGAACATTATATACCTAGTAGTTATCTATTATGTCATCCCAATTTACGTAGGTCTATTTTAATACTTTCAGTTCTTATTTCCGCTCAAATAGAGAGACGGACAAACAGATAGACGTATCGAGAGACGGACATGCCTACATCGACTCAGCTCATCCTCCTGATCATTTCAGTATACTTTTTGATGGGACTATCCCTTTTTCTTCTCATACGTACAAACATTTCATGTTCATGAAAGGCATGAAAATCAAAAAAGATATACAACTTCGCTTTTGCAGTGGGGTATTAACTACTTGCCCGGATATTTTACTTTTCATCATTACGTTTTGATATACATCAATAAATATATATCCCGATTCGTTTATGGCGAATGAAGTAATGTACATTGTGTGCGTAACAAAAATTGATATAACAAGTAAGTAAGTCTAAGTTCGGGTGGAACCGAACGTTATATACCTAGTACACTCAAAGAAAAAATCGTTCTAAAACGAACGAAACAAGTTCAAAACTGAGAACATTCGTGCACGAAAGTCTGTTAAGTACGTTTTGACTAAACTCGTGAACGCTGGTCTTATTTTGAGAACGGATTTTTCAAGCACACCTTTCGCATTTCATGAACAGTTTGGGCTTGATTAGTGAATATTTTGGACTCATTTTAAGACCATTTTGACTTTATTTTAGAACCATTTCCGTACATTTCAAGAACGTTTTGGGCTTAAAATGAGCCCGTTTTTAGCTTATTTTCAAGAACATTTCGTTCTTGAGTTTATAACGATTTCCGGTCGATTCAAGAACGGGTTAGACCTATCCTGGGAGCAAAACGTGCTTGTTTGCAAAAATAATTAAAGAAAACCATTTTAATTCATATTATTTAATGACATTGATTTAATGAAAATTTATATGAAGTAGAGTTTCTGCAGCCAGTCAATCACCTTCGATGGCATTGACATTGTGTAGTCTTCAATTCCAAACTAACAAGTAAAAAAAAAAATTGCATTAGCTATGCATCAGTACACCAACACATTCAATGTTATTCTACCTGTTTTCTCCAAGAAAAAAGCTTCTCACGAAACAGTACGTGCAATCCTAAAGGTGGTACCGCTTCCTTAAGATCCTGGCTAGTTAAAAATTTTAAGCTCTCGGGAGTTACTTGCGCAGCTGCAAAAGTGAAATAAATATTGGGTCAGCATTTTCAGTAAATTTTTATGGAAAAAGTCTTGGTACTTCTCCCGATATTTTTGGACGTGTATTAGTAGTTACCAACCAACGTAAATGAAAAAGTTATTCATGTTACCATTATGGTATAAGTAATTGTTAACGACAACCACTGAGTCTTAAATTGGGCAACTTTAAACACTTTTTCATTTCTTTGATAAATTGTTTAACGAAAACAGCAAAATCATAAAGTCTTGTTCCTACTTGCAGGAAGAAATATGTATGTATGTTGGTTTGTTTAAAAATGTTTATTATTGAAACTGCACAAACGCACAAGAAAAACTTTAGCATGTCCACACGTACATATGTATCCAAGTACTTATTAAATTTCTTTCTGCAAGTAGGAACAAGACTATGCATGTATATGCATCAACTTACCATTTAAATATGGAAGAACTTCTTCCATTTCCATTTCTTTTCAAATTTGTTCCAAATTCTCCATAATAATAATAATAAATATTTTACACTACCGACACGAACACTACGCAGCGAACGCCAAACGAAAATAAGCATTGTTCCCGAACCTTGTCCTTAAAATACGAACGACTTTATCGAAAAGAGAACGGACGGTTTCATTATATGAACATATGTTCTCTTTTCGATAACATCGTTCGCATTTCAAGCACAATGTTGCTATTTTGAGAAAGGGTGGTATATTTTCAAGAACAAGTATGCTAGTTTTAAGACCAAAAAAGCGAGAACACGAAAATCTTAAATTAAGACCGATGGTGCTGCATTTTAGAACGGCGTTTTTCTCTGAGTGTAGTGATCTATTATGTCATCCCAATTTACGCAGGCCTATTTTAATACTTTCACTTCATATTTGCGTTCAAATAGACAGACGGACAGACAGATAGACGTATCGAGAGACGGACATGCCTACATCGACTCAGCTCATCCTCCTGATCATTTCAGTATACGTACAAACATTTCATGTTCATGAAAGGAATGAATATCAAAAAAGATATACAACTTCGCCTTTGCAGTGGGGTATTAACTACTTGCACGGATATTTCACTTTTCATCTTGAAGGTTTTGATATACATTAATAAATATATATCTCGATTCGTTTATGCCGAATGAAGTAATTTACCTTGTGTGCGTAACAAAAATAGATATAAACTAGGTATAAAAAGGGTGTCTTTTATAGGCGCCAAAGAACTTAACCGATCTTTATGAAATTTTCACAATATATTCTCGGAGGATGGTGCCGTGTGCAGAAGTCCACGCAAGTGGGTAAAGTTTCTGATCGCCATTCACCTGGGAATGGCCAGAGCGATTCTTTTGCATGCGGTTCAAGCAGCTCACTACTTCCGGGCTTCGCGCCCAAGTATCCTCTGGGTAACCACCGAACATTGACGATATTGATATCATTGGCCTTAACAACCGCGCCGTAACTTCTGCTTACTCCAAATTAGAAAAAAAAGCGGAGAAAATGGGATTGGTGGTGAACGAGGGCAAAACGAAGTACCTTCTGTCAACATGCAAAGAGTCAGCGCATTCGCGCCTTGGCAACCAAGCCACTGTTGGCAGCAATAATTTCGAAATAGTAGAGGACTTCGTTTACCTGGGAACCAGCATTAACACCAACAATAATGTTAGCTTAGGAATCCGACGAAGAATTACCCTTGCAAACAAATGCTACTTCGGACTGAGTAGGCAATTGAAAAGTAAAGTCCTCTCTCGACGAACGAAAATAACACTCTACAAGTCACTCATCGCACCCGTCCTGCTATATGGTGCAGAAGCGTGGACACTAACGACATCTGATGAGGCGGCTTTGGGAGTATTCGAGAGAAAGGTTCTTCGAAAGATTTGTGGACCTCTAAGCGTTGGCGACGGCGAGTACCGAAGAAGATTTAATGATGAGTTGTATGAACTTTACGCAGACGCCGACATAGTTCAGCGAATTTAAACACAGCGTCTTCGCTGACTAGGCCACGTAGTGCGAATGAGCGAAGATGCTCCAGCCCAGAAGGTATTCTTATCGGCACCCGCCGGTGGAAGCAGAGGAAGAGGGAGACCACCACTCCGATGGAAGGACCAAGTGGAGGCCGATTTGAGATCCCGCGGTGTTTCCAATTGGCGCCAGTTGGCGCAACGAAGAAACGACTGCCGAGCTATGTTGGACGGTCAAAATCACCCAGGCGGTTAGATGACCATTTAAAGAAGATACTTGGGTTCACTGGGTACAGCATAGACAACATATAGTATTGGAAAAGTAGGCGGAGCCACGCCCCCAGGCTATATAAAGTTTTAATTCGTCATAATTCCGAAGTTTTTTGGTCTAAATTAATGAAATTTGGATATATGTGTCACTTAGTCAATATCTACATCATTTTTCAAAAGTGGGCGGTGCTACGCCCGCATATTTTGTGTTTTGTTTTGCTCTTGAACTTTCACGATAAGTTTAGGAGTTCGCTGGGCACGATACAGTTTGTATATAGCTTTTGGAAAATCCCCCAGGTCATATAAAGCTGCAGTTCGGTATAGTTAGGAGTTTATTTGGTTCAAGTGAATGAAATTTCATATATGTGAACTGGTCTACGAAAAGGGAGCTAACGTGCGAAAACTAGTTTTCTGGGAAACAGTTGTTAAAAATAATAAATGCCATACACTGATACCACGGGAAATCTTCTTTCTCTACATTTTTAGATGTGTTCTATATATCAAAACGTCAAAACAACGTCTATCGTGTTTGCTAGTATACGAGTATTATAAAACGGCCAAAACAAACCACGAATTTCAGCATTCTTTTGTAAAACTGAGAGACTAGGTTGCGTTCAAATAGACAGACGGACAGACAGACAGACGGACGGAGAGACGGGCATGGCTAAATCGACTCCGCTCATCGTGCTGATCATTTTGGTGAACTTTTCTCTTCTTCTTCTTATACTTACATACATTTAATGTTTATGAAAGGTATAAAATCAGAAAAGATATATGACTTCGCTATTGCAGTGGGCTATTAACTACGTGCCCGAATATTTTGCTTGTGTGTTTCCCGATTTGGCTAATTTTTTGCAGGAGTATCTATATATATAAAATTCAAATTATGTATATATGTATCTATAGATCAACTTGCGTCCTAAATGTATAAACCGGTCGTAACCAAATTTGAAACACCAACTGGATACCTTACCGGGATGGTCATGGGCTAAAAAAGATTTTGATATATATAGGGGGCGTGGCACCTCCCATACAAATGGAATTTTTAACAGTCCGTATTTCTGGAAGTATTTAAGTTAGACTACTGAAATTTGGTAAGGGGTTATATGACACTAATCCCTACCACATCCAGAAAAACTGCGGATAACGAAAAAGGGGCGTGGCACCTCCCATACAACTGGAATTTTTTATAGTCCATATCTCTGGAAGTATTTACGTTAGACCACCGAAATTTGGTAAGGGTTTATATGAGGTTAATCCCTACCACCTCCAAAAAACTGGGGAGAACGAAAACGGGAGCGTGGCACCTCCCATACAGCTGAAATTTTTTTTATAGAAATGAGGGGTGAAACCGACGGGTATAAGCTAGTAATACATATTACTGAGAAGCAGCTGACCCATTTTCTTTGAAATATCAATTGAATTATAAGCGATTGCCTTTGAAAATAGCAGAAATTTTATGCTGAAAAGTGGGCGGAGCCACGCCTACTTCTCCAAAATTGACAACATTTTTCTGCGGCCGAGTTTTTCTTAAAAAGCTTATTATGTGTGCAAAATCTAATTGATATAACTTGCTTAGTTTTACAAATAGACTTTTTAAATTTTCCAAAAAAATTTTTCAGAATTGGATATTAACCGATTTCGCCCAATTTTGCAACAAACAGTTACCTTTATATATAGAATATTATCACAAAATTTCGTTTCGACAAGTCAATTTTTAGCGGAGTTATGGCATAAAAAGTTTTGTGAAATAGTCCACTATAAAAGGGGCGGGGCCACGCCCATTTTCGAAAATGTTAAGTTTTTGGATTTCTCTGTTTACGGAAACTTTAAAAGTGAAATATAAATGATGTAAAGCTATTTTACGCAGAGTTATGGCCTATGTAACTTATCCACGATCCTCTTCAAAATCTTTCATATAAAAGTGGGCGTATACCTTAACCGATCCCGCCCATTTTTTCCTGGAACATTCCTTGCATACCTGCAAACCTGCGTGCTAAATTTTGTTTCGATATCTTGAACGGTTTTTGATTTATGATTAATATTATTTCTAAATTTGACTTAATCAAGAGTGGGCGATGCCACTCCCATTTTCAAAAATTTCTTGAAAAATTTATTTTATGCCTCAATTTCAATGTATTCACCAAATTTTATCCTTATAGGTGTATTATGTACTGAGTAATCAGTTCTTTTGTGTTTTCGAAAATATTCTATATATAAAAAGTGGGCGTGGCTATCATCCGATTTCGCCCATTTTAAATAGCGATGAGTGCCAAGGAACCTGCATACCGAATTTCATGAAGATATCTCAAAATTTACTCAAGTTTTCGTGTTCACAGACGGACGGACGGACGGATATGGCTTAATCAATTTCTCTTTTCGTCCTGAACATTTTGATATATATAAGTTAATATCTACCTCGATCCGTTTATGCCGTTACGTACTGCCGTTAGGCGATTAAAGTTAATATACCTTGTGTGCGTAGCACTACTAGGTATAAAAACCGTCTAATTCATTGATTACTAATTGCTAATCGAATTTGATAGGTTTGGTTTGAGCGCATATCGCTAGGAATTGTTAGATAGCTGAGAAGAAACTATCAATGAGTGTTGATAGTATTGAACAATTTTTAAATTCATCGATAGTTCCAAGGATAGTTAGATACCTCTTATTTGAGAATACTCTCATATAAACAGACACTCTCCTCTCACCAGCGCCATGCTTCCTATATTTCTACATGAGACTAAAGTGACTATCGTTTATTACTACAGACATATATGAATTTGTCGATAAACATTAGCGAGTTGAACATAACCCAAACTTCTTTCCCAATTCTTTTCAGACTCACAACAAGCCGTACAAAATATAAATACGACTAAAAAAAATTCGTCGCGTCGAAATGCGTGGGGTAATTTGTCGTATGCTGATCTGATAACGCACGCCATTGGCTCGGCCACTGACAAACGCTTAACATTAAGCCAAATCTATGAGTGGATGGTGCAGAATGTGCCATATTTTAAAGATAAAGGCGATTCGAATAGCAGTGCTGGTTGGAAGGTAAGCGAACACTTTATTTGTTTTAAAGAGGGTACACTCATAAATAAAATACCTTTTACTCTTAAATATAAACAATATCAGTTTTTTGTATATGTATATGTATACCGATAACCACTCAAAGGCGCAACAATAAAGCAATAACTGTGGATATGTGGACACATGTGCTATATGTATATGCACATAACATTGTTTCAAATAAGCTCTTCATGAAGATGTGAAAGATAGTAATGGACACTAATGGACATTGTTTATAAACAAATATAACATTTAAAAGCGGGCGGGAGAACATATTTGTTTGCTTGTAAAAAAGTCTGCATACCATATCTAAGTATTGCAGTACCAACAACTCTTTCCATGAATTTAAATATAAATCCTTATTCGCGTTCTTGTATCGGCTAGGACTCTATACGCTTTTCCAGAGGCTTACAGTACAGATACAGTAATTTTCAGCTTCGATTTTTTCTTCTTTAGGGCGCTGGTGTAAGCAATAGGACGTTAACGAGGCATGAAAAGGTACTCTTACTTGCGCTATCATGGTCCCTGACATTGCTGTATTGTTTCTGCCTATATCTCTGTTACCACAAGTAGTTTACCGAGTGCATTTAGAAGTCAAAATGGAGATCTATCTATGAGAGATGCCCTTGTATATAAGGTTGCTTGTGTGCTCAAATATATTTTAGGCAACATTATAAGTTATAGGTAGTACTATATTTACCATATTAAAAGGCTGAACTGTGACCTTAATAAGCAGCTGCTTCCTTATTGCTTACATCCGCTTAAGCCCTTTTTTTGCTGGGTTGCTAAACGCTCGCACTTGTTGCATCTAACCGGCAGACCTATCTGAGCATGTAGCACTGTTGTTTTTAACAAACTAAACAAACAACTATCATGCCAAATATATATTTATTTTTTTAACCAACTCTCAGCTGATTGCCGGCTGTTCATTCACCATAATAACGTCAACGAATAAATTTCAAACTACTAAGCAACTGTTGCTATTTGCTTTGCTCTTCCACTTACTTTTGTTGGGTTTTCCATTTTTATGTCATATTTATTACCACCTTTTTTTTTTGTTTGTTTTGTTATACCCAGCTGTACTAGTTTTTTTTGTTTTTAACTTGTTTTATGCATTTTATCTTCCCCTTCGCGTGCTCAAAATGTGGTAACAACGTGATATGCCGTTTGTTTGTATTTATTTCTTAGTCTTGTTTTGTTTCTTTGTTTTCTTTTCCTTTTTCCTCTTTTTTTATGTTTACACACTTTTTTTTATGATTTGTTTGTTTGTTGCAATTATCTCCATTTTATTCTGAAGTTCACCGATATTTGTTTTGTGCACAACATCATTAACGTTGTTGTTGGTTATAATTTGATTGTTTGTTTTGTTGGCATTTATACCGCGCGAGTCAAGTTCAGGGCCAATGCTGGTTGGTTGGTTGACTACATACATAATTTGTTTGTTTGTGATTTGTTTGCTAATTTACTTTGCTTTTCTACTGTTTTTGGAAATGATTACTTGAAGCACATGTGCTAAAGTCGTTTAAATAAAATGAAATGAAATAAAATAAAACAAAATATATTACGATAAAATAAAATAAAACAGGTAAAATAAAATAATATAAAAAAATAAAAATAAAATAATAAGACAATAAAATAAAATAAAATAAAATAAAAGAAATTATAATAAAAAAAAATAAAATCGAATAAAAAAATAAAACAAAATAAAAATAAATTAAGTAAAAGAAAATAAAATGAAATGAAATAAGAAGAAATTAAAATAAAATAAAATAAATAAAGTAATATTTAATTAAATTAAATAGAGTAAATAAAATGAAAAAGTAACAAAATGAAATAAAAAAAAATAAAATAAAATAAAATAAAATAAAATTAAATTAAATTAAATTAAATTAAATTAAATAAAACAAAACAAAACAGGGCAAAATAAAATAATATAAAATAAGAAAAAAAAAACTAAAATAAATAAAAATACAAAAAAAATTAAATAAAATACAATAAAATAAAAAGAAAAGAAAATAAAATAAAAAAAATTAAAAAAAGTAAAGTGAAATTTAATTAAATTAGAAAAAGGAGCGTATTGTTAGCTTAATGGTTAGCAGTGCGTGCCAAAATTTCTCTGATGAGTGAAGTCTAGCAGCTTCCGAAATGGATCTATAAGAAAAGCTATGGCAGTTGTTTCTAAACATTTTTCCTACTCTATTCAATCGAAAAACTTTTAATAATTAATTAAAATGATTATTAATAAATAAAAAATAAATAATAATTTTCATAAAAATTCAAAAAGTGAACAATTATTATTCTTGGCCTTGAGCTCGTTTCATGAATGCTTGAAAATGTACAGCCCGTAAATCAACAAAAGGTGTTGGTATAAAAAATGCAGAAAAAGTAAATAAAATAAAAAGATAAAAAAATGAAAAAAAAATAATAAAACAAAATAAAACTGTATAATTAAATAGACAAATAAAGTTGAAGACAGAAAAGTAAAGAAAGGAGAGCAGTAAAGAACGTAAAGAAAAGGAAGTGAAAAGAAAGATAAGGGAAAGGCTTGAATTTCAACCACTGGGCTTGCTCTAGGAATAATAATATGGTACTCCATACTACCTCCGAGGAGTGTAAGGCCAAGTTTCTCTTCTAATTTGACGTGAGCTTATTTAGCGATGCATGAAAAAAAACTTCAGCTGTCAAGACTAAAAAAGTTGTCAACAAAATATTTTCGGCACGCCGCGAAACTGCTGTTTTTTCACCTTAAAATTCTCTTTTGGATTTTCAACTTGTATGCATGGTATATTGGTGTACAGGCTACAAAGGTATATTTCGTCAATATATCAATTTTGTATATGCTATATGCAAAATTTTTCATTGATCTTATAGTATATGAATACTGGAACATAGGGTATTGATTAAAAAAAAAATTCGAACTTTTAAGAGATATAAATAAAAAGAATTTTCATTAATGGGTGAAATGTGCTTTGAATTAATATCTTTACAACATTTTTTGGCTATAACAATCAAATATAAAATAGAAAAGCTATAGGATGGAACCCAGCCCCGAGGGAAACATTTTCAAATTTTTTAATAATGTGCTGGCATTAAAGCTGTTATCAGCACTTTTATAATTCTTTAAAAGAACCGATTCTTTATTTCAACCGAAATGGGTTTATCTTGCCAGTTTGGTTTTATTAACATTGAGTTTTTGAATGTAATTAAAGATTATAATTCCCTAATCATGAATGAAAAATTTTCAGGTGTGAAGTCATTTTGCTTGAGAAAACCTAACAGGGAATAGCTTACTTTTAATTAAATGCTTGCACGCGCTTTTAATAAGCCTTTTAACTAGTTGCAAATATGAGCAACAATTATATATTCTCTTGCGCATTAAGTTTATTGAATGTTTATATACTCGTACACTGAAAAAAAAAAAGTTTTGTGAAATAAAAAAAAATTACAAAGCATGAAATGTTTATTTCGAAAGAGAACAACACTTAATATCTACATATATATACAACGCAAATTTCCTTATAAATAAAAAATGCTAATAATTAGTTGAGGAAAAAATTGCTATCACTAAAAATCACTCCCATTTTATTTTTTTCGACCAAGTTGTGTTTGGAGTGTAGTAAATTGTAATTACAAGTTCATAATAAATTTCAAAATATTAGTTTACACAACAGTCCTAGTAAAGATTAGAACATAAATGCAATTGTAAAATATATACTAAGTTTGAAAAAAATTGAAATTTACTACCTTACTACGTTTTGCTCATAATCTGATCTAATTGTTTACTTAAGATAGTAAGGTGTCTTATAGTCTAATGGGAAAAGAGACATTGTAATAGAAAGCTAGATAGATAGCAGACAAATTAAAAACCGCCTGATAGCATTGTGATTGGCAAGCGGAGCCTGAAGTTCGTTGATTAGTGAAGTTAATAGAATAGATCCAACCGAAAAGTTATGGTATTTGTTTCTAAATATATACATATAACAATTTTATAAAATAAACTAACTAGTTTAGCTGTTTTAACGACTCTGGATGTACTTTTCTATAATATGAGCAGACTTCATTTTTTATGCAATTGAAATATGTGTATAAATGAAGCCTAATTTTATTGCCACCACTGTATTTTTTCGGGACAAAATAACTTCTTGCGTTAAAAAGGGTTCATAACTTTAAGTTTTGTATTTAGCAGTGTTTCAGTAGAGTGGTGTTTAATTCCATACTGTAGTTTTAAGTGAGGCACGTACAAACATACAGAAGTATAGGCAACGGTTCTAAAACCTGTTGTATTGGCTTCTCTTAAGCCAAGTACGACGTATTTTGCCTTTATATCTATTGTATGGATGGATTTTTTTTCATCAGGAGTATAGCAAAAACGTAATCTATGCTTGTAAGAAAAATTGATGAAGACACCATAGCTCTAAGTCCGATTTCCAGTCCCCCACTTTTGCAAAATAGATATTTTGCCATATGAATGTAGGGTTTGGCCAAAAAATCTTCATAGCTTCTGACAGAATTATAGGAAAAATATCATATTGGGCTTACTTCAAAGGTATTTTACGTACATTTCAGAATCTGTATTAATATCTAGTGTTTTTGAATTTTAGTAGAGATATCAGGCTTAAATGATGAGAAATTAGCCTAAAATGAACTTTTAACTACTATATTATCATTTTTAACAAATTTCTTATGGAAATTGTTTTTTCTTTACAGCTAAAATAAGTTCAGAGCATTTCCAACAACTTGTATATATAAAGTTATAGGCTGAGACAAGCCAATTTCACTATTTTACAATATTTATATCAAAGCTAGAAAGGTCATTTTTGACATGTTCACATATTTCCCAATTCCAGTCTATTTTGGTTGCAGTTGAAGATATATGCCAATTCATATTGCTTAAAATGACGCTGAAGATGGCACCTCACCGAAAGCGATTTGTCTGTAAGCAAAATTTGGTAGGTGTTGACGGAAATTTTTTCTAATAAATATACATCAGCTATAAACCCTGTCGGAAGTTCAAGAAAATCAAATCCACTCTATAACAAAAACGTCATTCGCACTATTTTGCTGTGACGCAAAACAGAGTATATTATTTTCAGTTCCATTTGAGTTTATTTTTCATCTGCTTTTATTTTATTTAGGGTCTTCTCCTCTCCTTGTTTACAATTGACAACCTTATATTTTTACACAAGACGAGCCTTTATATAGACCTGCCATTCGCATTCTTGATTTTTGCTGCTTATAAAAGGGGTGTGACCGCGAGTTAACAGCGTTTATACTTTTTTAGTAGACTGGACAAAAAAATATTTTTTTTCTCTCAAAAAAAAAAAAAAAAAACACAAATTTAGTAAACTGAGATGTTGAATATAAATTAAAGTTTACGAATTATGCAAAACGGAAGTAAAATGGTAAACAAAAAAGAAGATACGAATGACATCTCAGCTGCATATTTGTTATGCTTATGATCTTAAGTGTATTATGACAAGTGTACCGCGTTTAATCGGTATCATAAAAACTAATATGAAGTAAATCTGTCTATACATTTATGTAAGTGCAATTTTCAGTAAGGTTAAACTATTTTTACATAAAGAATTCTTTATATTTCTTTTGTATCATCTGGATTTCAGGCGCGGATACAGGTCTCCAGTTGAGGGGGGCGATCATGGCCGAAAGCTCAAAAGCCAAATTGCCATGAAAGTCAGTAATATAAATGAATGCTTCATTTGGGAAAACCATTTTGACATAATTACTAATAAACCTAACGAATTTATCTAAAGCACTCAAATTAACTCAAGTAGTTGAAACGATTCGAACAAAAAGCAATCAAGAAATGATTTTATACAGCTCAAATTTAGAAACTAGTTCTTTCCGGGCATCGAGTTTCATTTGTGTCTTTTAACAAAGTGGCGCTATTGTGAATCTATATTTACTGCAGCAATCAAAAAAAAAAAAGAGATGAATAATAATGTTTATTGAAATTAAGTTTATTTCAATCTCTTCGTCGACGATTAAATATGTACAAGGTGGCGCAAAAGTAAGCTTCCGATGTTCAGCATATCGGTTGTGGCACGTGCCACGAACCACATGTTTTCCAATCCCAATTCATCAAGTTGCGGCAAAAAGAACTCGTTGATCATTGCTCTGTAGCGCTCACCATTCACAGTAACCGTTTGGCCCCGAACGGTTATTGGTCAAATAAATAGTCAGCAATATTCCGCGTTCTGGAGCAGTGTAGCGTAACATTGTTTATGAACGTGTATTTCGCATGTGTTTACTACACAAATGTCAAAACAGAACTGACTTTAGGGGCCAATCGCAAAATTTATAGCATTTTCTGATAGGAGGATTACTTTTGCGCCACTCTGTAGTTTTGTTACAAAAATGTTTTTGAAACGGTATACATTATTATTTTTCATAAATTAGCGTCAAGCTGTTATGATACAGTTCTATATTATAAAAGTAATTTTTCGCTTCTCTTTGTTTGCGTATCTTTCTAAAATGTTTTCAACGTCGGTTTTAATATCATAATATACGTGTAAAAGTGCTAAACCAGTGAGCCTCTCCCCAGTCGTAGCTGTTCGTAACCATGTTTTTAATTGCCGAAGGGTAGAAAAACTTCTTTCTGGAGAAGCATTACTGACTGACTGTGTGGGCAGAATGTGCAATAGCATCCTTATCAATGGAAAAGCATTTCCGTCGCAGTGATCTAGAGCTTCTACTGCCGATTTCGGTATCGATTTTTTGCTTGGCTTTTTTGAGAGAATATACTTATTATACATTTACATTTCACGCTAGACAAGCAGAGAAAAGAAGATAAGAAATATTTCATGCGATCTCAAAAAGATGCATTTGAATTTCGGGTAAATTAAGTACGTCCAATATTTCTTCAGCTTCACCAATCGAATTCTAATGTCATTCTCTAAAAGCATGCTAAGGTGACTTGAATTTGCATTTGTTCTCTAATCATCCTCGAGTCCATTACTAGTGTAGTTCGTAAGCATCTTCTCAACTCGAAAATTACCGCTTCAGAAAATTGGACTAACTCAGAACTATCGCAGGGATAAAACATTTGAAGAAGCTACTAGTTCTAGCTCAATACCCTGGCAATGCTATCAACTGTCCACTTTTACGTGGTGATGTTATTGGCGGTGTCAATTGCAGCTCAGAGCATTACTTTGCATTTCATTCTCAACTTGTGCCCATTCGGGCAGTTCTAATGTAGCTTCGTTTCGGCTAGTTCTTAACCGCTTCCAAATCAGATGATATAGGAATAGTTCTTGTTGCAGATGCGTGATTACCGATATACGATACTTCCAAATGTCTGCTTAGTATCACTTTTGTAAACGGTACAGAACGGGTCGAAAAGTGTGTAGTTCAAGACTGTCCCTTTTGAACAGTTTCGCAGTTTTACTACAAACACGCTAATGTGGCCATCAAAATTTCTCTAACGTTAGAGACTTTGTTTCTTGTGACTTGAAAAAAAACTTGTTTTGATAACTACTTTTTAGACAATCTAAAAATAATATAAATCGGTTGCTTTCTGGCCCAGTCTAATATTTACACAAATGTAGGTACACTTCACAAAACATTTATTTTTCGGTTGGCACAAAAGTGTATTTCTTTCATTCTTCAACAAAAAAAAAAACAAAACCCAAAGTCAAACAATAAACACTAATGGCGTCATTTATTTTTGTTTATGTTTTTATATATGTATTTTTCTCTGAGATAATATGTTGCCATTAAAATACTTATAAAATATTTAGTCATTAAATGGCGTTTGCATATAACAATTCATTCAAAATAAGAGCAACAAACCGCTACATAAATACGGATAAGAAAATTCTTGAAAAAAAAACCTGAAACGAGTAGTAAATATTTACTCTTTTAATATAGGCAGGCGTCGACTAGTTGGAATTACGTCGCAATATTCGCATTCGCATTTAGTTTGAAATATTGTTTATTATGCGAGTAAAGTGCATTTGATTAGCATGCATTACGCTGACGCTGGCGCTGACACTCAATTAATAAGCGCGTCAATTTAATTACAACACAAACACCCTGTATTGATAGCGTGCGTGTGAATGGCGTAGTGCACAGGAATATGGATTTGAATGTATTTGGTATGTGGCCTTGCACGTGTTTGTTGGCAAATTTTTTGCAATACTAATTTCGCGAATTCGACAAAATAAGAAAACTAAAAAAAAAAATATTGATTTGCGTAATAGTGTTTAGCGCGAGTTTATAAAACAAGTTTGACATGCGCGTGAAATCGTCAAGTTACCCAACGCGCCAGTGTTGCCGTTGCAATGGTTAAAAGCTTTTTTTTAGATTAGAATTTAAAATTTGTTGTTGTGAAAAGTGGTATTCTTTACGTCTCGAAAGCGCACTCAGTTCAAAGTTACACTTGTGGGCTATAGTGATATTTTCTTTGTCAGTGCTTTTTCCAAGTAGACAGAGTCCTTCCGGTAAGTCAAATTAAGACATGGCAGCATATCTACAGCTTCTCTACCGGCTTTCAAAACCCGCTTTGTCATTGACAAAAACAAGCGGTGTGCCGACTTTCTTACCACAAATCTTCTCTGCGTCGTATTGTGATAGTCAATAATAGACTTCTAATGATGCACTGATCAGCTTGTCGACAATAGGTCTCGGTATTTCGGACCATACACTAGATAGGAACTGGTATGCGATAGTAAACAGGTAGTTCTTGTGATTTCAGCCGGGTTACACTATCTTTTTGCTTAACCCTAGACACGTGAAGGTTACGTCGATTCGACTAATACGCTATTGGAAATTTTATGTCTTTTTTAAGACTGGCTTTCTAAAAGACTTAAAAATATATATCTGAACTGTTTTTTTTAATAACCAATAAAATTTCACTCCTCACTCAAATTTTTTTGAATAAGAATTAAAATTTTATTTGTGGTTTTTTCGGCACTCGAGTTGTTGAAAACGCCCATTCCTGATAGATTTTAGTTTAATTGAATTTTTAAGTGCACTGTAAATAATTTTTGCTTGTTGGGTAACCACCTATTCGAAATACATACAGTGGCTTCAAGTGAAAATGATCCACTTGGTTTTTCTAATATTTATATTACGACATACAATAAAATCCAAGCCGATATCTGTACTTTGCCATTATTAAAGTTAAATTGACAAGACGGATTATTATTGAGCCAATGAAATTTTTAGAATTTTTGTTTGTCTGTCTGTATATTTAAACGCGTATCACTCAAAAGATGCTAAATAAAATTGAATGCATATTTCAGAGTTACATCAGTAAACGTCTAACTTAAAATCTAAGATATCGCTTATTTGGATAACTCTATCGGTTTCGGAGTTAGCGACCAAAATGTGGATCAGGGTGACCCAAAACATGTTATTACAATATGGGTATCAAACGAAAGTTGCTTATAAGGGCTGCAATAAGCATTGTAAGTTCCGTATCACAACTGGTTTTAAAGATATAATGATTAAAATCGAGTCTATAAGAAGATCTAAGATGCAGCGAATCGTGGACGGGCTTTCTAGTTTCGCATAAAAATAGAGATTGTTCTATTGTAGAAATCTTTTGAGTCAGTATTTGCAAGGTTTTGTAAAAATTCCAATAATATCTTGATATTTCAAAAAACGGGGTGAACATGTTCATATTTGAGGCAAGAATTTCAAAATGATTTTTGAGTATTCAGTTTTGTAGCCGTTTAAATTCTTTCAAAGTGTAAGTCCCAAGACTTTTAAAAATTGTTGTTGCTTGTTTAATAACTAGGATCATATGGGGGAAAATACAAGACACCCTGTGAAAAAAATAAAAAATTTGAAAGAGCAACAAATCTTTTAAAAGCTTTGAGGCCTGCACTTTTTGAAACTAGAATTGAAAAGGATTAAAACTGAATAATCAAAAATCATTTCCTTCTTGCCTCACATATGAAAATTGGCACCCCATTTTTTTGAAATTTCCAGGAGAGTAGGTTTTGAATTTTTTGCATAAGCTTATGTATTTTTATGTTCAGTTAACAAAAGAAATTTAGCTGAAGAAATTTTTGTTGTATATTGGAAGAACCAACTATTCCATTTTCACTGTGACCCACTGTATGTATATAGTGGCTTTTGCTTCACAACATTGTATTATTAAACTTGTTTCGTAATTTATTCGTTTTCACCCAGCAATTGCCATTTTCATGCCTCATAACTGTAATGCAGTGCAAGTTTGTATATTTTTACAGATACATATAAAGTTATATCTGTGCAGTATATATGTACAGCTGTGCTCAATATAATAGTAGTGAAATTAAAATTGCTATGACGAAATAAGAAGAAGCTGTGATTTTAATATTTTTCATCAAAAATATAGCGAATTCCATAACAGAAACCACATAAAAAGAAATTTCAAAGTTCAGTAAAGTAAATTAAACTTTAAAAAATGGTAAATCAATCAATTTTAGTACAACACTGTGTAAGATGTTAATTAGATCTTGCTCAAAAATTTCACTGAATTTTCAGAATTTTTTTCGTCGAGGGTGTTGAGTGATTTTTTTCATACAATGCTAAAATTGATTGGTTTACACAACTGCGTACTCAAAAGTTTTCTAGAAATTCCTTTAAAAATATTTGAAGATTTTGATAGCCATTTTTTAAAAATTTAATTTACTTTACTGAACTTTGTGTAAACTTGGAAATTTCTTGTTATGTGGTTTCTGTTATGGAATTCGCTATATTTTAAATGAAAACTAATAAAATCACAGCTTCTTCTTATTTCGTCATAGCAATTTTAATTTGACTACTATTATATTGAACACAGCTGTACATATACACTGCACAGATATAACTAAAAATTCTAAATTCTAAAAATTCAAGGGAAATTTTGTGGTACTTCTAACTTGCACGTTATTATGCTAAAATTGAATGGCCTATAAAACTGCGTGCTTAAATTTTTTTTTAGATATTGATGGCCATTTTTTAAAGTTTAATTAACTTTCCTGAACTTTGTGTAAACTTTGAAATAAATTTTTATCCAGTTTCTTTTAAGAAATTCGCTATATTTTAAATATTAATATGTATATTAATATATATTTAAAAAACTATATTCCATTTTTAATTCACTACCATTATTGTGAACACAACTGTATGTGCCTTCAACAAGTGCGAAAAAATCAAGAAAATCAGTTTGCTGTGATTGCTGCGAGTTTTCGTTTCTTCGAACTATTTATAAATCCGAAATTAGCATTTTATTATAATGATCTTGTAGTTTTATTAAAGCCACGTGCCGTAAAAATTAAACTTTGTAGTAAAAAAAATTACTCCACCAGCAATTAAAGGTATGCGGAGGTAGGTAGATAGTACGGCGCGACAATAGTGGCGTGTGCTGATCGATCAATTTTAATTGATATACTACTTATCTTGATTTCCCATGGCAAGTTCCATATGAGGGTGTCAATGAGTTTGAATGAGCAAAATTTGTATGTTTGTATATGGGCATGTGCTAAATATTGAGTATATTACTTTTTATACATTTAAGCAATTATTATTTGGTGGATTTTCTAGTGTGAAATGTAGTGTCCGGCTAGAATTTGCCAGCAGACGAAGCCTTAGCCGTATATTAGGCATTTGACCGACCACCGAAGTCGAAGCCGAATAACAAAAGTAAATTTGAATATTTAATAAAAGAAATACCTTACAAAAATACTTGGTTGGAAACGAAAACAAAAAAGTCAATATAGCTCAGTCTTAACCTTAGCACTAACCACTTGAAGTGAAAAAGCTTATCTTATGCCAAAAAAAAGTTTGTGCTCTTTAATAATCTGTGTCATAAAGCCAAAGTTTGCAAATAAAACATGCCCACTTAAAAGCTACCATGCAAGCCCATAAGTAGGTCCATCGCCCAATCGACGTTGTTCTTAGGTTTTTGTTGAAGTTTATTCTCAAATTATTATCTACATGCATTTATGGCTCTTTAAACTATTGAGCGGCCCATAAAATTTTTATTTGCTTCAAATTGGTATCGGTCTTTGATATGCCCTATTACTCCTAATAAAGGAAAAACAACAAAATAATATCAAAATAAAAACTATGAAATGATTGTTGCTGGTCAGTACCACAAATACTTGCATGTTTATATCTTCTTGACGTTACCAAATACGAGGGTCGTTGCAGTGGAATTTCGATTTTTTTAACTGGTGGAGTTCAAATGATCTAAAATGCTTGATTTCAGACCAATAATTCGAATGTGTCTAAATCGGCTTTGAATGCGTTCGTTCCTCTGTTATAAAGTAGCAATCAAACCAATTCGACGCGTTCGAATCAAACTTTCATGAACTCATCGCATTTGTTGTGTAATTTGGTTAGAATGCATGATTTGGTGAATGCAATTTGTATGGGGAAATGCGCCGCATTTCGATCTTTTTTATAAAAATCATGCATTTAATTTACTTGAATGTAGTATTAAGTTATTAGAATTGAAATGCTTAAAGTTAAATTGAGGACGCTGGGTTTCATTTTTACTAACAGAAAAAAATGAACATTAATTTCTTCCCCTAAGTCTATTTATTTTTTCATTCACGACTATAAATGAACTCAAGGCCAAGTAAAATGATCTTTTTTTTAAAGCCGTCCCTGCGCAATGTTATGGTAAACAAGTAAGGAAGTCTAAGTTCGGGTGGAACTGAACATTATATACCTAGTAGTGATCTATTATGGCATACCAATTTACGCAGGTTTATTTTAATACTTTTAAGTTCGTATTATACAGCCAGCTGATTGTTTTCAATAAAAATATTTCTGTTATGGGTTTTGGGTGGTAAATTAATTTAAAAAAAAAAAAAAAAAAAAAATAAATAAAAATATATGGCGCGGTATATAACAGGTATATAATCATAAACCTCCTAAGATATTTTTGCGAAGAGCTTCCCTTCCAATTTGTAGTGTGCAGTTTTGAATTTTTTCCTACAAATTGGCTGGACCTACAAATTTTTGCCGGCTTCGAACGGCATCTACAAAGAGATGAATTTTTGGTGAGAAGCTTTCCATGGCAGAAAGACACTCGAGATTTTACCAAACCACTGCCGAGGGGCGACCCCGTTTTAAAAAACGTTTTCAAACCACTTTTGGTGTTACCGGTCCCAGGACTCGAACCTTGGACCTTCGGTGTGGTAGGCCGCCAACACTACCGCCACACCACGGCGGCCGCCATTAATTTATTTGTATATAAATAGCTTCCCTACCAACAACTGCTAACCACATTTTTCAAAATACCAATACATGCACATTTTATATTTGAAAAATTTGTTTTAAATAGACAGACGGACAGACAGACAGACGGACGGGGAGACGGACATGGCTAAATCGACTCAGCTCATCGTCCTTATTATTTGAGTTTACCTATTAATGGGCCCATCTCTTCTTCTTCTCATACTTACAAACATTTCATATCTATTCATGAAAGGTATTGCAGTGGAGTATTAACAACTTGCCCGGATATTTTATTTGTTTTTTGGCAGGAGTATACTACTTACTACTCAGAAGCAGCTGACCAATTTTCTAGTTGAAACTACAAGCAATCGCCTTTGAAAATAGCAGAATTTTTATGCTGGAAAGTGGGCAGCGCCAATCATATTTCCCCAAAATTCACAAAAATTGTTAGCGGTCGAGTTTTGCTTTAAAAGCTTATTATGTGTGCAAGATCTTATTGATATAACTTACATGGTTATAAAATTACATTTTACAAACAAATTTTTCAGAACTATGTTAAAAAACTGGGCGTGTCCATTGACTGATTTCGCCCGATTTTACAACACACATTTACCTTTATATATTCAATATTTTCGCCAAATATCGTTTCGATAAATAAATTTTTTCCAGAGTTATGGCGTAAAAAGTTTTGTAGGGCCACGCCCATTTTCGAAAATTGTTATTTCTTTCTTGGTTCACGGATACTTTTAAAGTGAAATATAAATGTAATAAAGCTTTTGTACGCAAAGTTATTGCCTATTAAATGTATCTATGATCCTTTTCAAAATCTTTAGTATTAAAGTGGGCGTGGACCTTAACCGATTTCGCCAATTTTCCGGAACATACCTCATATTAATGGAAATATGTGTGCTAAATTTCGTTTCGATATCTTGAACGGTTTTTGATTCATGATTAATCTTATTTCTAAATTTGACTTAATCAAAAGTGGGCGGTGCCACACCCATTTAAAAAAATTTTTTGAAAAATTTATCTCCGCCTTAACATTAATGTACACACCAAATTGTATCATTATAAGTGTATTATGTACGGAATAATCACTTTCTTTGTATTTTCGAAAATATTCTATACATAAAAAGTGGGCGTGGCTATCATCCGATTCCGTCCATTTTAAATAGCGCTCGGAGATGAGTGCCAAGGAACCTGCATACCAAATTTCATTAAGATATCTCAAAATTTACTCAAGTTATCGTGCTAACAGATGGACGGACCGACGGACCGATAAACGAACGGACGGACATGGCTTAATCAATTTCATTTTTCCTCCTGAACATTTTGATATACTTAAGTCAATATCTATCTCGATCCGTTTATGCCGTTACATACCACCGTTAGGCGACTAAAGTTACTAAACCTTGTGTGCTCAGCACTACTAGGTAGTTATAAAAATAATAGAAATAGAAGGGTCCGAAGTCTGACCAAAATTTCTCTGATAAAGAAGTTTAGCAGCTTTCAAAATCAATCTATGAAAAGCTATGACTGCTGTCTCTTAAAATTTCTTTTCTATTCTAATAAAACCTTTTAATAATTAATTAAAAAATAATTATTAAAAAATTAAAACCATAATAGTTTTCATAAAAAAAATTATTATTCTCATTTATAATCGTGAATACTTTAACGCCACATTCCTAGATAATATAATTTTGTTTTTTAGAGCTTTGCAAATTGACGGTTCCATAAACATTGTATAAAAGAGCTTTATAAATCTTTTATATATTTTATTAATATGGCTTTAAAAATGTACTTGGAATTGTTGGTATGCAAAGTAGTTTTAATTTTAATTTTGTTATCAATAAAAATAATAATGAAATAAAAATTACTCTCAAGTGGTCTTGAGCACATGACACTTATGAAATATTTAATTTAGTTAAATTTTCCATGCTCGCATTAAGCATGGTCACCCACGTATTATATAAGTACAAATATACTTTTTACGCTATTCTCCCTTTGAGTTGAATTTGCGGTTTTGTACTTCTAGTGGTCATAAATATCTTTTACCGCTTAGTGTTGTTTTATTTTACTATTCATTGATACCTCTTCTAGTGGACTCTCATCTTAACATAGCGCACAGAGTAATTTATCAATAAACTTTTATATTTTATTACGCCGCACCACTCAAACGCGCGTCAAACATTCAAGCATACAATTTAATGTTGGTGTGGCTGTCTGAATTCTATATTATGACCTTAGTTACAATTGCGCCAGTTTCTTAAATTTTATTTAAACCAAGATATTGTTGAGCATCTTGAGGCTAATATCAACGTTAGGGGATGTCGGCAGCAGTCCCATGTTATGCACAGCACGTTGTTCTCGTATCATTAGATTTGCCAAAGGCTTTGGATACAGTCAACGATGCAAACCTTCCACGGACTACAGGTTTTGCGCAACTATGATTTAGAGGCTTCGTAGAAAACGTTGACTTATTGCCCTGTTTTAGATAGTTATCAGTAAAATATATCGTAACTGGCAACACCTTAGTAGTAGAACGCGAAATGTAGCATATTAACTATCTTGAAATGATAATTCGAATGGGTCAAGTCATTTGCGATGTAAAATGGGATATGAAAAGAAAAGAGGATTACGTGGCAACTCTACGTGATAACGCTACCTAGAAATATTTTTTTTAAATACGTTTCGTTTCATATCGATGTTGGCGTATCTCACTTAATTTTTAGACATTAGGGTGTAGAGCTGGCAATTTGTCATATTAAATATACACTAAAGGTCAACCAAGTGCTTCAAGTCGTTGTCGTGCCTAGAGATATTTTTGTTGTAATACGACTTAAAATCAATTTCGTTTGATATCGAAAGTGGCATACCTCGCTTAGTTTAAAGAATTTTTTTAAATAGGTGACAACCTTGAAAACTACCTTCAATAGACAAATTAATTAGCCTGAGCCGTTTCAGAAATAGAAGTTTATATAAAAATGTATAAATATACAAAATGTTTAAAGTTACAAGATTTTAGTAGCTTTTTTTTCGAAAGCACTTAGCGACTTGTAAATAAAATAACAAAACGAATTTTTTTTCTAAATTTTACATTTCTTATCGAAATCAAATGTGAACGTGTCAATTGCCCGATAGCAACCAAAATTGGCAGCGTTTATAATTATTTCTGCTTGCTTCTTATACCTTTCGTGAATATGAAATGGTAGTATTATAACTTTGGTCCGATGTGTGTAAGTATGAGAAGAAGAAGAGATAGACCCACCAATAAGTATACCGAAATGATCAGGGCGATGAGCTGAGTCGATTTAGCCATGTCCGTCTCACCGTCTGTCTGTTTGTACGCAAACTAGTCCCATAGTTTTTGAGCTATCTTGATGAAATTTGCCATTTTGCATGAGATTAATCATTTGTCGGAATCAGCAAGATCGGAGCAATACAACGCATAGCTCCCATACAATCGATAGTTTCGATAAATGGGTTCTGGGCTATAAATTTTGCAATTAAAAAGCTGGGAACGTAAAATTTTGCTGGTTTGGTACATATTATATATGTTATGTGTGTAGCGAAAATCAGGCAGATCGGACCAACATAACATATAGCTCCCATACAATCGATTGTTGCGATAAATGTGGTTTGGGCTGTGTATCTATAAATTATCGGTTTGGCAGAGTTTGTACTAATTGTAAGTAGGGATCAGACACTTAAAACCGTGATGCGTATTTATAAAAGGTAGAAATTCTTCGGCACAGTTGAAGACAGCCCTTTCCTTACGTTTTTTTTTTTATTGCGTTCAATTCATTGGCGTGGAGGGGGTTTCGGTTTCATTTTTCCATACGCATTTATCTTTGGAAGTTGACAAGTACAATTCAATTCAAGAATTGCAAAAAAATTTGTGGGATGGGAACGTAAAATTATATCGGTTATTTCATTTCATGTTTGCAAAATGTTGATATGAATCTAAAACAATTTAAATTGTGTTCCAGAGTCCGTTCATCCTATACTAAATCGTTTTTAAATTTTCAAGGCTTTTGGAAAAATTATTTCACGATATCGTCTTCAGTCAAATCAATCCTGTTATGTATATTCAAAGAAGCTGGACCATTGAGACGCTCTTGTCCCATCGTATTTCTGAAATAATTCTTTACTCTTAACTCAAGGTTAAAGATGAACGTTTTGTAGTCGCTAGTAACTGGCAATACTGTAAAAACTCAAAATAACGTATTTACATTTTTAAATAAGCTCACATTTATTACTTATAAAAGGGGAAATCACATTTAATCTTAAATTTAATTTAATCTATTTAATAGTTCAAAATGTTTAGAAATTGTGGTTCAATAAAAATTCCATATGTATACATACTTATAAACAACAACTCACTAGCATAAACCGCATAGGGTTTTGTTACAAGTTTCGTTACAGTTTCGGCACGCAAGAAACGCTACTACAGGGTGTTTTTTTTACAGGTTTGTTTTTTGAATAGAGATAAAACTGGCATTTTGTGGTCAAATCTGGCAACTCTAATGTCATTTATGTTCAGTTTGGTTTGCCATTTCATCATGAACAGGTTGACAAAAGAACAACGCTTGCAAATCGTGCAAATTTATTTCGAAAATAATGGTTCAGTTCGCGAAGTTTACCGTGAGCTCCGTCCATTTTATGGTCGACATAATCGTCCATCAGAGCAATTAATTCGGTTAACCATGGATCGTTTTCGCACTACGTTTACTCTATGTGATAATACGCATCCGCAGAGACGTCGAACAGTGCGCACCGAAGAAACAATTGCCGCTGTAGAGCAAAGTGTTGAAGAGGACCCGAATGAATCGATTCGCCACCGTGCACAGCAATTGGAGCTTTGTCCATCAACTTTATGGAAGATTTTGCGCAAAGATCTTGGCTTGCGACCTTACAAGATCCAGCTTGTGCAAGAATTAAAGCCGCGAGACCATGCAATGCGTCGTGATTTTGGTGTATGGGCCGAAAATGAGATTGATTTCGATGCTGATTTTCATCGCAAAATTTTGTTCAGGGATGAGGCTCATTTTTGGTTGAATGGCTACGTCAACAAGCAAAATTGCCGCATTTGGAGTGAAGAGAATCCACATGAGACCCTTGAAACGCCATTACATCCACAAAAACTGACTGTTTGGTGTGCTCTATGGGCTGGTGGAGTCATTGGGCCATACTTCTTCGGCAATAATGCTGGAGAGGCAGCTACCGTTAATGGAGACCGGTATAGAGCCATGATAACCGACTATTTTGTTCCCGAATTGGATGGCATGAATGTGGATGAGTTGTGGTTCCAACAAGACGGCGCTACATGCCACACAGCGCACGTCACAATCGATTTATTGAAGGAAACATTCGATAAGCGCATAATTTCGCGGAATGGACCTGTCAATTGGCCACCAAGGTCGTGTGATTTGACACCATTGGATTATTTTCTTTGGGGATATGTGAAGTCGCTCGTCTACACCAACAAACCAGAAACGTTAGGGGAATTGGAAGCCAACATTCGTGGCGTTATTGCCGACATACGGCCCCATATGCTCGAAAAAGTGGTTGAAAATTGGACCTGTAGAATTGGCTTTATTCGAGCCAGCCGCGGCGGCCACATGCCCGAAATCATATTTAAACATTAATGCCATAAAATTATCCTTCCAATAAAGCCAAATTGATGGACCTTAAAACGATTTTCTTGTGTTTTATTTCAATTCGAAGTTCTATACCCCTAAAAAAAACACCCTTTAGTATTGTTTCTAAACAGTTTCGATTAGGAGAAACTTTTCCTAGCGGTAGCGTTTCAGGTTTCGTTTCTGTGTCCAGAGTTTTGGGACTGCTTAGGGTTTTGGCAGTTTTCTTACGTAGAGTTTTGTTACACTTCTGTTACTCATTGGGAACGGTTCCAGTCATTCGGTTTCTAATTATGTTTCTATATTTATGTGTTTCTGAGAACAATAACAGCACCAACGAAGTTTCGTTTCTATAAATAAAAAATTAACTAATGTAACATTAAATAAAATAAAATAAAACAAAATTAAATAAAATTAAACGAAATTAAATTATTTTAAAGGAACTATAATAACGGGTAGGAAATAATGGGAAGTAAAGGCAAGGAAAGGAAAGGAGAAGAGGAGAAAGGAAAGAAACGGGACGGAAAGGACAAGCAAACAATAAAACATAATACAATAAAATAAATTAAAAATAAAATATAAATATATTAAAGGTAAGGAACAGCAAAGTAAATAAGGAAAAGAACTCCAGAAAGAAGTAGAAATTCAACCACTGGGCGATGACTAATTTAAATAAATCTATGTTAAGGATATACATGTTTACACATAAAACTCCACGAGGATTTACATACATGATACCTTGAATTTGGCATTAAATAAAAATAGTTCAATTGAAATATTTTATAGGCAAGCAGAATACACCTTATCAAAATGACGAATAAAAAAGGCCATTCCCTTCTTCATATAACTCAAAGTAGTGCAATGTTAAGAGCAATCAGCTACAAAGATTGTCATCACCAAAATTGTTACAAAACTATTTAGAGCTTCGCTGCAAAGTAGTCAACTTCCTGGTTGTTTTCTATATTTGCAATAGATATAAATTTATATGTAAGTTCCTAACTGGATACATATATAATTATGCAGTTAATACATCGAAGTTTGAGAGAATCAGAGAAAATCAAAGAATTCGATTAAGCACAAGAATGCGCGCATAGTGAAACCCAAAAGACGCCATGGCGCGCACTGATGCAAATCGGCAGGGCATATAAACGAGTAAGTTTACGTCAAAAATAAAAAGCGAACACATTTATTTCAAAAAGCTAGAAACTATTTCATTTTTTGCTTCGTAAAATCGCATCTTCAAAGAGGGAAAACTGTGAAAAAATGCAAATGCCTTTTGGAAAAAACGTATTTCTATCGCGAATTCCTTAATTGCACACGGGGAAAAATGTCCGAAAAAGTGTAATAGTTTGAAATAGTTTGCAAACCTTTTTTTGTTATGAATTACGTGTACCTTCTTCATTAATTATAATATTCCCCATCTATTAGGTTTGACTGACTTTGCTTCCAGTGTCGAAGCTTCGAAGCCAAAGAAAAGATACGAAATCACATGCAATCAAGCATGAACGTAGACAAATTTGATAAATTAATTTCTAAATACTTAATGACAAGGAAAATCATTACTTCTCATGCGTTGTGTAAGATTAGTTGTGTGTGAATGGGTGGCAGACATTTATATTAGGGTTGTTCAAAAATATTTCGGGGGCTGTGACTTATAGCTTTCATGAATATGGAAAACCATTATCTTATGGCGTGATTGATTAATTAGTTGGTTGGATTCGCTTACACCTTAAACCATTAATTGATGACAATAGTCAGAAGTTAAAAAAAATCTTCTTACGAGGATTTTACTGAATGCCTCATGTTTACTTGTATATATATAATATTGCACTTAATTTTTTACCTTTCGGATAATGCCCCAAATCTGTTGTTGTTTGTTATTTTTCGCGATTTGGTATGCCCAGTGGAACCTTCTAGGTAATCTCAACCCATCCTTCCGTAAGGACGAAGTCTGGTAATGATATGAATGAATGAATATCCGTAGATCAACCATCAAGTTGCAAACTCATTGTGGTTTTTAATTGCACAAAAATGAATCACAAATAACTCACTTAACTTATTTTAATACTCCCGGGTGAGTGAAATATGACTCATTTGACATTCAACATGCTCCAAGAGAAGTCGATCCACCCATCTATATGAAGATCCATCTGGCCAAACTATATCGAAAAGAGAACGAGAAGTCTTTTAAGTTGCTCAAGAGCTGACACCGACAAACTTATAGCGGTCTGCACAGGTCACTGGGCGATAGGCACGCACGCGGGAAAGATGGGCATTCCGCACCATGACCACTGCAGGAGCTTTACAGACGTAACTGAAGACGTTAGTGGAAGAAGGGGCTATGTCGCAAAACCACTCAAACTCTGTTTGTTGCATTGGTGGATGGTCTTTATGCATATTATCAGATAACCGCTATCATGAAAATTGAAGAAAATAAATCACGGATGAAGGGGCTATGTACACAAGCTTTCAATACGAATTGTGGAAGAAGGGGCTATGTAATATGTTTATATAAATCGATTATTTTGCAGTAGTAAAATTTATTTAGTATTGAAGACAGGGAAGCTATTTTAAGAAGCTTTTATACTCTGGATATATGTAAATAGTAAGAACGCTTTACTTTTCAACTCAATTGTATCTAAGCCTGTAGCAAGATTTCGGTATAACGCAAAAACCCACAAATCAGCTTCATACGAATAATAGTGAAATATAAAAGTGAAACCACGCAAGTTTGTAAAATAGGACTTTGTGCGTTATACCAAATAAGTAGGAAAAACTTGAAATAGTAAAAAAAACACATCACAAGCGGCTCTACCGCTCCAAAGAAGGACGGCAGAGGTAAGCACAACAATCGACCACATAAAATGGATGACGACGTTGTGGATTTATTAAAGCACATATTTCCAGCTTTCCTGCCGAACAATCCCATTACTCCCGCAGCAATAATATGAACAAGCTATATTTGTCTCCCCTCCTTAGTTTAAATAAAATGTATGATCTGTATTTGGAAATATGTGAAGAACAAGGTTTAAGTGAAAAGTATAAAGTGAATAAAACTTCGTATTACAAAATGTTTGTCACACAATTTAATTTATCCTTTGGATATCCAAAAAGTGGCACATGTGGAACTTGCGATACTGGGGACTCAAACGAGGAACATGTATTGAGTTATCATGCAGCTTTAAAGGCAATGAAATGCGACAGAGAAAGGCCCACATCCTCTAGCGAAGTTCTTTACATCACAGTGGATCTACAGCAAACCATGCCCTTGCCGAAATTGACCACTTGCAAGGCATTTTATTTGAGACAACTCTCGTTTTATAACTTGGGAGTTCATGTTGTGAGCGGAGCATCGAACGAGAAGGTAGTTTGCTTAACCTGGACTGAAGATGTAGCTGGTCGTGGGAGTATTGAGGTCACAAGTGCTCTTTTAAGGTTTGTTGAGGAAGATCCAAGTTGCCAAGTGAAGGACCACTTAATAATTTGGTCAGATTCATGTAGCGAACAGAATAAAAACTTCAATTTGATAGTTCTGTATCAATATTTCATCGTAAAAGCAATTTTAGCACCATTGACCACAAATTTCCTGAGATGGGACATACTTATTTGGACTCTGATCGGGATTTCGGGCGTATAGAAAAGGTTCTCCGAAAACAAACAGCATAATAGCAGGAGCCTCACGAAATAATGTAGTTGTGGAAAATTGGCGAAATGCAAATTCGTTTATATTTAGTTAACCGAAAAAAAACACCGATAATGAAAAAATATGTTTCAGGGATAGCGTAAAATGGATCAGAGTCAACAAATATGGTTCCTATTTATACAAAGAAACATACGATGAAAGTACACCATTCAAAGAGGTTGACATTGTTAAAAGAACCGGAAAAATTGATCCTTACGTGATGCCACGAGTAGAAGGAAAAAATGGCAATTTGAAGGGGGAGAAAATTGAAAATCTAAAGGAGCAATTAAAATATATTAAGCCGGAATGTCGGTACTTTTATGAGTCGATTCTTCAAAAAATTTCATACTTTTTCACCTATAAATTATTTACTTTTATGAAGTTGTACCCTTCTTTCAAATTTGTTTTTAAATTTTCATGAATTTTTTTTTGTGGAAGAAGGAGCTATGTTCCATTTTTTTCAAATAAAATGCGAAAACCAAATTTATGTGTTTTATTTCTCCCCTGATTTGAAAATATACAACGTCTTACACTGATTTACATAATTTTCATGCAAGTTTATTTTAACAGTTTTGATAGAACTTCAAATGGTTATTCGAAACTTTAAAGTCGATTTTCTCGTTTCACTCAAAGTGCGACATAGCCCCTTCTTCCACTAAGGTCTTCAACTGCCAAAGAGACGGTTGAGCATTTCCTACTTGGGCGACCTGGGTTGCATCCATTTTACCTATCTACCTACTTCGGCGTGGAAGATGCTAGATAAGTTTTGGTAGTTTCGTATTACCGCTATCCCTGCACCGCACTACTTTTTGGACGCATCTTATAGTAAGATGTTACAAATTCCACCGCCTCTCCAGTCGCTTGCCTATTGAAAGCTAATCTTTTATTGTTTGTCAGGAACTATGTGCTCCTCTCACCTGTCTATTTTTTTCTTGGTTACTTAAAAACATCGGAAAAAAGTTTATAAAACATGTTATGTTCATGAAAGAACATAATTGGTATAACGTCACAACACTCTGAAGAAATCGTCACAACTTTAGCGAAAATTTAAAACTGCGCTCGGTTTTTTGACCACCTTAATGCATTAGTATGTGTAATTGTGTAACCATGTTATCTGGGTAGATAACATCTGTATTTCAAATTATAGACAATCAATCAAAAGTTAGCCGCTGGCAAACAGAAAAAAAAAACAATGTCATAATTATTATGGATCTACGTCAGAAGTACATAGATTTAAATAAAAAGTGCTATAAAGCTTATATCTCTAAAACCAAAAGAGACAATCCGAAGTCATTTTATGGTTTCGTAAATTCTAAACGTAAAGTATCAGGGTTTCCCTCAGCCGTGAAATATCAAGACATTATATCTAGCGACAATCAATATATCGCAAATTTTTTTGCTCAATTTTTCACTTCTAACTACTCTGCTGTCACCAATTCAAACTTTCAAAACTATCCTTATAAGCGACAAATTCAATTAATTCACCAATTATATGCGCCAAAGATGTTCTAATTTACCTTAAAACCTTAAAAGAATCTTTTAAATACGGTCCTGATAGGATTCCTACATGTTTCTTGAAAAAGTGTGCGAACCATATTTACCAACCACTTACCAATTTGTTCAATTTATCACTAAAGTGTGGTGTTTTTCCAACTGCGTGGAAAGAATAGTTTCTTCTACCGCTGCATAAAAGCGGGAGTAGGTCTTCTATAGAGAACTATCGTGGCATCGCAAAGCTTTCTGCCATCCCAAAATTGTTTGAAGCTATTGTTACAAATCAACTTACGGGTCCGATCTCTACTTTGATAGCTGACTGCCAACACGGGTTCAGTAAGGGAAAGTCCACAGTTACGAATTTACTTGAGTTTACCAGTCATGCCTCAAATGCCTTTAGAAAAAATCTGCACACCGACGTTATTTATACGGATTTCAGCAAAGCTTTTGACAAAGTGTGTCACTCATTACTTATTCATAAACTCGATCAGTTGGGCTTCCAGCCGGGTCTCAATCGCTGGATCTCTTCTTACCTTAGTGACAGGACACAAAGAGTAATGTTTAAAAATTTAGTATCCGATGTCATTTATGTCTCTTCGGGGGTTCCTCAAGGAAGCCATCTTGGCCCGATTCTGTTCTTGTTGTTTATAAATGATATTTCTACAATAATAAAATTTTCAAAAATGTTAATGTATGCCGACGACGTAAAGCTCTTCAAGTCATTCGCGTCATTCGAATATAGAAATAAGCTACAATCAGATCTAGATACACTAGTTACTTGGTGCGATTTAAATTATATGACACTTAACCTTAAAAAATGTAAACACATGGGTTTTTCGCGTGGAATTTCTCAGCCGGCTTCCTATACAATTAAAAATTATAGTCTTGAGCAAGTGTATGATTTTGTTGACCTGGGGGTTACTATGGACTATAAACTCAGTTTCAACCGCCATATTAACACAACAGTCAATAAGGCTAGAGGTGTCCTAGCATTCGTTAAACGATGGTCGAAAGAATTTAGCGACCCTTATGTAACTAAAGCCCTCTTCACTACATTAGTCAGACCGATACTTGAATATGGTTCTATAATTTGGAACCCGCGTTACCAGGTTCATGTAGATCGCCTTGAATCAGTACAAAAACAATTTTTACTATTTGCCTTAAGAGATTTTCATTGGGATCCCTTGTACAATCTGCCACCCTATACGAATCGTTTAAAACTCATTAATCTGCACACACTTTCTAGTCGGAGGGAAATGCTTGGAATTATTTTTATGATTAAATTGCTAAATGGTTCACTATCCAGCCCATTTGTTCTAAGTGAAGTGAACTTCAATGTACCATCTCGTCCTTCAAGGCATTTTAAACCTCTAGTCTTAAAACAGTGCCGAACCAATTTCCAGTTAAATGAGCCTTTTCGCTGTTTGTGTCCAGATTATAACTCTCTTTCTGGTAGATTTGATATTTCAGACTCGCTTTTCAGCATAAAAAATCAATTCTTTCTATCCTAAATTTACAGCTACTAATTGTTTCTTATTCTTTGACTTCTATTTTAACTTTTAACAATAATTTATTCTGTTAACTAGTTATTTCTTAATGTATAATCTATCCTATATCTACTTTACTTAGCTGATGAGGTTTTCTCTGTAGCTGAGCAGTTTTAGATCTCGACGATTAACAAACCAAAGCCTTTCAACGACTAGGCACGAACGAATAATCCGCGCGTTATGCGGATGCGCCCCTCGCGCCGGTCGGGCGGGATATGGTGGGTAATCCGTTGGGAATAATAATTATTATTATTATTATTATTACCAATAAAATGTGCTGAAGTCGAAGAAGAGTTCTTAAAAGAAGTTAGTGTATGGCTTGCTGTAAAAAGTTTTCGCTTTTAGACCAGAGCAAATGTGTAAAGATCTGGAGTTTTAAAGAAATGCTGACACGACTATCTATAAGCTATCATAAAGATCAAATAATGTTTACGGCTGGTCTTTGTTGAGTTTGATTTTATAACCATTTTTTGAAAATATATATTAGCAAGAGTTTAGTCTCTTACAGTATCCTAAGTAAAGTTGTGACCGAGCAAAAACAGGCCCTGCGGTCTCTTATTACGGTGTCCGATGAAGGAGAATGCGCTAACTCTCGGTATTATTATTCTACCTAGATAATTATCTCCTTACTTCGCAGAGAGTTATGCTATGCTTAAAAGAGATATCTGTTGGGATATGCTCTAAAGCAGACCTAGCAATCAGTAATCAATTAATTATACTGGTTTTTAATTGGTAATGATTATTTTAATTGTTTTTCAAGAAACGGCAATTATTAATTGATTACGATTAGAAAAAACAAAAAATAATCATGTTTCTTTACGATTATGAAAAAATCAAAATTTATCACAAAAAAAAAAGTTGTTTTGATTATGTTTTATTTTTTTAAATTTTTTTTTGAGTATTTTCGATGTGTATACTCGTATTTCGATATTTATGTGCTTCTACAAAAATACTGTAAAATATCAAAAATAGTCAGAAATATTAAAAAAAAAGAAATTTTATAAAAAAATAATCTAAAATAAAAAAAATTAAAAAATTGGTTTAATTACTTTTGATTATGTTGTGGTGCTCTAACAAACCAGCTACTTGGTTCAATGCGCGCTATTTGTTTCCCCCGCGGAGCCACAGAACATCACTGATAATTTTATTTTTGGCATGATAATTTACTATACTACCCTTTGGGAAAATTTAACATGATGATGTCTTTTGCGGAAACTATCCCCGCTGCATTAACTTTGCTTTAGTTTCGAAATACTGGATTATCGACAGTTAAGGTCTAGTTTAGGTCAAAGTTTTGTGTGAAAATTTGTTTAATGAAGTTAAAATTTTTTTCACCTCTTTCTCTAAAGTAAAAATTCAACGCCGGTACTAAGCGAAAAAAGTTCAGCTTTAAAAGTACTAGGCATTTAACCTAGTAACTGTTATTCTCAAAATTTATAACTCAATTTCGTAATCGCATTTAGGGACTAAATTATTTGATGAACCAACTATTGCTATTTTATCGAATATAACATTAACTTAGGTATAAGTTGAATAAAAACAACCATGATGAATGAAGTTTAGCCGTTTTCAAAATATATCTATCCCAATAGCTATGGTATTTGTTTCCATTTTTTTACACATTTTTTTATTTATAATATAAATTTAAAATAAAATTCTAAAAATTACTAGTTTACAAAAATAACGAAATCGCCCTTGATATTAAAAATTAATGGAATAACTTAATATCTCTGTCAGACCTGTTAAATAATGATTACTAATTGTAATGATTACCTTGTTGATTAATTATTATCTTGAGAATCCATTCAATGATTGACTAGCAACTACTTTTAATTTTAAGTGATTATTTTCCAAATAATTAAAAAACTAATCAAAAAATTTATGTTTTTTCCGATTATTAAAAAAAATCAAAAATAATCAAAACAACTTTTTTTTGATTATTTTTGATTTTTAAAAAAAAAATTTTTTCTGTTTATTATTAATTTTTTTCAGTATTGTTGTAGAAGCACATAAATATTCCCATCAACAATACTGAAAAAAAAAAAATTTTAAATAATCAAAAGTAATCGAAGCAACGTTTTATTGATCATTTTTGATTTTTATTTCGATTTTATCTAATCGTAATCAATTAACAATTTGCCTTTTCTTAAAAAAACAATTAAAATAATCATTACCAATTAAAACAGCCGTCTAATTAACTGATTACTAATTCCTAATCAAATTTAACAGGTCTGATCACAATTTTATTTGTTAAAAATCTCAAATGCCTTTCTCAAGCCTCCAACGTTAATTCTCAACAGCTCCTCAATAGTGTGAATATATTGTTCTCAACATAAAAGGTATATTTTTCTCAAGTTGAAAATCATTGTCATTAATTTCTCAACTGCATCTCAAAGACCTCATCAGTTGAGGAATTAGGTTGGAGATGATGCTTTATCTCTAATAGTAAGAAATTCTGAAACTAAGCTTGAGAACTAAGGATTTATCAAACGTTGGAGAATATATTTTTCTTTGTTTCTTGAGTAGGATATATGTACATGGATAGAGAAAGAGAGATATCCCGAAGTGCGTAAAATATGCAGTTTTCCGGAATGACGGGAGTAGAGAAAATCTTGTAATTGCTCTCGAAATGATTATATATGTGCATGTGTGTCTTTGCCTCTAAATCGCCTCAAGCACTCAAGAACTACATATTTGTTCAATGACAGTCGCTTATCCTCATAATCACCAGTGAACCCGACAAGTGAATACATTTCGTTGTCCATGAGTTAACTGCTGCTTTAGCTGTCCGACGACGTAATACAACTTTAATGTAGCAAAGTTTTCCGCATTAAATAAGATACTAGTGGAACATTTACTTACAAACCCATTTTGATTATTGGAAATTGTATGGCATGCTCTCCCACAATCAAGTTGTGTATTGAACTTGGCTTAATTTTGTCGTTTATATATGTATATATCCCGCCCTCTAATTTTTAGGACATTGCCCTCAATAGGACGCATTTACTTCGGTTGCATTCAATTTTGTACAAGGCTAAATAAGCTAAATAAATTCAGCCATACTTATGTCATACTCACATATGTACATATGTAGCTATCGTTGAAGTCGTTCTACAAGTTTGTTCAACAAAGCTTACCACTCGCTATCAATATGACACTTGTCATATGAATATCCTTTTTTATGTGCTGCGCTTGAATGCACTTTCTTAAGTTTCGCATTGCTTGGCTGTATTTTTTCTTTACAATTGTCATCATTTAATTCAAATTGCGCTCATTTACTGGTTTTCAGCAGCATTCATTTATTTCTTGTATCTAGTTTCTTGTTGAGGATTTTTTTTTTTTTTGTAAATATTTTGGGTATTTATTTGTGCAGTTTGTGGTGGTTAAATGAGAGCAAACATTTGTTGATTATTGAAATCTAGCAAGCGACTTCCAGCTGCAACAAATATTTGAAGTTTAGTGAAGAATTTTTATTGATTCTAAATATATTAGCCGTGATATTTTGTAGCCGAGTTGCAAAAGAATGACGTAACTAGGATGGAAGTAGCCCATATAATCTAATGAATTTTGCTTCGAGAAAAAAATATTACGCTATTGTTGCGCTCTCTTATAACCCAGATGCAAAGGGCTGATTTTATAAATAGTCCAGTTCTGTTTACTCTTCCGAAACAATGTTGTGAAGTGAACAAATGAACCCGAGCGAGAGATAGCGGCAGAGCTGAGAAAAATAACAGGCTAACATTTTTTTTAGAAGAGAAAACCGCTAAACTTAGCAACCAAAAAACAATTGTTTATACAAGGTGGCGCAAAAGTAAGCTTCCGATGTTCAGCATATCGGTTGTGGCACGTGCAGTGTGTGCTGTTGCACCGTCTTGTTGGAACCAAATGTTTTCCAATCCCAATTCATCAAGTTGCGGCAAAAAGAACTCGTTGATCATTGCTCTGTAGCGCTCACCATTCACAGTAACCGTTTGGCCCCGACCGATTATTGGTCAAATAAATAGTCAGCAATATTCCGCGTTCTGGAGCAGTGTAGCGTAACATTGTTTATTAACGTGTATTTCGCATGTGTTTACTACACAAATGTCAAAACAGAACTGACTTTAGGGGCCAATCGCAGAATTTATAGCATTTTCTGATAGGAGGATTACTTTTGCGCCACCTTGTGTTATTTCTGAGATCTTGTATTAATGACTGCTGAGGTTATATCAATGTCCCTAAAATTTTGTACTACACTTGCAGTACCCAATAGACAATCGGCAGAAGTCAGTTTTTTGATCGTTAAACACCTTTTTTCATGATATGGGGAGGAATAAAGCGGTCTACAAGTAACAACATGATTGCAGTTAGACAGGTTAGACTTGTCGAAGAGAAAAATGAGAAAACAAAATGCGAAAGTAGTAAGGTAAAGAGAAAAGGGAAAAAATCAATGGTGACAGAAAATTAGCTAGAAAAGGAAGGGAAAATTACTTACAACATGGAAGGAGAGAATAAGAATAAGAACTATGGTTAAGCTATTATATGGTGTTGACAATGATAAAGAGACGACTTTTTTTTGTCCCAACACTGTCGAAACTGCAAGTTTCCTACGACTTTTGATTGAAAAGATTAATGACAATTCCTGAAACAGACTTGTTATACTCGCTGGCTGACCTGTCGATATGATGCCTACTGCTCGGACTATCAGTTTACTAATTTATTTCACGGAAGGTTACACAGTTAACCCCAAACCTCTTTTGCCCAACAGATTTGCACGACAGCCATTAAGCTTGCAGAGCTTTGTAGCTGAAGTAGCATTTCCAAAATTAGGTGTTAAATAAGTGCTATTAGCCCAAAAAAGTGCTTTCCATTTATATTCTAATCATTTTTCACTATTTGCTATTGGTATACTGGGTTTATCTAAAGCTAGTAGAACAATTTTTTTTTCAAAAAACTTTTGCTAATTTTTTTTTGGGGGTACCACACTTAATGAACGCCTAATTTTTACACACGCCTTTTTAATATAATATCATGTATGACTATTTATGCGTATTGGTCGGCTGGGTTTAGCTAAAGCTAATAGAACTTTTTTTTCTAAAAGGTAAGCAATTTTTTTCGGGGTGTGCCCACCATGAAGTATACCAAAATGATCAACTCGATGCTCTGAGTGGATTTAGCCATGCCCGTCTGCCTGTCCGTTTGAACGCAAACTAGTCCCGGCCATTTTGCAATATATTAATAATTTTTTGGAACCAACAAGGTCGGATCAATATAACGCATAGCCCCCATACTATACTATAACTCTTGCTAATAAATAGCTGAGAACGTAAACGAATCTGTTGTACCTATTAGATATGTAATGGGGTTAGTGCAAATCAGTAAGATTGGACCAATATATCAGAAAGCCATCCATACAACCCATTTTCCGATAACGGATTTATGGCTATATATCTTTAAATTAACAGGTTGAGATCGTCAAATATTTGCAAAGTTTATACTTCGGACACTTGAAATCGCATTGCTTACTCATAATAGCACACTCCTTACTCATTTTAACTCACGATTGCTGATAACGCTTATTTAGGTAGCAATTAAAGTAATGTTACTGGTGAATTCTAATAGAGACATTTTGTGGTCAATTTCAATTTTGATACAATTTGGTATTCAGTAAGCTGTCTCACATCTCTAGTCTCAAGAAAAGAGTCACTAATTTGTCAGCTAGTTCTAGGTAGGTCCCAAACAGAAAAATATTGGGTTAGAAATTAAATAAATTTAAAAAAAAAATTTTAGTTTAAGTTTATAACCATTTTCTATATTTTAAAAAATAATATTTAATTAACAAAAAAAAAAAAAAAAAAAAAAAAACCAATTATAGTAAATTGTCCGCGAACCTGCGAACTCACTACCTGGGCTATTGCGATATGTATGCAGGAGCTGTCAAATGCTGTACTTAAGATGTATGCAAGTGTGTTTTCACCACATATCATTAGTGCACTTTTTGTGATTTTCTCTTACAGAAACCCATAGCATCTGAAGTCACAAAAATTGCCTCTAATGAAAAATCTCAAATTTAGTGACTTGATATGAGACAGACTTACAGAACCAACTATTAATTTCATATTTGTTCAAAGAATTGAATGATACTTACCATTATAATTAAAAAAATTTTAAATTGCAATGAATGTAATCTTAATAGTCTTCCAATGCCTATTTTAATTTCTTAGTTTTATCTATTCTATTTTGAAATGTTTACCAATACCATTACGCTATTATTCTTGAAGTTCTTGTGACGGAAAATACTGCCAAGTTGAAAATGATTGGGTCATTAACTTTTAATTTACAACGTCAATGAAAGAAGAGTTTATTCCAAAAAAAAAATATAATAAATAAACCAATATCACACAGGAAGCGCTCAAGTTCATATTAAACTATCTTGCCAGCAAAAGTCTGGCTTTTAGGCTTCCAATATTGAGTTTCATTGTATTAACGTATAATGTACTATTTATTTATTTGCATTTATAACATTTTTCTTTTAAAATTAAGATTATCGCATTTCGATTCAAATTCATCACTACGCTTTAATTACCTGACTTCATGATACACATTTAATAATATTTTATGACGCCGGCTCATCCAATTTCAAGTTCAATGAATTCAGTCAGTCAGTCAAAATCCTAAACAATGATTGCCAACAAACTACTAGGTTGTAAAATTAATGCATAGTTTGTGTGTGTGTGATCACAATAATTACACCGCGTTACACACATTCTGTCCTATAAACCAAATATACTTTTTCGGAAAGGGGAGAAAAAATAAAAATACACGTGTATTGGCGATTTCCATGTGCACGTCAGAATTTTATTTTTTATGTATAAAGTATAAAGCTCGAAGTGTCCGTCTGGCCGCCTGTGTGAGAGACTTTGGATCGATTTTTAACATTTTTGCAATTCAATGTTTCATCAATCATACCAGTTGTAAGTGTTGTAAAAGTCAGTTTAGTGTTAGAAAGTTACTATTGATAAACTATAATATTTGATAAACTATAATATCTTTGTTCATTCGCACTACGTGGCCTAGCCAGTGTTTTAATTCGCTGAATTATGTCGGCGTCTGCGTAAAGCTCATACAGCTCATCATTAAATCTTCTTCGGTACTCGCCGTCGCCAACGCTTAGAGGTCCACAAATCTTTCGAAGAACCTTTCTCTCGAACACTCTCAGAGCCGCCTTATCAGATGTTGTTAGTGTCCACGCTTCTGCACCATATAGCAGGACGGGTGCGATGAGTGACTTGTAGAGTGTTATTTTCGTTCGTCGAGAGAGGAATTCACCCTTCAATTGCCTACTCAGTCCGAAGTAGCATTTGTTTGCAAGAGTAATTCTTCGTCCGATTTCTAGGCTAACATTGATTGAACAGATGAAAACATAGTAGTTTCGCTACGTAGATCCGGTCGTTGTATGTTTGTCGGAACAGCGATCACAATTTCTAAATTGCTGTGGCAAAACTTGAAAGCTTCACGGCATATTACAAATTTTTTTGAGCTAAAAAATGTCTTTAAATATTTGCTGTAAAAATCCACTCTAGCATAATTATTACCATTTAACTAATTTAATGTGAATTTGCCCCGAACTCGTGGCCATTCAAATACCGCCCAAATATCTGATTTAAAATTTACGAATATCTTAATTTCTGATCTAAATGCGTTTTTTTTTCAGAACAAAGTTTCTTTTCGTTTGCTGTCATGTCATTCAACCAACTAGTGGACAAACATTTAGAATGGCACGCCAACAACCTTATCTTTTTTTATATTTTTCATATTTTGCTACTTTTTTTTATTACAAAACGATCAACACTGAGGTTACCGGCCCAACCTGTCATTTGTTGTCTGTTGCTGTGAAATGTTGCAGCTGTGCAATTCGCGGTTGTCATGATTTTTACAATAAGATTAGAGAAAATATTTGCATGCATGTATGTATGTATATGTGCTACCCTGCAGTGATTATAATGTAAAACGACAAACTGGTGAAAAAATAGTATTTTGAAACTCATCTCAAACCAGGCCCATGAAAACCAAATCTGTAAAAACAAACATATACATATTTGATGAATGTCGTCTAAAGTGCCCATAGGTGCGATAGTTGGAACAGAACTTATTTTTCCAGCACCTGTAACCTCTTTCATGCGAGCGGCGCACTTAACCATCTTGACAGCAGGCATTTTAATTATTTTTACTAATTATTATTGTACTAAATTTAATTATGATTTATTTGCTCTCGTTTGTACTAGTTTGTGATTGATATATTTCTGTCCGATATAAGAAAATTGACATCTCGTACTAGTTGCTCTGATGGAAAAAAATAGTTGGATTTGATGTTCATACTAGTTTCGAACTGCGAAATTGTTTGGACGCAGCCACCAAATTAGTCAGGAAAAACACTAGTTTCATACTAAAATTTCGTAACTCTTTTCAAACTATTACGAAAAGACCAAACCTACATCAATCAAATTAAAAAGTTTTGTAGAATACTGAAATACTTCGAGTTGGAACTTATATTTTAAATTTGATGTGTTCAGCATCAAACCTCGAGGAGAGACCGTTTCCGTGTGGTCCGAGTACTTATCTATTATCCAAATTAATTTCACCTAAAACCTAACACTAAAATTAAACTTTCCGTACTTTGGTCTATTTTGAACTAGTCTGGGACTCGTATATTTTCGTCCGAAAGCAGATAATTGATGTGTCGTAAAACATCGTCATGCTAAAAATACTAGATGCTTACGTGGGAAAAACCAATTGGCTGACTAGTTTCGCTTGGAATACCGGAATGGCTTTCGTTTTAGCCGAACCAGGGGTTGCTAATTCAGTATGACCCCTTTTAAATCGCATCCAGAAGTGGATATTAAGGTTAAACATGGCGAAGTACTGTTACTACAACAACAAGAACTGTAGGATACATTCCTGCGCATATTTGCAATAAGCGCTTAAGTCATAATTTTTAGTTTTCGGCAAATCGAGTTTTTAGTTCAAAATTCATATTTGAAAAAAAAAAATAATAATAAAAATTAAAATTAAAGCAGGTAAATAAACCTAAGTTAATGAAAGCGATAGAGGTTATAAACTTCGCAACAATTTTTTGGAAAGTATGCCCGTTTAAGAGTATACAATTTAAATAAATATCTACAATGGTGCTAAGCTTTTTAAATTTCTATCTCGGCGATTATTTATTTGATAATAACTTTCCTATAAATTTGCATTGAAAAGTGTTGGTTGGGCTCATGTAAGCAACTTGCCTCACTTCTTTTTACTAACTGACACATAATTTTTCGACCCTCGGCAGTTAAGATGAATGATTGGGCTATTATATTCTGCTACTTAAATACTCATATGATATTTACTTGCCTACTTCTGCCGGTGAAAAAACGACCAAAAATTCGATTTTCTTAAAAAGCAGTGGAAAAAGATCTGCTTCTAATTATATGCAGTGAATGGGCGTTAACAAAACTTCTTTGGATGGGAAAGAGAATTGTTTCGGCTTTGATATTCTACTACTTAAACACACATACTGCTTCAAAGTACTGAATTAGAGAGGTGCGAAAAATAGGTCAGCCGAGCTTTTAATCCAGATTGTGGAAGAGCTATGCTTAATCTAAAAATTCGAATAGCAAATTAGGATTTTACGGGTAAGAGTCCAACAACTCCCATACTCAATAATATAATTTAGTTCACTTACAGGTTTTTTTAAGAGGAGGAGCGAAATCCCCCCTTAAGAAAATTACGGAACAAGTTGATTCCTGACAACATTCGAAGAAATAGCTTAGATTGTCTTGGCTGGCCAGTGGACTCACATATATGGATTGCGTCCTTATTGCTGCCAGAAAAAAAGCAACTTTGACGACCTCTTGCTATGCAACGCATACTTCAGTGTCTATGTTGAAAAATAATGAACGCTGTCGCGCAGTAAAGTTTTCTATACCTAGTAGTGCTACGCACACAAGGTACAGGGTGGCTGATGAATTTTGCTACATTAAGAAACTTAAATAATTTTTTTTTCAGTGTATGGAATTCATTTTTCTTTTATTCATGTTAAATCTTATTAAATTTTATTAAATATACCTTAATTAGTTTTAAAAATAATGGAATTTAAATGCCCCCCCTGCTCGTCGATGCATGTGCGGCATCTTACCAAAAAGTTGTTCATTACTGCTTGGAGAGTTGAGACAGGAATAGCCGCAATTGTTTCTCGAATGGATTGCCTTAGTTCATTCAAATTTGTTGGTTTTGCTTTGAAGACTTCCTGTTTGCAATAACCCCACAAGAAAAAGTCAGGTGCAGTAAGGTCAGGCGACCTGGGTGGCCAACGGAATGTGGAGTTTCTGGATATCAGCTTATTGGGAAATTTTCGTCGCAATTCTGTCATAACAGGTTGGGCTATATGAGGAGCTGCACCACCTTGCTGAAACCACACAGAGTTGAAAGAAATTCTCATTCGGCGTAATTCTGGATAGAAAAACTCTCTCAACATGCTCAAGTAACGGTCTCCAGTAACCGTAACGGTGTGACCGTTTTCTTCGAAGAAGTAGGGCCCGACAATGCAGCGTGATGAAACTGCACACCACACTGTGACACGAAGTGGATGCAATTCCGTCTCATGGAGTATCTGTGGGTTGGAAGCACTCCATATTCGACAATTTTGTTTGTTTATGTTGCCGTTTAAATCGAAATGGGCCTCGTCAGACATGAAAAGACAGTTCAACATGTTTCCATCCTCTTCCACCATTTGAAGCATCTTCTGGCAAAATTCCAAGCGAATCGGCAAGTCTGCAGCGTTCAGTTTGTTGGCCATTTGAATTTTATATGGGAATAAGTCCAAATCTTTGTGCATAATTGACTGTAATGACTGTCTGCTCACACCCATTTGAGCAGATAAGCTTCTTGTCGAAACACGTGGATTGTTTTGTATGGCAGCAGCTACAGCAGCGATTGTTTCCTCCGTTCGAACTGAAGGGTTTCGATGGTAAGGTCTTCTGTTGACTGTCCCATGCTCGGCAAAATTGTTTACAAGTCTTATTATGGTCCATCTGCTCGGAGGATTGCCGCCAAACGAGCGCCTATACTCTCTTTGAACCGAAACTACGGACTCCAGTGCGTGATAGCGGCGGACAATCCAAATTCTTGTTTCAGTGTCCCAGTTATCCATTTTTGTTAAATGTAAAAGTCAATCTGCAAAATAAAAAAAAAATTTTTTTTTGGTAGCGGCTTTCATTAGCCACCCTGTATATTAACTTCATGTCCGTCCGTTCGTCCGTCCGTTTGTGAACACGATAACTTGAGTAAATTTTAAGATATTTTAATGAAATTTGGTATGCAGGTTCCTTGGCGCTCATCTCCGGGCGCTATTTATGGGCGAAATCGGATAATAGCCACGCCCACTTTTTATATATAGAATATTTTCGAAAATACAAAAAAGTGATTATTCAGTATATAATACATCTATAGGGATAAAGTTTGGCGTCTACATTTACATTAAGGCAGAAAACAAATTTTTGAAGAAATTCTTGAAAATGGGCTTGGCTTCGCCGACTTTTAATTAAGTCAAATAAGAAATAATATTAATCATAAATCCAAACCGTTCAAGAAATCGAAACAAAATTCAGCACACATATTTATATTAATACTAGGTATGTTCCGGAAAAAATGGGCGAAAACGGTTAAGGTCCACGCCCACTTTTATACGAAAGATTTTGAAAGGGGTATATTTAGTAGGCAATAACTTTGCGTACAATAGCTTAATATCATTTATATTTCACTTTCAAAGTGTCCGTGCACGAAGAAAGGCGAAAAATATAAATTTTCGAAAATGGGCGTGGCCTGTCCCTTCTATAGTGGATTATTCGACAAAACTTTTTTGCCATAACTCCGGCAAAAATTCATTTATCGAAACGATATTTTGCAAAAATGTTGAATATATAAAGATTACTGTTTGCGGCCGCGCCCAGTTTTTTAACATAGTTCTAAAAAATTTGTTTGTAAAATGTAAGACGCGATATTTCTATAACTATACTAGCGATATCAATAAGATCTTGCACACATAATAAGCTTTTTAAGAAAACCTCGACCGCAAAAAAAATTTGTGGATTTTGGGGAAGTAGGCGTGGCCAAAAATTAGGCAAATCGGATAACACACAAGTAAAATATCCTGGCAAGTTGTTAATACCCCACTGCAAAAGGGAAGTTATACATCTTTTTTGATTTTCATACCTTTCATCAACATGAAATGTTTGTAAGTATGAGAAGAAGAAGAGATGGGCCCATTAATAAGTAAACTGAAATAATAAGTACGATGAGCTGAGTCGATTTAGCCATGTACGTCTCCCCGTCCGTCTGTCTGTCTGTCCGTCTGTCTATTTGAAAGCAAATGTTTCAAACATAAAATATGCATGTGTTGCTATTTTGAGAAAATGTGGTTCGCAGTGTTTGGTAGGAAAGCTATTTATACACAAAAAATAAATTAATTTACCACCTAAAACTCATAACTGGCTTTATAATAGGAACTGCAAAGTATTAAAATAGACCTGTGTAAACTGGTATGCCATAATAGCTCACTACTAGGTATATAATGTTCGGTTCCACCCGAACTTAGACTTCCTTACTGGTTTTAATTAAACATTTTCAGACCCGCAAGCAGTTGTTCCATTTATAAAATGTATACAGCAACTATGCCAAAAGTGACTGTGACTATTCGACGCGTGGCTTTTTTGCTATTTATAAAATATTTAACAGTTAGCCTCTGTTTGCAATTAATTATTAGCTGTTAATAGCACTCAAAAAAAAAATATAAATTTCTTCACTTCACATGGCTTATCAAATGCTGGTATCATTTACTGATAAGTTAAGTGATTACTTTTCGCATTTAGTAAAATTATGGAGGAGATAAACGAGCAAAACTTTTAGCTGTATCCGTGCCTAATATTAAGTTGACCTCAATTCTTTGCTTTATTTGTTTATGCTTATTCCCTCCTTTGCCTTCGCTGCTTGGTGGCTAATCAACTGAGTTTTACATACATAAATATGTGGTGCTTAGCTAGCATCATATTTAGTTGTTACTATTGGAAGTGTTCTTTTGCTTGTTAGAGGTCGCACAATAACGTACATTTTTATACCTTTCATGAACATGAAATGGTATATTAACTTTGGTCCGATGTTTGTAACGTTTAAAAATATAAGAGACAGAAACTGAGTTGATACAGCCATGTCCGTCTGTCCGTCCGTCTGTCCGTCTGTCCGTCCGTCCGTCCGTCCGTCCGTCCGTCTGTTTGAACGCAAACTAGTCCCTCAATTTTTGAGATATCTCGATGAAATTTGGCACACGGATGTATTTTTGTATTATATTTGACATTTGTCGGATCCGGTATAATCGGGTCACTATAGCATATATCTACCATACAACCGATCGTTCAAATAAGAGGATTATTACCATTTCTCCCTCATTTTTAAAGATTAAAACTTGAAACTTGGTGAGATATTTTCTTATGAATAGCAAAAGATTTCGTAAAAAAATCACCAAGATCGGGGCTAAATATAGTATATATCCCATACAACCGATCGTTCAGATAAGAGGATTATGGCCATTTATCCCTCATTTTGGAAGATTAAAACTAAAAAAAAAAAATTTTATGTATTGCTGACAAAGTTTTAGAGAACTTTAAACAATGCGTATTTAAGTTTGCACGTATTCATGAAAGGTATAAAGCTTTCGGCACAGCCGAAGACAGCACCGTCCTTACTTGTTCTGTTTTGTTTTTTTCGTGCAGTCTTTGCGGTGATATGGGTTGTTTTTTTTTGTTTAAATGGAATAAGCCAATACGGGTATCAAACTGGTAATAGCTTAAAAATTTTGCCACCTGTATGGAAATTTATCAACTTATATTGGCTATAAGAATAATTGTTATTTCACTATGACGGACATTATCTCTCTTTTTTTTTTTTATTTATAAATGGGTATTTCCTTGTCGAATCGTCAGATAGTAAGAAACGACCCCTTCCGATTTGAATGAATTTTGGTGGGCAGTTTCCGTTTATCATTATCAAAAATTTAAGTTCGACCTTTAAGTTTGTACTAAATTTTTGTTGTATTTTATCTCCAAAGTACCTAACGAAATCCTGAAATTTTCGGAAGGGTGCGTTTTGTTTTTTCAAAAATGTGAATTTCAAATTTTTGGATAAATATTTTTTTTTAAATGTTTTTAACTTTCTAGTCGAATTCAATTAGTAAAACACAAAACTACCCACTTTTGATCACTTGAAAATTTTTGTCATGCTTGTAATGTAAAAGCAAAGATGTTAAACATTTTTTTTAAATTAAATAACCCAATTGTTTAAACAAATTTTTATTTTTCTCGGTGTATTATTCCAATATTCAAGTCTTTTTCATTGTCAAAAATTTTTATTTGTGTGCTGCTTGTGTCACATAGTCCTTTACCAGCTGTTGTCTGAAGCTTAAGCATATAAAGAGAGTTATCATTTTTTTGCCATTTTTAAACACAGAAACCTCAAGCTCCACATATTAAACACACCCTTTGTTGCTGAACCAAACACTTAGATAACAGTATTATTTACATTTTATACTACATATACATATGTACTTATCTTTATGCACGAATATCGCACAGTCAGTACTTTTCTTGACGCACATATGAGAGGGTATTGACAAAAGTTCGCATATTTGGTTATTTTTAAAACTATTTAAAAAAAAAAATGTAAATTAAATACCTTATAATAACTGTGCGAGATTTCTTCGCAAACATTTCAGAGAGATTAGTTACATGCGAGACGAGAAGATATAGAATAACGAGAATGGTTGAATTGAAATTCCACCTTGAAAGTGAAGTGGTCGTCGAGTACAAATACCTTTGAGTTAGACCAAAAGTATCCACTGACTGCCTCCCTGTGGTCCAACGTTGGCGCAAATAAGAGGCATGCTTTTTTTACGTATACGAGTATATATATATCTGGGCTTGCTTTTAAAAAAATTTTTGTGCTCTCATTAGTCAAACTATGACTATTTCTGACTCGTAAGGGATCAGAACTATTTTGCTCATTATTAAGAGTTGGAAATATTTTCCTAGTATAGGGTGTTTTTTTTATAGGTTTGTTTTTCGAATAGAGATAAAACTGGCATTTTGTGGTCAAATCTGGCAACTCTAATGTCATTTATGTTCAGTTTGGTTTGCCATTTCATCATGAACAGGTTGACAAAAGAACAACGCTTGCAAATCGTGCAAATTTATTTCGAAAATAATGGTTCAGTTCGCGAAGTTTACCGTGAGCTCCGTCCATTTTATGGTCGACATAATCGTCCATCAGAGCAATTAATTCGGTTAACCATGGATCGTTTTCGCACTACGTTTACTCTATGTGATAATACGCATCCGCAGAGACGTCGAACAGTGCGCACCGAAGAAACAATTGCCGCTGTAGAGCAAAGTGTTGAAGAGGACCCGAATGAATCGATTCGCCACCGTGCACAGCAATTGGAGCTTTGTCCATCAACTTTATGGAAAATTTTGCGCAAAGATCTTGGCTTGCGACCTTACAAGATCCAGCTTGTGCAAGAATTAAAGCCGCGAGACCATGCAATGCGTCGTGATTTTGGTGTATGGGCCGAAAATGAGATTGATTTCGATGCTGATTTTCATCGCAAAATTTTGTTCAGTGATGAGGCTCATTTTTGGTTGAATGGCTACGTCAACAAGCAAAATTGCCGCATTTGGAGTGAAGAGAATTCACATGAGACCCTTGAAACGCCATTACATCCACAAAAACTGACTGTTTGGTGTGCTCTATGGGCTGGTGGAGTCATTGGGCCATACTTCTTCCGCAATAATGCTGGAGAGGCAGCTACCGTTAATGGAGACCGGTATAGAGCCATGATAACCGACTATTTTGTTCCCGAATTGGATGGCATGAATGTGGATGAGTTGTGGTTCCAACAAGACGGCGATACATGCCACACAGCGCACGTCACAATCGATTTATTGAAGGAAACATTCGATGAGCGCATAATTTCGCGGAATGGACCTGTCAATTGGCCACCAAGGTCGTGTGATTTGACACCATTGGATTATTTTCTTTGGGGATATGTGAAGTCGCTCGTCTACACCAACAAACCAGAAACGTTAGGGGAATTGGAAGCCAACATTCGTGGCGTTATTGCCGACATACGGCCCCATATGCTCGAAAAAGTGGTTGAAAATTGGACCTGTAGAATTGGCTTTATTCGAGCCAGCCGCGGCGGCCACATGCCCGAAATCATATTTCAACATTAATGGCATAAAATTATCCTTCCAATAAAGCCAAATTGATGGACCTTAAAACGATTTTCTTGTGTTTTATTTCAATTCGAAGTTCTATACCCCTAAAAAAAACACCCTTTATTTCGACCCTTGATTTCTGGCCTGGTAGACATATGTGATGACGAACAAGCAAACTATACAAAATTTTTGTTCTGTATTTATTCTCTATCTTCTTAAGACTTTCAAGTTCAGCATTAGGCGAATCAATTATTTTCACTTTGTCTAAAATAATTTTAGATCGAGAATGATAACACAAAGTATCGTTTTTTTTGACCAATCAGCTTAACTTTTTTAAGTTCTTAAGAAAAAATGTCAATCCTTTTTATGCCATTAAGAGTGAACACAGAAAGAATGAATTTTTTTGCTGGGCATCCCAGCAGTCTTTTGCTAGCCGCCAATGTATGTCTATTAGAGCCATATATGTAATACTTCTATATTACTAGAAAATACTCAGTACACTCGCCAACATCAGAGTGCAGATATGTAGGAAATGAACGTGCCAAAATGACACATTTCGTTTGGAAAAATCCATGAGCGTATTTTACTTTCATTGAAAAATATTTTTGGATAAGGACACAAGATTGTAATATTTTAGTAGATTTATATAAACTTAAAATAACGCAAGCCTAGCGTCAGATTCTAGTTGACTGAGGCGTGACCATTAGACTGGGTCGATTTATTAACCGATATCGCGCCATCGATTTTTCGATAGGTTTTGGGCTCAGGAAAAAAAAGTTCCATTACGCATACCCAAAAAAATAATTTTCGAGTCTCGACTTTGATTTTTAAGGTTTTTTCATGACCTAGTAAACAAATTTTCGTGTATACCCTGTCCGACCCAAAAATGTCCGCCAAAAATCTTGGCGATAACAGTTTTTTGAAAAAAAAAAAAATATTTTTTGGTTTTTGAGAAGTGTTTTGGTCAAAAAATTAACATTGTCGCCATTTTTTTTAATGTTTTTTCAGTATACATGCAAAAATGTTTTTGATGAAAACGAATTTGTCTCATATTTCCTGTCCCACTGACATTTTTGGGTCGGACAGGATATACATGAAAATTTTAAAATCAAATGCAAATTTTTTTAGTAGGTCATCGGTTAACTTTCGTCCATACAAGTCGACCCACCCTAGTGACCATATCTAAGGGTGGAGAACAGATGCCAAAGTATTTCTAAGTTGTGGATGGGGAAAGCTAACAAATATTTCCGGCCATGGGCTGATATTTGAGAATAATTATTGTAAGTAACCTTGCTAACCATTAAATACACGTATACAATACAATCCCAAAAATTGAATTTTACTGTCTCCCTTTGATTTCGATTTCAAAAGACACTGGAGACATAGCATGCTAACAATATAGAAGTATTACATATATGACTAGAGCTAACATACCGATGGTCTTAATTTGGATTTATTATACTCTGAGAGTGTTTCTGCCATTAAAAGTATATCAGCTCAAATGTATCCTATATTTACTCCGGCTAGCCTACAGCAATTAATGCCTAAAAACTAATTCAAAAAGTAGTACTTTAGCGCGCAGTGCAATAACACCCAAGGGGTTATTTCCCAAAAGAAACGAGTTAAGGCCATTTGTGTTATTTCCTGTATGGAAAAACAATATTATTTATGTTTTCAATTTACTTTATTTCCCTTTCGAGAGTGGTAATAATATTTTTTCGAATTTTACATATTATCCTATGACATCACTTTATTTATATAAATTTTAAATTTCTTTATTCTTTCATTTTTGTTTTGGTATTAATTTCTTTAAAATATTTAATTTTATGTTATACCAAGAGGAGCGTTTATTCCCTTTTTTGGGGAAAATAAAGCCCATGGGAGTTATTTGCGTGGGTGTTACTGCACTGCACCGTTTTTCAGTTATGCTTTCAAAAACATACATATTGACAGATAGGATCAAACTTCTAATAATTGTTGTTCTAAAGACCTCCATTATGTATATAAAAAGATGGTGAACTTACTTTTATTACTACCACTGTATACAACGGGAACGCAGTGAAGACGGGCCTAAGCTTTAAGTTAGAAATCTAGCAACATATCTTTGATTATTGCACGCAAGTGCATGCCGCAGTTTTAAAGTGACCCTGTAAAAACCGTTGTAGCACCAGAGTACTCCAACACTTATCCTCATTCATATAAAAAAGGTGGTTTAATTTACATGGCAATGTCCAGTGATTGGATCACCTAATCCTATTCGGAGTACCATTTACTTTGCTTCCGAATAGCCTATAGAGCACCTACGTTGGAGTACTTTGAAAATGCTGCCAAAAGATTACTCTATAGAGTATTCTAGACGAAAGCGAGAAGGGAGTATGTGTTCTTTTGAGGACCACCTACTCCAGCTCTCGCTTTGCTGTTGAATACTCTATAGAGTAATCCCATGGGAGTATTTTGAGAGTACTCTCACGTAGGTGGTCTATAGAGTATTCAAAAGCAAAGAAACGGAGTACTCCGAGATGGATTAGGTGATCCAATCACCGGACATTGCCATGGGGATATGTGTTGGAGTACTCTGATACTCCTTTAGAAGTATTCAATGGAGTATGAAACGGGGTATTTCCGTTTTTTGCAGGGGATAGGAGGACAAACACATAGACAGACATACGTGTGTGCATTGGCTTGTTACAATTAAACGCAACGAATACTATATTAAATTACTAAAAAAAAATGTATGTGGTGATATCAAAAAGCTTTCATTTTCTAGGAAACTGTTTAATTTGCTAGGCTGTTGTAAGAATGTCCAGACAGTGTAAAATCTCCCACCAATTGCTTTCTTAGAAATACATATTTAAGGCTTTGTTATCACACAAAAAGGAAGAAATAGAAAATTCGGAGCATAAAAGGTGCATAAAAAGTAGACAAGGCAACTGATGCATTTTCATGGTAACTGCCATAAAAGTAGGCATTTTTTTGATGAAAAGTGTGTATTATTTCTTTTTCTAAAGGTAATAGAAAAAAAGAAAAATTAGGACGAAAGAATATGTAACCTATATATTCGCAAGATAGCATCGTCATGGTGAAATGTTTCCTTTCGTTGTATATCTTTCATGTTGCGCGAAAAAACTTTAATACAATGGATTGCGTATGATGCTGTACGAATGATTTGAACATAAAGGAATGGGTACACAGCGTTGCCACAGAGGTAAAAGCCGCTAAGCACTTTTCTACACGAAATTTGGTTAAAGTTTTTATATTGTGCTGGCCATATAATTTTAGGATAAAAAATTCGGTTTGATTCTGGTCCCAATAAGCCCATTTTCGTAACATCCCTAGTCGAAATAAAATAGTTAAGCTCAAAAATCACTTTATCGGAAACTACCTTTATATAGGAGCCTTATGATATAGTGGTTCGATTGTGATTCGTAAAAATGAGTGCATTCGCTTAACAAAATGTTATTCATGTATCTCAAAAATTTAGGTTACGCTTTGCGCTCACACAAACATCGGGCCAAGGTTAATATATCATGTTCATGAAGGGCATGGAAAAATAAGTTAAAATATCAATAAATAAGAAAAAATGGTATGAGAAATTCATTGAGGACATAAATTTATTAAATTACATAAATAGTTCATACATACCTTAGCCTGAATGTATTTATGTATATTACCACTTTACTCTGCCCGATTCTTTTGGCATCTGTCCTAGCTAATAAAGCTGCTCGCACTAAATATTCTTATGACAGCTCATTGCCAAGGAAATTTCACAGATATTACTAAGTAAATGATACTTTCTTAATACGAAGATATGTATGTATGTAAAAAATTACATTAGACTAGGGGATTTTTGTTTTAATTTTACATAAATTAGGCTGGCCTAAAAAAATATTGTTTTCGAAAATTATATTAATATTGTTTCTCACAATAACTAAAACAGTTGTAATAGTTGAAAGATATTTTTTCTTTGGATCAACTTCGGAATCTGCTATACCTCTTCATGGGAGAAATTTTGGCACGTTCTGTTACCCATTAATCTATCAGAACAATGGTTTGTTTGGCAGCGAAACTTAGCTTTCTTTTCATTTTTACCACCCATTGCGCAACTGCCAACAACCTGTTGACATAATCATCGATCCTTGATTTATTTAATGTGTCAATTTTGGAAAATTTCAGTTATATATATTTTTATATATAATTTTAAAGTCTGTTTTATCGCATTAAGAAATAAATTATTTGGTTTCATTAGGCTCCCGTTCATACGCATGCGACATAGTTTGTTAATATTGGCCAAGTACCATTTTTCCCATAATGAATGCTACTACTTACTTCAGAGCATCTATCGGATTTGCGAGTTCTCTTCGAAAAAATTCTGGAAATATTTCGTTTGAGGAGTCCTCTCTACTTCCAACTCCGCTATGAATGTTTGTTGCTTTCATACTTCTTGTTTCATTCTTTTAGCCGTTCTTTTTTTATTTGAATACTATTTTCTTAATCTGGCAAGGGATAATGGACGATTTCTGATTGAATATTTTCAAAGGTTCGGAAAGCACACAAGTCTAAGTATGTATTACTATTGCTTTCACACCATGGAAATTAAAAAATTTTTAAAATCTTCACTCTTCTTTTGATATTTCGTAAGCCCACCAAATCTTTATTACCAGACTTCTTTATAGACTTTGTGATTCTATCCCACAGTTTATTGGTTATTCATGCTATCATATTTGCAATTTAATTAAAAAAGCTTTGAATTGCAGCGCCACTTAAGTTGCCCTTGGTGACTTCTAGAATCTATCATTACTCTGTCAACTAGGCCGTGGACCAACAGCGGGGTTAAATCCGAAATCTTTCAATAATTGACTTCCATAAAAAATATCCAAATTCCGTTCCTGTTCTACTAGCAAAGAAGTTATTCTAGTATACAACACGAAATTTGCTCTCATACTCCTTCTTTAAAAACAACAATAACTTAAAATTAGTTCTCTAAAGGTTTTAAACTGAAAATAATATTTTCCAATGGGTTAAAGATTTTTTCTCTTGTGCATTATAGTAGTCTCATTAGAAACGTCAAATTCAATCACACTTTGTTTAATACATTTTGATTTATATCGTTCTAGAATCTATTGTGTATCAAAACAAGTGTGATATGTTATCTGTCAAAGGCACACCAACACGAAGTAATTTTTTATATCTAAAGCACTTCAATATGGCGGAGCATCCGGTTCAAAGCGAACACCTATCCTATAACGCATGATAGAAAGAGATGCAGGATGAGACCCATATAACATATAAAACAACAGGTGACCAAGTCTCGGCGGAATTTTGACGTCTATGATTTAGATATCACACTTGATATGGTACACAATGCTAGAATCTAGTATCTGTAAAAATAATTTGAATATAATGTAAAAAAAAATGTTTTTTGGGCCAGTCTAATATACATCTGTATGTTTCTCAGAAAATAATTCAAGCCTATTGAATATACAATAAATTCGAAAACTAAATGGCAGCAGAAAGCACAATCATCAGCGTCTCTACCAGCCTTACCCGCCCCATATTCAACTAATCCATACATTTTATGTAGATTTAAAAAAGCCCATAAAGTTATTTCAATAAATTAACGAATTTCAGAGCAGAGCAAACAAATTAAGTTAATAGCATTAAGAGGCAGCAGCGCTAAGAAATAAAAAGGGGAAGACCAACATAAAGGCAAGGGGTTAGAATGATGTAGCCTAGCCGTGATATCACAGGCGAAAGTTATTCGTACATTTATATTATTCATACTGTGCAGAAAATGCGATTAGTCTAGATCGAATCCGCGATGAGTCGCAAAGGAGCGCGACTAATGCCAGCATCTTTTTATATGTGTTAACCTGCGGACATTTGTTTGAGCATATTCTTGGGGAGACCAATTTATCCCTGAATAGGTACGGTAGCACTGATCCTCTTTCTATTCCTAGGGGTACGGTTGAAGATGTCTTTTTAAGTCTATGAATATGCCACCTATTTAAAAGTGACTTTTTGTAACTATGCGCTTAAGGGATTAGTTGAATCACTTATATCCTAGACAAAAGGGATGAATTGGCGACCACTCTATTTATAAATTAGTCACATGTCATTTTGCTGGGTACATAAAGGTGGGACTTATTATGAGTTTTTTTGTGCGGGATAAATATGTGTGTAAATTTTCTTTTTCGGTTTACAACTGATTTGCAGTTTCAAATGAACTTGGGGAAAAAACGATAACAATATCGATAATAATCGATAGCACTTAACTCAAGTGGGCTAAAAAATTACTTTTGAAATGTTATATTATACATAGAAAATGTGGAAAAAATTGCAATCAAAGAACAAATCTATTTTTAAAAGTAATCTAAGAATGTAGGCGCAACATGATTAATCCCAAAAATACTCAAGCTCCAACTGATCCCGGTTATTTTAGGAGCAACAGTTTCGCTTTATATAAAAGTGAGAATACTTCTTAGTTTAATCATTGATCCTATAAAGCTTTTCTTTTAACCAAATCCAGATTGTTCGTGTCTCTTTTGTACTAAACCGATTTATGTAAAGCTTTTGGTTACCAGTTTCCGGCTTATGTTGGTAAATGACAAACTCATTCACATTTAAATATAATTCACTGGTTTCCTGTTTCCGTTTCATCGCTTTATTTGTAGAGGGAGTTTGAAAGTAAAACTTTAACTGACATCTTCTTTGGTATTCCCAGACATGATCATACACAAACAAACAATTAAACTAACGAGCATACATATTTGACCTCAAAATAAAGCCTAGCAATTGTATTTCTCTAAATATTTGTGTTCATTCCTTAATTGCCTAGTGAAATCTATGACGTCTCACACAATCTTTGCATGTCGTCTGTAGCTATTATTCTGTCAACTGACTGCTTAACAATTTGTTCTTCTCGGCCTATAAACTTGTTTTGTAGCCTACTCTTAAATAAATATACATACATATGAGTATTACTTTGTAGCTTTGCTGGGTTTTTCAAAGAAATTAGTGGATGCAAATACAAATTGGACCGTATCAAACCAAGAGACAGTTTTAAAACACATTTTTTGGCAGTCTTTAGGCCACATTCATAATAATCATCATGCTGGGTATAAAATTCACAAAAAAAAATTAAATAACAAAATATGAAAACGAAAGGAGAAAATGAAATAAAATAAAGTCAAATTAAATTAAAAAAAATAAATTAAAATAAAATAAAAATAGAATAAAATATAATAAAATAAAATAAAATGAAATAAAATAAAACACAATAAAATAAAATAAAATAAAATAAAATAAAATAAAATAAAATAAATACAAAATAAAAAAAATTAAATAAAATAGAAAAAAAGGTTAAATAATATTAAAATAAAATAAAATTATTAAAATAAATAAAATAGAATAAAAAAATAAAATTAAAAAAATAAAATAAAATAAAAATTTAATAAAATTAAATAATTTTTGTTGTTGGTTTTACGGTCTGTTCATTATACCTTTCATGAACATAAAATGGTATTATAACTTTGGTCCGATGCTTGTAAGTATGAGAAGAAGAAGAGATAGTATACCGAAATTATCAGGGCGATGAGCTGAGTCGATTTAGCCATGTCCGTCTGTCTGTTTGCACGCAAACTAGTCCCTCAGTTTTTGAGATATCTTGATGAAATTTGGTATGGAGCCGCCATTTTGCATGAGATTAATCATTTGTCGGAATCAGTAAGATCGGAGCAATACAACGCATAGCTCCCATACAATCGATAGTTTCGATAAATGGGGTTTGGTCTATGTATCTTTAAATTATCAGTTTTGCAGAGTTTTTACTAAATGTGAGTAAGGATTGAACACTTAAAACCGTGATGCGTATGCATGAAAGGTATAAAGTCTTCGGCACAGTCGAAGACAGCCCTTTCCTTACTTGTTTTCACATGTTTTTGTAAGTTTTCGAAATAGTACCATAACTATAGCCTGTATATGTTTGTTGCTTTCAATTTTCCCTCTAATCAAAAATAATAATAATTAAATAAGAACTATTATCAACTGGTCTTAAACTCGTTAAACTTACAAAAATATGTAAATTAATTTAATTAAAAAAAAATAAAAAAAGGAATAAAATAAAATAAAATAATATAAAATAAAATAAGATAAAATAAAATAATATAAAAGGAAATGAAATAAAATAAAAATAAGTTAGATAAAATAAAATAAAATAAAATGAAATAAAGTAGAATAAATGCAATAAAATAAAATAAAATGAAAAAAGAAAACAATTAAAAAATTAAAAAAATATAATAAAATTATTAAAAAAAAAAATTTAGTTAAAAAAAATTGATTGAATAAAATAAAAATAATAATATAAATGCGCATAATATGTTACCAAAAGCTTAAATTAATTATAAGGACCTACCAAATCTCACGACTATAATTTAGACGTCAAAAAGAATAACTGTTCCAAAATTTCAAAAGTATTGGGTTCTATATCACAAGAACACCAAGCACAGCCAAATTCATATACGCATCCGCAAACATATAACGAAATCGCTACTAAAACGTTTAAATAAATATGACCACATTAAGCGAAAAATGCAATAACCACACAAAATAAGGAGAATGTGGGCAGCTTTTACAAAACCAAACTAAAATCAACCTAACCAAAGGCTAAACCATTAGCTCAACCCCATCACGACCTGTACAATAACCGAAAATTGAGGCGGATAACTATGACAACAGCTACAACCAGCATGAAAGGGGAAAATGTGTGAATGACGAGGGACGCAGGTCATGCAGACGTGCGCAAAAAGGATGCCGACGCAACTATTGGCAGTGACGCCAAGAAAAAGTTTAGCAAAAAACTAAAATCAAGTTGAACTTACTCTGCTTTTTTTGGAGTAACTCAAATAAACGCGCATACATAGAAGTGCCGATGCCATGAACACCCACACTCACCCCCCACTCCATCTACACCCGCTTAGTCTGTGGCATAACGCGTCGCCTTTAAGCTATTACTACTTTTCGGCTGAGGATGCTCTAACGGTGTAAATGTTGTAAAAGAGCTAATGCCAGAGTGATGGCGGATCCCATGTAACGGTGATAAAAGGCGCCAGTCCGTCGCTCAATGCCGTGTTTGCTGTCGCGTCATCAACGAATTTTGTTAGTTTGGTTTGTTTTACTATCGTTTTAGAACAAAGTTTTTTTCTCCACTACCATTTAACAGTAGATACAAACTCCTTTGACTTTTTTCGTCCTTTTTCTTATATTTCGTGCCACTTTTTTGGATTTGTATAGTTGCCTTGTCGGCATAAATACATACAGTTGAACATGTATATTGCATGAATTTGTTGTATACTGGGTGTGACAATATAAATGTGTAAATAAATGTTCTGGCGTGCAAGTGAGCCGGTGAGGAAGTCATCTATAATTGATGAAGAAAATCTGGGGATAGCCGGAAGTATCTCTCCGGTTCACAGAGTTGGTGAGGAAGTCATCTATAATTGATGAAGAAAATCTGGGGATAGCCGGAAGTATCTCTCCGGTTCACAGAGTTGGATTATTGTGCTCCAAAGTTTTGTTACCCAAAAGTCGTTCAAAGCGAACCTGGTACGACGTTTGCTGTGATCGCGATAACGCCCTCTTCAACCAGAGATCTAAGAATTTTTATTTCCCCTTCATTTATGGCTGCAATTTTTAGCAAACATTGCGAATTGCGAATTGCGAAGGATTCTTGGAATCCCTATTTCGGATATACGCTCCAAATTTTTTCAAAAAGGGGCTTCCAAAGGATTTTATTCGCATCCTGGCTAGAGCCGCGCATTTACACAGAAAATGCTCAACGGTCTCTTTTATATCTATGTCCTTAACTTCTGCAGTGATCATGGTGCGGAATTCCCATCTTTTCCGCATGCGTGCCTATCGCCCAGAGACCTGTGCAGACTGCTATAAGTTTGTGCGTGACAGCTCTAGACCTGCTTAGTAGACTTCTCGTCCTCTTTTCTCTATAGTTTGGGCAGGTGGATCTTGATATTGCGCAACTAGTGGTATTCCTCCACTTCAGTTGTGCTTTGTTCCGGTAGTACCTTTGAATGTTCCCTTTGGCTATTGCTAGAGGTACCCCATTTCTAGGTTGATTGTTTCCTCATTTCCTTCCGATGAGCCAATGCGTTCTATGACCCGGAACCCAGGTAATGGATAGTTCAAGGTTAGTTAGTTTGCATTTATGCACCACATTCGAACTCGTGTGTGGCGCTGCTATTGCCTTTATTGCTGCTCGGCTGTCTGAAAAGATAATGACTTTACCAGTTACGTTCCGGTCCTTGAGTGATTTTCCGGCCTGCAAGATCGCAAGAACTTCTGCTTTTAACACACTGCAGTGCGAGGGGAGTCTGAATGATAAGGCAATGTATAGGGACTCCGAGAAAACACTGGCTCCCACATCTGAATATATCTTGGACCCGTCGGTGTAGATTTGAATGCCGTTGTCCACTGCGATCTTGCCCCTATTCCAGTTTCCCTTTCACGTTTTCTTCGGATTTAGCTTAAGGCCACACTCATGTGCCCACCTACTTAGTTTTGCCAACGTTCTTTCCATGATTTCACTCATCACGGAAGTTAAGATACCCGAGACCAGGATCGGCGTACGCCACGATTTTTGCCCCACTTCTAGTGAATAGTAGTAAATACATACAGTTGAACATGTATAATGCATGAATTTGTTGTATACTGGGTGTGACAATATAAATGTGTAAATAAATGTTCTGGCGTGCAAGTGAGCCGGGGAGGAAGTCATCTATAATTGATGAAGAAAATCTGGGGATAGCCGGAAGTATCTCTCCGGTTCACAGAGTTGGATTATTGTGCTCCAAAGTTTTGTTACCCAAAAGTCGTTCAAAGCGAACCTGGTACGACGTTTGCTGTGATCGCGATAACGCCCTCTTTCCCCTTCATTTATGGCTGCAATTTTTAGCAAACATTGGGTATCCCCTTACGTAACCTAGCGAAAAGGATGACCAAGTCATTCTCAAGCATCTTTTCAATCTGTTGTCGAATTCTTTTACCCATAGGAAACCTTTTGGGACGCAGCTTCTTAGGTAGGTAAAATGGCTGCGACCCAGGTCGCCGAAGGAGCTTTTAGAAGCCGTTTTAATGCCATAAAAAACTCGTTGAAACCTACTGATGTAGTACGGATATCTGTTACAACCAACCAGAGTTGTTGATAAACTCAAGGATTTTTGGAATCCTTATTTCGGATATACGCTCCAAATTTTTTCAAAAAGGGGCTTCCAAAGGATTTTATTCGCATCCTGGCTAGAGCCGCGCATTTACACAGAAAATGCTCAACGGTCTCTTTTATATCTATGTCCTTAACTTCTGCAGTGATCATGGTAAGGAATTCCCATCTTTTCCACATGCGTGCCTATCGCCCAGATACCTGTGCAGACTGCTATAAGTTTGTGCGTGACAGCTCTTGACCTGCTTAGTAGACTTCTCGTCCTCTTTTCTCTATAGTTTGGGCAGGTGGATCTTGATATTGCGCAACTAGTGGTATTCCTCCACTTCAGTTGTGCTTTGTTCGGGTAGTACCTTTGAATGTTCCCTTTGGCTATTGCTAGAGGTACCCCATTTCTAGGTTGATTGTTTCCTCATTTCCTTCCGATGAGCCAATACGTTCCAGCTCATCAGCTTTCTCACTACCCTCAATTCCTCTATGACCCGGAACCCAGGTAATGGATAGTTCAAGGTTAGTTAGTTTGCATTCATGCACCACATTCGAACTCGTGTGTGGCGCTGCTATTGCCTTTATTGCTGCTCGGCTGTCTGAAAAGATAATTACTTTACCAGTTACGTTCCGGTCATTGAGTGATTTTCCGGCCTGCAAGATCGCAAGAACTTCTGCTTTTAACACACTGCAGTGCGAGGGGAGTCTGAATGATAAGGCAATGTATAGGGACTCCGAGAAAACACTGGCTCCCACATGTGAATATATCTTGGACCCGTCGGTGTAGATTTGAATGCCGTTGTCCACTGCGATCTTGCCCCTATTCCAGTTTCCCTTTTACGTTTTCTTCGGATTTAGCTTAAGGCTACACTCATGTGCCCACCTACTTAGTTTTGCCAACGTTCTTTCCATGATTTCACTCATCACGGAAGGGAAGAGACCCGAGACCAGGATCGGCGTACGCCACGATTTTTGCCCCACTTCTAGTGAGTTGTATTAGGATGTCGTTCATAGTAAGGTGCCATAGCAGAGGTGAGAGCACCCCGCCCTGCGGTGTGCTTCTGCATATATGCTTGCTGACTTTTGCCTCACCCCCTAGCTCAGCTGATATTTCGTGGTTAAGAAGTAGGGACGAGATCCAGTTTATTATTCCTCCACCACTGCCCCAACGGGTGCTGATTATAGGGCGTCGGCTCTCACGTTGTTGAAAGCGCCCTCCACATCAAAAAACGCAGCTAGAGTAAATTCTTTATAAAAGAGTGAGTTCTCGACTGTTCGCACTACCTCGTGTATCGGCCGAAAGTCCTTGACCACCTCAAGCCCTCTTCTGCCCGACTTCGAAATAAAAACCCCCCTTGTTTTTTTCCACTTTGACGGAATGTTGTTATGAATGATGCATGTTGCGAAAACCTCCTTTAGTTTCTTAACCAAAGATATCTGAGTCTTCTGCAGCATAATGTGAAGTATACATATCATCTACTCCCGGTGATTTATAAGGTGAGAAGCTGTTTATCGCCCAGGCAATTTTGTCTTCTGCTAAGATTTTGTTTATCAAAGAGGTAGGTGTCTCCTGATATACCACCTCTTTTCTTTGCTCCTTCTCCCCAGAAGGAAAGTGGGCTTCTATTAGGATGTCAAGGGTTTCCGCTGATCATCCCGCCCATGTACCATCAGCGCGTTTTACGGAGGTCTTGTTTGAGTGATTTTTGGCAAGGACTTTCCGAGCCTTGCTGAGTCCCTCGTGGAGGCGATGGACTCACAGTGTTGCTGCCAGGATTTCGTCTTTGTTGTTCGCACAGCTTTTTTATACTCCCTCAAGCAGATCTTATACTCCTGAAAGTTCTTGTTTGGGTAGCAGTCATTGAAGACCCTCCTGAGATTTGACCTTAGGTCGCCAAGGTTTTCATTCCACCACGGAGGGAAGGTCTTCTTGCTCCTGGATATTGGACATACTAATTTATAAGCTTCCCGAAAGCCATTTTCTAGAGACCTAGCTCGATCGTCCAGACAGTCGGATGATATTTTATTTCTGCCTAGTCTGTTACTGACTATCTTGTCAAATAAGCCCCACGAAGTGCGCTTCGGATTCCTATACGGTTGTCTTGTCTCCCTATCCCATTCTATGGCAAAGAGAATCATACGATGATCGGAAAAGGATAAACGTTTATATACCTCCCAGTTCTTTACTAAAAGTTTCTGGGAATCAGATACGAATGTAATACAAGGACTTCCTCCCACCCTTCGAAGTTATCTGAACCCGGAAAAGCAAAGGGAGGAGAGCTGCCCTTGTTACATATACATTGTTCAATAGTAGAAAGTTAAAGAGTGACTCACCCCGTTCATTTATTTCGCTGCTGCCCCATATCGAGTGTCTTGCGTTACCGTCACAGCCCACGAGGATTGTTTCTTTATGGTTGTTTTCGTTCACCAACAGCTGTACTTCCTCAGGAGGTGCGGGTCTATCATGAGCCATGTACGTCGAAGCGATCGTCAGACTACGTCCGCCTCGTGACTCAATCCTGACCGCTGTCATATCAAAAGTGCTGAAATTAGGTAAAAAGAAAGCATTAATAGTATCCCTAACAAGAAGCAAGCCCTCGGTATATCTTCTCCAAGTGTTTAGAATAGGTTGAAATTCCTGGTATGGGGGTCCCTGACCTTGGAGCGCCATACCCAGGGTTCCTGCACCAAGCAGATATCGATGTCCTCCTCCCTTAGGAGGACGAGAAGGTTGTCCCAGGCCATCTTCGAATGTTGCAGGTTAATTTGCTCCACCCTAATCATCGTACCGGGGGGCACACCTGCAGTCTTTCCGGAGCTTGACGGAGATCATTTTACTTCTCAATTGGATACTTAGTTCAAAAGGTCACATGTTGGTAAGCATGACTCTACGTTGGGGTTACTTTCGTTGGGGTTGCTCTGAGAGGCACTTAGAGATGGTGCCTGTTGACTCTCTTATTTTTGGCCTTATTTAGGATTTGATGTAATGTATAGGCTATATCGGGTGATATTTTGGAAAATGCAAAAAAGGGATCATGCAGTAAATACTTCGCCGATATTGACTAAATTTAACGTATACATTAAAATTAGGGCATCCACTTGATTGTTTCTAAAAATTTGAAATTAGGCGTGGCACCGCCCGGTTTTTATAAAGTTAATTTTAAAAATGCTATTAATCATAAATCAAAAGCCGTTGAAGAGTTTAACAGAAATCGGGCACACAGATTACCTTTTTACAATGAAAAATGGACGAAATCGGCTAGGGACCATGCCCACTTTTACATAAAAGATTTTTAAAAGGATCGTGGACGAACGTAATAGGCAACAACTAATCGAAAGTCAATTTCATATTAATTCTATTTTCGTCCAAAGTGTCAAGGCAGTTCTAATATTTCGGCAGTAGGGTTGCAACCTTTTCACATCCCCAGACCCCAGGATTGAAATTTTTTTATAATTTTTTTTTTTTAATTTTATTTAACTCAGAAAACAATCCAGTTCGACTGAATAAAAAAACCAAAAAAAAACATATGTAAATTTCAGGTATTTGTAAATTTTTGCAGGTGCATACATTTCAAAAACAAATTATTTCTATAAATTATATAGATATTATTAAGTTTATATATTATATTTTTTCATGTTTCACGAAATATGTACGAGTATGTTAACATTATTTTTTAAAACTGTACTTTTGATTACTTAGAGCTTTTTGCAATAGAGGCTTTTGTTGTGGTTGCTTTAAGAACTCTAAAAACTCGGAACAAGTCATATTAAAATTTGTTCTTATGCAAAGCTCGACTTTGACTAGATCTACTCTCAGTTTGTTTCTAACGCCTCTCCAAACAGCTTCCATTATTGAGAATATACGTTCCACGATCTCTAATCACTAAATGAAATAAAGAAACGAAAAAATGTATGAATTAAATGGTTAACCACTGAAAATTTTCCAAACCCCAGGATTTTGGAGGTAGACCCCACACCCCAGGACTGGGTCGCAAACCCCTGAAGCCTGGGGCGAAAATAATTCGAAAAGTTCGGTTGATAACCATGCCAACCAAAAGAGTCTCAAGATTGAAATTTTTAAAAGAAATAATATAGTTAAATAAAATTTAACTATGTTGAAATGAATACTAAGTGGGTGTGGTTCCGCCCATGTTTGAACTAGCAATTATTATTTTTCCCTGCTATTATCGATTATTGCTTAAGTTATATATACAGGGTCATGAAAATTAGTGGCCATTAATTTGTCAAAACCTTAGTCAACTGCTAATCACGAATACATTCCATAACAAGTTACAGCAAACAGGCTTTCGGATATACAGATGAGCTCAGTCAAAGTAGATCTCAGGGTTTTTGTAAAAAAAAAACAATTTTATATAGGCAGAGAGGGAAGATAACCCAACTTCGTTGTTAAAAGTCACATATATTATTCGATTATACCTGAATTTAGACTCCTTCACTTGTAGTTTTCTCCATCCCTTGATAGAAGGACTCGTTGGTGAGTCGTATGTCAGTCTCTCCCAGCTGTGAAAAGGTCAACAAGCTCATCTTAACCTTACTAACCATGAGGTCATATTTTCTTGAACCCATTCAGAGAATAATCGACTTCTAAGCCAAGGATCCTAAGTTAGAGCTATGCCATTAGGACCTTGTGAAATTTTTAGAACTGAAGCTTAAATACCTAGCGATTCAACTCTATTACTATGAAGCACCTTGTATAATAACATGATAAATTTATAAAGCAGGTGAAATAGTGTTAGATTGATTTTGTTGGTTAACATAATCCACACACATATCCTTTACGACGCGGCTCCAATGTCTCGTACCTTGAAAACTTTAAATGTTCGCTCCACCTCACTTGTCTACGACGTCGATGAGGCGCATAATTTTGCGTTGCTTCGCATCTTTTCAATTCCTGAACTTTACTTCGGCTCGCCCTTCTCTCAGCGCTTTCACAGTTATAGCATTGCTGCCAGGTTCTTGTCACCGAGTATTTATGGTTTATGTCATAAAATATGAATTGACAGTTCAAATGTGAGCAACAGTAGCAACAGCAACAACAAAAACATGAAGAACAAATACAACAGGCAAAGAGTCGCAAAGTCGTGGTAAGCAGGGAGTTAGAAATGTGGAAGCGACAAAGCGCCAGTACGACAAGCTCGACAGTCCAATTAGCGCAGCAGAAGCTTGTGGCATTTCTTTGGATTGTGGTTTTTTTTTGTTCGTGAAAAAGAAAAAGCGATAAAAATGTCGGCAGACAATTGAAATGTCTTCACTGAATGACTTGGCGGAGGCAGCGCTGATAAATTGGCAAAGTGGGTAGGGTGTGTTTGTATAGAAATGGTTGAACGGTAGACAATGACTTGTATGTTGTCGCAGCACAGCAGTTTCAATTGCTTACAAATTGTTACATCAGCGATGATATATGAAAATGAGGGCAACTAGCGTCCCCTACTACCTAGCACCCCCTATTTCCTAGCGATCCCCTTACGCACAAGTGCAAGACAAGCAAAACGTTAAAGCGTCTCTGAGCGACGAACTGAGATTCTTTAGCAAACTCAGCAATGAGGTTCGATATTTTGCGATTTTTAGCTCAATAATTGTGCGACAATTGGTCTTCTTGTCTTATTACGGTTTTTTTAAAAATGTTATGTCGTTCGACAAATACCCAAAGAGGGTGTAAGGAGTTGTTAAGAAGATATAAGGTTGATGCCGTGTTTACATATTTATTAATATCTATTAAATGCCATGACCTTTTGGTTTGCGCAAATTTCCTCTTTAAACTCTAAAGTCTGAACGAACCCTAAACGTATATTTATATATTTTTTACTGTTTCTTAAACGAAAAACTCTATTTGGATAACATTTTGTACGTAGTTAATAGTTCTATAAGATTGCCTCTTATTTGATTTGCATTTAACTTAAAGAAATATGCTAATATGTGGAATCACGAGAGGTTTTTTGGAAAAATACAATTTTAATAGAGTTGCCACTTAATCTTAATAACGAATTTTTTTGTCTAAAAAACGGTTCTACAGATTATATTGAAATTTTGTACGAATATTCTACCACATTGACCTAAATGTTGATATTGAGTATATTATTACAAGGTTGCCACCTATTTCAAACTATATAGGAATTTGAAGAAAATTTATAGCATCTCTATAACATTACAGGAGCTTTAAAAAGTCTTGCAATAAAAATATTTATCGGCCACTTTGAACAGTTTTTTAGCAGGGTTGCCGCTATTTCGTTTTGCTAATTTTAACTCTATTTCGATAGCATGTTGTACTTAACTAATAGTTCTACAAGATTGCCACTTATTTTATTTTATTTAAATTAAATAAATATGCATTACAAGCGAGAGGTATGTTACTCTTTTATAAGAAAAAAAAAAGTTTTTATAGAGTTGCCAACTAGTCTTAATTACGCGTTTTTCTATCACAAAAGTAGTTCTGTACAGGACTTTTTTACGGATAATCTCCTATATCCTGAACTCGTTTAACTAAATGTTGCATATTTGTTAGTATATTTTTACATCCTTGCCACCTATTTCAAATTATTTGAAAATGGGAAGAAACTTGACAACATGGGTATTATACAACAGGAACTTTAAAAAATTTTCTAAAAAATATTTGCTACAGCACAAATATATCTAAGCAGGGTTGCCATGCTTACTGCAAAGGCAGATCAACTGAAACGGCGCTTCACTCCGTTGTAAAACTAATAGAGGGGTCTTTCCAGCACAAAGAATTCGTGCTGGGGGCCTTTCTGGATATCGAAGGAGCGTTCAATAATGTTTTGCCTTCTGCCATCGTACGGGGCTTAGCAAGCCTAGGAGTTGAACCAAGCTTGATAGAATTCATCAGCAGATTACTCTGTGGCAGGATTGTCAGGGCGGAGTGGGGAGGTGCTGGGGCTCAGAGAGGGGTGAGAAGGGGCACGCCGCAAGGAGGTGTTCTTTCTCCACTTCTCTGGGTCATTGTAGTCAACGGCTTGCTCCAGGACCTCGAACGTAGGGGCTGTCAAGTGATAGCCTATGCGGACGACCTGGCAATCCTCGTCAGGGGAAAGTTTCTTAGTACCGTAAGGGATGTTCTGCAAGGGAATCTGGGTATTGTAACAGAGTGGTCCGAATCTTGTGGACTGGCTGTTAACCCAGGTAAAACGGAACTAGTCCTCTTCACGAGAAGATATAAGATTGATGATTTTGTACTACCCTCTATTGGGGGTGTACCGCTGGTGCTTTCTGAAAAGGTTAAGTACCTAGGTGTTATTCTGGACAGGAAGCTGTCCTGGAAGCTGAATGTAGAGGATAGAGCTAGGAAAGCTTCGGTCGCTCTGTATTGCTGCAGAGGGGCCATCGGCAAACGATGGGGTCTCTCTCCTAGGGTGGTTTATTGGTTATATGAGATGGTAGTGAAACCTATCCTATTTTATGGGGTATTGGTCTGGTGGGGCGCACTAGACACGGCTTCCACCACGAAGAAGATGGTCACGGTGCAGCGAATGGCCATGGTTGGGATCAGTGGGGCCATGCGCACCACTCCTACCCTGGCATTGAACGTTATGCTCAATCTGCACCCAGTTGACCTTGTAGGAAAAATAGGCGCAGCTCGGGCTGCAATTAGGCTCCGAGACGCTGGTTATAGGCTTGTTCAGTATGGCTATTCCAATATACTATCGGGCTTTGATTTTATTCCCAATAGAACAGATTACTGTGCGCCGACCTTTTCTCCGGCGAAGGGGTTTTCGACTTACATTCCCGCAAGGGATGAGTGGACAGGCGGAGAACCTATCTGGGGGGAGGCCTTGGCGAATCTGTTTACGGACGGGTCAAAGCTGGATGGATGTGTTGGGGGGGGGTGTATACTGTCAGGAACTCGGGATTAGCACGAAATTTAGGCTACCTGATCATTGTAGCGTTTTCCAAGCGGAGGTTGCCGCCATTAAGGATGCGGTAGATGGGATGCTGTCGAGCGCATTCACTGTCAAGGAGTTCAACATCTACTCCGACAGTCAAGCGGCAATTAGGGCGCTGAGTGCAGGCAACGTTCGATCGAGGACAGTGAGCGACTGTCTGGAATCGCTTGCGGTTGCGTCCAACTACTTCAAAATAAAAATCATTTGGGTGCCTGGCCACTGTGACGTTCCCGGCAATTGCCATGCGGATCTCTTGGCCAGAGCTGGCACGCGTGACACAGATGTGGCTGACTCCAGTACACTGGGTATTCCCCTTACCACCTGTAGTTTGCTTCTGGGCAGGTGGGCCTCGGAACAGTTAAGCAAACGCTGGGCTGACACCACCTCATGTCAGGTGTCGAAGTCCTTCTGGCCAGTAGTTGACTCCGGGCGGTCAGTGGAATTACTCAGGTTCCCCAAGTTACATCTTTCCATGGTGATAGGGGTGTTGACAGGGCACTGTCCGATGGGGGTCCATGCGGTGCGGTTAAATATTCTTGAAGACCCGAGCTGCGTAAGCTGCATGGAGGACGACGAGGTGGAATCATCAAGTCATTTCATGCTCAGTTGTCCAGCGTTTGCTAGGACTAGGCGCAGGTATCTCGGTTCGGATGTTCTTAGGTCTCCGATGTGTCCCAAATCAGGAGTTTTAATGTCGCTACGCAGCGATTTTCCAAGTGATCCTAAGTTAGTGTCACCGTTCAGAATGTGGTATCACAACGGACCTTCAAAGTGTCCAAGTGAGCGGCCCACCTAGTGGGCTGCTACCACCTAACCTAACCTAACCTAGGGTTGCCATGATTTAGTTTTACCAATTTGCCAACTGTTTGATATTGTTTAAAAACTAAATGAGATGTCTAAATATGGGTATCAAACGAATATGGTTAAGTAATTTTAAAATAAAAATATTCTTTAATAAGGTTGCCACCTGATCTTAACTAAGCTTTTTTATTTTTATACGTATATCTGAGGTTGTTTTTCCAAGGTTGCTACTAATTTTAAATAATTTTAAAATTAAATGTTATACTTCAATATGCATATCAAACGAGATTTTAGTTTTTTTATACAAATTTGATTGAGTAATGCTATCACCTCACTTTCATATATTTTTCTATATTTGTAAGCCCTTTTTGTATATCGGAAGCTCCCGCGCCGATCAAATAAAGGAGGACTTAGGTAGTTTTTCCGTAAAAATACTTTTGAGCAGTGTTGCCACCTAGTTTCAACAAGATATTACTTCAAACGATATCTTCACCGATGTAGATAACCTTCGTATGTAAATAAAGCACTATATTCAGAGCAATTTTACCCCAGTGTTAGCAATAAGTATGTTTATACAAAGTTGCCACCCATTTGAAATTTTTTTAAATATTACGGTTGCATTTTATAATATTTTTATCGTAAAGTTTGGTATTTTTTGGCATAAACTTGCATATACCTACGAGTTTTATTTGTGTTTATTTATAGTGACTTTAAAAATTCATATTGCCTAAAAATGGAATTAACCCGTGAACATTTTTGTGCGATGATTTACTTCGATTTTCGACGTGGATTATCGAGACAGGAATGCATCTATCAATTTACTTCAACTTTTGGTGTTGAATCACCACACTTAGCCACTGTGGAACGTCGGTACAACGAGTTCCTACGTGGCCGCCAATCTTTGCAGGACGAATTTCGTGAAGGTCGTCCAAAACGGTGGTTGTGCCAGAAACAGTCGATGATGTGCGTCAATTGATAATACAAGATCGCCATGTGACATATCGCGAGATAGAGGCATTCTTGGCCATTAATGGGACCAGCATACATTCAATATTGCATGAACATTTGGTCGTAAAGAAGATTTGTTCTCGTTGGATACCGCATCATTTGACAATTACCCAAAAAAGGACTCGTGCAGATTGGTGTAAAGAAATGTTGAGGAAATTTAGGTGGATCAAAGCACGTCTATGACATCATAACCGGTGACGAATCTTGGATCTACTCGTATGCATATGAGCCGGAAACAAAGCAGCAATCGACTGTATGGGTGTTCCAAGACGAGCCTAATCCAATAAAAGTTGTTCGCGTAAGAAGCACATCAAAGCAAATGGTCGCCTGTTTTTTCGGAAAATATTTTTTATCCCCGAACATCAAAAAAAAAAAAAAAAAAAAATGCGAGGTCAACGGCTTTCAACGCCTGAAGGACCTGTAGAAGCCTTCAAAAAGCTCGTTTTAGAGGTATCCTCTTCTGAGTGGCAAAAGTGCTCTGAAAATTGGTTCAAGTGAATGCAGAAGTGTATTGACTTGGATGGAGAATATTTTGAAAAACAATAAAACTATTTTCCTTAATATTTTACTGTGTTTTCATTATTAGGCGCAAAATATAAAAGGCAACCCGTATTAGTAACTTCAGCTCTACACTATGTGTTTTAAAACTGATAATGTTGCAACCTATTTCCAATGATTTTAAAATTGCAAAAATATATACCCAGCTATATCCCACAGCTACACTTTATTAATGCCAATTTTTTTTCTCTATTTTCCAGAATTCCATACGGCACAATCTGTCATTACACAATCGTTTTATGCGTGTTCAAAATGAGGGTACTGGAAAGTCCTCTTGGTGGATGTTGAATCCCGATGCAAAACCAGGCAAATCGGTGCGTCGACGTGCTGCTTCAATGGAGACGTCACGCTATGAGAAACGTCGAGGGCGTGCCAAAAAACGTGTTGAGGCTTTACGTCAAGCGGGCATAACGGGGCTCAATGATGCAACACCATCACCCAGCAGTAGTATAAGCGAAGGTTTGGATCACTTTTCGGAAAGTCCATTGCACAGGTAACTATTAACTTTGAGACATCTCAGGTGATATTTTTACCATGAAATTCTTTACAATTTTTAGCGTAGTTTAGTAGTAGCTTTTTCTCAAAACACTGATTTTTTTTGCTGGTTAAATAAGTTTGAAGCTTGGAGCTTTTTAGTGACAATATTTATGATATTTAACTATTTCAAATTATCTCGCTTGCATTGCTAAATCTTATGGGACTAAAATATAAATTATAAAATAAAGCTTTTACAAAATATATTAACCTGTACACATGCTCAAAAGGTTTGCAAACACTCTAATAGAAATTAGCATGTTTTAAATTTCAGTAGTGTTAGTCTTGTAGTTCGTAGAGAAGTATTTGAATTTAGAATTTTCAGTTAAACCATCACGTTATTAATTATTTAGGTGAAATTTATCTATTTACTACTTTTATCGACAGTATACTAGTTTTTACTCATTTTAAATATTTTTTACATAAAACGCTCTATTTCAGAATTTGGTTAAAGAACATTTTACCTTAGAATTTTGTATTGAATTTTTTGTTTCAGATATGAAAATTTTGAAAATCAATCTGAGACTATGGGTTCTTGAACCAAATTTTGAAATAGAGCGTTACTGTAACAAATACCTCGGCTTCGGCTTCGAGCATCAATTACATCAACTCTGGCTCGACAAATAAAGATTTTTCCGACGTTATCTACCCATCATATTCGATTTTGTCGATGATGGCCACTGTAACTAGATACAGGAGCTGAACGTTCCCTGCGATTTTTTCTTTTCGCAGCCTTTGTTGATGTGAACCTTGCAGCGACCCTCTTGGGGTTTTTTTGATATCCTTTTCCCGTACTATTTGTAGACTGCGTAGCCTGAGATTGCACCACATAGCCTGAGAAGTTGCTGGATCTCGACCTCAGATGGCCCTGGTGATCCGACCCTCTGCAACGTAAACTTTTAATCCCTTTTTTACAATTTTTTTTGGCGTTTTTCGTTTTCACCCTTGGGAGTTTCTTTAGAGTCTACCACTCCTCCCTACAAAATACTCGACTCGACCGCCCCTAACATGGGGAAACAGACGTCAAGATGGCTTGGCTGCCCTTAGTGAGAGCCGAGGCTGCCTCGTTCTGGTTTGTTAGTACATAATGAAAGCGATGTAAGTCCTCGCATGGCCTCAAGGTGCCTGCCAAAGCAAGAGCATACCTACCTAGGGTATATTCTAAGCCCCTTTGTCGGCTCCCTTATGAAAGCATATACTTATTTTTATCCTATATAGCGGGACTTTATTAGAAACACGAAAGAAAATTATTTAAGTCCTTCTGCATCTGTGAATACTTTTGAATTAATCGATTAAGAGTTCGATAAACTTGGGACAATTGCCAAAGTCGATCAACTTTACTATATTTTAAAACGGAACATAATTAATGCAGAGCTCTCTATCTACAGGACCGAAGACTATTTCTTTGTCTGCCTTCCCATCAAACTCTCAAGCACGCTGGTGGTGTCGTGACTGGAGTTGCCTTTGGTATCCTTGCTTTAGTGAGGAGCCTAAGGTCGGATTGATTTCTTGTCTCACACCGTACTAGGAAACAAAAACACATCGGTTAACGATTTCTCTCTCGTTCGAAGCCAAATATCTTAATTTGGAACTGTAGACAACAATTTCAGCTAGAAAAGGATCAAAATGCGCAAAGAAAAGTTGTACCTGTATAAAGCCTTCGGCTGTTTCCTTATATCATCCATGGTGTGAACGTCACAGGTAGAAGGTAGAGTCTGCAAAAAGTAATCAATTAAAATATTCTCCTGTAAGTGTTTGATTATGGCGGCCGCCGTGGTGTGAAGGTAGTGTTGCCGGCCTACCACACCGAAGGTCCATGGTTCGAGCCCTGGTACAGGTAACATCAAAAGTGATTTGAAAAAAGTTTTTCAAAACGGGGTCGCCCCTCGGCAGTAGTTTGGCAAACTCTCCGAGTGTATTTCTGCCATGACAGGCTTCTCAGAAAAAATTCGTCTCCTTTGTAGATGCCGTTCGGAGTCGGCAAAAAACTGTAGGTCCCACCAATTTGTAGGGAAAATTCAAATCGGCACACCACAAATTGGAAGAGAAGCTTGGCGCAAAAATCTCTTAGGAGGTTTATGATGATATACCTGTTGTATATCGCACCATAGAGAGAGAGAAGTGTTTGATTAAGGTTTGGGAGCAAGTTGATCGCATAAGTCGTTGTGCCTTATTAAGCAACAAATATTTAAAAAGTTGTGCAATTATAAAGCGATTCAGGTATTGCGAGGTAGACGCCAGCTTCCATGCACATCTTCTGGGGTGTAAAGGCCCTGCGAACTTCCTCTCTGTCTATCGTGATCTAGAGCACCACCTTAGCAGTGCAAATGGGTTGCTTAGAGTATACGTACTCGAACGCAAGAGATTAAGTTTAGCTCTTTCATGTTACTGTAGATGCTGCATATTATGCCCACTATTACTTAATTTTTTATTTATCTTTCTTCTTTAAATGGTCATCTAACCGCCTGGGCGATTTTGACCGTCCAACATAGCTCGCCAGTCGTTTCTTCGTTGCGCCAACTGGCGCCAATTGGAAACACCGCGGGATCGCAAATCGGTCTCCACTTGGTCCTTCCATCGGAGTGGTGGTCTCCCTCTTCCTCTGCTTCCACCGGCGGGTGCCGATAAGAATACCTTCTGGGCTGAAGCATCTTCGCTCATTCGCACTACGTGGCCTAGCCAGCGAAGCCGCTGTGTTTTAATTCGCTGAACTATGTCGGCGTCTGCGTAAAGTTCATACAGCTCATCATTAAATCTTCTTCGGTACTCGCCGTCGCCAACGCGTAGAGGTCCACAAATCTTTCGAAGAACCTTTCTCTCGAATACTCCCTCCTCATTTCAATAAAATATTTAAAAACATTTTAATCATCCTTCTAATTAATTATTTAGTTATACTTTAGCGCATTTTTGAATTTAATTTTTTTTGAGTTCCATTTTACCCGATAGTTTTAAGACGATTTACTATTTTTCGTTCCATGAATACTTGAAAAAATTTTCCTTTGCATTAATTTCTTTGTTTTTTCATTGTGTTTTCGTTAATTTATTTTTCTTTTTCTTTATGATTAATTCATTTAAAGTGGTAATTTTCAATTGTCACCTGATTTCCGGCAACGCGCTTCATCGAATGCCAGTTCCTGTGGACGTCTCAGTCCAATACCAGCACTCATAGGACTTGAACCCGATTGGAGTTTGTGTGCTGCTGATTATACAAGTACAACAATAACACCTGCACAATCAGCGTCAATGGATCAATTAGCTGGTTCGATAGCTGAAGTTAAATTGCCAAAGGATATTCTGCAAGGGTCAGTGTCTAAATACTTTTTGTTTTTGTAATTATTTGTGTTGAATGTAATTTTTTTTTTTAATTTTACTTAAATATTGCATTTTTCTATTCAATATTTTTTTGAAGTAAAATATTTGTATGTGTTTGTAGCGCTGTGCCTGTGTGCATGTCGTGCATGTTGCAAATATTACAATTTTGTTTGTTGTCTGCTTAAGTGATTTGTTTTTGCCCTCAGATAAATAAAGTCATTTTTTTTGTTGTTTCTCTTTTTTTACCACCTAACGGTCATACGGTTGGAGTAGGTTTAGCGCTGCTTCGGGCATTCCCACCCAACCACCACCGCCCTATCAGGCACCACAACAACAGACATATACGCTTAGCACACCCGTCGTGACACAGGGTTATGGCATGCAACAACAATGCCTGTTGCATCGTTCGCTAACTTGCAGCTGTTTGCACAATTCACGTGACGTAAGTATTCGGTTAAATACAAATACGAGTCTCTTAAAACTTCTTACTAAAATCTCTACTAATTTACATTTCTTTTTAATTTTATAAATTCTCAGGGTTTGTCGCCAAATTCTGTCACAACAACAATGTCACCCGCCTATCAGAATAGTGAACCATCATCGGATTCATTGAACACGTACAGCAATGTGATTTTAGATGCTGGAAATGTGGCGAATGACAGTGGAAATAGCTTAATGGTGCAGCAACAACAACACCAACATCAGCAACAAGTACAACAACAACAACAACAACAACAACAACAACAACAACAGGTGCAGCAGCAACGACACCAGCAACAACAACAGTCACTTAGCACAAATTTGGGAGGTAAGTTTTCCTTTAAATAAACAACAAAAAATAGTTTCTCCTAAATTCCCATAAAATATAAAAGTTTGATGAAGATTTTAAAAACGACAACTCCGTACGAAATTTTGCAATTTTGAGATCTCTGTAAGCCTAAACTAAGTTTTTGTTAATAGGTGGTTAAACATTTATAAGACCACTTACTCGAGTTGATTTTCCGCCAGGTTGGCAAGTTCATATGCCCCAACAAGTCAAGTAAACGAGAAGTAAATTTAATAATTATTAAATAAAATAAAAGCTTACTTTAGTAAGAATTTAAGCTTACAAAAGGTCAGCTTTCCTTTACAAAACGCTTGGAAGTTATAGCGTCGTAACTGCAAGATGACTATAAGCTAAGGAACATAAACATAGTAAAAAAATTGAAAGAAAGATTTTTATATAGGGTGTTTTTTTTAGGGGTATAGAACTTCAAATTGAAATAAAACACAAGAAAATCGTTTTAAGGTCCATCAATTTGGCTTTATTGGAAGGATAATTTTATGCCATTAATGTTTAAATATGATTTCGGGCATGTGGCCGCCGCGGCTGGCTCGAATAAAGCCAATTCTACAGGTCCAATTTTCAACCACTTTTTCGAGCATATGGGGCCGTATGTCGGCAATAACGCCACGAATGTTGGCTTCCAATTCCCCTAACGTTTCTGGTTTGTTGGTGTAGACGAGCGACTTCACATATCCCCAAAGAAAATAATCCAATGGTGTCAAATCACACGACCTTGGTGGCCAATTGACAGGTCCATTCCGCGAAATTATGCGCTCATCGAATGTTTCCTTCAATAAATCGATTGTGACGTGCACTGTGTGGCATGTAGCGCCGTCTTGTTGGAACCACAACTCATCCACATTCATGCCATCCAATTCGGGAACAAAATAGTCGGTTATCATGGCTCTATACCGGTCTCCATTAACGGTAGCTGCCTCTCCAGCATTATTGCGGAAGAAGTATGGCCCAATGACTCCACCAGCCCATAGAGCACACCAAACAGTCAGTTTTTGTGGATGTAATGGCGTTTCAAGGGTCTCATGTGGATTCTCTTCACTCCAAATGCGGCAATTTTGCTTGTTGACGTAGCCATTAAACCAAAAATGAGCCTCATCACTGAACAAAATTTTGCGATGAAAATCAGCATCGAAATCAATCTTATTTTCGGCCCATACACCAAAATCACGACGCATTGCATGGTCTCGCGGCTTTAATTCTTGCACAAGCTGGATCTTGTAAGGTCGCAAGCCAAGATCTTTGCGCAAAATCTTCCATAAAGTTGATGGACAAAGCTCCAATTGCTGTGCACGGTGGCGAATCGATTCATTCGGGTCCTCTTCAACACTTTGCTCTACAGCGGCAATTGTTTCTTCGGTGCGCACTGTTCGACGTCTCTGCGGATGCGTATTATCACATAGAGTAAACGTAGTGCGAAAACGATCCATGGTTAACCGAATTAATTGCTCTGATGGACGATTATGTCGACCATAAAATGGACGGAGCTCACGGTAAACTTCGCGAACTGAACCATTATTTTCGAAATAAATTTGCACGATTTGCAAGCGTTGTTCTTTTGTCAACCTGTTCATGATGAAATGGCAAACCAAACTGAACATAAATGACATTAGAGTTGCCAGATTTGACCACAAAATGCCAGTTTTATCTCTATTCGAAAAACAAACCTGTAAAAAAAACACCCTGTAGTTTGGTTGCGTATGTACTGAAAACTTAACAAAATTTCGTAGTCGTGACCTCTCAGCAGTATTAATTTTTCGGTAGCAATAAGTAAAAGTTTTGAATATTTTTTTATCGAAAAACCTTCGACAGAGAAGGTCGAAGAAACTACTTCTTACATCCATTTCATTTTTATATATTTTTATATAATCCATTGAAAGTCTTAAAAATTTCACGAGTTGTTGAAAACCAATTTGAAATAAATTCTTGGAATTTCTTGATTAAAAATCATATAGACGCTTGTGAAGCCAAACTTGCATGAGTAAAAAGCGAATTATTGGCTACTTGATCATTTATTTATATCGACTATGATATGCGGAGGATGCACTTCTTTGGAAGTCAAAGGTTTTGGAAAAAAATCAACGAATGGATATATTTAATTTTTAGAAAAATTAGTTTCAAAACAATTTGCTTCATTGCTCTAAAATTCCAAGGCTATGTACACAAACGAAACAAATCATGACGGTTTGAAACAAACAGGTTTTAATTATCATACATATAAACATGGTATAAGTCATCCATTGCAAATTTCTTCAATTTTACACAAATTTCCTAACTTCCAATACACATTTTTCAGTTTATATTCAGATATTTAAAATTGAAGTTCAGAAAAACCTTTTTTTTGTTTTCAAACAATGGAAGTCTATCATTTTTAGAGTGAAATGTAGTTTTCTGAATATGAAATGAAAATTCTGATGTGAAAAAGCTAACCCCTTTAAACAAAATCACTCAATTTGTTATTCTAGTTTTGACTTACTGATCGTTGGTAGGGACGCTGCCCGTTGGTTCTTCTCCTTATTGAATGCTCTTTGATCTTGCCAACACAATCAAAAATTTTGACTTACTGCAACGCATATTTAAAGAAAAAGATCATGTGCCTAAAAGTATGCAGCACTTCAAACCTCAGATTTGCACGGAGAGTAAATGTCAACATTATTAAGAAGTGAACCTCTCCAAACAAAGTTTCGCACTTTTTTCGTTCGCGTGACTCACTGGTTATACAGATTTTTACGTAAAAGGCTGTGAGATTTCAGCAACCACATTCGTGACATTAGTTGACTAAACTATGGATTAAATCCCTTAATCTAAATTGATCGCGCAACTCCCCAGTTTTGTAAAAGCAATGTCAATAGACTGAGATCTTTATATAAACGATCTCCAGATAACGGAATTTTTTAAGTTCATAGCACAAACGGATGTTACTTAAAATCGAATAGAAAAGCACAACGCTCACAGGATTTCCCTAAACTTTTGCAATGAAAACAAGTAAGGACGACGCTGTCTTCGGCCAATATTTACTTTACTTTATTGCTTGATTAATCAAAATTATAAGTAATCAAAACGAAAATATCACCAAGTTTCAAGTTTTAATCTTTTAAAATGAGGGAGAAATGGTCATAATCCTCTTATTTGAACGATCGGTTGTATGGGAGATATATGCTATAGTGACCCGATTATACCGGATCCGACAAATGTCTAATATAATACAAAAATACATCCGTGTGCCAAATTTCATCGAGATATCTCAAAAATTGAGGGACTAGTTTGCGTTCAAACATACGGACGGACGGACAGACGGACAGACGGACATGGCTGTATCAACTCAGTTCGTCGTCCTGATCAATTTGGTATACTTAATGGTGGGTCTATCTCTTATATTTCTAAACGTTACAAACATCGGACCAAAGTTAATATACCATTTCATGTTCATGAAAGGCATAATAAATAGCGAACAGGAAAGCGAAAGTGAAGGCAGTATTATGGATAAAGGTTAATAAAATCTCGAAGAGTGAAAAGAAATCAGTTGAGTAACATACATAAGCAGATTTTAGGTTTGACAGTTCTGTAATCCACTATTAAATATTGGCCCAGTACTTCCTAAAATAGTATAAAGACACTGACCTGATCGAGAACTGTTGGTTAACCCCTGCGGGTTAGGGGTTTAGAATATTCCCGAGGTAGGCATACCGGTCGTAAGAGGCGACTAATATGCACAAAGGTAATTACGTGCAACTCGATGGTTGATCTACGGATATGATGCCTCTCACCTCTCATTACCCACCTTATCCTTCCTTACGGAAGGAGGGGTGACATGACCTAGAAGGTTTCACTGGTCATAAATCGCTACCACGACAGTCGGGCAGTACCGAAAGGGAATACCGGAGCGTACAGTGTTCAAATCCAGCCAAGGACTGTTAATTCGACAACACTCCCCAGTGGAGTGTTTTTGTCGTTACCACAACAACAAGAACTGTTGGTTACTTATTGGGGAAGGAGTTTGGTTAAATTACAACTAGATAGAATAAAATGAAGTAAAGTTTGAGTTGCTTGCTTGGATCTATTATGATCTCACCTCCGAACAATACACGGAAGTACTTGCTTCGGACTTAAGGAGTCTTGGTCTCATGCTTTCACTGTGGCCCTTGTGAAAATTTAGAACATCGATAGTAGAAGCACTCGGTTTGGTTCATTTCAATATTACATCTTCCCAATTCTCACAGCTAATAGAGCTCGAGCATGAGTTAACAAATTTAAGGCCCTGTAAGACAGTTAAATTGATTCTTTTTTTCAGATGTATTAAGGCTTATTGCTGATAAGGCAGTTTACTTGCGTGATAAGTGCCACCACAATGTCTTGCGTAAAACCCATAGAGATGAGCCGGCCCTCTTTGCTTAACTCAGTGCAGCCGGTTTCGATAAAATAGTTCATTACCTTTTAAATCTTTATCTTAGAAGATAAGCCCTTAAAGTATTTAATTTTTGCTCAAATCGCCCTGTTGGCTGCCTTAATTCATTCACAGTAGAGCTTTATAGTTGTCTATTTAGTAAATTGTTTGGAAATATCATCTGGTAAGTGGCCCCATGCCTATCACAACTGGGAGCTTATCACATCAATACTAGATTTGGGTACCAGTCTATCAAGGCTTCCCGAGTCCGCTACCCAATGTAGATCAGCAATGTAGATCACCATTCTTAAATGGCATTTATTTCTACCTCAAAAGCTTTGATATTTCAGAGGTTATCCCTCCATTATTCCTCAACAATAGAAGCGATTAATACTTGGAAAAATCGAAAAATTTTGCCAAACTTCATTAGAAGACAAACCAAAACACAAAAATTGTGTAGGCTGAATACAATAATAACTCGTAAAAGTACGCAACATTTATATTTTTCAAGGTCAAACAAGCTGTTACGCTATAATATTTGATTATGTCTTTATAATTTTCATTCACCTAATAATTCAAATTTTTTGTTGTGCTTTTTGTCTTTTTCATATTCACAGATAGCTGCCCCTCCACGTTTATTGGCCAATGCATGGAAGCACTTAATAGTGGCACACAAATTGATGAATTTACATTGGATAATTTTCAACCTGGTCTTGAGTGTAATCTAGAGGAGGTGAGTAGTATCAACGAATGGTAAAATGCCTAATTAGGGCATTTCAAGAATATTTGCTTATTATGTCCACTTCAGTTAATCCGGCAGGAGATGAGCATTGATGGCATGTTAGATATTAATATCCCATTAGCAACTGACCCCACAACTGTTAACAATGACAGCACAAATATTGTGAATAACGCTTTGGGCATGACGAATAATGTACAACAACAAAAACAGCAACAGCAGCAACACCAACAACAACAGCAATTAAATCAGTTACAAATTCAGCTACCACAGCAACAGCACCAACAACAACAGCAGCCACAATTGATGCCATCACTGCTTAACAGTATCAGCAGCAACAATAACAATAATAATAATAACAGTAGTAATGTTTTAGAGTTGCCATCTTCAGCACAAACACAAACAAATTTAAATGCGCGAGTACAATACTCACAAGCGAGCGTTGTAACGCCACCTTCGTGGGTGCATTAGAATCTAGAATAGAGAATACTTAGTAAGAATGAAGTAGAAATGGGACACACACACACCCATACGTAAAAAAGTAATAACATTATTAGCAAGAAAAAAAAGAGAAAATACAGAAAGAAATAAATTGGTAACCAAGTAAAACGAACTTGTATGCTAAGTATGCAACAACAAATTCATAAAAGGAAATTATTTTGATGTGAAATGGCTGCAATGGTGATTGTGATTATGCCGCTTAGTCGACAGTGGTAACGGAAAATGACTACAAAAAGATGATAATGATAAGGACATTGAAGTTGGCCAAGCTGATGATGTTACAACAGGAAGCTCTACGTAAGCTCATGCCACACGTCGCGTTTGAAATTGTATCAATTTAGCTATGTTTTTAGTTGCATACACACATACATACATACAAAAATAGAAAAATAGAAGTTAATAGTTGATGAAATGTTTGATTTGACAAACAGACGTGTATAAATAAATAAATATAAATATAATGCCAACGAATTGCTTTCTACCTTCAACATACAGACAAAGTCAAAAACAAATCAAAAAGAAAAATGAAAAAACACAGAAAACTAAATAAATTACAAATTTAATTTAATTTAACGTAAAAACAATTGTCATATGAAATAAGATGAAAAATTTAAAGGAAACTAAAAAAATTGTAGTAACGAATACAAAAAACAAATAAAAGAAAAGTAATCTAAGAAAAAACAGCAACAAAAACCACACAAAAAATCACAACTCTGTGTCTAATAATCAAAAAAAGGACAATAGCCATAATATATAACAGATTACTTAAATTAAACTAAACTGCAACAACAACTGTAAACAGCAGCGTACATTAAACTAAGTTTAGCATGTAAGTACGTTATGATGTATATGATAATACCAATTTTTGTTTTTTTTGTTGTTGGTAAAATTGAAATTCTATTTTGGGTTTAATATATTTTGCTCTATTTAGCTTGTTCATAGTTATACTTTAATGAATTTGTATATTTATGTAAATGTATATTTTTCTTAAAAATTAAAATTAATTTCAATAAACCCTTAGACAATTTTTTTTATCACAAAAAAAATCGCTTTTATTATTGAATTAGATATTTGCGATTGTGCAAGGCTTAAAAGTCTGAAAAGTGAATGTACTACAAACATATAGTTTTTGAATGCCTCTGCGAATTGCAACAAAAATGCAGTAAGCAAAGCCAGAGAGAAATTTCTTAGAAGGTAAGAGTAATCCTCACAATAGGTTATCGCTTTCTAGCGGAAGGCAAATCAATGTAAAATAAAATAACATAAAATAAAATGAAATAAAATTAAATATAATAAAATAAAATAAAAAAAAAATAAAAAAAAATAAAAATAAAATTAAAGAAAATGAAATGAAAAAAAAAATTTAATTAAATTAAATAAAAAAAAAATTTAAATAAAATAAAACAAAATAAAATAAATAAAATAAAATTAAAAAAACTAAAAAAAAAAAAACATAAAAAATAGAGCAAAATAAAATAAAATAAATTTTAATAAAATAAAACAAAAAAAAAATTTATAAAAAAAAAATAAAATAAAATTTTAAAAAATTGATCTATAAGAAAAGCTGTGGCACTTGTCTATAAAATTTTTCTATTCTATTCTAGTAAAAACTTTAAATAACTAATTAAAAAATAATTATTAAAACAAAATACCAATAAGCATAATTTTTATAAAAAAGAAAAATTATTATAAATAATTTATAGTCGTGGTGCTTTAATAAAATAGAATAAAATAGTATAATTTATTTTGTATGCCAACAATTCAATTGAATTGTGGTTTTTACAGCCTGTAAATTTGTGAAGTACCATGGCCATAAACGATCTCAAGGTCAAGAATAAAAATTTTTCTTTTCATTTATGGCAATTATTATTGATTTTATTTTTTAATAATTATTTTTAATTAATTATTAAAAGTTAAAAGTCCAACAGCTTCCTACTACTGAAAGTCATGTCTAGAGACAGCTCATCTTTAAGAGATCCATAAATCCTTTGAAAAATCCATCACAGCAGCTCCAGCGTCGCCAGCAGCTCGAGTAATGTCACAAATCCCTGTACCAAACTAATATTTTATTCACCTAAAATCTACAACTTTTTAAAGTCAGCGGCTTCACTAATCTTCCCCCACACAAATTATGTTAACAATTTCTGATTTTTTTCTCTTGCTACTCAAGCAGTGGCTTCACAAATTTTAAATGACATTTATGCATAAATTATGTTAATAATGTAATTTCACAATGAAATCTGGAAATCCATGAATATGAATGAATGTGCAACCGACAAAAGCCATTTGCAAGGAAGTGAAGCAAGCCATTGGATGATGTTGGAGACTGAATAAATGAATGAGGCGTAAGAAATGCGCTAAGAAAACGATGCTTGGCCAAAATCGAAACTGAGTTACCCACGTTGGTGGATGACTTCAAAAGGGATGAGTACGCCAACAACTTCACTTCGACATGATAAAAAACCGTAGATACATACATACATACATGGAAATATTTAACACTAACATTGTCGTCTAAATTATCTGATTAGTCATCATTTTAGTTTCTAAGCATTACCTAACTGGTGCATTGAAAATGGTAACAGTAAGGAATTACGGACATTTTAATATAAAAGAAATAAAAAAATTTTACTTGTGAAGTTTGGCGTCATATCCGCTTATTAATACCTGCTTCTTTTGAGGCTTGAGGTTTGAGTTTTTTCGAAAAAAAAAAAATGGTTTTCGGAAAGAAGATGGTATTAAAATAATTTAACAATCACAAGCTTTCAAGAATCGGACGATGTTTCGGAGGAATAACACATTAGTCGTAAAATGGGACATTTTCCTTATCAGTAGTGACGAAAACTAAGAACCTGACACATGAATCCTTGACGATGGGCAGGTTGTTCGATCATGGAGCTGAAGAGTTTATATACTTCATGAGAGCGTAAGTTTTAGACTGTAACCTAAGTGTGCTCTGGTCAACCTATGAGAAAGCCGATGGAGTCAGTCTGCTTAATCTTAGTGCCCAGACGACCTAGCTTTTGCGGGATATGCTAAACAAGTTATTCAACTGCCAGTCATACATAATCTTGCCCAAAAATTTACTTGCATGGCTAGAAAAATTGCCAGTACCTCACTCATTAAAAGCTTCCAATCAGATGCCCCATGTCCCTCCTAATTTTACTTTCTTAAAGCGTCATCATGTTTTTCCAATTTTTACTATAAATATCCAAATCTATATACCTCAATCTGACCATCCCCACCCCTCCCCTACTTTCTTAGGGGAACTCCATCATATATAGGATCTCTGTACGAAATATAACTCAGCTCGTGGAAATTGTTGCGTACTAATATTGGTTTAGATTATATGAAAGAATTTTCGCTTAGCCATCCTTTTTCTTGTTGAGTTAGACATTAGCCGCATATAACTTTTTACCAGTTTTTAGTTCAGTTATACATATTTAATGAGCTATGTTATTTATAAGATGCCAGAACCCCATCCCCTTGACACGGATTTTTTCTTGAAGTGGCAGAGAATACCCCCTTATAGCTCTGTACCTATTGTTAATATTCCACCACGAATATTTCTGGAGATATGATCTATGAAAAATACCATTTGTATCGGAGGTGCCACGCCCTCTTTGGCGTCACCCATATATTTCCTTAAGGCGTTCGAGATAAATCTCACTTACCTTCTAACCCATTTTCACTATTCTTCCATCGACACTTCCAGAGATATGCAGTACGAAAAATCCCAGCTAAATGTCACGCCCTCTTCTCCCTGATACCGCATCCGGATTGTGAATCTAGACATTTCTCGAACCCACTTGAATAAATAAAAAAAAATGGTATCAAACTCGGTCCAGGCAGGATTGCAGTCATAACCGGATAAGATTTGTATTTATGTATAAATATAGGATGAGGTGCTAACTCTAGATGGTAACTCCACTAAGACAATATTTTTGGTAATATACGACGCAAATTACATTCGTTGGATCCCATTTTTGGAATATCTCACTTAATTTAAAAAAAATCAAATATAGGTCAATTTTGGAAAGAAGGTTTAGAGGCAACACTTATATAAAAAGGCTTAATTTCTTCCAGATAACCTGTTAGTAAAAGTTCTTAGAAATATATCGAATTTTTCGAGATAGGGGCTGATGTACAAATAAATAAATATAATAGGATAAGGTGGCAACTCTAGAAAATAAGTGAGGTAATTTTCTATAGCGTGAGAATTTGACTTCACAAGAGCTTTCGTAATGGATCTATAAGAAAAGCTATGGCGGTTGTCTCTAAAATTTTCCTGTTCTATTCAAAAACTTTCAATAATTAATTAAATTTTTAAAAACAAAAATAAAATAATACTAATTTTCATAAAAATTATTATTCTTGGCCTTGAGCACATTTATAGTCACGTATAGTTTAGAAATCGAATGGCGTTATTTCTTTCGTTTATTTTATTTGCGCTGCACTCTCTTGTAATTCGCAACCAGCTTATGAGATATTTCGAAGATAGAGTTTATGTTTTGTAATCAATAATCGGGGGGGTTTTCACAGCGAAAATGAGGAAGCCGATCCCGCGCATTGCCTCAGAGTCAATAGTGCTCGCCACAAATTAATACATACAAGGTGTAACAGGTGAACCGCACCCCCCCGTTCTATATAGAACAAATCACTTAAATAAAAATACTAATACATTACTCAAAGGTTGTCCCCTATGCAACCCCTCGTTCTACTCTCTAAAAAAATAATAAAATGATATACAAACATTAACTTAAAAAAAACTACTCGCCCTCCATAAAACTTAGGCAATGCTCTAGAAAGTTCTCCATAACTAAATGATGACATTACCTCAGATAAGGCCATGATGCATCGAAGTAAAGCTCAATGCCTCCGCTCGCTAAGAGGCCCTCTTATTATAAATAAGTATTTCAAAGGTACTTTTAAAATAAGTCGCTTTCGAATTGAGGCGAACAAGGTAGCAATTGAACTCTCAATTTGGTAATTCAATTGCTCGCTGTGAATGGAACTCAATTACTGGACATACAAAATTTATAAAACTAACTTTTAGGTGACGAACAGTTTTCACTTCACTTCTCTAATTTCAATATCTAAAGAACATTCGTTTCCTTGAAAATAGATAAGCGTGCAGGTAAGTTCATGTGCTTGTAAGCGGCAGCTAATTTGCTTTACCTTCCAAGATGGCCAAGCGATGAAAGGCCAAGTACGAAAAAAAAGAAACAAAAGAAAGTGAAAGAAGTTCCTTGAGTGAAATAATCTCAAACCCTCAGCAGGTGGATGCTAGCGTTACATCAATTCACAGAAGTGGGAAAAGCGCAGCATAGGCAGGACTAGCCCCAGTTTAATATGCGTTGCTAAGCAAATTACCTAAGTGACTGCCTAAATAATGTTATGCAACACTGGTTGAGCTTACAGCTCATAGCTCTTTTGCTGCCACTTCACTGCGTTTGTTGCTGTTGTTGTTTTCGGCCTTGTCAGCGGACAGCTTTTGAAAATTTAATTATATCCTTAGGGTAATAAATGTTTCATGCACACTTAAAATGTATGTGTGTGTGTAAGGGAATTAAACTGTTTGGTGTTTTGATTTTTGTGTTGGTCGTTTTTTAATCACCCAATTTTTTCTTACAGTTCTTTGCACCAAACGAAACGTTTTTATAAACTAATCGGTTCTAAAGTGGTTTAATCAGAGCAGTCTTCATCATTTATAAACTCAAAGGAATGTCACGAAAAATTAATGTCTGTCCTTGGCAAGTGCATAAGAATGCGGGAACTATTTACAAGGTGGAGCAAACAGAATAAAACCGAAACCATTTCATATTTCTATACCGAAATCTAATCGTATACTAGTACAATTTGAAGCTGCTTGTTGAAACCCGAAATCTGAACCATAGCATTTTTGCAAATTGAAACCAACCGCATTTCACATTTGAACCCCGAAAAATTAACGATAGTATTTCCAAACCAAAACTGAAAGATTAATTTCAAAAAAAAAAACGATTGAGTTTGAAACCAATTAGGTTTTGAAAACTAGAACCAAACTATTTTTATTTTCGAAAAAGGACCCGTTTCAAATGGCTTTATTTTTGAAATCCAGAATCGTAACTGTTTTATTTCTGAAAACCGAAAGCGAAATATTTATGTTTTTGGAAACGGAATTCGAAACATTTTAATTTTTTAAAACTAAACCGAGTCATATATAAAAAGCAAAATTGAAGCTGCTTAAGTTTTCAAAAATAATATCAAATTTGTTTCACGGAAATTGAAACCTATTTATTTTTGATAACTAAAACGAAAATTTTGTACTTTTGAAAACCGAGAAATGAACTGTTTCATATTAGAAAACCAAAATCGAAATCGGTCGATGTTATGTTTTACGAAACTGTTTAATTTTTATACCTATTAGTGCTACGCACACAATGCATATTAACTTTAGTAGCCTAAAGTTGGTATGTGCCCGCGTAAACGGATCGAGATAGATATTGACTCATGTATATCAAAATGTTCAGGTGGAAAAAAGAAGTTGATTAAGCCATGTCCGTCCATCCGTCCGTCTGCTAACATGATAACTTGAGTTAATTTTGAGGTATTTTAATGAAATTTGGCACTCATCCCAGAGCGCTATTTAAAACGGGCGAAATCGGATGATAGCCATTCCCACTTTTTATATATAGAATATTTTCGAAAATACCAAAAATGTGATTATTAAATACATAATACACTTTTAAGGATAAAATGTGGTGTGTGCATTAACTTTAAGGCAGAAAATAAATTTTTGAAGAAATTTTTTAAAATGGGCGTGGTGCCGCCCTCTTTTGATTAAGTCAAAATTAGAAATAATAAGAATCGTAAATCAAAAACCGTTCAAGATATCGAAACGAAATTTAGCACACATATTTATATTAATACAAGGCATGTTCCGGAAAAAATGGGCGAAATCGGTTAAGAACCACGCCCACTTTTATACGAAAGATTTTGAAAAGGTTTATAGATATATTTAATAGGCAATAACTTTGCGTACAATAACTTAACATCATTTATATTTCGCTTTCGTAGTGTTCGTGCACGAAGAAAGTCGAGAAATATAAATTTTCGAGAATGGGCGTGGCCCCACCCAAAAATTTGTAAAAAGGCGTGCCGCCGCCCACTTTTCAGCATACAAATTTCGTTATTTTCAAAGGCGATTGCTCGTAGTTTGAACTAGATATTTGAATACAAATCGGTCAGCTGCTTTTCAATAGTATATAGTATACTCCTGCGAAAAATTAAGCAAATCGGATAGCACACAAGTAAAATATCCGGTCAAGGTGCTAATACCCTAATGCAATAGGGAAGTTATATATCTTTTTTGATTTTCATACCTTTAATGAACATGAAATGTTTGTAAGTATGAGAAGAAGAGATAGGCCCATTAATAAGTAAACTGAAATAATAAGGACGATGAGCTGAGTCAATTTAGCCATGCCCGTTTCTCCGTCCGTCTCTCCGTCCGTCTGTCTGTCTGTCCGTCTGTCTATTTGAACGAAAATTTTTCAAACATAAAATGTGAATGCATTGGTATTTTGAAAAAATGTGGTAAGCAGTTGTTGGTAGCGAAGCTATTTATATACAAATAAATTAATGGCGGCCGCCGTGGTATGGCGGTAGTCTTGGCGGCCTAACACACCGAAGGTCCAAGGTTCGAGTCCTGGAACAGGTAACATCAAAAGTGGTTTGAAATTTTTTTCAACCGGGGTCGCCCCTGGTTTGGCAAACTCTCCTAGTGTCTTTCTGCTATGGGAAGCTCGGCGCAAAAATCTCTTAGGAGGTTTATGATTCTATACCTGTTGTATATCACGCCACACATATATATTTTTTTAAATTAATTTACCACACAAAACTCATAACAGAAATATTTTTATTGAAAACCATCGCCTGGCTTTGTAATACGAACTGCAAAGTATTAAAATAGACTTGCGTAAATTGGTATGCCATAACAGATCACTACTAGGTATATAATGTTCGGTCCTATTACTATTTTATATTTGAGAACCGGCTCAAAATCAAATAAAATTTTTTTTTTAAGCCGGAGTCCAAAACATTATTCAAATCGAAACCGTTTCTTATTTAAAATCATACCAGTTTAATATTTCAAACCTGAAATCGTTACTATAGGTATTTATTTTTGAAAACAGAGATCAAAACGCCATAATTTTTGAAAATGGATACCGAAACCGTAACGATAATCGTTATAAACTGCATTATTTTTAAAATCGGAACAAAAATATTACACTCACAATCAGATGGCTTTGTACCAAGATTCCTTAGAACCATAGAAGAACACCTAAAGTAAGTAATGAATAATAATAACTTTGTCGGTTTTTGGGCTTTTATATTTTGAACCACCCTGTACGTGCCATTTTGCGTCCTCCTTACGTTCAACCAAATTGGCTACCTATGTATGTATATAATTAAGCTATTTGTGGTTGTAAATTATGCAGATGCCACTTTGACTAATTCACGGCTACCTTCTGCACGATTTTCTTTGCATTTTTTCTTTGACGATTTCTACATTTTAATTTGCGACAAACAATTTTAACGGGCAGTGATTTTGATTTTTCGCCTACAAACTTTTCACTTCACCAAGAGGCATTCTATATAATTTCGTTTATTTTATACCCATCTGCACCAGTTTTGGGGTAAACAAAATCAGGCTCTTTGCCCTTAAACATTAGCCCTGTTCATAGAGCTATAAATGCATGTTCCATATTAAAGGTCTGACCAATAAAAATCCTGCCTGTGGGGATAAATATATAAGCACCTCGCAATTTTCCGAGAGTAAGTTTAAAATAAAAAAAAAAACATGTATAAGGCAGGGATGCTCTAGTCCTATTTCGTTTCGTCACTTCACAAAAATAAACTTAACGAAATAATTTCGTTTCGTTAATTTACAAAATAAAATTATCAAAATAATTTCGGTTCGGTAATTCACAAAACTAAATTCTGAAAACGTTACCGATAAAGTTGCAACGAAATAAACAAAAAAAAATATCTCAATTAAACTGTGCTGGCAATACCTTCAAGAGACGCATGCACAGCTCACGGTTAAATCAAATCAATTTGTGCAAATACCCTGCAGTCAATTCTGCTGTTGTTGTTTATGACAGCGGCAACGTTGCAGTCGCTTAAACTGGTATGAATAAGCCCACAAAATTCTAGTGAATAAACTGTTATGTTTACTAACCAGTTTGACAGTTAACTGCAGGGTATATTCTGGATTTTTGAGCATTGAAAAATGACCATGGGAATTATATTCTGCAAATAAGTAGATTATATAGTTATTTATATTATTTAAAAGTTAGAATTTAATGAAAAACTTACCCAAACTCACGCATTCCAAAATCGAATGTTTACTTTTCTTTCGTATGTTAAGTTTGTATGTATGTCATTCGGCCGACTGTTCATGACGGCATTGCCAGCAGAATAACAACATAAAGTTTAGTGTTTTAACGTTAATCAACGAAATATTATTTTGAAACTTGCTTGACCGACTGTTACCGATTTGGAATTACCAGCGCAACCTTCTGGGTCATGTCACTTCCTCAAGGAAGGAGAAGATGGGTGATGAGAGGTGAGAGGTATCATATCCGTAGATCAACCATCGAGTTGCACGTACTACTTTTGTGCATTTTAGTCGCCTGTTACGACCCGTATGCCTACCTGGGGCATATTCTAAACCCCTATCCCGCAGGGGAAAGGACTGCAGGCTCATGATGGGCGTAATTGCAGGGCACTGCTTTTGGCATCGCATGCGTATAAATTAGGTCCCGTCGTGGACACGAGATGCAGAAAGTGCGGGCTGCAGGAGAAGACAGTTGAGCATGTTTTGTGCTCCTGCCCTGCTTTCGCTAGATTAAGTTTCCGACTCTAAGGAGCTCCACAACTATTAGATCTCGAAGCAGCAAGTAGGATTGGACCTAGAAAGCTTCTAGTTTTTTCCAAGGGGACGGAGCTATTTCTTAACGTGAATCTGGGTTCTTGATAGGGTTTTCTTTTCTGGTGATAACCACATCTACATTTTCCATAACGATGTGTGGTGAAGGGCCGCAGCTGGGTATATCGTGGTTTGTTTCAGCCGAACTTAGACTCCCTTATTTGGTTTTTTTTTCTTCTGCCAGAGACAAGTGCAAGTAATTCATTTACGCGCATACACTTCTTCGGTTTCTTTGACTTTACAGCTGCCAAGTTTGCATCTGCTGCTTCTTCTTCTCCGCTATTTATTTTTACTTTTTTGCTTGCACGCTTAGAAAACTTTTCACAAACTGTCAGTGTAAATTTTTGCTTTGTAAAAAAGTTTGTCAGAAAGTTTTTTTTTCGCTATTTCTTTCATTTCATTTGAGTTTCTTTTTTAACTTTTTCCTCGTACTTTTGCTTTTTGCTCGACAAATTGAATTCTTACAAGGTTTTTATTTGTTGGAATATGCGCTTATAGGTGCTTGTTCGGGTGTGTGTGTGCCTGTGGGTGTGTGCGTGAGCGCCTGTAATCCGGCAATTAGAATCCTAAGTTCTTGTTATTGGTTTGTTTGGCGCTGTGGCGATGCGTCATTGGTTTTTGCTTTGGTGACAAAACTTTGACGTAAATCATCCGCTTGTCCAGTCAAAGCACAAAAACCCATGGGATTGAGATAGGAACAATAAAAAAATAACCTGGTTAAAAGGCAAGAGCGCAGTGCAGCTAAGAAATTCAAAAAATCTACTAAAACTTTTTAAACTGATTTGATTCAAGCGAATTATTTGAGTGAATTATTTGAATACTTGAGCTAGTTCATTTGCATTTTTGCTGCGACTTTTTTACAGTTCATTTCACGCTTTAAGCCAAAATTTGCATTGGATTGTGGGAGCTTAAGTCAAGCGCGCGATTATATTCCGAAACAAAAACTACAAAATTGAATTCAATTATCATTTGAGTTTTATAAAACTTCTGAAGAATGTACATATACTCTAGCAAGGGAAGAGAGTCATTATAATTTAAAAGTTTTGCATTAAAAACCATTCGCTTAAGTCACAGCTCAACTATTCTCTCGGCTTCGTGTTGAACAAAAGTTTGCATTATGCTGAAGTCTTGGGAAGTAGTAGCTGTAGACCCATTAAAGTTGGAATTTTTGGAAAGTATGTAGTTTTCGCTTTCCGTTAATGTATAAGCCTTGAAAATGCGAAAATTGTACATGTAGTGCTAATTTGCTTTATGGCTATATCTCAATTTTCAAAAAGTAAAGTTTGAGGGGTCTAGCAGGTCTCTGTAACAAGTTATTGAGCAAAATGCAAAAAGTAAGTTTCAAAGTACCACTTTACTTTAATATATATCTTATTTTATTTACTCGACAGGTTTTAGAGCCATCGACCAATATATGGACCAGCGTAACCCAAAGTACAATATGGGTATCAAAAGAAATTTGCTAATAAATGCTGCGGTGTGATTAAATTCCATATCTCAACTGGTTTCGGAGATATAATGATTAAAATCGAACTCAGTTTATTATAACTTAACTAAACATTCTAGAAAAAGTTCCAAAATGATCCCGAAAATGTTCTAAAATGACCCCGAATTTTAATTTACTAATCCAACCTTCTGCGAATATTCCACGCAAAATATGCATTCGTTTCAGAGGATGACTAACAAAAAGAACGTTCCTACATTGATTCGCGAATGCATTCGTGGAGGTTCCTAGTAACATATGTATTCGTTTTAGAAGGTGAACGAGAAGAAGAACGTTTTAACTTTGACTTGCAAATGCATAAGCGATTGATTCGCGGATGCATTCGCGAACGTGAACGACATCGATTTTTTATGCGTTCTTTTTCGCAAATGCGAACGATGCAGATTTTTTTTGCGTTGTAACGTCAAAAACACTCCCCGAAGGTTTTAAGGAGTGCTGTCGAACGGACAGTCATTGGCCGGATATGAATCCGGTACGCTCCGGTACTCCCTTGCGGTACTGCTCGACTGTCGTGGTAGCGATTTGGTATGACCAGTGTAACCTTCTAGGTAATAAGAGGTGAGAGGCATCATATCCGTAAATCAACCATCGAGTTGCACGTCATTACCTTTGTGCATATTAGTCGCCTCTTACGACCGGTGTGCCTACCTCGGGCATATTCTAAGCCCCTAACCCGCAGGAAGGGTTGAACATTTTTTTTCATTGTTAAGGTTCGCGAATACGAGCGAACGAGAGTGATTATAAGTTCTGAGACGCAACGAAGCGTTTCCGGGTTTTCTAATAAATTGTTAAAGTTACTCAAGTGTCAATTAATATTTTTGAGCAAACAGTAATTAGTATCAGATTAATCAAAACTTGTTTAGTCAACTGATTCTGTTAATCAAAAAATGTATTAACCAAAATTTGGCAATTTCCCCCGTGCATTTTCGTTATATATTACGATGTGTTTTTAGTTTAAAGTTGAGTTATTAATCGATTAATAGTACTTACATATGTAACTCAATATTATATATCTTTTTCTAAACTTGAGATTTATATGATTTAGTTCATATCACAAAATAAACTGAAATATTTCCTGATATTTTTTAGTAAATAAGGCCCGTGGGCGCTATTGTACTGACCCTCCCGAGTACAGTTTTTCGAAATTTCTGGTTCGTTGCCACACTTCTGGGCCACTCTGCATTATCGACCCTGATTTCACGGACAGTTTGCTCGCGCATTTAACGCTCCTGGCACCATCTTCCACGTTTAAAGAAGTTGTGTTCAGCATCCTCTTCGTCCTCATCGCCATGTACTCAATTCGGGTAGTTTGACCTTTTCCATTATACATATATATAGCTGTGTTCAATATAATAGTAGTGAAATTAAAATGGATATAAATAAATAAATAATTGGCGCGATATAGACCTTTTGAGGAGATTAAGGAAGAGCTTCTCTTCCAATTTGAGGTCTGCTGCTTTTATTTTTTTTCTACAAATTGGCGGGACCTACAGTTTCTCGCCGATTCCGAACGGCATCTGCAAAGCAGAAGAATTTTTACTGAGAAGCCTTCCATGGCAGATAAATGGATACCGTTTGACGAAATAGGAAGAAGCTGATTTTCATTTAAAATATAGCGAATTCCATAACAGAAACCACAAAAAAACAAATTTCAAAGTTTACACAAAGTTCAGGAAAGTTAAACTTTAAAAAATGGCTATAAAAATCTTCAAATGCTTTGGCAGAGTTTCTAGAAATTTTTTGAGTACGCAGTCTTGTAGATCAATAAATTTTAGTACAACATTGTTCAAGATTGAAATCGCTCAAAAAATTCTCTGAGTTTTCAGAATTTTTTTCGTCAATAGTGTTGAGTGATTTCTTCCATACAACGCATGAAAAAAAATTAATTTTGTATTGAAAAAATACCCAACATCTTTGACAAAAAAAATTGTAAAAATTCAAGGGAAATTTTGAGGTACTTTCAACTTGTACATTGTGACGCTAAAATTAAACGAGCTATAAGACTGCGCACACAAAAATTTCCTAAAAATTCTGCCCAAAAATATTTAAATTTTGATGTATATTTTTAAAAGTTTAATTCACTTTCCTGAACTTCGTGTCAACTTTGAAATTTCTGTTGTGGAATTTGCTATATTTTAAAAGAAAAATCTTAAAAATACTGCTTCTTTATATTTCGTCGGATATCCAATCTAATTTCACTACTATTATATTGAACATAACTGTAAGTAATTTTTAGAGTGCTAGTTATAGAAAATCCGTATAACGCAGTAGTTAACAATGCCACAAATGTTTGGTACTATCTTTTTATTTTAAATTTTCTATTGATTCTGATTGCGATTTTACCCAAATCGGTACCATAGGTCCCTTAAATTGATTTTCTCTAAGTTTGGCCATAAAATAAAATACGACAGTAAGTGTTATACGAAAAAGAATTTTCACTTCTACTATTTATTTTTTTTTGTAATATAACAAACAATATTGAGGCTTGGTATGGTGTTAGTCTGCTGGCCTACCATATCGAAGAACCCATCTTGAGCTCCAGGTACAAAAAAAAATATTTTGCGAAAGTTCTCAAAAAAAAAGGAGTCGCGCCTCGGCAGTGTTCGGAAAATCTCCGAGTTATTTTTACCGTAAAATACTTTTTAGAAAAATGTTTCTCAGAAGCAGCACATCACAAATTATTGTAGGGATGCGGAACATAAGTTTCACTTCTGTTTGCAGTTTTTTCTCTATTTCTATCTCGTCATTGCATATTCTGTCAGCCAGCTACATAACCAATATATCACTTTTAATCGAGCTACATGAAAGTATGTTTCGCATAAGTTTATATGTAAATATATAATTATGCAACTTGAGAACACTTAGTAGCCCCTATTGGCATTTGCTACTTTTTCAAACTTTTATCATTTGATTAACTCTGTTCGTGCAGAATTTATTAATAAGGTAAAAATTTGGATATTAAAATTTAATCGAACATAAAAGTTGTCAACTTAGACTGTGTATGAAATGTAGCCAAAGCCCAATAAGCAAAGAGAGGAGAGAATCGAAGGTATGTGCACCTCTAGAGGGAGCAGAAGAAAGAAAAACTTGAAGCAGAAAAAGTGAACCAAAAAAAAAAACCTGGTAATCTGAAGGTTGGCCGGGGACGACAATTTGGCTCACTGCAAATTATATGAGACAATTTAACTTTATTAACCACCCGCTTGCGCTGTCAATATAAAATCAAATGTCCTGAAGGCTAAAATGAAAAAAAAAATGTGCCAAGCAGCACACATAGGGTGCTGTAGGAACGTACACAAAAAAAAAAAACCAGTAAGGAAAGGGCTGTCTTCGACTGTGCGGAAGACTTTATACCTTTCGTGAATACGCATCACGGTTTTAAGTGTCCGATCCTTACTCACAATTAGTAAAAAGTCTGCAAAACTGATCATTTGAAGATACATAGCGCAAACCCCATTTATCGGAACAATCGATTGTATGGGAGCTATATGTTATGTTGGTCCGATATGGGTGATTTTCACTACACACTTTACATATATAATAGGTACAAAACCTGCGAAAATTTACGTGCCTAGCTTTTTAATTGAAAAATTTATAGCCCAAAACCCATTTATCGAAATTATCGATTGTATGGGAGCTATGCGTTGTATTGCTTCGATCTTGCTGGTTCCGACAGATGATTAATCTTATGCAAAATGGCGACTCCATACCAAATTTCATCAAGATATCTCAAAAACTGAGTGACTAGTTTGCGTACGAACAGACAGACGGACATGGCTAAATCGGCTCAGCTCATCGCCCTGATCATTTCGGTATACTTATTTGTGGGTCTATATCTTCTTCTTCTCATACTTACAAACATCGGACCAAAGTTATAATACCATTTCATGTTCATGAAAGGTATAAAAAACGCGAATATTAAAAGGAGGGTACATGGTAGGCTAAACTCAATGAATGCCACCAACTTTGTATCCATGGCTATGTGCGATGTGGTCTATTTGATTGAATTATTCAGCAACTTTGCAAAGAATTTGTTTCTAGTTTAGCTTCTACTTTATTTGTGGCATTTTCTTTTTTATTACTTTGTTCTTCTTTTGGGCTGGGGGGCGCTTGAGTTGAGCTCACACCTTGTAACATGCCACTTAAAATTAAAGAAGCCCACTTTGCCACATAATTTCACCGCAACTTGTGAGCAAAGTTGATGATTGTCGCACAAAGTGTTTGACATATTGTTGGCACGTTTGTTGGTGGAGTGAAAAAAAGGAGGAACGTAACTTTTTGCGCTAGTAGCCATAGCAAGCAGTGTTCGTACTTTTAACACTAAAGTGGTGGTTCATATAAAAACACCCTCACACAAAATTTGAAAATGTACCACATTTTTTCACCGCAGTGGAGATTCTACCACTAAAGCATAGAATTCCACCACTTTTATTTTGGAAATATTCGAAAGAAATGTTAGCTGCGTCGCGATTATTTGTGATGAAAAATAATAAGCTAGATGTGCGCTTTTACAAGACTCGCAATAATTTTGAGCATCAAGGATAACTTGCCCTTTTGCACCTGCTGGCGTATAGACCCAGAAGTACAACAACAACTATCGACAAGTAAACACATTCTTTTCAAACCAATACTCTCCTACGGAAGCCACCACAAAACTACCCATGAAAAGGTGGGGCCACGTACAACATGCTCACTTTGATGCCAAAAGGGCACTTCTTATAACTTTAGCCAGATTATATATCTGATTCGATTGCGTAACTGGACATGGTTCAGAAACTCACTGTCGGTTGATTGACTCCAATATACTCAAGGAATGAGTAGCCGAAATTTTAGCTGCCTTATAAGATATTAATTCTTTAGCCCGGGTATAAACAAACCTCTGACTCGCTTCTCTGGCAGGGTCGAAGATGTACTTCCCATTATACTTAACCTAAAACTATACAACAACCACACCTAGCAAAGAAGACCATTGCATTCTGAAAGTGTAATACACCTTTACTGGGCTATATTGCTATAAAGAAAGAAAATGTTTGGGTAGATGTTATTCTCGACGGTCTCGCTCATACGGATTAAGAAAAACACATGGCGACTGAGCTCGTAAGTTAACGTACGTACAACCAATTAGGTTCTTCCTAACAAAAACTCAAAGCTAACTGAACTTATTTATTGACCATCGAATGAAAGATAAGACCTTAAGCCGAATTACTGGAAAGTTATCGTCTTGTTGGTCTGCAACAAGAAATGGGATCCACGCTTGTGCAGAGCGGTTTTAGAGGATATATAGAAAGAGAGAAAGGGAAATGACGAATATCTTGTGAAAGGGGTGATAGTTGCTTTTGGGATGTCCTAGGAAGTAAACAGCTTCAACAGGGTTGGACCATTACGAGTTTGATGTTAAAAAGGTCTCGCATACACCTGCTATGTTGGAATTTAGCCTTGGCAAGTCCGAGTTTAATATAATCCAGACCGAACTTGAGCTAAAAAGGAATCGCATCCCCTCGAAGTTCGCGTTCTGATGCAACAACGTTAAATAGTCTTCCCTTTATGACTGCCTTAACTCTTCGGGAGTTGGAAAAATGAACTTAGGATATTAAAACTGCGAACCAGTCTCCAAAAAGGCCGTCTTAGAGCTATACAGTTGGCATCGCGTCATGTATAGCATATAAAATACACACTGCAGCATCGGATATCGGTAATCCATACTCCACAACTAGACTTACCCCTAAGCTATCCGATATGGAATCATGTGATTACTAGCCAAAGCTAGGATAAATTAGAACTGTTCGAAAGAGAACCCTTTGAATTGTCAAGTAAGGCGGGCCACGATTTCCAATGCTAGCGTCTTTTAAAAGTGGACAGTTTAGAGAAGTCCTTGCGTGCATAGTTAGAGGTAGTACTTTCGTCGTTTAGCTGTAGTTTAATTCTGAGCTAGTCGCACTTTTGACAGTGATTTTACTGAGAGCAATTTTCGATGAAACTGCTGAGCGCATGGCCGGTTGTTCGTTTGGCTTGTGTCTTTCTTGTTCGTTCGAAAATATTGTACATATATGTTGGCAAAATCTACCACTCTCACCTCAAATCCACCAAAATTATTTTCAGCTTTACCACTTATTAAACTCTTCTAGTTCGAACACTGTTGACAAGGTGAAGCGCAATGAGTTTACCAAACACCAGAGCGAAAATATGTGTCTACAGTTATGCTGGGCGGTTAGGGAAGGTGACCCCACCATCGCGGAAGTTTCCTTCCACCTTTCTTTGGTGTTTTTTTTTTTGCCAGCAGTCGTGACAAACTTTCCTGCTTATAGTAAGCGGGTTTGCTGTGTTTTTTCTTGTTTCTGGCAATTATTTTTTAGCGCGCTTTGCCATTGCCAGGATACGGCCAATTTCGATTTTTTCTTTCATTTCTATATGACTTTTGTTATAACTTTTTTTCTGCTCTCCGTTTTTGCTCTTTATCGAATTGTTTGTGCTTGTTCTTCAGCATTCATTTTCATTTTAAAATAATAAATAGTCTTGAAATTCTTTTGTGTCACAAAATGTTCATCGTTGCGGCTTCCTAAGCTCAAACATACTTTTAGGCGTCATTTAATAATCAGAGTCAGGGGAATGTTCACGAGCTCTCTGTGGCTTGGGTGATGTATTATAAAGTTATATAAAAATTTCGTGTGATATGCTGACAACCGATTTGTGGCTGCCACCAATTATGGCACCAACTGTCAAGTAGCGCGGTTATGAAAATATGCCAGTAGGCAGTAGGGAGCACTTTGACAAATTCTAGGCAGGTGTAAATGTTAAAATGAAAGATTGAAAAATTCAGAGTGATTTTGGAATGGTTTGATTATATTTCTAAATAATTGAAAGAATTTATAAGGCGATTTATATGAGTATTTCACCTCTGAACTGGCTCAAATTAAAGCAAAGTTTGAGGTACTGGACTATTGAAATATCACTGGCTAAAACAAAATATATATTTAATTTCCTTCGACTCATGCATATAAAATGTAGTTAACGCCTAGGCCCAGCTTTCGGGAGTTTCTAGGTAGCAAGACATAAGCCCAAGTGGCATAACCTCAAATAAAAAAGTTAGGATTATGTCACCTTGAACTAAAAAATCTCAACAAAAAAATGATTCCCATGATTTTGTTGGAAGGAGGTTATTTGCTTGATCGCTATTGGATCGGATTAGAAATTATAATTACCAAATCTTTTCACTTGTAGTGATGTCTCCTTTTCCAAATGGATATTGTAGGAACAGTGCCTTAAAGAAAACGGAAGAGATTAAAAGTGAGCTGCCAAACAGCGTCAACCTATATATTCCAATCCGGCGGTACACTGGTAAGTAGACTAGTGACTTAGCCTGATCTTCATTTACTTCGGTAAAAATATACTGCAAGTTCGTTCATTGGTTTTAAGGCTGCAGTTTAACCTAGGCCATATCTTACGAGTAACCACTAGCTCGGATTAATGGTCTCCCGCCTGGATCTACATCAGCAGAATTTCCAGAAGACCTGTTAAATAATGGTTACCAATTGTAATGATAACCGGTGTCTAAGCTTTATGGAGGGTGAGTAGTTTTTTAAGTTAATTTATTGTATATTATTTTATTATTTGTTCAGAGAGTTGAACGGGGGTTGCGGAGTACATGTTGCATAGGGGGACAACCTTTGAGTAATATTATTTGTCTTTATTATAATTATTTGTTCTATATTGAAAGGGGGCGGCGCACCTGTTTCACCTTGTATGTATTAATTGGTGGCGAGCACTATTGTCTCTGAGGGATTGCCCGGGATTGGCTTCCTCATTTTCGTTCTGAAAAACCCCTATTTGGGATTGAAAAGCATAAACTATATCTTTGTAATGTTTCATAAGCTGATTGCGAATCGCATGCAATGCAAATGAAATAAACGAAAGAAATGACTACAGCTTATGTCGCTTGAACAACCGGTTTGATTAATTATTTTCTTGAGAGTCCATTTAATGATTGATCAACTTTACTTTACATTTTTTATGATTATTTTCCAACTTAATAAAAAAAATAATAAAAAAAAATCATGATTTTTTACAACTGTTAAACAGATCAGAAAAAATAAAAAATTACAAAAAAGTAGTTTTGATTACTTTTGATTATTTTAAATTTTTATTTATTTTTTATTTTTATTTTTGATTGTTTTTAATTTTTTCAGTATTGTTGTAAAGGCACATAAATATACACATCAACAATAATAAATGACAAAATAAAAAATAAAAAATAATCAAACGTGATCAAAACAACTTTTTTTTTATTATTTTAAATATTTTTTTGTAATCGTAATCGATAATAATTGCCTTTTCTTGAAAAACAATTAAAATAATCATTACAAATTAAAATACCCGTCAAATAATTTGATTACTAATCGCTTATCAAATTTAGCAGGTCTGGTTTCTAGGATTCTCTCTATCTTAAAATTTATACCACATCCAACGTGGACGGTTCTTTACTTCCTTCAGTTTCTACACAGACGTAATTTGAATACAAGCAATAGTAAGTAGTGTGCTGTTTGAACCGCATGCAAAATAAGCGCCATCGGGCATTCCCAGATGAAACTCCGCTGAGTAGTTAGATGGTATTGTTGAACTCACCTCTTTACGTTTCACTTATCTTAGCAGAGTAGGTAATATGTTTGCCTTCTATGACTCAGATCGTAGATTAGAAGACTTATAAACTTAGTGTACTCCAGGAAAGGTTTTTGCACACCAGGCCGATCTTCGCCAGTTAAGATAAACATTGAAGTCTCTCCAGTGCTTAGGGTTCGTAGAATATGCACGCTGTAAAGTACAGTTGATTGACGCGTTGAAACTAATCACTCATACGGAAGGTGCCAGAACAACAGCGACCCGGTTTCATGGCATCAAAAAGCTGCACTGCACTAAATCTTCGGTGTGTTGCAGGTGATATATCGGAGCGATGTTAAGGATGAGTATCATAAGATTTAACTAAGGGCTATGCGAGATTAATGCAGATGTGAACTAAGCACAACACAGAGTACAAACTGCATTCGCTCGTCCAAGAAAATATTTTTATCGTTGTTGGCGCGTATTCATTCCAGTTTTGCTGATATTTGGGCTGATTATGAAAGTTGTCTGTACTATACTGACTCAGAAGATCGAATTCCATGATACTTCACACCGAAGTGCACTTGGTTTTCGCTATTAGCCCTTTTTGTTGTTGTAGTAAGCTCAAAACCATTCACCAAGGTTTGTGGAGTTTTACAATATGCACAGTCCTTTGTGGGAATGATACCAGAACGCTCTGGTACTAGCAACCTTCTACTAGCCCGACTGCCTAGGGAATGAGTTGTTTGTCCACTTCCATCATTCTGGTGGCTTCTTAGAATAGTCATATCTTATCGGATGCATATTGTAAGCCAATCACCAGCTGGTGAAGTTATAAGTCGGTATTGAAATGAAGATTTCAGCATATAAATATTTCCACGCGTGTCCACCGTTTTTTGTGGCTTTCAATGAACTTTTGTGCGATTAAAATAAAGAAGAAGAAAGGCGGCTTTGTTTGCTTAGCACCTTTGTTTCTAGAGCACTCATCATTGACTTAAGGACTCACATATCCTTTGACGAGCACACAATGCATTCAACTCTTACACGTGCGCTTAGCAATAGGCTCATAAGTATATGTGTGTGTGTGCGCTCATCAGTGTGTACTTGTGTGAAAGCTTTCACAGCTTCTTTACACATTCTCAACAACCGAAGCAAAGTGTTAAATTACTGTTTTCCTCTTTTATTTTTTTATTTTTTGTGTAGGGTGCGGGGTGTCGGATGTGAGTGTGGCTTGTCCATTGTTTTCAACACATCATTCGCACAACAAGCGCACTTAGCATTTGCCACTGACAATTGTGTTGTGTGCACGCGTATTTAGCCCAAAGACCGAAGACGACGGCTTGTGAGCAAACAGACAAGCAGAGCAACAGATGTCCTTATGATTGTACTTATGGTGGCGAAAGCAGGTCGCATTTCATTGCAACAACAACAAACAAACAATGCATGAATTTTATTTTGTTTATATTTATTTTCCACTTGGCTAGTTGGTCTGTCTGTTCGCCGACTGTGGATAGCTAGCACCAGCTACAGAATGGCAATCTACAGGAAAAGCTGTTGGACAGACATACTAGCCAAAGCAATAAATTTTTTGTTGCACAATTTTCTACAACTCAACAAGTGGGTAATCGTATTCACTTTTTGCGCTGACTTTTATGCAGAGCTCCGGGATAACTCGAAATCGATTAAAAAGTTGTCGAAGTAATTGTTATAAAAGAGTAAATACATTTTGCTTATAAATTCAGGCAATCTGCGAGCCACCAATATAAAATCCTCAATCCCCTTATGGAAGCAAATGTGCAATGTAATCGCACATTGGAGCTTATATCTCACTGAACTCACAACAGCAATGTACACGGGCAAAGGAAGACTTCTTTAAAGGGAAAAGAAAGGCTGGGTTTAAACTCAGGTTTTGAGAGCGCTAAATGATCTCCCTACAAAGCTTACATGGCTTCGCGTTGACCAATAAAACATGGCGCAAGCGATGGTACTCTCCTAGCCAAATGAGGCTTTAGACTAGGCAAGTCTCTGTTGTCTGATATCCTTAACCAGATGCCACTTCCAAATAAATCTAACCTGTTCCCCTTACACGTATCTGGGGGAACCAAGAAAGCCAATACCGAGGGGCCTTAGCCTAGTTAGACATGAAGTGAAGCTATGCATGAAGGTTCAACCTCGCCTTCTTTTATGAAACTGGTCCCACTACAAGGAGCTTGCATCGGTCTAATATCAGTATTACCTTGTTTGGTCGACCAGTTCCCATTCCATGAATAGATGTGTTGACTAAGTACGAAAGAGTACAACTACTAGAGAACAGCTCCTGGCTCGTTGTCCATTTTTTCTAAAGCACTCTAAAGTTGAAAAGTGCAAACCCAAATTTTCCACATCCCAGCACATCCGGTTCAGAAGTACCCAATCTGAGCAAAAGATTTGCACCAGAGTTTACCATATTATTTCTATAACGCGGGCGACATGATGATTCTTGCTCTGAGATTGTTTGAAACAATGGATAGGGTTCAGATATTCCCGGTCCAACCTCGATCAGTAAATTTTTCAGCTCAGAGCCTAAACAGCCACTGGGCTGTCAGAGTAAATATTAGATTCTCTAACCATAGCACTACATAGCATTTTATCTACGGTATCCTCATTTTTGGCACCTACCGCTGAGAAGACAACTGAATCAGCAGACAGCTGGAACTTATGTGAAGCATACCTATTAAATTTGATTAGTGATTAGTAATCAATTAAATAGACGGCTTTTTAAATTATAATGATTATTTCAACTGTTTTTCAAGAAAAGGCACTTTTTAATTGATTACCATAAGAAAAAATCAAAAACAAAATTAAATCCAAAAAAAACTAAAAAAATTCAAAAATAATCAAAAAACGCTGATTAGATTACTTTTGATGATTTTTGACCATTTTTTTAATTTTTTTTAAATTATTTTTAATTTTTTTCAGTATTCTGATGTGTATACTGTGAGTATCAAAAAAAAGTAAACACCACTTTTATTTGCATTCATACCTTTTTTGCGAATCTAGTTAAAGATAAAATTAAAAGTTATTAATACTTAGATTACAAGGGTGATTTATAAGAGTTTAAATACACACAAACAATAAACAAAAGTAAATCACCTTTGGAAATAATTCACCTTTTTCTTAAAAACTGAGGAATTTACGCGTCAAAAAAAGTAAACGCTGGCAGCATTCCTACTTTTAATTCGGGGAAGCACAAATTAATAATTAGTAACTGTGCTTATAAAAACGAGAGAATATTGAAAAAAGGTTTGTCAACAGTTTTGCTTTGTTTACCATCGAAGAAAGTGCAAGGACATCAAATCTTAAGAATGGGCAAACAGACCACTAACGAGACGCGTAAAATCATTTTAGATTTACACAATAAAAATAAATCTTTGCGCACAATAAAAAAAATTATAGATAAATACGCTAAACATCATACCGTTGCAAATTTACCACGAGCAGGACGACCAAGGCGGCTAACTGAAACGGAGGTGCGGGCAATAGTTCGAGAAAAGCAATCCAAGTTCGAGTGCAGGTAAAATGTCGAAAAATATATCAGAGACTTCGGAAAAATCCGTAAGTGCCAGTACAGTTTGGAGAGTACTTCATCAAAATGGTCTACATGGCAGAGTTCCACGTAAGAAGCCCTACATATCCAAAGTGAATCGGCAGAAGCGTATGGCTTATGCAAAAAAGTATGAATACAAGACTGTTGACTTCTGGAATAATGTTTTATTTACCGACGAAAGTAAATTTGAAATATTTGGAGCAAAAAAGCCCCCAAAAATATGGCGAGCGAAGAATGAAGCTTTTCTTGAAAAGTGTGTTACAAACACCGTGAAACACGGCGGCGGATCAGTAATGGTCTGGGGATGTATGGCGGCATCAGGGGTTGGAGAATTGGTTTTTATTGAGTCTACAATGAATAAAATGGATTATTTAAAGATTTTGAAGGAGAATGTTACGCCTAGCGTTGCAAAACCGGGACTGCCAGGAAACTGGATTTTCCAGCAAGACAACGATCCCAAACATACTTCTAAAGTTGTAAGAGAATGGTTGCTGTACCGAACGCCTAAGACTCTTGATCACCCACCGCAGTCCCCTGACCTTAATCCAATCGAGCATCTGTGGGACCATCTTGACCGAAAAATTAGACAGCGGCCTATTTCCAACAAGAACGACCTTACAAGAGCGCTAGTGGAAGAATGGGGCAAAATCTCTCCCGATGTAACCAAAACGCTTGTGGAATCCATGCCTAGAAGATTGAATGAGGTGCGTTAGGCAACAGGTGGACAAACTAAATATTAAAAATAATTTCCCGGTGCGTTTATGCACCAACTTTTTGGATAATTTGAATGTGTTTACTTTTTTTTGACGCGTGAAATCCTTACTTTTTTAATATTACGTGAATTATTTTGAATTGTGTTTTACTTTTGTTTAATGTTTCTGTACAGTTAAACTCTTATTATATATGCCTTGTAATCTGCGATAAATAAATTTTATTCTTATTGACAATTAGACTGCAATAAAAGCATAGATGTAACTAAAAATGGTGTATACTTTTTTTTGACGCTCACAGTATTTATGTGATACTAAATACAACAATACTGAAAAAATCAAAAATATTCACATAATATTCAAAAAAACATCAAAAAATAGGAAAAAATAATAAAAGAGTAATCAAAACCACTTTTTTTGATTATTTTTGAATTTTTTTGAGTTTTTTTTTGGATTTTTTTTTAATTAATGGGAAAATAATCATTAAAAATGGGAAGTGATGGTAATCAATCATTAAATGGATTCTCAAGAAAATATCCAATCAAACGGGAATCATTACTAGTAATCATTATTAAAGAGGTCTGATGTGCAGCTTCCAACAGCAAGAAGGGAAAAGCTCCGACTGGGTTGGAAAAAGGAGGAGCCTGGGCCCTTACTCTGTAGTTCTATTCGAGAGAAATTTTTTTCGCTTTCGAGTGATTCGTACTCTGTAAGAAATTTTCGAGTAGAACGCATTCGCTGTTCGAGTTCCATTCTGTTCCCTTCGGATTTGATTTATCCCCCTTTCGATTGTAGAAAATTTGGTACTCACTATTTCGAAAGCATATGGTTGAAAGTTAGAAAATTCTATTCGACAAGAATTTAGCGAACGGAAATAAAGGGTGTTTTTTTAGGGGTATAGAACTTCGAATTGAAATAAAACACAAGAAATGATTTCGGGCATGTGGCCGCCGCGGCTGGCTCGAATAAAGCCAATTCTACAGGTCCAATTTTCAACCACTTTTTCGAGCATATGGGGCCGTATGTCGGCAATAACGCCACGAATGTTGGCTTCCAATTCCCCTAACGTTTCTGGTTTGTTGGTGTAGACGAGCGACTTCACATATCCCCAAAGAAAATAATCCAATGGTGTCAAATCACACGACCTTGGTGGCCAATTGACAGGTCCATTCCGCGAAATTATGCGCTCATCGAATGTTTCCTTCAATAAATCGATTGTGACGTGCGCTGTGTGGCATGTAGCGCCGTCTTGTTGGAACCACAACTCATCCACATTCATGCCATCCAATTTGGGAACAAAATAGTCGGTTATCATGGCTCTATACCGGTCTCCATTAACGGTAGCTGCCTCTCCAGCATTATTGCGGAAGAAGTATGGCCCAATGACTCCACCAGCCCATAGAGCACACCAAACAGTCAGTTTTTGTGGATGTAATGGCGTTTCAAGGGTCTCATGTGGATTCTCTTCACTCCAAATGCGGCAATTTTGCTTGTTGACGTAGCCATTCAACCAAAAATGAGCCTCATCACTGAACAAAATTTTGCGATGAAAATCAGCATCGAAATCAATCTCATTTTCGGCCCATACACCAAAATCACGACGCATTGCATGGTCTCGCGGCTTTAATTCTTGCACAAGCTGGATCTTGTAAGGTCGCAAGCCAAGATCTTTGCGCAAAATCTTCCATAAAGTTGATGGACAAAGCTCCAATTGCTGTGCACGGTGGCGAATCGATGCATTCGGGTCCTCTTCAACACTTTGCTCTACAGCGGCAATTGTTTCTTCGGTTCGCACTGTTCGACGTCTCTGCGGATGCGTATTATCACATAGAGTAAACGTAGTGCGAAAACGATCCATGGTTAACCGAATTAATTGCTCTGATGGACGATTATGTCGACCATAAAATGGACGGAGCTCACGGTAAACTTCGCGAACTGAACCATTATTTTCGAAATAAATTTGCACGATTTGCAAGCGTTGTTCTTTTGTCGACCTGTTCATGATGAAATGGCAAACAAATTGAACATAAATGACATTAGAGTTGCCAGATTTGACCACAAAATGCCAGTTTTATCTCTATTCGAAAAACAAACCTGTAAAAAAAACACCCTGTACATAAAATTTATTTTCTTTTTTTCTTCAAGAAATCATTTTTATCGCAGAAAGAAGAATTCTAGCTACAAAAATGGAAAAATTCTTCAACAAAAGTTTTTTAGTATTCTTATATTTAAAAAAATTAAATTTCATTACATAAAAATAAAATAAAAAAATTTAAATTAGGTGTGAAAGCACATACGTTCGAAACTGCGACCAGACGCATGGTAGTCGAGATTCTTATCACCTGCGCTACGTCGACATGTCAAGCTGCGCTGCCTAATACTGCACTTAAGATTTTTGCAATGTCTTTTTGTATTTTGCTTTGCGTTTGAAATTTGTGAAACAGTGATGCCTACTATTATGGAAAATTTTCTAAAGGAAATTCTAACGAACTACAGAGTGCCTATGTGTATTAGAATCGCTTTTTGCTTTCGAGTAGAACAGCCTTTCGAATATAACTACAGAGTAAGGGCCCTGTATTTTGTGTTTTTCTAGGTTAGTTTGGAGCAATGCTTGTATACCACTTAAAAGCTCTTATACATACAAACATACAATCGCATAAAATACAAATACAAATAGATTTTACGTTGCATTTACTCATAAATCCTTAAGCACTTTAGGCAGCTTCCAGCCATAAACTGACACAATGCGGAGCTCGCTACCAACGTACTTTTCCCTGCGTCCGTCTTGTGCTCTATGGAGTTTCCAAGTTTCACTCGTTTCGTTTCATCTTCACTTCAACACTTGCCACATTCGCACTTCCAAACCCACTGAAGTCATTGTTATCCACTGCTCATTGTCTCGACAATTTGCTATCCTGTCATGGAAGTGCCACTTTAATATTGTAATTCCCTCTACTGGTGTTTATATATTCCCATCTCACATTCTTAAGCAAAACAGACTTCACCGCTATTAAGTGGGCGTTATTGTGGTTTTTAATGTAACTTCTGCCTTCCTGTGCTGATTAACGTTTTTACTTCATCATGCCGCTGTTGATGTTGTGGTTGCTACTGTTGTAGTTTTTGCCTAGCATTGACACTAGCAACAAGTGCGATTGTTAGGTGTTCCCATGCGTTGATTATGGAAGCAAAAAAAACAGGGGTGGAACTTTTTTTTTTTATATCTAACTTTTAGTTAGTTTCAAAACCGAGCCAGTTTGATTTGGAACTAAACCGTTGTTTGTACCTAAGCAGAGTTTTTTTAGAAATCGCTCACTTCTTAGTCCGTATGGAGTGTTGAGCTCAGTTCCTAGTTACTGAATTATTCCTCTAGACCTCTAGCCAGAGTGGGTAAAAGTGACGCATCATTCCGAATCTGTGGAAATAACTGAAAGAGAAAAGTTTCATTAGAGCCTAAATTTGAAACTTTAATGGAAATTTAATGAAAATGGTTTGGCAAGATGCAAACGAAAAATTCAAAATCGAAATAGGTGATTGAAAGGCTAAGAAAAAGGTTTGAACAATTTCTGATCAATTTCTGAAAGGTTTGAAATTTAAGTCCAAATTTTTTAAGGTGTAAGGTTTTGACGGAGGAGTGGAAGATCACTACAAAATAAGGGACCATTGACTATTATGATAGCCAATAACTCTACTCCAAATTGTCGTTGTATGAAGAAATGGTAAAAAGGTATTTAATATTTGAATATGGGCGTGGCATCCACTCTTTTTTGAACAAACTTCTTTTAAAGATTCAGAAGATAAGAGTCGACGTGTCATACCAACATTTAGTACAGCTGTGTAAAAGTGGTCGTGGTAAATTGCTAAATTCTTGTGGAGTTATGACCTATAGAGGTTTCAAACTTTTTCTACTACCATGCAATCTTATAAATAATAAAAATGAATGTGTGTCGGTGTGTCTGGCGTCAAAAGTACTTAACCGATCTTTTTAATTTGCCTCCCTGTACTAATCGCTTGAAACTTATTAACCTCTTACCCTTGGTAGTCGTAGAGAAATGCTCGGAACAATATTTATGATTAAATTATTAAACGGGTAGGTCTCTAGCCCATTTTTGTTGGGAAAAGTAAACTTTAACATTCCTTTTCGGCCATGAAGACATTTTAAACCAATATTTTTGAAACAGTGTAGCACTAATTTTGAATTAAATGAGCCTTTCCGATGTTTGTGTGACAATTATAATACTCACTCCAGTACATTTGATACTTCTGACTCGCTTTTTAGCATTAAAAAATCGATACTATCCTCGCTTAACCCATAGCAACTTAATGAATTTACTCTTTACAATTTAACTTATTCTTTCTTCTCTTAATACAAGGTGGCGCAAAAGTAAGCTTCCGATGTTCAGCATATCGGTTGTGGCACGTGCAGTGTGTGCTGTTGCACCGTCTTGTTGGAACCACATGTTTTCCAATCCCAATTAATCAAGTTGCGGCAAAAAGAACTCGTTGATCATTGCTCTGTAGCGCTCACCCTTCACAGTAACCGTTTGGCCCCGACCGATTATTGGTCAAATAAATAGTCAGCAATATTCCGCGTTCTGGAGCAGTGTAGCGTAACATTGTTTATTAACATGTATTTCGCATGTGTTTACTACACAAATGTCAAAACAGAACTGACTTTAGGGGCCAATCGCAAAATTTATAGCATTTTCTGATAGGAGGATTACTTTTGCGCCACCCTGTACATTATTTATAAGTTTTAATTTCTTGTGTTACTTAGCTGATGAGTTTCCATTTGTAGCTGAGCAGTTTTAGATCTCGACACTTAACAAACGCCTCCCCTTCAACGACTCGGCAATATATATATATATATATGTATAAAAAACCGTGCGTTATGCGGGATGCAATGGGACAACCAAGTTAATAAATCTAGCGAATTTCATCATTGTAGATGCTTTTATTATTGAATTAACCCATTTTATATGTTTTTCGAAATTTTCGATATCGAAAAAAGGGGCGTGGTTATAGTTCGATTCCGCCCATTTCAAATAGCAACCTACCTTGGGCGGAAAGCAACCTGTGTGACAAATTTCATTCAAATATCTCAACGACGGACGGCCAGACGGACGGACGGACGGACATGTCTTAATGGAAAGCATAAAACGAAAAAAAAACTTCTATTGTTCCAAAAGAATGTCAAAGAGAGTACTCTTTTATTCATTGCTAGCGGCGATCTCTCTTCAAGTTCTACTGGGAAATACTTAAAAAAATGTACAAATAGGAGTTTAGCTGACAAAAACCAGTGCTCTGATAACCTTATGGTATACAGAACTTGCCAAAATTTCTCTGAACAAGCCTAGCAGCTTCCGTAATGGATCTATTCGAAAAGCTAAGGTGGTTGTCTCTAAATTTTCCCTCTCTATTCTAATGAAAGCTTTTTTTAACTAATTAAAAAATAATTATTGAAAACATATAATCAAGAAGAAAAAAAAAATAATTCTTCATTTATGGCCATAAATATTTATAAAAAAATTTATTCCAAAGAACAAAACCTCTGAAACGAAAGAAGTTGGCATGATTGAAACTTTGCAAAAAGAATAGTGAAGTTAAAGCAAATTTCACAGAGTTAATCAGGGTTTATTTGGGCTTGGTATTTCCTGCAAATTCCAATTTTCCTCCTTTGTCATAGAATGTGATTATTTCTTAGCTTATATATACACTTCCATAAAAATAGTTGAAGGCGTTTCCAGTACTTGTAGCTATTAAACTACTAAAAATTAAGTGAATTTCTGAGAAATATTTCATTGTACTCCGCATACTAGTATGGATTGTATGTTTTCTGACTACGATGATTTCAACCAGAAAATTATAGTTGGATACTAGTATGTTTACTGACTAGTTTGATATCTCACTGCAGAGTAATTCGTTGAGAATATACTAATAATTTTCCACTTGGATGAATACACAGTCTATGAAAATTATGATTGCCGCTTCATTTTCAGAAATGTAAAAAGACGAAGCAAGTGAAATAAGTGTTCTGGGGCAGCCAATGCACGAAGAATGCGCAATAAAGCGATTTTGGTTGGTTTCAATTGTGGCACTTGTTCTGTGGTCGGTAAATTGATGGTGGACGATGAAGTGCTCAGCTTAAGTGTTATTAAATTGATAGCAATTGAAACGTATTCACATAGAACCAAACAACTTGCTCTAGTAGTTTAGCACTGCAGCCTTACACATCAGTTACTATTGCATTATCTTTACCATTTATGTTTGGAGCTTGTTGATGCGAGTTTGTAGGTATTTAAGTTATCCGTTTTATGGTTGTGAGCGGTAATTTCCGTTATAATTGATTAACTGAATATTGCGAGACTTTTTGATGTGGAAATAAATGGGCAAATTATGATTTTGTTAATTGCTTCTGATATCTGATTTTGTTTTGCCGGTAATTAAAACCAGCGAGGAAGCCTATGATCGATTGGAACTGAACCTTATATACAAAGTAGTGAATTAATACTGCATCCCACCAACGGCAATTCTATACAAATAATTTAAAGTCCCACTTTCCCAAGCTGTATATATTCAATAAAAATAATTATTTTGGGTGATTTGGTGTGACTATTTTTATATAAATAGCTAGTTAGTTATTTCAAAAGTATTTTTTTTCGTGGCCCTATCTTATATTCGTTTACCAAGGACAAAGGATATTCAATAAAAATAATTATTTTGGGTGATTTGGTGTGACTATTTTTATATAAATAGCTAGTTAGTTATTTCAAAAGTATTTTTTTTCGTTGCCCTATCTTATATTCGTTTACCAAGGACAAAGGCTATGAGAAAAAATTATAGTAAAAGTAATGGCAACACTGTTGTTTTCATAACCTTGATGAGCCATCAACCTAGATGGAGTGGGCCAAGCCCATATCCATAAAAAATATATATTATTATTCAAATAAATGTATCTATAGTTATTTTTAGCAGAAATATTGTCTATTATATCTGTCTAGAGTATAATTTACAAATATTTTATATAAAAGTGGGCGCGGTCCCTAACCGATTTCGTTAAATTTTTCTTGCACATTTCTTGTAATAAAGGTAATCGGTTTAACGTTCCGTTATGATGTCTTAAAAGGTTTTTATCTATGATAAAAAACATTTGTAAATTTTACTTAATCAAACGTGGGCGGTGTACCACCCATTTAGAACAAAAATTATTGGAATGCCACCATTTCAACTAACACACCAAATTTAATCATTAGATATATCACTTTTTTGTATTTTCCGGAATATTCTATACATAAAAGGTGGTTGATAATTTCAAAAGCGATGGGAGATGAGTACGAAGTCAATAAAATATCTCAAAATTTCGCTCAAGTTATCGTATTTACAGACGGACGGGTATTGGCTTAATCAAATTCCCTCTTCAATATACCTTGCGTGCTACTAGGTTTAGGAAAAACGGCATTAAAGCTTAGCTAATTATGTTTAGAAGAGACTCTCTCTTACGGGTTTACCTGCTGGATGGCGCTTTTCTGAAGTTTTGCTGATATGTTTTGCTTGGGGGTCATATCGTTCCAGGACAAAAATCTTCATACAACTATTTGCAACTATCTAAATTAGGCCAAAGTACCCCGTAATAGGTTTCCCATATAAAGTGCTTTTACTTTCGTTATTTCAGATATCGGGAAAATTATGGACTCGAGTAAGAGTAAAAGGTGGTATCGAGTATCATCGTCGGTCGATTCAGCGGATTGCTCGGTTAATTGATTTTGTGCTCACTGGAGAAACAAGTTTTTAGTTCTATGGGCTCATTTTAGTAGGTGTTCTTGCTAACAGTTTTGTGGGCTAGTTCAATATACTCCTTTCGCAGAGTCTTCTTTTCATAAACGCCTAGATGAAAAAAGGGAGCCCAACTGACGTGACTGCAAGGAGCAAATGCGAACTGCAAATTAGGCTAAGGAGTGTAGGTTGCATCATAAGGGCAAAGTGTTGCAGAAATAATTGAGACCTGTTAACCGTCATACAGAGTGTACTTAAGCTATGGGGGGAATACTTTTATCGTTGCTAAATAGCGAAGTCTTTGCTTAAGCCACCGCTCAAATCGCTTGGAAATGACAGTATCATAGCTTATACACCTGAACTTCAAGATGGAAATATAACTAAATTGTAAAAAGTAGCTGATCTCTAAAGAGAGTGATCCGCGATTAATACCTTTCGTGTACTTTGGGCTACAATTGATTCCAACTATTCCGTTATAGGCATAGTTGTAATAAGTCGATTTTAGTTTCTGTAGCCTACTTTTAGGTGTTGAGAGTAAACTTGTCCGTACTCGTTGGGGAACAAAGGCAATCTGTCCGACACTACCCTTTTGGGCATGAAAGGGACCAATTAGTCTCGTCATAGGAGATGCTCAAACAAAAGGGAGCACTCCAACCTATACAAAGAGATCGAAACTGGCATTGGTCGCATGCTCCATTGCGACTCATCCCAGATTCATCCTAGATAATCGCTTTTTTTGCAGGGTATGTTCAGCTCCAGCCATACAAATGATGATGGTGCTATTGGTTTTAGTTATATTGTTCAAAAAACTAAGAGTAGCTGCAAAAGAAAGCGATCTTCTTAGGTAAACGCCAGAACTTTGGTGTGGATATTTTAAGAGTTATTACAAAATAAAATTTAAGCTCCTCATTTCAAATGTAAAGTCATCATCTGGTTTGTCCCTCATGCCGCAAATGACAACCCTCCAAAGTAATACATGTAGAAACTGCCTTTTATCTAGGACTTTCGTTAGAAGCGACTGATAACACTTTCGGTAATAGACGTGCCGATTAGGCAGGGTCAAGCACTGCCAACATAAGAACAAAGACTTTGTAAGTGCACCTTCAACGCTAATTCTACCATCGATCAAATCGTAGAGATAACGTGGTAAACCTGTGGCATATCCATCCAAGTTTCGGTAACACCTATGGCTCCATCACAATTCAGAATGACCTCTGGAAACTTTCTTCAGATTTCTAAGAAAGGTTGTTATAGTAATAGAGCTTAACCGTAACGACAATAGTTCGCTAATGATTCGGCTTAACCCGATGTTCCCAATTGACGCCAGTTATCACACAGAAGGTATGTCTATCTAGCTTTGTTTAGTGACGGCCAAAATATTCTAAGCGATTATATGAAACTAAGGTTGCATAATCGATACGATAAGGTCTAATGCTCCTAGTTCGTAGCTTTATCTACAACATTATATTTAATTATTCACTTAAAAAATTGCTACATCTCATTGAGTCATAGAAAAATCTGTCACACTCCATCAAACTCCTATAAAGCGAGTTTGCAAATTGGTCTTTGAGTCGAAGATGTATACGCCAGATAATCCAAAGAGCGACACATTGCTTAACGGCCAATTGAAAAGTCAATTTTATACAACAAATGGGCAGTTAAGTAGGCCCAAAGGCGACCGAAGTGTGAATGGGCAGCATTTAAATTATTCATTAATGCGACCGCCACTTGCCACTATCGAGCGGAAGCGAATAAGAAAACGTAGAGATAAATGGTAAGGTGGAGGGAATGTGGGGTAAATACTAGATATCTGTTAAATTATTCACAATTTGTTGGCGGCGATAAAACTGACTTAGCAGAAAGTGACAAAATAAAGAAGAAAAATCTCCATATTAATGTCTTCACGCGCTAAATAATTGTTTAATCGAATGTTTTGAATGGATTGAGGGGAAATTAAGATGATAAGTATGTATATTAGAGTGATACTTAAATGTGGGGATACAATAATTATACCGAATTTTAGCAGCCGTAACAACGAGTTAATAATTTAATAACTAGAAGACATCACATGTGAGTTTAGAATTGAGGGCTGTTTCAAAAAATTTAAGTAAATTTTTTTGTAACCTAATGCCGAAAAGCGATAGAAGTTTAGACAAGGATATGAGTTATAAATTTTAATCCCGATTTGAAGACAGTAAAGGCTTTTCTCACGCCACTCGAAGTTTTAGAGTATCGTATAATAAAAATATTTTTTGTTTTTATCTCATACTTTGACTTTTGATTCCTGTACTATATGTCCTAAACGTATTCAATCCGGATCAAATTTGAAATGTGATCTCTTTTTTTTTTTTAAATTAAATAGTGTTCATCCGTCCCACAAGTTTCAAGTCAGCTTAAAATTTTACAATTTATGTCCAGCTCGTATGCTAGAACTATCTCGCTAGTTCAAACCCATTTCAAAAAGAGTTAAAAGGAAGTTCAATTTGAAGTTTCAAATACAATGAAAATGCTTGAGTCACTACAAGCCTATTACTAGTTTTTAAACTGATAAAGATTTAGTTCAGATCGAACTAGTTCCTATATGCCACTTAAGCTCTGGTCTAGGTTCAGACATTTCATTCACAACTTATTAAATTCTTTAGACGTTTCCATTTGCCACCTTTGACAGCTTAAGTACAGTTTTGGCTCTTTTGGAGTGTAAGGGAATTTTATGTGTCAATTTTGACAGCTTAAGTACAGTTTCACAGCTTAAGTACAGTTTTGGCTCTTTTGGAGTGAAAGGGAAGTTTATGTGTCAATTGACACACAAATTTTGCTAAGTAGGATTTTATTGTGTGTAGTAGAATTTAAAATTAAAAGCCGGATAGATAGGTGAAACCGTAACTTGAACCTTTTGAAACTACTTCATTTTACACCACCAAAACCACTTTGTTTTTTAAAATAGTAGCCCAGTCATTTGAATTGTTGGTATACAAAATAAACAAAACCGAAGAGCATAGTCGCAACGTTAAAAATATACAGAAGAAACTAAGTTCCATCTTGAGCAATTATAAATACCACCCGGTGGCTGTGCTTGCACAATATTATGGTAAACTGAATAGAAATAGTAGTTTAGCTGACCGGAAATTAGCGTTCTGATAGCCTAATGATAAGCAGAGCGTGCCAAAATTTCTCTAATGAAGAAGCCTTACAGCTTCCGAAATTGATCTATAAGAAAAACTATGGCGGTTGTCTCCAAATTTTCCTTTTTTTCTAATGAAAACTTATGACAATTAATTAAAAAAATAATTATTAAAAAAAGCAATAATAATTAAGAAAGGATGACGATCAACGAATAGTCTATACGTTGTTTATTTAATTAAGAATTATGGAAAAAATTTCCGCTCCTTTCATTGCACTGAGGACTGCAACATCATGCCTCCTCATTCCGACAGACATTATCTTACATAGTGAGGCAATAGCGTTTAATTTGTTCATTCTATGTTTTTTGATATAATTAAATTTTATAGCAAACATTGTGAAGATGATGGAGCTGGAGTTTGCTGTATGCACATGAATAAAGCCATAAAGCTTTTTAACGGAACACAAACCAAAAAGTTGACTGAAAGCTTTGAAAGCATGCAAAGCTACTTTGAACTTATGTGCAGCGCAGATTTGGGTTTAGTTGAACAGTGGAATATGAGCACGAAGGAGTTCGTGAAAAAAACACATCTGCAATGAATGAATATGTGCGCACAATAAGCATACACCTGATTTTGCTTGTTGCAGGGAAGCTGTTATGTTGCATGCCTTAAAAATTAGTAATATAAAGTATAAATAATATTCCAAAACACATATATATTATAAAAGAAGTTGGCGTACATAAATTGGTATGGAACAAAATGCACAAGTCATCAAGAAAAAGAAAATTGGAAAAAATTAGCAAAATGTTTTACGAACTTAACCAAAGAAAACTTTGAAATTTTTATGAAAATTAGTCGAGTTAACAATAATTTGGCATGAAAAATATGTTAGTGGAAATGGCAAAAAAAATTTATGAGCGCAGACCTATGCTGCCTAGGTATATAAAGAAAGCCCGATATAGCAAAAATGAAAGCGAAACAGCACAGTCACTTAATAACTGTTTTATTGACAGATACGGCGAAAACATCCATAGTTGTGACAATAGATTATATATAAAAGGGCTGCTGTAAAAAATTATTTCGGTTTTGCCCTCCATATATATCAGAATATGTCGTAACATGCTTCACAGTTGTAGGAAGAAAGTTTAATACTTGAACAAACACGTTGCTATCCATGAGCTTTCTTTACTTCCAGTGCACTCGTCCCAAACAAAGCATTTGCAATTGTTTTTATGTCCTTCAAAAATAGTCAAATTATACACATTTAGTTCCCTTCGATAGTAAATCTGGTTATCACTGCTAAAAGGTATTGAGAGAATTGCTTGCATGGCGAAAGAAATCGTTCTAAACGTTGATCCTTGGTCATCCCTTGATCTTCGTTTGTCGGATGCTTTCATATCCATTCCTTTCTTAATGGATCTTTATTGGTGGAATTTGTGTTTACGTTGCATACTGTGCATTGATATTTTTTCGGTTTATAAAAGTAGTAATGGCTTAAGTTGTTATTAAAAATTGTTCTATATACAAATTTGCTTACGTATTGCGTATGTAAGTTCGTAAAGTCTGTACATTATGGATAAATTAAGATCACAATTTAAATAAACTTTATTTGAATCTTTCCTACAGCAATGCGACTCTAGTACAGAAAACGATTCAATCTGTTTTTTAACAAATGCTACGCTTTCGTCTGGAGTCGCATTAAAAGGCCGAAATCTGATTCTTTTGTCATAATAAACATATAGCCCTTCAACCCCAACATTCTACATTACAGATTGAAAAAGTTGGCGGCTTATGGAAAATGTACTGCAAAAGAAGTTTAAGCCCACTCGTTTTTTCTCACCTAGCTTATCACGTAAATATAGTACCCTGGACATCGAATGATATTTTTGAAATGGAAAATTCTTTTGCCTGCGAACTGGGACGTTCTGAGTCAAGTAACTTATATACGTTTTTTGTTTTTCCGAGTTTCCTAGATCCTGATATTCCTTACACAATTTCTGTTGAAATTCGTAGTTGAAACTTCCGTTAAATTCATACCTGATTCATAGGAAAGATTTTAACGTCGTGGCAAAGAGCTTCTTTACTTTAAACTTTAAACTCACCACAATGGTCGCATTTCTGTTTAAGCGACTGTTTTTGATAGTTGGGCATAAATGGTTTTGTTCATACTATTCTTATAATGCAGTTAGTAGTTTTTCTTAAACCAAAAATGGGCTTCAAAAGTTAAAAGATATCGAACTTTTTTGATCGATGTTTTACCACAGAATTTGGTTTCTATTCCATTACTACTGTGAAACATATGCCGGAATAAAGTTGCTCATACGCAGCGTTGGTCAAATAATGTTTTTGCGATTTCCTAATAAAGCCAAACGAGTTAGTCGAAGGATAAATTATATTGTTCCGTGATTGTTGGGATCTACTAGTTTTTATCTGTTTCAACCAACTCAGAACCAAGGCGACGTATTAGCAGCACAACTGTTCACAAGTCAGTGCTTTTGTCGCCATTTTCGCTTTTGTTTAGCTAACACGTCTCCTTCGCCGTATGTGCAGCGTCAACAAACAACTGTTGATGCGCTTAAGTTACAACACATACATAGAGAGATACTTACGTATAAACTTAAGTATTGCATGAATAAATGTAATTCACGTTTTTATTTTTCATTTCAATTCACCCCAGCAATATGACCGAATGTCAATTTAATGCAATTCGCACAATGCTCAGTTGGATGCCGGTTATTGGAGTTTATGCATTGGACACCGACGCAAGTATAAATAAAGTAAAACGCGTCTGGGTTTGTAGCTGGCGATTTGCATAATTTTATGTTGAAGTCATAAAATGTTGCAAGGAGTTACTGTGGCGCAGAGTGACCAGATTGGGCGATTTAAAGTTATGGGCATTTTGTTGCTTTCAAGTACAATTGCATGCCATTATGTGTAAACTCACGTATCGGGAGATGCCATAGTTGGGTTATGGAAACAGCTCGAACTCGAGTTTTGACATTGAACCAATTGGTTGCGTGGCAACCTCCGATTTTTTGCTAATTTTAATTTTTTTTACATACCAGAAAACTCGGCAACGTTTCGCTGCGTCTCAGAATTTATAATATACCGACTTTAATGATTATATCTCCAAAAGCAGTTACGATATGTATCTTAATCACATCGCTTATTACAACAATTGTTAGCAACTTTCATTTGATATCCATATTGTACTAACATATTTTGGGTCACTGGTCCATATATTGGTCGCTAACGCCCAAACCGATCGAGTTAATGAAATAGAAGGTATCTTAAACTCTAAGTTAGACATCTAGTAACGCAACGGTGAAAGATACATTCAATTCTATTTAGCAGTTTTTGAGTGAAAAGCGTCCAAACACACAGTCGGACAGCGCACTCCCGGAGCAGAATGAAATTTCTAGAGAAAGCCTGTTGCGGGAGCCTCTTGAAGCTTAGTGCTAGGCGGGGTAGCTTTTAAAATTGTTTAACCTAACGGCATGGATATAGCAGTTCCAGAGTTCCAGATCCCACGGGTGGCTTACACTACGGATTCTGATTAAAGTTCGGGCTGTTTAGCATCGAACTTATAACGGATGTCAATGAGTAGGAAATACCTGCTTTTGGCGGCAGTTATGAGGTTCACATACCAATCCTAAGAGCAATTTAAAATTCTGACATCCGCAACGATGTCCTAGGATCTCTTGAAATTATTATTTGTTACGCATTAGCAAGAAGCTTAGAAACAGAAGACTTTGTCACCAAATCGGGAAGCGTAAAAACCGTCCAAAGGTTGCCGAGAGTGATTTTTATACCTTTCATGAACCTGAAATGGTATTATAACTTTGGTTCGATGTTTGTAAGTATGTGAAGCAGTAGAGACAGATAGGCGATGAGCTGAGTCGATTTAGCCATGCCCGTCTGTCTGTCTGTTTGAACGCAAACTAGTCCCTTAGTTTTAGAGACATCTGGCTGAAATTTGTTACGGTTCCGCCATTTTGTAATATATTAATCATTTGCAATCGTGGGGTGGCTGTGGTGTTGCTGGCCTACCACGCCGAAAGTGTGAGGTTCGAGTCTTTGCACAGGTAACATCAAAAAGTGGTTTAAAAAAGTTTTTTCCCCTTCGGTAGGGGTTTGGCTCGGAGAGTGTAAGCGTATTTCTGCCCTGGATGGCTTCTCAGTAATAGGTGGCACTCGGCAAAAAATTGTAGGTCCCACCAATTCGTATCAGCACACCACAAATTGGTAGACAGGCTCGGCCTTAATATCCTCATAATTATATCGCGCCAATAACAACTTTTTTCGTATTGAATTGAATTGTTGCTTTCAAATCTTTAAAGTATCCATGACTAGACAGGAGCTCAAGGCCAAGAATAATAAGTTTTATGAAAATTACTATTGTTTTATAATTTTTTTAATATTTTAACTTTCTATTAAATTAAAAACTTTAATAATTTATTAAGAAACATAAAACAATAATAATTTTCATAAAAATTATTATTCTTGGCCTTAAGCTCATTTATAGTCATTGACATTTTTTTTAAATCAGTTGTCGGAATAAACAAGGTCGGACCAATATAACGCATAGCTCCCATACAATCGACAGTTCCGATAAATTGAGGTTGGACTACAACTCTTGTTTTATTTTTATTTTTTTAATTAATTATTAAAAGTTTGTTAATTGATTAGGGTAAGAAAAATGTTTAGAGATAACCGCCATACATTTTTAAGAACAAATAAAAATAAAAATTTTCATCGCACCCCGTACGTGGACCTAATTTCCTAAATGTGTGTTCAGACTTCAGGCTGCTCAATGGTCTTGGCAACAGCAGGGAGGTGTTTTTCATGGACAGTGGGGACCAACTTACCAAACAGTTGATCTAGTTTTTTAGAAAGGCGGATCGTTCTGGCCAACAGGCATTGCCAAGCACTCTTTCGGCCTTCACACATTCAGATTGGAGCCCAATTTCTGTGATTGAAACGGTTCATTTTGTTTCCTTTTCAGATAAAAATATCCGTTATGGTTTTTTGTTTGTTCCTCTCAGGTTTAGTATGAAAGTCAGGAATATTACTCACTTTAAGGTTCAACGTTCCTCCATTATTCAGCACGTAACTCTCGAGGTAATTTGGTCCACCCTATCATTACAGCCCAGCCATTCATTTGCATAAGTGTGTATCTGTGGTGGTGTAAAAAGGGATATACAAACGTGATTACGGAATCGAGCAGCTTAGCGCAACAAAACACAACAAAAACAAAAAACTACACAACAAAAAGACGACGATTTCATAGCGTAAAGTGGAGTAAAGGAAAACGGAAGAATTTTCATTCTTCTTGATTATGTTAATGCTGGCGTTGACGTTGTCATAGATGGATGCTACTCTCACACACAAAATTTGTATGTAGTTGTGTGTGTGTGGCTGGTCGTTTTTCGCTGACGGCGCTGCCAACTTTTTAGTAATTCTCTATTGCGATTCAGAAGTGAATGTATTTTTGCTTTGTCACCTTTTGAATCCTTTAAATCCTTTATCACACTTTTCATTTCTAAGTAAAAGGCCTTCTCAACGAGTTTAGCTTAATGTCAGCTGTTGTTGTGCTTTGTATGGCTGTGGTTGTGATAATGCCTACAACAACTAAGAAATAATCTTTAAGTAAAACACTGGGTAAAGTTTTGTTAGTTGATAAGTTAGTTTTCTCTGCTTCTTTTTTATAGGGTTATCTAACCGCCGGGGCGATTTTTACCGTCAAACGCAACTTCAGTCGTTTCTTCGTTACGTCAACTGACGCGAATTGGATACACCGCGCGATCGCAAATCGGTCCTTGCATTAAAGTGATGGTCTCCCCCTTCCTCGGCTCCCTCCACCGGGTGTCGATAAGAATATCTTCTAGGCTGGAGAATCGTCGTTCATTCCCACAACGTGGCCTAGCTAGCCGAGTTGCGTTAGTTGTCATAAATCTTTGCTCAACTAATGGGGAGAATGGTGAATGTTCCGAGGTAAGAATTTGTTTCACCTTTTGCACCCAGCAGCATGTTGATAACTGAAAAGTTACACAAATCTTGTATACTTAAGCTATAAGAGGGCGAAGAAAACTTTGAGACCCCTGGGAGCAAGGGTACATAGTAGTTATAATAAAATAGAAACAGGACCCAGAACTCTCCATCTGCGGCAAAAATGAAGGAGGGTGTTCAAAAGCAAAGTCTAACTACAGCCACAAGCGAAGAGAGAGGACTGTTCCAGAGACAGAAAGGCTTCCGGAACGGACACTCCAAAGTAAATGCCTAAGTAGAACTCATAGACGTAGTCTAGAAGGTCGAGAAAGCAAACTACCAAGAAGATCCAGACAGCAAAACCAATAGTACTGTTGGTCACGTAAAATGTTTAAAATGCCTCTAACTCCGCCAGGTAGGATAACATGTTTGACGTTTCAGAATGTTCCTTCAAGGTACCTACATATTTGTTTAATATACAAGCAGATTACTAAAGAGACCGCTATGTAATGTACTCAATTACGCAAGGCCAAAAAGGTCAGAAAATACTTTTCTTGTCGCTTTTTCAGATGACTTGGCTGTTGTGACAACAGCAAGACTCTGCGACCTGGCTTAGCTTAAACCAAACCAAGTGTTATGCAGTGTAAGCAACCCGATCACGGTGTCTAGCTGCTTGGAGATACGAAGCAACAGTGCTGCAGGAAGATAGACCACGGAGTTAATTTTCGAACTGGAACCATTGTTAAAGCGGCCTTAAGGTAAGGCTGACTTCTACATAACCTAGTTTTTAACGGTTATTACTGTGAATGCTTTCAGAGAATGGGCACTGCTGGAACCCCGAGCTGCCTTTACGTGGAGACATAGACGTTGTGCGCCACATCTTGGTGACTTATCCCCGGGATATGGTCAGAAGTTGCGCGAGAAAAATACTCTTGCCCATTGGTGTGAGAGCATCAAAAGAGCTCAAGTAGCGAATTCTGTCATAAAGTAATGCTAAATACGGTCCAATTTAGGACGGTCTAATTATGGAAGAAGACCACACTCGGAGTAGCGGGATTACGAGACCATCTAGTGATCAATGAAATGCTGTCCATAGGAAGTGAGTGAATGGTAAGAAGAGAAACTCTGGCCGGGGATAAAAATAATAGGCTATTCAAAAGACCACATTGTATTTGGTGGAATAAACCAGCACCGTAATATTGGAAAAAATGTTTTCAAAATGAGGGTAATTTTTCGGGCTTATCTGGAACTTACACAAGGGTAAAGAAGGAACGTTAGGGATCGTTAGTGCATCAGTTGATTATACAAGGGTAACCTCACGCTATTTTCTCAAACAAAATAACCGGCAATACTGAGACAGGAATGAGATAAATGTATACAAAGACAAAAATAATATGTGGTTCCAAATACATATATAAGAGCTATTACGTATCTCTAGATTACGCCTATGTAAATGCTGCCTTGTGGCGGAAATAAAATAGCCTCACCACAAAATTTCACACTTGTTGGGCCATATATCTGCACAGAGCCCATAAGCTTCCTTCTATTTTACTTATAATTTTTGACAAAATGACCTTTTATATTATTAGCAAGCATTGACTATGAACCGTAAATAAATGGAGTTGCAAATATAAAAGGACGTGCCATTGTACATAAATATGCAAGTTTGAGTAAATCCAAGTTTATGTTATATTATATAATATTATATGCTGTTATGTGTATAAAATTGTATGTATGTATCTTATATATATATATTTTTGTACCCTGCATAGAAGCTTACGCACTTAAACTAACCCAGGAAGAAATGTGTAAGCGATTATTAAAAAGAAGGAAGTTCTACGACAGCGCCAGTCTTAAGATATTTTAAAAAAACCTGGCTCAAACTCTAATTTATATCACCAACGTCTTGAGTTTTTAAAGGGGATAATAAAAAGGCTTGAGAACCCATATTACCGACCCCTTGAAAGAGGTAAGAATGTTACAATTTTCCTATAGGTTCACTGAATAAACCATTGGATCTTCTAAGCTTGACGAACGTCCAAAAAACCATCGTACAACGCAACATCGACATTTGTAGCCGAAAATACCTGAAGAAGCTGAAATATACTGTTTTTCCTAAACACATAATTTTACATTGATATCGCAGCATTTTTATTTAACCGGCTCGCTTAGCTGCGTCTCAGAACTAATAATAGACTTAGTCCGATTTTAATCATTATATCTCATGCCAGATAAGTTATGGAACTTATTCACTTCGCTTATTACTAACACACTCTGGTAACCTTGGTCCACATATCGGTCTATAACTCTCCAACTGCTAGAGCTATTAGAATAAATGGTATTTTGATGAATTCGATGATTCCTTGATTATTAATCCTGGGTTCGATCTCTATAAAGTTAAATAAACACACTCACAAATACTATTACAAATAGCTAGTTTTATTTACTAGGTATAAACGTAATACAAATTTAAGAATTTGGTAACTTCACAGTAGTTCACTGGACAACACTTGAAAATAAACTGAAGAACATGCTTTGCTTGGTTACTAGGCACCCAGAAGTTTTTACTTATTCCCTCTTCGTGTTCTTGAAGGGTCGGTGTTATGTATCGCCATCTCCCCTTTGTATCCATCGTTATCTCTGTTGTGTTAAACTAGCGGTGGGAGTGTTATTGAGTTAGACATGTTACATGCTTAAGAATATTCGCCAAACATTTTTAATTTTAAGTTGTCCGTTTAGTAAAGCAAAGGTAAACTTTAATTCCATTCACCAGTTTTTGAGTGATGTGCGACTTAACATACATACAGACAGACAAACAGACAAAAACACTAAAAACTGTTGATTCGGCTTCTTTTTGGCCTAATAATGATCCCTTCTATTGATTCTTCTTAAATATCTGCAATATACAGACATCGACCTGCTACAATTTTGTTATATGTAGAGATTATTTGTGCACAAATTAGCCGGAAATCGATCAATCGAGAAGAGACGCATGCCACCTCAACGTCACCCGGATAGAAAATGTGTTAAATTTTGCCTAGGGACTGGCTAGCTTTTTTCCTATTAAATTCAGGGTCGAGCAAAGGAAAGCAAACGCAAGACCTAGCCAATTTAATAATGCTTTTTAAGACAGTCCCTGGGTACTAATGTTTATCTAGACCCTGGATAGTTTTTGAAAGGCAATGTCAATTAAAAACAAGTAAACAATTTACCCAGATCTATTTGAATACTTTTTAGTTCCTATTATAAAGCCAGCTGATGGTTTTCAATAAAACTATTTCTGTTATGAGTTTTGTGTGGTAAATTAACTAATTTGTATATAAATAGCTTCTCTACCAATCACTGCTAACCACATTTTTTCAAAATACCAATACATTCACATTTTATATTTAAAAAATTTGCCTTCAAATAGACAGACGAACAGACAGACAGACGGACGGAGAGATGGACATTGCTAAATCGACTCAGCTCATCGTATTTAATATTGCAGTTTATTTATTAATGGGCCCATCTCTTCTTCTTCTCATACTTACAAACATTTCATGTTCGTTAAAGGTATGAAAATCAAAAAAGTTATATAACTTCCCTATTGCAGTGGAATATTAATTATTTGCCCCGATATTTTGCTTGGATGTTATCCGTATTTCAGGAGTATACAATATACTATTGAGAAGCAGCTGACCAATTTTGATTCAAATATCTAGTTGAAACTTTAAGCAATCGCCTTTGAAAATAGCCCAATTTTTATACTGAAAAGTGGGCGGCGCCACACCTACTTCTGCAAAATCTTATTGATATAGCTTGCATAGTTATAGAAATATCGCGTTTTACATTTTACAAACAAATTTTTCAGAACTATGCTAAAAAACTGGGCATGAGGGTTGACCGATTTCGCCCATTTTTTCAAAAAACAGTTACCTTTATATACTCAACATTTTAGGCAAATTTCGGTTGGGTAAATAAATTTTTGCCGGACTTTTGGTATAAAGAGTTTTGTGGAGTAATCCACTATAAAAAGAACGGGGCCATTCCGATTTTCGAAAATTTATGTTTTTCGACTTTCTTCGTTCACGGACACTTTGAAAGTGAAATGGAATTGATATATGGCTATTTTACGCAAAGTTATTGAATATTAAATATATCTATGATCCTTTTCAAAATCTTTCATATAAAAGTGGGCGTGGACCTTAACCGATCCCGCTCCTTTCTTTCTGGAACATTACTTGTGTACATGGAATTCTGTGTGCTAAATTTCGTTTTGATATCTTTTGAACGAATTTTGATTTATGATTAATATTATTCCCAAATTTTAATTAATAAAAAATGGGCGTTGGCACGCCAATTTTCAAAACTTGAAAAATAAGTTTTCTGCCTTAATGTAATTTTATCCTTATAGGTGTATTATGTACTCAATAATCACTTTTTTTGTATTTTCGGAAATATTCTACATTTAAAAAGTAGGCGTGGCTGTCATCCGATTTCGCCCATTTTAAATAGCGCTCGGAGATAAGTGCCAAAGAACCTGCATACCAAATTTTGTTAAGATATCTGAAAATTTACTAAAGTTATAGTGTTCACAGACGGACGGACGGAAGGACATGGCTTAATCAATTTCTCCTTTCCTCCTGAACATTTTGATTTACATAAGTCAATATCTATCTCGATTCATTTATGCCGTTACATACTACCTTTAGGCGGATGAAGTTAATACACCTTGTGTGCGTAGTGCTACTAGGTAAAAGGGCATTATAAGATAAACGTCACAGAACCATACGAATTTTAGCTCTCATGCTATAACCGTCTTGATGAAAGAAAGTGCGATAAAAGGTCAACATTTTTTCATGGGTGAGTTTTGTACATAAAATGGCATTCGCATGAGTGCGTAAGAAGCATTTTTGTTGCATATGGTTGTGTCATAAATTGTTATTACGACAGCGACAACTGGAGTCACAGTGCATATAGCAACGACAAACAAACTTAGTAACCGAAGTAAACATAGCAAACAACAGGCGACAAATAAGCAGAGTTGCCGCTTTGTGAAAAACTCCTTAAAAACCGATGAAATTCAGACTTATGTTTTTAATAATTAGGATACATTCTTGGGAGCTTCGAGGAATACGTCTTTCTCTATTTATGTATATTTATGAGCTTTATTTTTCAATCTCTTGATTTCATATTTACACATTTATAAGAGATATGATGTGGCATATATACAATTATCGGATAGTAAGATAATGTGCTCTCTGAGAAAGCTGGCAATTTTTTCAAGTTAGATCACCTCTTTCAGCCATTCAGCCGTTCGATAAGAAATTCTATTTGGTGTTGAAATCTACGAACATGGGAAACAAAAGAAGAAAATGCGTTAGAAATTCACCAGTTGGTAAATTTAGTTCCATTAAATTTTGGTGAGTTGGTGAATAACCCAAATCGAGTTGTTTTCTGTGCTTTTATTAATACTAAAATTCAGTAGAAGAATTATTATGAACGGAAGGGTTATTGTAGGTTTAAGTTTTAAATAAACGATTAATAATTGTATATAGACATTATATTTGGAAACTTTGTATGAATTTATATTGATGAAATTATGGTTGGGAAACTTTGCCATTAAATGACTTATAAGTGATGATGGAATTAACTTTAATCCAAGTTAGTATTATCTTATATATAAATAGACAAGATGAATGCAATGTAGAACCGTTTTCTGCTAAACTATAATTCTAAGGTATACAAATTATATATGTATAGATAGGAAATTTTGAGGTGTACTTTTATCCGTAAATAAAAAAAATTTTAAAAATCATTTTAATATAAAATATTTAACATAAAAGTCACACCACTACACATTTACTTATTCACGCTATAGACACGCTGTGTGTGTGTACATACTTGCTTTTTGTGTACTATGCTGAATCGTGAGCATGGCCGAGGAGTTGCTTTGTAGGAAAAAATTAAGAGCCGTAGTAGTGTGAGTAGACTTGCCAGGCATGTTTTTGTGTTATTCGTGTGGTCGGCTCTCACTGTGAGTGCGAAGAGTTGGTAGCGGACCAATGAAAAATAAGTATTCGCACTATAGATACTCTGTTGTGTCATGCATTTTTGCTTTAGTTGTTGTTATTGTATTGATTACTGGCTACGATGCCCAGTGTCAGCTGCTCTCCTGAGAGCACGAAAAGTTGCTTTGTTGGACACATTAAACAAGCAATGTAAAATATGAGCAAATATGTAAAATTCATTGCTCATACCTACAAACAGGGTTTACAAAAATAAAATATATGATTACTCATAAAGAGTATTAAACACCGAAGAAAATGAAAGGAAAATAGAGGAAAGTAAAAGAATTGAAAGGAAGGAAAATTAAAGGAAAAAAAGGAAAGAAAAGGAAAAGGAAAGGAAAGGAAGGAAAGGGAAGGGAATGGAAAGGAAGGAAAATTAAAGGAAAGAAAGGAATGGTAAGGAAATGAACGTTTTCTTACCTTTCCTTTAATGCCCTTCCCTTCCTTTCATTTCCTTACCATTCCTTTCTTTCCTTTAATTTTCCTTCCTTTCCATTCCCTTCCCTTTTCTTCCTTTCCTTTCCTTTTCCTTTTCTTTCCTTTTTTTCCTTTAATTTTCCTTCCTTTCAATTCTTTTACTTTCCTCTATTTTCCTTTCATTTTCTTCGGTGTTTAATACTCTTTATGAGTAATCATATATTTTATTTTTGTAAACCCTGTTTGTAGGTATGAGCAATGACTTTTACATATTTGCTCATATTTTACATTGCTTGTTTAATGTGTCCAACAAAGCAACTTTTCGTGCTCTCAGGAGAGCAGCTGACACTGGGCATCGTAGCCAGTAATCAATACAATAACAACAACTAAAGCAAAAATGCATGACACAACAGAGTATCTATAGTGCGAATACTTATTTTTCATTGGTCAGCTACCAACTCTTCGCACTCACAGTGAGAGCCGACCACACGAAGAACACAAAAACATGCATGGCAAGTCTACTCACACTAGTACGGCTCTTAATTTTTTCCTACAAAGCAACTCCTCGGCCATGCTCACGATTCAGCATAGTACACAAAAAGCAAGTATGTACACACACACAGCGTGTCTATGGTGTGAATAAGTAAATGTGTAGTGGTGTGACTTTTATGATAAATATTTTATATTAAAATGATTTTTTAATTTTTTTTTATTTACGGATAAAAGTACACCTCAAAATTTCCTATCTATACATATATAATTTGTATACCTTAGAATTATAGTTTAGCAGAAAACGGTTCTACATTGCATTCATCTTGTCTATTTATATATAAGATAATTAATTGATAAATATATGTTGGTGATGCTGTTGCTAATGGGTCTCTCAATGCGAGAATATCTAAGCTGTCATCCGTGGAAAGGATTGATGCTGTCCGTCTGATTATGGATGAAAGAGTAGAAGGAAAGAGACTGCGCCTGGTGCATTTATACTACATAACACGGAAATTTAGTATTGCTTATTCCAATGGAACCAGGATTTCTTCAGCATTTCCAGAAGATAGAGATGAAGAGGTTATGTACTGAATGGTTTCGTCTTCTTTTCATTATTATTATCACCATCAATAGCACTAAATGTAAATTATTAAACTAACTTTTCGAGTTTAAGATGGGCTTTCGTTAATTTTTAATTTGTATTTTTACAATTTTATTTTAAAATAGGTGGAAAAGTTCATAGCAAATTTTAAACAAATAACATGGCTTTTTGGCAGATCTCTTTCCTAAGCTGCCAGGCTTCACTTTTCAATGAACTTCTGGTGCCGCTTGCCAAGCATGTGATCATCATAAATTTTGTTTTCTATTTATCCTACCTAGATCTATTTATCCTACATAGATCTATCAGAAATCCATTAGTTCTAACTTTAAAACATTGTATTGAACCAAAAATTTTAAAATAAGCATCTCACCAAAATCGGGTTGGAACCTGGATTTACAAACGCTCATCAAAACCTTAGTCTATAAGACATACGACCTGTCGCTCTTGTTGGCAGTACCCCAGCAAGACAAAGCCTCTCTACTTAATTCCCATTTACAAGGTGGCGCAAAAGTAAGCTTCCGATGTTCAGCATATCGGTTGTGGCACGTGCAGTGTGTGCTGTTGCACCGTCTTGTTGGAACCACATGTTTTCCAATCCCAATTCATCAAGTTGCGGCAAAAAGAACTCGTTGATCATTGCTATGTAGCGTTCACCATTCACAGTAACCGTTTGGCCCCGACCGATTATTGGTCAAATAAATAGTCAGCAATATTCCGCGTTCTGGAACAGTGTAGCGTAACATTGTTTATTAACGTGTATTTCGCATGTGTTTACTACACAAATGTCAAAACAGAACTGACTTTAGGGGCCAATCGCAAAATTTATAGCATTTTCTGATAGGAGGATTACTTTTGCGCCACCTTGTAGCAGAGGAACGAAAACCAGGAGACAAGTGGTTGCAAATGATTTCTCCTGGTACATTTCTGTGAAGAGGTTTTCAGAAACTTCAGTTTCCGCCCATAATATGTAGTAAAGATGGTTGACTTTAGCTTAGATCAAAATAAACAAGTTTGCTAGGGGCGAAATTCGTGATTGATTTGAGCTTTTGGTTGTGTGATTTTTGGAACTCCATATGGCAACTCTGTGAAAAGAGGACCACACAGCAAACGTAAAGCCAATAAGTGTGAAACAAAAGTAGCAGAAAAAGCACTAAGTAACTAAATAAGAAGAAAATCAGAGAACGCTAATGCTGTTGCGCTTCCAGCTCAAATATCATTATTGTCTCACTTTGAACTTTTGCGGGTTTACGGTTATTCAATTTGGTTTTACATGGATTACACACGTACTTGCAAAACTTTAAAAGGTATGTGAAAATGCGCTTCGTATTACAATATTTAACTACTAGGCTGGTACACAGGAACACAATTTTGTTCCTTAAATTTTTTGATGTTATTTTATGAAATTTAAATTATGAAAGAATATGTAGTTTTGTTATTTCATTTATAAGTCGCTAAGTGCCTACAAAAACAAAATGGCTAATAAATTTCATAATATATTCAGGCTTATTCTTGCTCAGTAATTTATTATTTTAAGAAAACCTAGTTTTAGTAAATCAAAATAGCACAGCCACACCAAATAAGACGTTCTGGTATGTCCATGTATTTTGAAACGCTGAATCCCAATCCGCCATCATAATTGGCCTAAGGGGTTGAGTAAATTTTTAGTGCAGCCTAATATATATATATCTATTGTTTATATATGTATATAGAATTTAACGTTCACTAACTATGCAAAATGGAAAAAAATATAGGAAAAGGAACTCATAGCCTTTTTGATTTTTTGTATAGCCTTTTCCTTGACGAAATTAGTTAATCAGGTGTCAGTACTTTTTTAAAATACACCTATATCGAAGGGTAGACTCGGCATATTTTTTTAAAGAACTGGCAAGCAAAATAAGACGTCCTACAAGATTCGATGCGCTCAGATTAAATCGTTCTCACAATAGTCGAATTAACGGAATTGACTCTAATTTCAAGGAAAAGTTTCAGTACCACGACAAATTCAGCTCGAGAATCCTATCGCAAATATTTTCATGGGTATGTCTTGATAACTTCTTGTTACTATAGTTTGGAATTTTTTGAAATTGGGTGACATTTTTTAAGTTTGGTTCGCATGAGCTGCAAACTTTTTTCTTAAGCTAAACTGGCACTTCATAGACGTAATCACTTTGAGGGTTGGGTTGGCGTCGAAAAGACAAAACTCAGGGACAGATCTGTACTTCAGAGCTTCAACAGAGTAGTTACAAATGTATATATAGCTGTATTGATGGTTGTCTATAACTTTTGCATACTTTGTTCCATATTTTTTAGCTTATCCTATCCTTTACCCCTGCAATCAAAAATATACTAAACTATTACTCCTTCAAAAATCAGAGCTGAATATGAATAAAAGTCCGCGACGTCCACAAATATCCCCTTTTACTGTAACGAGAAAAATTAATTGGGTATACACCACCTCAATTGAGCTAATATTTAGGAAAATTCACAATTGTGGCAGCGGGAAACGAGAGAAACGGAATTTCTGGGGAAATAACTGCTTTTACATCACACTTCGTTAAGACCCCGAACCGTTGCAGCTTCCGCAGAAAGTAAGCAGATGTTTATCAACCTACTTCTGTGGCTTACAGATATGGTGTTTACCTCTAGAATATAAATAAAATAAAATAAAATAAAATAAAATAAAATAAAATAAAATAAAATAAAATTAAATAAAATAAAATAAAATAAAATAAAATAAAATAAAATAAATAAAATAAAATAAAACAAAATAAACTAAAATAAAATAAAATAAAATAAAATAAAATAAAATAGAATAAAATAAAATAAAATAAAATGAAACAAAATAAAATAAATTAAAATAAAATAAAATAAAATAAAATAAAATAAAATAAAATAAATTAAAATAAAATTAAATAAAACAAAATAAAATAAAATAAATAAAATAAAATAATAAAAAAAAAAATAAAGTAAAATAAAATAAAATAAAATAAAATAAAATAAAACAAAATAAAATAAAATAAAATAAAATAAAATAAAATAAAATAAATAAAATAAAATAAAATAAAGTAAAATAAAATAAAATAAAATACAATAAAATAAAATGAAATAAAAAAAAAATAAAATAAAATAAAATAAAATAAAATAAAATAAAATAAAATAAAATGAAATAAAATAAAATAAAATAAAGTAAAATAAAATAAAATAAAATAAAGTAAAAGAAAATAAAATAAAATAAAATAAAATAAATAAAATAAAAAAATAAAGTAAAATAAATTAAAACAAAATAAAATAAAATAAAACAAAATAAAATAAATTAAATTAAAATAAAATAAAATAATATAAATTAAAATAAAGTAAAATAAAATAAAATAAAACAGAATAGAATAAACTAAAATTAAATTAACTTGAATAAAATCAAATAAATTAACATAAAATAAAAAACAAATAAGAAAATAAAATAGAATAAAATAAAATAAAATGAAATACAATGAAATAAAAATAAAATAAAATAAAATAAATAAAAAGAAAATTAAATTAAATTAATAAAATAAAATAAAATAACATACAATCAAATGAAATAAAATGAAATAAAACAACATAAAGTAAAATAAAATAAAATAAAATAAAATAAGATAAAACAAAATAAAATAAAATAAAATAAAATAAAATAAAATAAAATAAAATAAAATAAAATAAAGTAAAATAAAATAAAATAAAATAAAATAAAATAAAATAAAATAAAATAAAACAAAACAAAATAAAATAAAATAAAATAAAGTAAAATAAAATAAAATAAAATAAAATAAAATAAAGTAAAAGAAAATAAAATAAAATAAAATAAAATAAAATAAAATAAATAAAATAAAAAAATAAAGTAAAATAAATTAAAACAAAATAAAATAAAATAAAACAAAATAAAATAAATTAAATTAAAATAAAATAAAATGATATAAATTAAAATAAAGTAAAATAAAATAAAATAAAACAGAATAGAATAAACTAAAATTAAATTAACTTGAATAAAATCAAATAAATTAACATAAAATAAAAAACAAATAAGAAAATAAAATAGAATAAAATGAAATACAATGAAATAAAAATAAAATAAAATAAAATAAATAAAAAGAAAATTAAATTAAATTAATAAAAAGCTTTCGTAAAAATAAAGCGGTCCATGTTCTAGGTCGATTGCGATAATTCAAATTCTAAAAGTACGTGTTCTTGGCGCTCAAAGATATAGCGTTCATTTTTAATTGAATTGGTAATTTGATGAAAGTAGTATTAAGACATTAAGCAGAAAAAATTAACGGATAAATTGTATTTAAAATAAGTCGGGTTTTTAAATATTTCAATCAAGTTTGAAGTGTACCATTTATATTTAGTTAGTTTTCAAAGAAGTTGTACTAACTTTTGGGGAAAATTAAACACAGAAGACAGAGTAGAAGAAGAACCATGTAAGCAGACGTATAGGAAGCTAAAGAAGAAGTGGAGGTTGCAAAATGTTTGTGCAGAATAAAGGCTGCCAGGTCTGCTGTTTTCCCTGTAAATTATTTTTTTGTTTGACTCTAATTCATAGCATAACACATAGATTGATTTAAACTACTCTCCTATTTCAAAGGATACCTGTGGGATACAGGTAAGGCGAACATTTGCAAAAGTTTAAGCATTCAAACCAACTGGTGCATCTAGTGACACAAGCAACAGTTTCTAAACAAAGGAAGTTTTTATCGTAAGCCGTAGTAGAACCGAAGACAAAAGCAACACAAAGACCATTCAACACATGCATAAGTACATACAATCCATACATATTTACATATATATCAGGCAAAGGAAAAACAACGAGTTAGGTGTTGGTCGCAGTTATCCAGCTGGTCGGTCTTAAAGTCTTTGCATGCACACACACACACACACACACACAAAAAGTTACACAGCTACATACGCACTATACTGCCGGCGTTAAATATGAAAAGAAAGCTTTGACTGTCAAAATTTTTGGTGAAAAGCTACTTAAGTGAAGTGCTTGTAACAGTTGAGAGCCTAACAAATATGCATGGCCAATTGTTTTTGAATACCTTAATAGGCCAATTAGGTTTGAGAGCAAGCAGTAGACTAGTGACTAGTGCTAATGGCAGAGTATGAGAGATAGTTAATTTTTTTAAATGTCTAATGGTTTTTACATATTTTTTTATCTTTTAATACATTTTTTTCAATATTTATTTAGTAGAAATTACTCTTTACCCATTCATACCATAAAAATGTTACTCGTACGCCCTGCCCTAGCTGTTTATGTAAACGCACAAAAGTATGCTACTCAGACGCATATTCACCATGCGTAAAATTCACCACTCGACATAGGAACTCCTCACGACGATAGTATACGAATGCTGGCAATATTAGTTGTTAATTTACGCTCGAATCGCAAGGACTTGATAAGGCAGGACGCGCGTGCAACAATAACACACACATGCATACAGTTAATTGTGCAAACTACAACAACAGCAGCAAGTTTAGCAGCTAGTGTAGTAGAAAAAAGGCAAAGCAATAAAAGTTGAGCAGATAATGGCTATGAAGTGAAAAAAGTGATTTTTGTATCTAGCTTATGAATGAGAGTTAGTGAGAGTCAACGTTCAAGAAATTACTCATGAAATTTTAGAAAGTTTGTGTTAGTGAATGAATGAGTGAGTACAACGTACGGGAGTTTTGTGTCGCAAGCATAATAAATCAAGGAAGCAAACGCGTAGCATACTTTGTGGCGCAAAGCAGCTGTTCTTAATACACTTTTCCGAATTCGCAGCCATTATTTCTTTAATTATTTAAAGAAAAAAATTTGTATTATATGCTTATGCAACATAAACGACCAACAACAATAATTCATGCACATATCTTAACGAGCGTACCGTAATGCTAAAGTGAAAAAGGAAAACATTAACAATTTTATTACCATCTCTCACATTTTACAATCCTTCATTCTTATCATCGCTGGAATAAATCAATGTGTGTGTGTGTGCAGTAAGCGCCTAAGCGAGTAAACGTGAGTGTAAAGTGCCAATAAAACGAGCTACTTAGTATTTGAGCGTATAATGCATATATATGCATACAGTGCTTGTCGCTTAAAATGGCACAAGACTACCTTGAAATTTAAAAAAGATATATTTTCGTGAAAGGGATTTTGTTTAAATTTCTCATTAACGAAAAAATTTAACTAAATATATTTGCCGCATTAGCTGCAAATAGCAAATATACTATTGGCATTCTTTTTGAATAAATTCTTTCCACCATATGTTACCATTTTGTTAAATTAAAAAAAAAATTCAAAGTAAACTTCGAAAGTTCTCACTCCAACCATCGCTATGTATAGAGTTGTTATTTTACTTTAATATCAATCTATTGTTAAATGTTCCAGTAAAAATACAAGTGGCGCACAGCGACGGATGTTTTGAAGACTAAAGAAATCCAAGTACTCTGGCAAGCTTTCCCATATTTATTATTTATAGGAACTCTGACACTACCATATATCTCTTCAAGGTTCTTTCTTGGTGGTCGCACTTTAAACGACACATCTTTTTGATCTTGTGCAGTATTTATTTAAAATGTTTTAAAACGATATACGTCGAAAACCTTCACTAGGCTTAGCACTCTGAGACAAACTCGTTGACTGTGATTTGTTAAGGAGGAAATTCGAGGAGTGCCACTAAAGGAGGACAGCATAGATAGTGTAATATCATTGAGCAACAATGTCTTCAAAATATCCGAATAAAGATTGATGTATCATCCCTTGTCAAATTTGGTTTGTTGTCGGAAAATCAGCAAAGCAAAATAAGCCCATATAGGTGGTAACAGAACTTAGTTGGTAAACTGGTACTCAGGAAGGTATATCGTTTGTAGAGTTCCCTTTTGCTTAAGCATGTCCTATTGAAGTCCATAGAAGGTAGATGCCTTCTTCTTTGACCTTAAATAAAGCATATGATATTTCTGTCTGGGATAAAGAAGCGATGGAAGTGGGTCTTGCTGTGAACGTGGAACAACTGAACAATTTGCTGTGGCAACAAAAGAATCGGCGCACCTGCACCTTGGCAGCCACGTCACTGTTGACAGCTACATATTTGAAACTGTGACTGACTTTTTCTACTTCAGAATCAGCATTGGCATCGAAAATTATGACAGTCGAGAAGAGACGGCTTGACTGAGATGCAAAACACGGTGGATGATGATTGAAACTCGCTTGGTGTTTCCAATTTGCAACAGTTATCGCTCGCTTTGATACGCAACGGCCAGTTAAGTGCCAATAAATAACAATTATGATCACTATGGACAGGTCCAATCTATTTATTTCCACGCCTATAAGTATGCTACACATACTAAAACTATTTTAGTATCAGTTATAGCCAGAGATGAGCACCACTACAAATAAATTATTAGTACGGCTTTTTTAATTTTTGTTTGTTTTTGTGTTTAAAGAAGCAAAAAAAAATCATGTTTACGAAAAAAATTTTATTTTTATTAAAACAAACAAAAATTAAAATCGCATTTAATTCATGCTCAGGTCTTAAGAGGTTCAAGTGCAATCATTGCTTACTGACCACTGCAGGCGAGCGGGTCTAATCACTCAACTGTCTTTAGGACTTAATAGCACAATGTTTAGCAGATACTTAAAAGGCCAGCCTGAATAAAAAAGGAAATATTGCAGCCCTTAGCTGTGAGCGTATATTTTGATAAATTTTTGTTTTGAAATATCTTTTGCTAGAGCCCATTGTTGCATACTTTGAGGCGCCAACTTTACTTTATTACAGCCCAACCTAATATTGCCGCGCAGCGATTTTTACTGCACGAAAATAAACGGCTTTTTTCTTTTCTAACCGAAATAAATTTGGGTGCGTGAGGAACTCTCATATACACAACCGACGTGCCAGCTGAGCGTAAATGGCAAATCGATATGCCACGCAAAACAAAAATTGGAAATTGAGTTAGGTTTTAACGCTGTGCGGTTAGTTTAGGTTGCTCTCATACAATTTGTATGTGCATGAGACATTTTTGACAGAATATAGCCGGAGTGCGTTTATATTAGGTTGGGCTGTTATTCTCTGTAGTCGTTCAAGTTATTTCGTCCCAGAACATATTTCATAAAATTTGCTTTTGAATCATTTTTTAGCATATTTTTATCGTACCGCGACCTTACATTCGTATAAATATACCTTATGAGTTAAAGCACAATAAGTAAAAGTCAAATACCGCAAATAATGACTATTTTAATTTTTAACTCATTCTTGAGCATTATTTTACTTTCATAATAAAACTCAATGCGTCATATGGGGAATTTTACCTTAAAAATTTAAACGAACACCCCTCTTGCTCTGAAGTAGTTGATCCCAATCCTAGTTTATTTAAAATTCGAATAGAAATGGCAAGAAGGGAATGAAAATATGCGTCCCTTCTTTTCCATCTCATAAATAACCATTTCCATAATTAAATACCAATTTTCCCCAATTAAAGTAAAATTTTTAATAATTTATCCTAAGGACCAAAAACTTTAGAGTCAGAAGTTTGTTAGTTTAAAACTTAAAGCCGAAATTCGCACCGTTCAGGATATATTCAATGATACTCAATAGTGAGTAAAAAATAAAAAAAAATAATTATTTGAGGTCCCTGGTAAACTAGTCATTAACAAAATTTCAAATATCCCAAGAAAAAATTACCTTAGAATACCAAAGCCTGTTAATTGCTCTCATTACAAAATAAACTCACAGCAATAAGAGAGATAAGCCATTTTTGGAAAACCATACACTCAGTAGCGAGAAACTTGAAAATAGCTGTGCCATTTTCAACAGCAGCACTGTATATGCAATTTTGCATGAAATATAAATCATGTATTCAATAAAAAAAAAGAGTAAAATTTCTTTGATTATTTTCGTTAGCAAAAAAGATAAATTTGAGTGAGAAAGGAAGCAACACTTTAGTACTCACATTCTAAGCGCACAATTGCATTAACTTGGATTCAATTAGCGGAAATGAAAGATAACAAAGCAATAGGCAAAGCGAGCGGATGCAGTGAAAGATAAAAAAAAATATTCAAAAAAAGATAAAAACAAAGTAAAACAATAAAAACCTCATTTAAAACAAGTAAATTTAGATAAAAACAGAAGAATATAATAACAAAAAAAGTTTAAAATCCACAACAGAAAATTAAATTAAAACCAAAAAGTATTTTGTACCAGCACAAATGCCAACGGACCTTTAACAAAATACAGAACATTACCCCGCAGCCGCCATCCAGCATACGCTATACCAACTGCAATAAATATTAGAGATACACAGCCAATAATATAGAAACTGAAATAGGAGCTACCAAAAGCTTTTAGTAGAATTCACAACAACTACAACAAAACACGCAGCAACTAGCAGATAACAATCACAGTTACAGAGCTACGACAAAAGGAATTTTCATTGTTGTGGAAGCAGAAGATGTTAAGTAAGTAGGATGTATGTATGTGTGCATATAAGTACCCTGTAGGAAAAGCAATAACTAGTGATCATAATGACTGGTTGAAAATGTTATAAGTTCAAAAGAGTTTAATTGAGTTTGAATTAAAAGCAATATTTGAGTAAAGCATGACTCGTATACTGAGAGTAAGCTTACGTTATTTTGCCTACTGGGTCGTTAACCAAAGCACCCCTTCTCACGTAAGGCAGAGCATTTTAAAAGAAAAATGAAAGAGATGTTGAACAGGCAGTCGATCTAAGCAGATATTTTTGTGCAAGGGTAAAGAAATTTAAGTAAGCCTTGTAAGATCGTACTAGACTTAGTGCCATATTAAGTGGGGTTGAAGGTATGGTGACCCCCATTCGACACTTAACGACTCCAAAAAAAGAGAGGTATTGCTACGGAATTTACTTTATACAAAAGATGGAGCCAAGTAGTTGCCGAATGTAGCTCCACAACTGCACTCGAAGCTTTTATTAGTACCAAAGTCAAATGTTTCTATTATTTCTCCATTTACTGCAATTACGCGCGCTCTTTTGAATACCTTAGATGTTCCAAAAGTTTTTTGAGGCGACTGGAAAAGAACGACTGAACTGGGTTCTTTTTGGGAGAAATATTTAGTTGAAGTCAGCATTTTTTGATGTAAACACAAATCAAAAAATTAAAAACAAAACTGCAAAAAGACACTCCGAAAACAACCTAGGTACACCCCTGATACAATCAATATGTACAATTTTAATGTGGAACAAACCAGCAAACTGACGAGAGAACGAAATCTAAATTGTGGAACTTATAAATAGGTCAGAACTATCGAACTATTACCAAGAAGCGAACAGCATCTAAGCTGTTGAATTGAAAACTAGTTCGAAACTAGAGAAAATGTATTGTAACGGGGCAAATTTCACCTCACTAGGACATCGTCATGCTAAATTTGTAAGTTGATTGTGACCAAAAGTTATGACGAACTCGGTAGCAAACACAGTCTCCAAAGTTAAAGAAATTTTCTTTGGTGACATCAGATATGCACAGGTTATTTTAGAAGCGTGGCTGCCAAGCTAAAACTCCACAGGTTGTTTAGAGTTTCAACTCAATCTTTGTTTGTGTAGATAGGTAGTTAAACAGCTGAAAGCAGAAGAAATTTTACAATGCTTGCTATGACTAGGAAGGCAGTTATGGAGTTTACATTTAGATAACTACAGCAGTAAATACACTAGTGCCTTAACAGCAAATCAAACTATAACCGATTTAAGAACTATGATATTACCGATTTGAGAATTTGGCCCCATTTTGTAAAGAATGATGAGTTTCTTCAATGTTGCTCGAGTGGTTAAGATAAGAGAAGATTAGAGATGGGGAAAAGCATATAGTTATATAATCTTCTCTTACTTATTCTTACTATTTTGTTTTTTAACTAGTAGTAATTCCCTCAAAGCGTACCAGTTCTTTAATTCCGAATAGTACCTACAGGGTATTCAGTGGTATTGTGCGTTACCTAAAATATTCCGCGCGGCTAAAATATTGCGCCTTGTGTGTGTGAGTGCGTGAAATATTTGTAAACAACCTTCAAGTGGCATACCAAATTTTTCTTCGCTTTTTTTTTGTTTTCTTTATTTCTTCACATTTCTAAGATTTTTCTTTTTTTGTAATTCTCGTTTTTATTGCGTGTATCTCTGGCAAGTGGCCTCAACTTTTTTTAGTTTCATCTTGCATTTGTAAGTGCGAGGATATGCATGTTTTATATTTTAAGTTGCTTCAAAGTTTGAATGGCAGAAAAAATATTTACAGCGGAAACTAATTTTAAAAATGTTTTTTGACGCGAAATGTTGTGAGCACATAGCCCCTTGTAGAGACCAACAAAACCAGAAGCAAGTAAGGGCAAGTAAGTCCAAGTTAGCGTGTAACCGAACGTTATTCACCAAGTGGTGACCTATTGCAGAATCTAGGCATGCCAATATTTTAGATTTTAACTATCGCGTGGTTTTCGGGATCTGATTTTACAAATTTCGGGATGGCGTTATAAGGGCCTTCTCTATTCCTCAGCAGTTTGAGTTGGTGAAAGTGAGGAAATGGTTGAGAAAGCGTCTTATCTTAAAATAGATAACAAATACTTGGATTTTTAATAATTTTTTTTGTTATTTGAAACAAAGATGCATCAAAAAAGTGTATTTTATTATTTTTTTCCAATTTCGAACTTTCGAGTACAATTTTTCAAATTGTTAATAATTTTTGCATAACTTTTAAAATGGTTTGTTTTGATAAATACAATTTTTGTTATATAGAAATAAAAAAATGGAATATTGACTAGAACAAAAAGAACATTATTCATGCCTAAGTAATAGATAATTTTCTTCAAGTAAAATATGTCCAGTCCCAAAAACATTGTAAGAAAAAAATCCCGGGAATTTTCAACACTGGATTAGCATCCCGAATGGCATCCCACTTGACTCAGGACGATCGTTTTACTTTAAAATGAGGAACGAAAATAACAGAAACGTCATACTGAAAAGTGGGCGGCGCTACATCTACTTCCACAAAAATTTAGTTGAGCCAACTCTTACTTTAATTACCTAATTTTTTTTTATTTTAGGGAAATCGATAGAAAAAAAAATAAGTATAGGAAAGGGGAAGGACAGAGAGATTAAGAGGAAGAAGTAGACAGAGATAAAAAAGAATAATAAAGATATTCGAAGAGGCGGGTAGAAAACTTTTAAATTTTCTAGTGGTTTAATGTAGAGACTAGAGCTAAGTTAGAAAAGAATGCACAATTAAGTTTAGACAATTTTCGGGCGGAGCGTCGTCTGATAGATAGCTAGCGACCTAATAATTTTGTGGGATGGTTGCCTATATGAGTTACTTCATTCCACAAAATTCACGAGGAGTATAGCTCAGTTATTGTCGCAAAAAGCAAAAGGCCCTTGAAGTATTTAAGAGAAAAGTACTCCAGAAGATGTATGGTCACTCCCGTCAACGTAGAGTATCGAAGGAAATTTATCGATGAGCTGTACGCAGACATGACCAGAGTACAGCGTATTAAATCTAATGGATCCGTAAAAAGACAGAAGGCTTTCCTATGGGCAGGGAAAGGGGGAGGCATCGACTGAGAAAAGTAGAGGTGAGGAATGACTGCATAACTGTGTTGTTTTGATACGACGATTATGAGTAAACTTAATTCTCAGATCAAGGCAAAGACAACGCATTTGCATCCTGGTAGCGATCTCTCTCTTGATGCCAATCTCCAACAAAATCAAAGTCTCTTTCAAAATTTACAAAAAAGGTGTTATGAATTTTTTCTTAGAATTTCATGTAAAACTCGATTTTGTTAAGAGCGATACCCAAAAAACCGGTTCCGCTTAAATTAGGACAACCTAAAGTACATATATACATACTTACACCAGGCGCGGTTCCAGCAGCACTTCTAGAGGGGGAACATTTTTTTAAATATATAACGTAAAATAGTAGACCAAGCAAGAAAAATTAAATGCGTTTAAACTTCACTTGCGAATTCCATTGCGTTTAATTATTTATTTAGTTTATTAGGTCACAGATGGAGATGAATATATTTTTGAGATTCAAAATACAACGTATTTTTTAATTCGAAATATGTATATCTCATAATTTTTCACAGTCGAAAATTATGAAAATACGTGTTACAGAGCTCTAGGGGGGGGGAACTTTCCCCCTGTTCCCCCCCCTCCCCCCCCCCCCCCCCCCCTCCCCCCTGAAACCGCGCATGCTTACACTCTACTATATATATGTAGTGCCGGTTTTAAATCGCACGAGTGCTTTAATTTTTCTATTCTCACGTTCAAGTTATGCGAAGTAACAACAATTGGCTTTTTAATGGCAACAAAGGAAAAAAACTTTTGAGCTGGAAAGTTAGTCCTGTCAAAGTGAATTTTATTTTCGTTCTTCCTTTCTTCACGTATGCAGGTGCACATGAATGTATGTATGTATCTTTATGCATATGTACCCTGCAGTCAAACCAACTAGATGCAAACCAACTAGTCAGCCAACTGTCATATTTCCATATAAGCAACTGGTATTTTTAACATGGCGATGTCCTACGAGATGTCAATTGTCAGATTTCCACCATAACATAGCAGTCATCTTCTACTCATGAAATACTAGTCTGTATATAGTGGAAATATACTAGTAACGTACTGGTCGTAAAATGCCAGTTTCATAGTAGTTTAAAATGGAAGGAAATGTACTAGGAAAATTGCAGTCTAATCATACCAGTATCATACTAGTTCGAAAAAGACAAAATAAAACACAAAACCAAATCAACTCAATTTTCATTTTTCTTAATTTTCGCTGTCAAAAACCCCGATTTGGGATTGCAAAACATAAACTATATCTTTGGAATATTTCATAAGCTGGTTGCGAATTACAATAGCATGCAATGCAAATGAAATAAACGAAAGAAATAATTACAGCACAGCGCTTAAACACATACTATGAAAATTGTAGTCGTATACTAGTATGGATTGAACTTTTACTGACTAGTATGATTTCAACCAGAAAATTATAGTTGGATACTAGTATATTTACTGACTAGTTTGATATCTAACTGCAGGGTAACTGATGGAAAATGTCATTTATACACTTTCAGTTACGCATGACACTTCCCACGTAGTGAGATGCTTGGCCGGTTTAGAACTTTATTACGATCGTAGTAGATTCGCTACGATTTTCTAAAAATTTAAAAATCCACTGCGCCACTACGTTTTACTCTTCATCTACTACGTTTTTATAATATGTCCCAAAAATTTATTTAATTCTTGTATGTGGATAAGAAGTTCTGAAATGGATCACTTAAAATTGTGAAAATTTATTTTTGATCAATAATAGTATTGTTTGGTGGCCATTGGGAATACAAACAAATGCCTATCTTAAATTTTTTGGGAAAATAAATACGTTATTCTGTTTTATCGCCAATTTAAATTTTTTGTTCTTTTTATATCAAAGTTCTATAACTTCCGATATATTTTGATAATTCAAATGCCAATATTCTCACCATATGCACCAACAAATGCACAAGCGCTATTGTTGAAGAAATTTGTTGATCAAATGTATCCTTTTGTGGAGCTTCATAGGGGTTAAAGTGTGATATTTCGGAAAACGAGAGGTCGCGATTTCTCTGAAAACGTAGTTTGATACTCTGGAGGTTCGCGGACAAGACCTCATTCATGCTTTTCGTGATCATTTTTCTACACTTAATTATTACATCAGAACTCTGTTTCTAATCCAAAGATTTTAACAGAATTATGAATAAAAAATTAATTTTGTTGAAAAATCACAGAGTAGAAAGTGTTCAAGCATCCATAAGGCGGACCATGTTTTCTCAACGGAATATCTTAGAAAGTAAGACTTTGCATACATTGTATTTTTTTTCGTGCGAGAACTTGCTCTGGAACAATTTGTTCTGCATCGTTTTTGCACCGATTTTAAAAATTGGTATATATAAAATAAAATTTTTAAGTAATGAAAATGTGCTCCAAAAACTCTAGGAAGCGAGAATATTGGCATTTGAATTATCGAAATCGGTAAAGGATATCGGAAGTTATTGAACTTTGGTACAAAAATAACAAAACTTTTCAATTGGTGATAAAACCGGATCAAATATTTTTTCCAAAAATCCAATACTGGATTGTCAAAATCCAACAAATAATACCATCAATAATCAAAAATAAAATTTACAGCTTAAAGTGATATATTTCAGCAATTTACTTTTAACCATTTTTTATTATTTATAAAAAGTTGCTATATGAATAAAAAATTTAATTTTCTTATAGATTCATTTCGAAAGCTGCTAAACTTAACCATTAGGCTATCAGAGCCATTGGTTTTTATTACCTTAGGTTATATATTAAGTCCCTTTCTGGTTTGTCCGCTCATTTAAGCTAGACACTTGAAACTTCTAACATAGTCGAAGTCGAACTCGGCGACAATGTAATGTGATCGAAATAAAAAAATATTCGCTGGGTGGCGCACGGATCAAAATATACGGAAAATTTATTTATTTCGAATTTTGTGATTGATTTTTAAGTAACTTCCCGGTAGGCGAAAGCATTTAAATTTGACACATGGATCACAGTGAAACGCCATGCATGACACTGTACACATAATTCCGCTAGATGGCGCGCTGATCTAGACAAAGAGAAATCTGCGAAAAACGAGGGATCTTGCGATCGATTTTTGAGTAACTTCTCAGTGCGGTACAAACTTGAAAGTGGGAAAATGCTTCAGAACCCGGTGACAATGCAATATGTGGTGAACAAAATTTCGCTAGGTGGAGCGCCGATCTACCTATTTTGACAATTCGTTTGAAATTGGGAAACTTGCGATCCATTTTCAACTAACTTACTGATAACCTAGGGGCTTGAAACTGAGCACAAAGTTCAGGGCACGATAACAATACCAGAAAGAAATTAAAATTCCGCTAGATGGCGCGTTGATCTAGATAGAGAAAAATCGCTGAAAAAGGGGCGGAATCTTGCTATCGGGCTTTAACTAATTTCTCGACGAGCTATTGACTTAAAGCTTAGCACATAGGCCAGAACACAATAATAGTATAGTTTGCTAAAAAAACAAAAATCCAATAGGTGATAAATAGGGCAAATCTTGCCATCGATTTTTGAGTAACTTGACATATAGCCACCCATACTACAGAACACATTAACCAATAACAGTTAGCAGAGTAGCCTTGGGCCACCTGTGTTGCTGTCTTACTCGTCCATACTATTTTTCAAGAATTCAAAACGTTTGAATGCGAAGTAGGCTGTAAAATATGTACATATGTATGCACCTAAAACTAGAATAATCACAATTGCAATTGAATTTTTGTAGGTAGCACTTAAAAATAGTAAATAAAAAGATGATACAAAATTTTTAAAGACTGCTAAAAACAACAGCAAATTTTACCATAACCATAGACATGGTATCTGCTAGTTTTAGTTTTGAAATTTTAATCATTCTAATCAGTTTATGAGATTTGAAATCCCAAATCGAAGCTCGGCAATTGACAAACATTTAAAGTCTATTAATTGCGCTGCACTTCTATATTTTCAAATCTCAGAAATTTACTACAATTAGTATGAATAAAAGTTGTGATGCATATCTGGGCAGCAATCGTAAGTTTTTTCAAATTTATGTCTTATGTGGGTGAGCCATTATGAGTAAATCCTTTCACGAAATATGTGATCTACTACGATCTTAATGTTTTACTACAAGTTTTGTTTTTTGCGTACTATTTTAATTTTTGTTAGTTCAAACCCTGACACCTAGTTTATTGGTAATTGAAAGTGTGACTTTTGGTGAAAGCTGAAAATGACACTGATGGCAAAATATGCATAAGCGCTTAACCATTAAGTATGCAAATATTGAGAGGTGCTCGCATTCGAATTTATTATTCTTTATATTCGCTCATTATTTTTCTGCTGACGCTGCACCTTTTTTTGTGGGCTAAAGTACGTGACTTGAATTTTTGTTAGTTTGTGGAAAAGAAATGGATTTTTATTATTTTAAATTTCTAGAATTTGTACTAAACATTTGAAGCTCTTTAAAAACTATGAAGAGAGTGTTTTAATGGAGACATTTTGAGAACAAAAGTATTAGAGTTCAAAGACAAAAATTGCAAAATGTGAGAAGGGCCTAGTTTCATGCCAATAGCGCACTGATAATATATATAATATTCTTTTCTCTACATATAATAAAATTGTAAAAGGTCGATGTCTGTATATTGCAGATATTTAAGAAAAATCGATAGGACGGATCATTATTGAGCCAGTAGGTGAATTTTTGTCTGTCTGTCTGTATGTTTGGTCGCGCATCACTAAAACACTGCAAAATGGAATTGAATGGAACTTTTACCGCTATATTACTAGACGTTTAGCTGATAATTTAAGATATCATATGTTCCTATATCTGGACCAGTTTCGGAGACATCGACCAATATGTGAACCAAGGTGACCCAAAATATGTTTAGACCATATAGGTATCAAATGAAAGGTGAAGAAGAGAAACCAGTTAAGGCACCCTTACATCTTGAATTTGTACTTAGATTCCTTTCTTTCGAGTTTTAACAGGACTTGGCTTATTGTGATAGTCTTACTGATTGTAGATTTACCAGGTGTGAAGTTCAAAATCAGCACAGCCGGCATGGTTTCCATACTAGTAGATTGGATAGAGCGGCAGCAGCATTATTTTGATTGTTGGCTCTGGTTCCTTAGTTTTGTTTAAGTTATTTCTGCAGACTGAACAGCAGATCTCCGTTTTTATCCTGTGTTAGTTTTAGCCGCGAAGTCAAGATCTCGCCTTATTCTGCTGAAGAATTCGGATTTCGATGGGAAACTCTTCTGGGTTGAAACTTTTTTAATCCATTCGCATAACATGACACGACCAACGAAGACTAGGTAAAGCTTGTACACTGTGCATGAGACCGAGTCCTACGTCAGGATAGATATAAAGATAGATGCAAAAATGAAATCTTTCTCTTCAGAGAGAGGATATTACTTCTGTATTGCCTACCATGTCCAAGGTATCACTTGGTGGTAAGAGGGACTTTTCGCTGACGTTATTTTCGGTTTTAGGGCTTGGTTCCCGCATAAGCAATGTCCATCAACGAGAGTAGGGTTCATCTTCGGTCTCAGTAATTCATTTAAGGTAGACTGAGGATATCGAATAAGTCAAAATAAACTAAAGATTGTGAAAACTGTCTTAAAAGACCTGGTTTCCTTGTCAAACCAGAAAAATTTGCTGTGAGGCTATTCAGAAATGTTGGAATATGCCATCAAGATGCCTATGCAGTAGTTATAAGGATGAGGAGGTGGAGGATTCGATTCACCACTTGCATTGTCGATGACCAGGATGACAGATATGGCGACTCAAATTTCGATAGTCTGACACAAGTGAGGGAAGTGGATCATTCATACTGATTTTTGTTGGAACGATTTTCCGTCATCCCTTGTCAAGTTTGGTTTTGTGACAAACTGGTTTCGGCGTTCTGCCATTTTCAATGCCTAGTTTCGTTCTGGTCTGTGTCTATCCGCTGCGTTGTTTTTATAGTCCGTGGGTGCTGTGGCAGGTAATGTCAATCTATGTGGTCGTGGTAGGTAACGTTAATATGCGTGTGTGTGTACGCGGTATTGATACGTCCGAATTGTTATCTGTCCCAAGGGTTGTTTTTGTAGGTATGTAGACATACATACCTTCTTAAGTTCATATGGAAAAGTAAGTGGCTTAGAAGGGAGTAAGTGAGAAATACCTAGTTGCATGAATGTGACCGGCACGCACTGGCTGTATTCACAATGGTCATAATTGATTCCGATTGGAAGTGTGAGAAAACTCAGGCGCTCTCTTAACTTTTGCTAACCTAGAAGAACTGTTATGGATGTATGGCGGGAACGATGTTTATGAGTTTTACTGGTCAAACCTTCATATCTGTTCTAATGAGCTCTTATGAAAAATCATATTAATCATATCAATTAAAAGTTCCCAACTCTGCACGAACCTACAACAACTGGGTATATACTCGAAATATTACTTCTTCGCATACAAGTTAAATAATAGACAGAAATCGGAATTCCAATTTTAACCAAAATTTTGTGCGTCGAAAATATTTGTCCTTTTCTCCTTTAAACCTTCTTACAACAACTTTACATCAAGGCTCATAAAACTATCTCAAATGTCAAAAGAAGTATTTAAAACATTTTCAAATACACTTACCAAAAATCCTTTAGTTCCTTTAATATGCCAAACATGTATTGTAGATAAGAATTCAAAGGGCTTTGTCATGTTATCTCTCTGTTGTAGTATTAACATATTTGACAGTTGAGTATGAGCTGGAGAGTGCTTTGTATTCTTTGCTCACAGCATTAACGACGTGCACACATACTTACATACTTGAGTGAATTTAATGCATGAACTTTGTGGGAAAAAATATTAGGCAAAGGAATTTTTGTAAATTCTAGCTTTTGGTATTTTGCTTTGGTGTAGTAATTGAATTTTTAATGTACATAATAAATGGCTGGCTGCCTGCCGGCAACTTTGGGAATACCAATAAAATTAGGTTTAGTAAAAAGTGGTGGCTTTTCAAACAAAACAAAAAAGGAAAGATTTGGGCGAACAACAGGAAACATGCTATAATCTATCAATCAAAGAGTTAGAAAGTCTATGTGCGTGTGAAACCGAACCTTGTATACCTAAAATGGGATTACTTATGGCACACGCTAGTTTTAATAGTTGTTTTGTCTTTATAAATGCTCTTAAAAATTTAATCAACAATTAATACCTAATTACTTCTGCACGCAATGAATGTTTTCGTCAGGTGGACTGTTCCCGATTAAACAATCTTTAAAGTTCAAAACAGCAAGAGCCGTTTTTTCAAGTAAGCCTCAAAATTTATCTGCCTCGTAAACAAAAATTTTCTCTACAAAATGCCTTTATTGGGCAAATACATTTAAGTCTACTTGAGAAATCTGAAAACCATATTAATATTTAATATTATAACAATACTGATATGAAATAAATATATGCAGCGATATACAACAGGTATATCATCACAAAACTTCTAAAAGACTTTTGCGCCAAGCTTCTCTTCCAATGTGTGATGTGACGCTTTGAATTTTTTTTCCTGCTAATTGGCGGGACCTACAGTTTTTGCCGACTCCGAACGGCATCTACAAAGAATATGAATTTTTGCTGAGAAGCCTTCCATGGCAGAAATACACCCGGAGAGTTTGCCAAACCACAGCCGAGGGGCGACCCCGTTTTGAAAAAACTTTTTCAAACCACTTTTGATATTACTTGTCCCAAAACTCGAACCTTGGACCTTCGGTGTGGTAGGCCGGCAACACTACCACCACACCACGGTGGCCGCAATATTGATATGGAACACTGATTTAATGCTTTTTGTTTCAAAGTTTGGGAAAAACTTAAAAATCACAATTAGTCCATTCTAGATATGTTTTTAGTGGAAGTTTTTCGAACCATCCGTGTTGTATACCTTTCATGAACATTAAATGTATTATGACTTTGGTCCGATGTTTGTATAATATAAAATGACCACTGCGATGAGCTGAGTCGATTTAGCCATGTCCGTCTGTCTGTTTGAACGCAAACTTGTCTCTCAGTTCTATAGATATCTCGCTGAAATTTGATGTCAAACCCCCACTAATACAATGCAAAGTTCCAATACAACCGATAGTTCCGATAAATCTGTTTTTACCTATAACTCTTGCAATTAAAAAGCTAGAAACGTAAAATGCGGGTTTGGTAGATATTATATAGGTAATGTGGCTAGTGAAAATCAGCGAGATGGAACAAACATAACATATCCCATGCAATCGATTGTTCCGAATACAAATAATTGAAGGGAATTTAATTATCAGTCTCAATCTCCCATCGGAATTTAATAATGGGACGATTGAAAAGCGCCTCACTGCTTTTTTTTTTTTTGGAGAAAGTAAAATTCCAGAGTTGGTTTTTGTAATTTACATTTTCTGCTCAGAGTTTCCACTTATCCGTAGATATATGTAGGGTCACCAAGGTCCACATATTATTCGATAACTCCGAAACCGGTAGAGTTATCTAAATAACGGATATTATAATTATTAAGTTAGACGTCTAGTAATGCAACGGTCAGAGTAACATTCAATTGTATTCAGCGTCTTTTGATTGATACGCATGGAAACAACCAGACAGACAGAAAAGAATTCTAAAAATTGGCTCAATAACGACCCCTTATCCAATGTGTAGACATCGACCTATAACAAATTTCTTATATGTAGAGAAGAGAAGAATAAGTTAAAGGTGGACGAAATAAATCGATTTATTATGCATCGACATCGATTTGATCTTAACAAGCTCTGATATTTAAGCTATATCGAATACGTTTCAGCCAAAAATAAATACTCCAAAAATCTACACCGACGTCTTCAGAATCTTTATTTGACAGCTAAAGCTAGCTAAAGAGTACTGTACTCGTATACCATATTTCATTCATAGAGACCGATGATGGGCAACTTTTTGGCTCCTGTAGTAGTTTTGTAGCAAGCAAGTGCCGGGTCAGAGGCTGATTTGTTTTACGGCGATAAGGGGAATGCAATAAACATTGAAGTCAGCGTATATTTGTTATTTAAATATATTCCTCGCAAGAAGCATTGTGGAGCATGTCAAGCGTGATAGGCATGGACGTTAAAATTCAAAAGAGATTTGGTCACCTGTTCCTTATATTCTATATTGGTCTCATCCCGTCATCTCTTTCTATCATTCGTTAAAGGAAAGGAACTCGATTTGCACCGGATGCGCCGGCATTTTGAAGTGCCTAACAAAACTCCATATTGATATGCCTGTCAGAAAATTTGACAAATAACTTATTACTTTTGTTTTGATCTGCAATGGCAAGAAGCCTCCGGAATCACTAAAAATCAAAACCACCAACTCAAATTCTCAGACTCTGTCGATGTATTACGGAAACAAAATACTACAATTTACAACCACCATTATAAGCAAAAAAATTATAAAACCATGCATAATAGTGCAGCTGGGTATTACGTATATCCTAAACTGAACTTGATTGTTCACAACCATACAAACTTAAAGTAAGCACAATTTATATTTTCATTGTGGAATTTATTTAAGTAACATTTTACATATTTGAGTAAATTAATTGCTCAGCTAGTTATTGGTTGGAACAGAAAGTCAACACCCCACAGTTAGCAGGAACGATGTTTAAATGAGAGAAAAGTGCAACAGAAATATATCGTATGTATATTAGAAATACAGTGAGAGAAGAAAAATTCAGCTCCCATGAATCTACTTTTTGTAATGGAGAAAGACTTACTGACTTTACCGCTATCTGAAATATGGTTGTTTGCGTTACTAGGAGCCAGAAAAACAATTTCGAAACCGGATTGATAACGTCGACTGGCTTGAAAAGCTCCTGCCAAAAAGTACTTCCCACTTAACCAAATTTCACAATAGAATGAGGATTTATAAATTTGTGCTCGGTGCCAACGGATGTCTATCGGCATTTGATTTCCATTAGCCCCTCTAACAGGCTTCAGTTAGCAGCAAACAAAAACTAGGTATAATGACTGCGCAGCTTTGTTGAACTATCCATTTTGATTATTTATCATACATATTTCATGTTAAAGCCAATTTCGAAAGAAAATTACATACGCGCATGAATTTTTTGCGGAAACATGGCCTCATAATTGCGAAACCACCTACTATTAAAATCAAAATCCATAATATTTATCCAAAGAGATAATTGGCGTGATATATACCTCCGAGGAGATTAAGGCCGAGCTTCGCCACCAATTTGTGTGTGCTGCTTGCAAGTTTTCCTACGAATTGGCGGGACCTACAGTTTTTGCTGACTCCGAATGGCATCTGAATTTTTGCTAAGCAATCTTCCAGAAATAGAGAATTGGCAGAAATACACTCGGAGAGTTTGCCAAACCACTGTCGAGGGGCGACTCAGTTTTGAAAAAACTTTTTCAAACTACTTTTGATGTTTTGTCCCAGAGATCGAACCTTGGACCTTCGGTGTGGTAGGCAAGCAACACTACCGGCACATCACCGCAGCCACCAAAGAGATAATCTTGTAAAAAAATGCATTAAAGGAAATAATCACTGTCAAATGTGATGTTCCAAAAACAAAACAGATTCAAACTGCCTTTGAAAAGTTAACAACAGAGACCGAGACTAGCAGATATTTTGGAGATTTCAAACAAAATTTTTACTTATTTTTTAAGTTAAATAATAAATATAGGAAAAAAGTGTCATTATTGAGGTAACAATGGGTTAGTTGGTTTTCCAATCAAAAAAGCAATCAAAACAACCAGTGAAGTCTAAGTTCGGTTGGAACCGTACATTATATACCTAGTAGTGATCTATTATGGCATACCAATTTACGCAGATCTTTTTTAATACTTTTCAGTTCGTATTGTAAGGCAGATGATTGTTTTCAATAAAAACACTTTAAAATACCGGACAGACAGACAGACGGGCGGAGAGACGGACATGGCTAAATCGACTCATTTTTCGAATATCTTCGTTCACGGACACTTTGAAAGTGAAATAGAAATGATATAAAGCTATTTTACCCAAAGTTAATGCCCAATTAATATATCTATGATCCTTTTCAAAATCTTTCATATAATAGTGGGAGTGGACTTGAACCAATTCCGCCCATTTCTTATGTTCATGGAAATCTGTGTGCCAAATTTCGTTTCGATATCTTGAACGGTTTTCGATTTATGATTAATATATTTCTAAATTTGACTTAATAAAAAGTGGGTGGTATCACGCCCATTTTTAAAGATTTCTTGAAAAATATATTTTCTGCCTTAACATTAATGTACACATCAAATTTTATTCTTATAGGTGTATTATGTACTGAATAATCACTTTTTTGTGTTTTCGAAAATATTCTATATATAAAAAGTGGGCGTGGCTATCATCCGATTTCGCCCATTTTAAATAGCGCTCGGAGATAAGTGCCAAGGAACCTGCAAACCAAATTTTATTAAGATATCTCAAAATTTACTCAAGTTATCGTGCCCAAAGACGGACGGGCATGGGTCCTTCAATTTCTTTTTCGTCAATATCTATCTCGATTCGTTTATGCCGTTAGCTACTACCGTTAGGCGTATGAAGTTAATATACCTTGTGTGCGTAGCACTTCTAGCTATAAAAAATAGAATTGTAATAATAATTATCGAGCCTTTTAAGAAATGCAGCTTTTCATGCCTAGTAGATACAAACTTTTAAATTACCGTCCCACCGTGGGTTAAGTCATATTAACCCTATACAGCTTTTCCTGAAACTGATTTGGAGTGGTATTGAGAATAGGCAAATTGGACCAGCTTACGAGTATACTGTATCTATAACTTCGAAAATGGGAAAATTTATTAACACACACGGGCAAGGGGATCAAATTTGGACTCTGACAGTCTAAGTGTGTTCAAAACGAGTTCTAAAGACAGGTGTGGAACCGTGAATAATAAGATAAGAGTTACGTACCAACGAATTTATGTATTATTGTTTCCCCATATTCGTAGCGTTGCACCTTCTTTATGTTCTACGTTCTTTGATTTAATATATCACACCTTCTTTAGTGCACCAATTCTACCTATCAAGTTTCAAAATTAATAACTAAATTTTGCCGTTTTTTGATAAAACTAATACTTATTAAGATCCCTGGTTGAAAGCCAACGACGACATTTCACTAAGCCGCACAGAACTCCACGCCCATCCTTTTATTGGCCTGTTATCTCCGTGTAGTACATCCATACATACATATGTACTTGAAGTATAGAAAAAGATGGCTACGTTACGTTTTGACTTTATCGAGCGGATGTTTTAGAACTGTTGTCATATCATTTGTTATTGTATATGTAAAATATATTCATATGTGTCAGTGATTATCATTGTTGTTCTTCCGTTGTGCTGTTTTATGAGTAGAATTATTTGTTGCTTGCAAATGTGTTTCCGGATTCATGTTCGCGATTATTATAAAAATATACACATACATACATGTCATGTACACACTGCCGTTTAATAACGGAAACAATGTAAAATGGAAGAATGATTTGGTCCACATACAAACATACATAAATACCCGTCAATAAATGTACGTCTTATATAAAGCTTATTGCATTCAATCACAAGGCTTGCAATATCAGGAATCGCATATAGAGTTTTGTCCTACTCTACGAAAGATTGAAATTTATGGCACACAAGCTGATTGAATCTTAAAAGTTCGTACTTAGGCCCAATTAGCCTTCTAGCAGCCACAAGACTTTCCCGATATGTTAAGTCTCGGAGAATACATTTGATAAGAGAATCATCACACAAGACCACTTTGAAAACTTCAAACGAACTTTTAATGGAGCAAAAAATAATAGGCTGCCACGTCTGGATTTGACTTAAGTACGACTATGCAAATATGATCAAGCTACACCCAAAGCGCCGTCAGAAGTTGCAAGGACCTCTACGAGCAGTTCGAAAACAAACAAAGCTTTGCACAAAGCGACGTCCTTTCGTGATTACAGTTAATATCGCATGCTGATGATATTTACAGCATTAGCCTTAACAACCAAGTATTATTTAGGACAAGGCGAAATATTTACTGCAAATGTGACTTGGCAAACACGTCAGAACAGACAGAAATGATTTCGACGAGTAATCAATTTTGTCAAGTGGCCCTAACAAAGTAGGTTAATAAATAGTGTAATCTTATCACAATAATACCTGTCGTGATGTATGGTTTACAATCATGGACGGCGTAGGAATAAAATAGAATAGTCCTTGGAGTGCTGCGGACCAAAGTTCTCGGGGAGATTTATAAGGCAGATGTGGGAGCCGACTGAAAAAAGCGATGTGTGCCACGAGCAGCTTCGCGAAGACAAACTTTTTTCGCTTGAAAAAAATATTGTGTAACTTGGCTTTCGCAAAATGATTTTTCACATTCGTTGATTTTTCGACAGGCTGATAGCTTTGTGGTTCTTTATAAGCTAACACTTTTTTCTTGCGCTTATCAAAGCACGCACGGCTGCTGTATTAGTCCTTACCCATGCAATGGTTCAAACTACTTTTTGTTGGGTATACGCATTAAATTCTTATACAAATACAATTATATAAACATACATATGTAATGCATATTATTATGTATATATATAAAATGTTATAAAGGGTGTTTTTTTCAGGGGTATAGAACTTCGAATTGAAATAAAACACAAGAAAATCGTTTTAAGGTCCATCAATTTGGCTTTATTGGAAGGATAATTTTATGCCATTAATGTTTAAATATGATTTCGGGCATGTGGCCGCCGCGGCTGGCTCGAATAAAGCCAATTCTACAGGTCCAATTTTCAACCACTTTTTCGAGCATATGGGGCCGTATGTCGGCAATAACGCCACGAATGTTGGCTTCCAATTCCCCTAACGTTTCTGGTTTGTTGGTGTAGACGAGCGACTTCACATATCCCCAAAGAAAATAATCCAATGGTGTCAAATCACACGACCTTGGTGGCCAATTGACAGGTCCATTCCGCGAAATTATGCGCTCATCGAATGTTTCCTTCAATAAATCGATTGTGACGTGCGCTGTGTGGCATGTAGCGCCGTCTTGTTGGAACCACAACTCATCCACATTCATGCCATCCAATTTGGGAACAAAATAGTCGGTTATCATGGCTCTATACCGGTCTCCATTAACGGTAGCTGCCTCTCCAGCATTATTGCGGAAGAAGTATGGCCCAATGACTCCACCAGCCCATAGAGCACACCAAACAGTCAGTTTTTGTGGATGTAATGGCGTTTCAAGGGTCTCATGTGGATTCTCTTCACTCCAAATGCGGCAATTTTGCTTGTTGACGTAGCCATTCAACCAAAAATGAGCCTCATCACTGAACAAAATTTTGCGATGAAAATCAGCATCGAAATCAATCTCATTTTCGGCCCATACACCAAAATCACGACGCATTGCATGGTCTCGCGGCTTTAATTCTTGCACAAGCTGGATCTTGTAAGGTCGCAAGCCAAGATCTTTGCGCAAAATCTTCCATAAAGTTGATGGACAAAGCTCCAATTGCTGTGCACGGTGGCGAATCGATTCATTCGGGTCCTCTTCAACACTTTGCTCTACAGCGGCAATTGTTTCTTTGGTGCGCACTGTTCGACGTCTCTGCGGATGCGTATTATCACATAGAGTAAACGTAGTGCGAAAACGATCCATGGTTAACCGAATTAATTGCTCTGATGGACGATTATGTCGACCATAAAATGGACGGAGCTCACGGTAAACTTCGCGAACTGAACCATTATTTTCGAAATAAATTTGCACGATTTGCAAGCGTTGTTCTTTTGTCAACCTGTTCATGATGAAATGGCAAACCAAACTGAACATAAATGACATTAGAGTTGCAAGATTTGACCACAAAATGCCAGTTTTATCTCTATTCGAAAAACAAACCTGTAAAAAAAACACCCTGTATATGTCATAAGCAGGTTTGCGTGTTTATGTATCAGTACTGATGGCTTTTATGAAAATAATCATAAATACATTTTAAGAATTAACAAAAAAACAAAATGGTACAGCTTTGTCTTATTTTACTTAGCATTATCTACATTTATACACTAATACGAGTACTTGACACAATATCTAACCCCGATCCCAATTTTGTAATCAGGTAAGAATGTCGTATAGTTACTGTTTACCAAACGGAAGCAGCTTACATTGTTGTTGGGCTTTTATGCGATTATGTAATGCTTTTCGAATCTGCTGACAGCATTGCATAAGGCTTTAGTGTGATAAGTTCCCATACATGAGATCTTGGGTTTAAGTGCTGATTAATGTTCAAAAGTGGTCGCCCATCGACTGTAATAGGCTTCACTGCCATCAAACTGCAAAACTGCAGTTGCAATTTGGTGTAGATATAGAGTTCAAAATCACAGGCTAAATCGAGCGCTTCACAAATTGAAGAAGAAGATAGGCCTAAAATTTGTCAAACTTGAGCTCGTGTCATATAATTATTATGTCATACATGAATGTAGGTTTCTGCAAAATTGAACCTCAAGAACAACAAATGTTCTATGAAAGGACAATGAAAGCTTCAAAGGTCTATAATTATGTTATCGTGGCTAAAACCTAATTCTCTCAAACCGTGTAAAAGTTTGCTTAAAGCATAACTAACAAGTTTGACATGTTAACTGTCAAACCTTGAGTGAAGGGGTTGCTTAAGTTGACATTTGATGGTACGTATATTCAACATGTCTGCGAATTCATCCACGACCGAGCTTTTCACATCTTTTAGGAAAGAGAGAAAGTAAAGGAGGACATAATGAAGGGAAAATCTAAAAAGGAAATTGATTCGTTCACTGACTGATCAACGGCTTTTGATCACAAAATGCAGAGCCTATAGGCCAAAAATCAAACTGACAATAGCGGTTTTTGGCTTGTTTGAATTCGTAACAGCAACCCAACTGTATTGACTGCTAAAAGGAAGAAACTCAAATTCATTGAAAGAAGTAAAGTAAAATTAGATTTCAAAATTAAAATTGTTTGCTTTTGAAATAACACCGCGTTACACACATTCTGTCCTATGAACCAAATATACTTTTTCGGAAATGGGAGAAAAAATAAAAATACACGTGTATCGGCGATTTTCATGTACCCGTCAGAATTTTTTTCTTTTATGTATAAAGTATAAAGGTCGTAGTGTCCGTCTGTCCGCCTGTGTGAGAGACTTTGGATCGATTTTTAACCGTTTTTCCGTGATCCAATCGAGCTGAATTTTTGCAGGCAGACTCGTGGAAATGTCTGTATCACGTCAAATTTTTTAAAAAATAGATTTTTATAAATTCTCAGATTTTCCTGAATTTTTTTTTTAAATTTTTTTTTTTCACTTTTTTCGGCATAACTTGAAGGGACTTCAAATTTTTAAGCTACAAAAGCGTTCCGAAAAAAAAAATTGTTTTTCGACCCATCCTACTCCATATATTTGTACTGTTTATGACTGGTATGACAGATGAAACATTGAATTGCACAATCAATATTGCATCATTTAAATTCGTTTAATTTATTGTTTTATACAACACACTCTCTGCCGTTTGTGTGTTTGTTCCGATCAGCTGACAGTTGTGCTACTAGGAGACGTATACTTTGACACAAACGGCAGAGAGTGTGTTGAAAATCATGAAAATCGCCGATACACGTGTACAGGGTGGCGCAAAAGTAATCCTCCTATCAGAAAATGCTATAAATTTTGCGATTGGCCCCTAAAATCAGTTCTGTTTTGACATTTGTGTAGTAAACACATGCGAAATACACGTTAATAAACAATGTTACGCTACACTGCTCCAGAACGCGGAATATTGCTGACTATTTATTTGACCAATAATCGGTCGGGGCCAAACGGTTACTGTGAATGGTGAGCGCTACAGAGCAATGATCAACGAGTTCTTTTTGCCGCAACTTGATGAATTGGGATTGGAAAACATGTGGTGCCAACAAGACGGTGCAACAGCACACACTGCACGTGCCACAACCGATATGCTGAACATCGGAAGCTTACTTTTGCGTCACCTTGTATTTATATTTTTTCTCCCCTTTCCGAAAAAGTATATTTGGTTCATAGGACAGAACTAAAGCTTGTTTTTGTAACGCAATGTAATGAGTAATTTTAAAATAAGAAAAATTCAAAACTATCGCATGAAAACCTCTAGATATTGACTCTGACTGATTTCACATATTGCCATAGAAATATAGAACCGAACATAGCATTGAAACTTTTTCTAAAATTTTATTGTAAAATTATGACAAAAATTTTTAAATGAACTTATATTCAAGCTAACAATTTCAGTATTGAAATAAGATTTCACTTTGGTTGTTACTACAAAACGAATTACAAGTTTTCTGAATTATTGAGGTTGCCATTACAAATTAAAACCACCAGATCGACGATGAATTATGAAATGTAAAAATTACTTGCCTACTACTTTTTATGGTAGAAAGAACAGGCAAACTTTCACTTGAGCATTTTCTTTTGACCGCTCTTTACTATTTTTATTTAATATAATAATATAATATCTTCTATAATAAAAACGGAGTTGGCATGGATTCTAAGCTTGTAAGTTTTAAAAGTTATCGCCCCAATAAAAATAAATTTCCTACCAGAAAAATTGTTGTTAGAAAGATAATTTATTTTAAAGCTTGCATAAAAACGATACATAGAAAAATTCAATTTTAAAAAAAAATTCAAAACTTTCTAATGTTAATGCATACACCGGTAAAAAAGTTTAGATTTCCAAAACCGTGAAACAATATCGATTATATTTTCGAACAATATCGATTATTTTATACGTACATAAGTTTTATTTAAAGCAATTGTGAATATTTTATAAATATAGCAAAGCATGAATTTTAAGTACCATTAATTATTTTCACATGCCTTCGACCTCTTGCCAAAAGTTTGAATGTGTTAAAATGAAAATGTGCTGAAATCAAGTTTATAAAATAACTAAATTTCGTTAAATAAATGCAAAATCTTGTTAAAACTATTATTTGTTATTTAATTCAAAGTTAGATAGTTACTAAATTTCTATGATTTTCTCAAGCTTTATTATTGGCGAGTAAACAGTATCAATCTCTCGATTATAAAATCAAATCCCAAAAATCTAGGTATCGTCAAAATCGAATAAGTAGCATCACTAATACTCACCGACATCTGTCAGGTAACGATCTGGGAGCAATTGACGCACGTCAGTGGAAGACAGTCAAAATATCGAATTATTGAATTGAGCACAGAAAGCTACTAAAGAAAAATATTATAAATTGCATGAACGCTGTAAAAAGGAAATACAATCAGTAGGAAACAACTACAAATCATCGCTAAGAAAACGTACTAACATTAAACATACGATTTTTTATATAGAAATATATGTAGATATGTATGTATGTGGACGCATCTGTCACCAACACGCACAAGCTGCTGTCGATTTTTATAAGAAGTAACGATTTCTTCCTTTCCAAAACAATAAAAACGTTAAAATCTACTTGACTTGACAAAATGCAGGTGAACAGTCGTATTGACATTAGCACGTTCGACAAGATAAAAATAGTTTTTGTCAAATATACCCTGTAGGAAATAAAGCTAACTTTGAATTGATTTTGGATAACTTAGGAGTCAAACATAACGGAAAGTAATCAAATCAGCCTATATATAAAAATATTATACTTTGTTAACATATTTTTAAGTACAGCATTGACACGGGGTTTAGCCGACCAAGGGTTGTTACTTCAGTAATTAATTAGCATTAATTAGTAAATGTGATAACTAAGCACGGCGGATTACTATTTCTACAACAAAAGTCTTCAGTTGAGCGAATTAAGAGATCAAGTAGAGAGGGGGAACTTTTTGTTGCAACCATACTTAGAAGTTCACTACTCTATATGAGCTCTGCTAACAGATAAATTATTTAAAGGGGGTTAAATTGCATCCCACAAATCTATATATAATCATAGCCCGTTATGAAGTGCTTTTCTATTTCCATTGAGTATATCAGAGAGGCATTAAAGTCAGAGTAGGTGTTTTACGAAGAGTCCAACTGATTGAAACTTAATCCATCAACTGCACATTTTGAATTTCGTGGCAGCTCTTGGAATTTCTACGAAGTTACAATAGACTATTACGATCACCATTGCAATCAGCTTTTTTGAATCTGACTTTTACATCAAGACTTTCAAGACAGCTGCCAATATGTACTATCCCAAGATAAATTGCTTTGAGTTGAAATATCTCGTCTCTTCTGGTGCATGAAATAAGCTGAATTTACATTAAAACGGTCATCCAGCCTTTGAAGATGAAGGCATTTTTTTTAAAAGCCTGCACCCGAACGAAACCGGACAATGTTTTGTAGAAAAACCCAATACTGAAAGAAGAGTACCAGGCCCGGAAGCAATTTTGAAGAATGAAACAAAACCGGGGAAATTTTAAGAATCACATTAAAAAAGCTACCCAAACCGGAAAAAATTTTAAAAACGAAACTATAACTCAAATTGTACCGGTATAGATATTAAAGAATGAAACCATTATGGAAAGAAATTGTAAAAAACGGAAGCAAGCCTCAAGGTAATTTTGAATAATGAAATCAAAATCAGGGGAATTTTAAGAACCACATCAAAAGCGCTACACAAATCTTAAAGCAAAAGCCACAACCGAAAGAAAGAACAACAACAAAACCGCTCCAGATACCCGATACAAATTTTGAAAACCGAAATTCGAATGAAACCGAAATTTTAATAAATTTTTCACAACGAAATCAAAACTGAAGTCGCAGTCGAAACACTTTCCAAATCCGAAAACTCGACGCTACTTTCAATCGATTCCATTCCTTTCTAAATATATCCGCTTAACATTCAATGCATACCTTACAAAGCACATCCAGGTCTTTCTCACTGACAGTTTCAACGAACAAGATAGACGTCTTAACCTTCATCTCACAACGCGACAAATGTCATATTAAATTCTGTACAGAATTTTTCTATATTTACATGCATATATGTATGTATGTAGGTAGCACACAAACCTATTATGTTTATATCTATATTTAAATATTTTCATTGCTTTTTTAAACTCAAGAAATAAAATCTATGTAGCGGTCGGCCTTTTTGCGATATTAAAAACTTTGAAGCGTGAAAAGTAGCACAAAGCACTTGCGTTGCAGTGAATCAAAATTAATTTAAGAAATAGCATTATTGTAACTCATTTCAAAATGCTTGAAAGCCTTAAAAGTATTTAAGGGAAAAAGTATTTTTCATGCTTTGTGTAATTTCATTTCTTTGAAATTCAAAGCAAATAAAGAGGTTTTAGATCAAAGCGGCACTGATGTTCCAAGTCATGAAGGCAATAAGTTATTTTTGTGCGTAATTGATAATTGACTTGAGAAGCCCTTTTCAATGGTTGGCTTTCTATTTATCCGATATTGTGAGTTTAGTATTAGAAAGATTCAATTTAAAATTTTTATTAAAAACATATTGAACTCAAAAGGGGTTCACCAAAGCATGTAGATTTGGTTATTATTACAACATTAGGTGTAACGTAGACACTTTCTTTACTGGCAAAAAATTGGTATCTCAACATTGGGAATGAGTACTGAAAGAAGTTCGAGAGGAAGCCAAGCAACATCGTGACTCTCTATCATGTTACTAGCAGGTGTTGGAGAAGACCTAAGCCGCACAGTCTAAAAATTGTCAGAGAATCAAATAGAAATAATTAACAAAATATTATAAAAAACAAGTAAGGAAGTCTAAGTTCGGGTGGAACCAAACATTATATACCTAGTGATCTATTATGGCATCCCAATTTACGCAGGTCTATTTTAATACTTTCAGTTCGTATTTGATTTCAAATAATAATAATAATAATAAGTCCCAAACGGATTACCCACCATATTCCGCCCGACCGGCGCGAGGGGCGCATCCGCATAACGCGCGGATTATTCGTTCGTGCCGAGTCGTTGAAAGGCTTTGGTTTGTTAATCGTCGAGATCTAAAACTGCTCAGCTACAGAGAAAACCTCATCAGCTAAGTAAAGTAGATATACGATAGATTATACATTAAGAAATAACTAGTTAACAGAATAAAATTATTGTTAGAAGTTAACATAGAAGTCAATGAAAAAGAAACAATTATTAACTATGAATTTAGGATAGAAATAATTGCTTTTATTATGCGGAAAAGCGAGTCTGAAATATCAAATCTACAAGAAAGAGAGTTATAATCTTGACACAAACAGCGAAAAGGCTCATTTAACTGAAAATTGGTTCGGCACTGTTTTAAGACTAGAGGTTTAAAATGCCTTGAAAAGTACAGCATTGAATTATAAGCGATTGCCTTTAAAAGTAGCAGACATTTGATGCTGAAAAGTAGACGGCGCCACGCCTAGTTTTTCAAAATTGACAAAATTTGTTTGCGGTCGAGTTTTGCTTAAAAAGCTTATTATGTGTTTAAAATCTTATTGATATAACTTGCTTGGTTGTAGAAATATCGCTTTTTAAATTTTACAAAAAAAATTTTCAGAACTATGTTAAAAAACTGGGCGTGGACATGAACCGATTTCGCCAATTTTTACAGCAAACAGTTACCTTTATATATAGAACATTATCACCAAATGTCGTTTCGACAAATCAATATTTGGCGGAGTTGTGGCATAAAAAGTTTTGTGGAATAGTCCACTATAAAAGGGGCCCATTTTCGAAAATTTTTATTTTTTGGTTTTCTTAGTTTACGGAAACTTTAAAAATTAAATATAAATGATGTAAAGCTATTTTACCTAAAGTTATTGCCTATTTAATATATCTCCGATCCTCTTCAAAATCTTTCATATAGAAGTGGGTGTGGACCTTAGCCGACTTCGCCCATGTTTTCCTCGAACATTCCTTGCGCACCTGAAAACCTGCGTGCTGAATTTCGTTTCGGTACCTTGATTTATGATTAATAACATTTCTAAATTTAACTTAATCAAAAGTTAGCAGTGCCACGGCCATTTTCAAAAATTTCTTGAGAAACTTTTTTTATGCCTCAATCTGAATGTATACACCAAATTTTACTCTTATAGGTGTATTTTGTACTAAATAATCACTTTTTTTGTGTTTTCGAAAATATTCTATATATAAAAATTGGGCGTGGCTATCATATGATTTCGCCCATTTTAAATAGTGCTCGGAGATAAGTGCCAAGGAACCTGCATACTAACACACAGATGGACGGACGGACATGACTTAATCAATTTCTTTTTTCCTCCTGAACATTTTGATATGTATAAGTCAATATATATCACGATCCGTTTATGCCTATACATACTGCCGTTAGGCGACTTAGGTTAATATACCTTGTGTGCGTAGCACTACTACTCTATTACTCTTGACTTTGAGCTCATCTATAAACGTGACTACCTTAAAAATGTTCAGGCGGAAAAAATCTATTTAGTAACAATACCCAAATAGGGAGCACATCGGAGTGTCGCAAATTTTAACAATAAACAAGCCGAACAGACACATTTATAATACCAAGAGCGCGATAAAAGTGAATAGAAATAGAAGTTTACTCAGACAGAAAGTACCATAATTTCTCTAAAGACGAAGTCTAGCAGCTTTCGAAATATAACTCTAAAAAGAGCTATGGCGTTGTCTCCACACTTATTTGTTGGAACTCTTTATTTATATAAATTAAACTTTTAAAAATTAAGTGAAAAAAAGTTGTAAAGTTAGTAGAGAAGGGTTAGGACATATTTTTTGTCTCTAACTAATTCACTCTGTAAGCAGTCTCAAGTGAGCTCCTCCATTCAATCTTTAAATTGCTTTGAAACCGATCCAAATATATCAAATGCCAGCAGAGGGCACGCGACCTCATATTCATTTAACCGTTAATTGCATGTTAATAACATGTTTCGTATTAAAATGGAAATGCTCGGTTTATAAAGTTGTCTATCGGTTAGTTTTGCATATCTCATTACGTTTATTACTTTCATACGCGCAAGTCGGATAATGAGCGAACCAGTTGATGCACTTTGACTGTGAAGACCTCTTAAATACATTTGTTTAGCATATGCATATATTCTAGGGATGTTACGGTAGTTTTTCCGTATTCGACTCAAGATCGGACTTTTTTCAAGTTTATTTATCAAATAAGTGATCTAAAGCGATTGAAGAGATCGGAGTAGAGTAACAGCAATAAGAAAACTCATATAGATGGCAACCCTGAAAATATATTCCAAGTGGCAACACTTAAGTGGGAAGTCTTGAAATCGTTTCTGCATTCTGAGACTTTGAACCTAGATGTTGCCACTGACAAGGTTGCCACTTATTTAATAATTTTTTTTTAATAATTTTTTTTTTTAATAAAATGAGATATGCTAAACGAAAGTATTTTTTTGCCGCATTTTAGCAAAAAAATATATCTAGGATGAGTTATAAAATAGGGTTGCCACATAATGCTATACATTTTTTTTTTGCAAAACAGCTATTAAATCGATCCTTATTACCATAGCTTTTTATGGAATACTAGCTAATACCCATGGGTTTCACCCCACATTTCTATCTATATATATAAAATTCAAATTATGTATGTATGTATCTATAGACCGACTTGAAAAATTCCAGTTGTACGGGAGGTGCCACGCCCCCTTTTTCATTATCCCCACTTTGGAGGTGGTAGGGATGAATCTCATATAATCCCTTACCAAATTTCAGTGGTCTAACGTAAATACTTCCAGAGATACGGACTATGAAAAATGTTTAATTCTAGCAAAAATTGTTACGTTCTACGTGTACTCGATTTTGTTATAACACATCAACTGATCTTCGAAATATAGACACTATAAAATAGGGTGGAAAAAAGGCCGGTGGCACTACCATTTTCAAAAATCTATATCTTTAATCAGTTCTTCTCACAACGAAATTTTGGAAGTAAAATAGTTTTTCGCAGAGGATTCATAAAAAATTCACTGAAAGCTCATTAGAGCTTTTTCATATACCGAGTGTGTCCTATATAAAAGTTGGCATGGCCATTATCCCATTTTGTCTATTTAAGTATCGATTAGTCAAAATAGTTTCACTCTAGGTCATGTCAGGTAATCACACGTTTGAGCAGTTCGAGCTTAGTTATAACTACCTACGCTTCAAAATAATCGACATCGAAAGAATATCTGAAATCGATCGAAAGTTCATAGCAATCATGCTGGAAACCGTAGTTGCGTAAAGTCCCTAATACGTCCAAACATATGTATGTCTGTTAACGAGCATAAAGTGAGAATTAACATAACTGGCACAACCATGCAGCTAATCCTTTATCTTTTGCTTACAACCACACAGCTTCACCACTTCCACACCCCCTCTCTACAAAGTACTACTGTTTCCTGCAATTAATGGGAAACGTTTTTAAATGTTTTGTTTACTGCAATTTCACAAAAACAAAGACAAGCCAAGCTACTCGGATTAAGTAGATTCGCAATGTTATGATGGAGCAGCAGTTGTGTGGCACCGCGGCATAGGGGCAAAAGGGCAATGCAAAATAATTAACATTACTATGAAAGTCACCGGAATTGTCATGGTTCGCCAGCTGAGCCGCTGCAGGCACATTACCAATTAAGTACACCAAGTTGAATGCGATGATGTCTTAAAGCGAACAAAAAAATTATTTTAACAAATAAAAGCAAAATATTGTGAATTAGCAAAAAAATTGTGGTGTAAAATACGGCTTTTGTGGTTTATATTTTTCAAAGGATGCATGGATTAAAAACCGTTTAAAGACTTGAGTAAGCCGAATGTACTAGCAGACTTTGGTTAGAATACGTTTTACTGAAAGTATTTGCTAATGGATTCAATGCAGAGATTTTTTGAATATTTTGTTTTGGAAACAAGTCTTCTTCGGGGAAGTGTCATCTTTTAGGGCTCTCTAAGGGTAGCCGACAAGTAATAAAAAATGTTTAGCCTTAAAAGCCGAAGGACTAATAATAATAATAATAATTCCCAACGGATTACCCACCATATCCAGCCCGACCGGCCCGAGGGGCGCATCCGCATAACGCGCGGATTATTCGTTCGTGCCGAGTCGTTGAAAGGCTTTGGTTTGTTAATCGTCGAGATCTAAAACTGCTCAGCTACAGAGAAAACCTCACTAGCTAAGTAAAGTAGATATAAGATAGATTATACATTAAGAAATAACTAGTTAACAGAATAAAATTAGTGTTAGAATTTAATATAGAAGTCAAAGAATAAGAAGCAATTATTAACTATGAATTTAGGACAGAAAGAATTGATTTTTTTATGCTGAAAAGCGAGTCTGAAATATCAAATCTACCAGAAAGAGAGTTATAATCTTGACACAAACAGCGAAAAGGCTCATTTAATTGAAAATTGGTTCGGCACTGTTTTAAGACTAGAGGTTTAAAATGCCTTGAAGGACGAGACGGTACATTGAAGTTCACTTCACTTAGAAGAAATGGGCTGGATAGTGAACCATTTAGCAATTAAGTCATAAAAATAATTCCAAGCATTTCCCTCCGACTAGAAAGTGTGTGCAAATTAATGAGTTTTAAACGATTCGTATAGGGTGGCAGATTGTACAAGGGATCCCAATGAAAGTCTCTTAAGGCAAATAGTAAAAATTGTTTTTGAACTGATTCAAGGCGATCTACATGAACCTAGTAACGCGGGTTCCAAATTATAGAACCGTATTAGTGACATAAGGGTCGCTAAATCGTTTAACGAATGCTGGGACACCTCTAGCCTTATTGACTGTTGTGTTAATATGGCGGTTGAAACTGAGTTTATAGTCCATAGTAACCCCTAGGTCAACAAAATCATACACTTGCTCAAGACTATAATTTTTAATTGTATAGGAAGCCGGCTGAGAAGTTCCACGCGAAAAACCCATGTGTTTACATTTTTTAAGGTTAAGTGGCATATAATTTAAGTCGCACCAAGTAACTAGTGTATCTAGATCTGATTGTAGCTTATTTCTATCTGCAAATGACGCGAATGACATAAAAAGCTTTACGTCGTCGGCATACATTAACATTTTTGAAAATTGTATTATTGTAGAAATATCGTTTATAAACAACAAGAACATAATCGGGCCAAGATGGCTTCCTTGAGGAACCCCCGAAGAGACATAAATGGCATCGGATACTAAATTTTTAAACACTACTCTTTGTGTCCTGTCAATAAGGTAAGAAGAGATCCAGCGATTGAGACCTGGCTGGAAGCCCAACTGATCGAGTTTATGAATAAGTAAGGGTTGAGAATTTATAAAAAGCTTTAATCTATAAATATCGCGGGCATAAGGCAAGCTCATTTTTGGATGCAGACGTGGAGGGCTGATTAAAATTCGGAGTTCCTGTAGCAACCTGTAGACTGCTCTTGAATTAGCTGAGAAAATGCTAGGCTGACATTACCTCCTGCCAGAGATAGAATGCAGTCTATTGACGGAACTTTGGGCTTGCTAATGCACATTTATGGCCCATGATCGATGCTGTGTCCAATTGGGTGTACGAGGTGCGCGTTATCATATTGGAAATCAGTTACTGATTCGATTACATGGAGGATGATGAGACTAACAGAACTAAACAGAGGTATTTGGGCCTCGGCTTATTCATATCTTCTGTAGACTTATTCCATGTAGAGGCAAGTGTTTTTCAGACGTCACCGTTATTCGATATGGTATCACAAGGGCCCTTTAAATTATCATGTATGGAATAGCTGCCACAGAACCTCATCTCTTGGTGGCATATCGTTTTAAAGCGAGTATTGTGTAGAGTGGCCTTTGCTTTGAGTTTTGTTGTAGCAAATAAATACCTTATAAAATGATGTCGGTTGAAGTTTTATGCTGAAGACGAGTGAGACTGTAGAGTCCCATAAACCTCACATTAATTAAAGAATCCATCAAAGAAAAAACACTCAAGTAAACGACCTATGAGTAATTTTGGCATAAACTAAATTGTCTCTACAGTAGTCGGGCTAGTATCAAAGGTGCTAACACCGAATCGTACCAGATTCGTAAACGGCAAAGGACTGTCCATATTAGTAAAACCCTGTTTCGGTAACTTATTCATTCATGAATGGATTCGCCGCTTAAGCAGGACTAAATATTGCTACTACAACAACAACAATTTACTTAGTTCACGACCACAAAATTTTTAATAATGATCTCACCTTCTCTGTACCGAAGCACATGATCGGTGGAGCTCTGAAATTCCGGAGAACTAGGTTTTGGTTCAGCTAGAATGCCGGTATTAGAACTATCAACGTATGCCTCCTTATCAAGCCAGAATATCACCTATAAAGCCAAAGCTAAATTTCAAATAGGGCACTACTATTTGACAAAGAACTACCTTCAATTCAATAATCAGTCAGTCTTAAGACGAGCGTTGAGATCAGACGAACATAACCTATACATTTGGTTCAAGGGTGTACGGACAGGTCATCAGCTTCCTTTGCGAAATCCCACTTGTTGAGTATTTGCATCACAATCACAAATTATCGCACAGAAGGCTGCTAACTACTGTTAGTAAGTCAAAACTTCGACCTGAATACTGCTTTTGTTTACACTCTTACCTTTCCAGACTAAACTCTGGCATAACCAATATTTTTTACACAATAAGTGTCTAAAAGTTTACGGCCTTTAAGACCTCACACCTACTCGTGGAAGTAATTTGCACTATGTTTGAAAAGTGATCCCCTCCGAAGAAAATAGCTCACTTTTTTAACGCTTTTTTGGTTCGCGCGGCTCACAGCTTACCTAGGGTTTTACCCATTTGTAGTTGGCAGGGATTGTAAAGAAACTAAATAAAGTGTTGAGAGAGCAGAGCTTGTCTCTTTTGGACAAGTTGGGTTTTACTTAAAGAATTCTACTCGCAAAAAGATCCTATTCTATGGCAATAATGATGCTTCATAACCGTGTACTAGTATTATTTGTATGTCAGTTACATATATTTATGTTTGTTTGTATGCATATGGTTGAGTATATGCCCTGTAGGAAAAACTAACGAAGGAAAAGGCCTGCGCTGGTCTTGTTCCAAATGCCGGTCGACGGAAGTTGATCTGTGTAAAATCTTTAGGCATATCAGAAACGGTTTTTCTGAAATAAGCAAAGATTTTTCATTGCTGACTGAAAAGTTCCAAAAATATGAAAATATTTTCAAAACCTTGGAAACTTTGGAGAATTCGCCTCATTTGGAATGCCCTGATCATCGCGAAAACAAGCGCAGGCGTACGGATGATCGGCCTACTACCTCAACAGTCCCGAACTTGCCTCAACCCCTTGAACTTATAGATTTGGCTTCTCCAGTTCCTAGTACGGTTGTCCGAGCAACGTCGAAGAACGCTCCTTCAAAAATGTCCACTAGGAAAAACCAGGAAATTCCAACTATTGCAATGGAGTCTGAACCAATCGTTGGTAAGCTGGTTGTGGTTCCTCGCAACAAATCTATTTTTGTGTCTAGGTTCCATCCAGACACTACCGAGGATGATTTGTTGTACCATATTTCTTCTAAAGTTAAAGATCAAAGCGTAACTGTTAGAAAATTTAATTTCACATATCAAAGAAGTATGTCTTCGTTTAAGATTGATGTATCTGGGAAAGATTTCGATACTCTTTTGGACAGCTCTTTTTGGCCTCCCGGGGCTCTTGTGCGGGAGTTTGAATACAGACCGAATAGGAATGTTCAAAATGTAGCGAAAATTTCTCGTAATAACGTTGAGTCAAAAAACTGAGCACTAAATCCGTGAATATCTTTTTATAAAATGTCAGAGGTCTAAATACCAAATTAACTGATCTCTTTTTGAAATCTTTTCATTGTAATTATAACGTAATTGCTTTTACCGAAACTTGGCTAAAACCTCATGTTTTCAATTCAGAGTTTTTATGTAATGAATATCAAGTATATAGAAATGATCGCTTGAACAGAGTCGGGGGTGGTGTTCTACTTGCCGTTCATTCCTCCATCCCTTCAGAAGAGGTTAATATTCCTAACATCGATTTCATTGAGTTCAAATGCATCCGCCTTCAACTAGACAACGTCTCTATGTACTTATATGTTTGCTACATCCCTCCAGCATCAGATTTTTCAGTCTACATGCAACATGTCTCTCTGCTCAAAACTGTTAACCTTATGACTAAAGCTTCAGATTCAATTATTGTTTTGGGTGATTTTAACTTACCTCATATATCGTGGAACATATCTGATGGTAACATTATTCCAAATCCGTCCAAACTGGGGTTCAATGACTTTTTAGATGGAATTTCCGATCTTTGCCTTAATCAAATAAATGTTACCGCTAACAAGTTTGGGAAAGTCTTAGATTTAGTGTATGTTAATGATATAAACCAATTTTCTGTAAATGGTTGTGATCCGTTGGTTTTACCAGAAGACCTTTACCACCCTTCTATGGAAATAGTCTACGAAACCATAAGTAATGGCCAAGGCACTCAATGCTACTCATGTAGTAGCTTTGATTATAACTTTTCCAAAGCAAACTACAAGAAATTAAATAAAGAACTGTCTAAATTAACTTGGCCTCAATTTGGTTGTGATATCGATCTAAACGTCTCACATTTCAATCACACTATTTACTGCCTATTTGAGAAGTTTACTCCTAAACGTAAAGTAACTTATGATCATCCTACGCAAGCTTGGTTTACTAAAGAGCTTAAGGCTCTTAAAAACAGGAAAACGCGATCATTTAATTTATATAAGAAATCCGGATTAAATAAACATTACCTACTGTATTCCATTCTACGTCAGAAGTACATAGATTTAAATAAAAAGTGCTATAAAGCTTATATTTCTAAAACGAAAAGAGACATTATTCTCAATCCTAAGTCATTTTATGGTTTCGTAAATTCTAAACGTAAAGTATCAGGGTTTCCCTCAGCCACGAAATATCGAGACATTATATCTAGCGATAATCAATGTATCGCAAATTTTTTTGCTCAATTTTTCACTTCTAACTATTCTGCTGTCACCAATTCAAACTTTCAAAACTATCCCTATAAGCTACACGGGACAAATTCAATTAATTCACCAATTATATGCGCCAAAGATGTTCTAATTTACCTTAAAACCTTAAAAGAATCTTTTAAATATGGTCCTGATAGGATTCCTACATGTTTCTTGAAAAAGTGTGCGAATCATATTTACCAACCCCTTACCAATTTGTTCAATCTATCACTAAAGTGTGGTGTTTTTCCAACTGCGTGGAAAGAATCGTTTCTTCTACCGCTGCATAAAAGCGGGAGTAGGTCTTCTATAGAGAACTATCGTGGCATCGCAAAGCTTTCTGCCATCCCAAAATTGTTTGAAGCTATTGTTACAAATCAACTTACGGGTCCGATCTCTACCTTGATAGCTGACTGCCAACACGGGTTCAGTAAGGGAAAGTCCACAGTTACGAATTTACTTGAGTTTACCAGTCATGTCTCAAATGGCTTTAGAAAAAATCTGCAAACCGACGTTATTTATACGGATTTCAGCAAAGCTTTTGACAAAGTGTGTCACTCATTACTTATTCATAAACTCGATCAGTTGGGCTTCCAGCCGGGTCTCAATCGCTGGATCTCTTCTTACCTTAGTGACAGGACACAAAGAGTAATGTTTAAAAATTTAGTATCCGATGTCATTTATGTCTCTTCGGGGGTTCCTCAAGGAAGCCATCTTGGCCCGATTCTGTTCTTGTTGTTTATAAATGATATTTCTACAATAATAAAATTTTCAAAAATGTTAATGTATGCCGACGACGTAAAGCTTTTCATGTCATTCGCGTCATTTGAAGATAGAAATAAGCTACAATCAGATCTAGATACACTAGTTACTTGGTGCGATTTAAATTATATGCCACTTAACCTTAAAAAATGTAAACACATGGGTTTTTCGCGTGGAATTTCTCAGCCGGCTTCCTATACAATTAAAAATTCTAGTCTTGAGCAAGTGTATGATTTTGTTGACCTGGGGGTTACTATGGACTATAAACTCAGTTTCAATTTCAGTTTCATATTAATACAACAGTCAATAAGGCTAGAGGTGTCCTAGCATTCGTTAAACGATGGTCTAAAGAATTTAGAGACCCTTATGTAACTAAAGCCCTCTTCACTACATTAGTCAGACCGATACTTGAATATGGTTCTATAATTTGGAACCCGCGTTACCAGGTTCATGTAGATCGCCTTGAATCAGTTCAAAAACAATTTTTACTATTTGCCTTAAGAGATTTTCATTGGGATCCCTCGTACAATCTGCCACCCTATACGAATCGTTTAAAACTCATTAATCTACACACACTTTCTAGTCGGAGGGAAATGCTTGGATTTATTTTTATGATTAAATTGCTAAATGGCTCACTATCCAGCCCATTTCTTCTAAGTGAAGTGAACTTCAATGTACCGTCTCGTCCTTCAAGGCATTTTAAACCTCTAGTCTTAAAACAGTGCCGAACCAATTTTCAATTAAATGAGCCTTTTCGCTGTTTGTGTCAAGATTATAACTCTCTTTCTGGTAGATTTGATATTTCAGACTCGCTTTTCAGCATAAAAAAATCAATTCTTTCTGGCCTAAATTCATAGCTACTAATTGTTTTTTTATTCTTTGACTTCTATTTTAACTTTTAACAATAATTTTATTCTGTTAACTAGTTATTTCTTAATGTATAATCTATCCTATATCTACTTTACTTAGCTGATGAGGTTTTCTCTGTAGCTGAGCAGTTTTAGATCTCGACGATTAACAAACCAAAGCCTTTCAACGACTCGGCACGAACGAATAATCCGCGCGTTATGCGGATGCGCCCCTCGCGCCGGTCGGGCGGGATATGGTGGGTAATCCGTTGGGAATTATTATTATTAATTTCTAGTGCGTTCGGAACCACTACTAGTTCGTTCTCAAGCTCTTGTGCTTGCAGTTGATTGCATAAGTCAAGATAACGACTTTATTTCCCTCTTTAACTGGCTCTAATCGAAGACACCGCTCTCCACTTGATGCTTCCATCGGAATGGTGGTCTCCCCCTTCCTCTGCTTTCACCGGGTAGTGCCAATAAGAATACCTTCTGGGCTTAGGTACCTTCATTTATTCGCACTACGTGGCCTAGCCAGCTAAGTCGCTGGGGTTTAATGTCGGCATCTGCGCAAAGAACTCATCATTAAATCTTCTTCAGATGACGACGTCCTAAACGGTTCAAATGGTCCTACTTCATTATTGATTATTTAATTCTTTTTAAAAACCAAACCAAAAAAAATCAATATAATCAAAACTAAGCATAACTTGGATTGTTTTTGATTAGGGTTGTGAATAATTAATCGATTTTTCTTGTAAATGGTTCTATCTGGGCGACGGATGGAATATTGTTCAAAACTATGTGCACACTACAGCTAAAACACATAGCTTCGTATAAATCACTTCTAGTCAATCATGGTTCTAGGAAAATATTAGGCAACATTGAACATTTGAGCTAATTATTTATTTTAGGTTTATTATTTTAGAACAAGGTTTAAGGAAAACCCTATTTTATTTTTGTGTTTGAAGACCAAATGATATCCGTTTTATTTTTTTTAATATTTATGTTAAACCATCTAGGGATAATTTGTGATGTTTACAATTTAACTTCAGTTTTTTCTTTGTCCAAAACTAAATTCGAACGACTGATGATTTCTGTTTCAGTGTGAGACCGAAAAAATTGTTAACTTTTTTAATCTTCTAGTTTTTGTTGATGGTTACTCAACCGCTGGTTTGGATCAGGGAATATAAATTTATTATCGTACTAGTCCCTATTTGGAAACTTGTGTAACTAGCTTAGGAATTTCCTACTGGGTACGTCTACCTTTGTAGTATTACTTTTACTCGTAATAAATGTAAATAAAGAATCTAGGCAAAACGTGACATTTTGAGCAAAAGTGATGAAGGTTCTGCAAAAAAACTTGGATTTAAATAAAATCTTTCTCTGCATGTGTGTTGAGCGGATTAAAATAGTAAAACTTGCCACATACAACTACGACTAGATTTGTCTTAGAATTTTCCGGTAAAAAATTATGCTCTCAGTATTATTTATTTTATATTTTGTATTATTTGCTTGTGTCAGTAAAACCAAGTAAGGACTTTGGGAGCTGCATCAGTGGCAAATTTTAAGAATTGGTTCACTGAGTTCTGTTGTCTTCGCTCAACTTCCGGGTCTCCTTAAATACGTAGTCAACTCAGAAATCATCTATAAATTACATAGTATGATGTTGGACGATCGCCGAACTGTGTATTTGCGATTCGAACAAAACATATACTACACCAGCAACCAAGTAAGTGGTTTGTGATAAGGCTATGACCACAGTTTTTTGTGATAATTGTCATTAGTCAGTCATCTGTCCAAAAGATATTTACTTGAAGCATAAACAACCTCATTTAGCGTAAAAAAAATGCGAACTGCTATATTATCCAAATGTAGCGCTCTCCCATTATTTCCTGTTCAAAAGCCTTAATAAATGATTGGGTGATAAGAGATTCGAGTCAAGTGAAATTTCTATTGCGAAAGCCCTGAAAATCCCATTATTTAGAGGATTGCAAAAATTAGAAACCATTGGATAAATGTATAGGTCAAAATGGAGATCATGTTGAAAAATAAAATACTTTTTTGCCGAAAAATTATTATTCAAACTAATCTCTTTTATCAATGTATCGAGATTTTTTTTTACTTGACGCCATTCGCGTTTGCCGTTTTTTATATCCCTTTTGGTTACGAAGTTATCGAATATAGACGTGCTCTTCTGAAGAAATACCGAAAAACACAGGTAACCGCTTTTTGCGCAACGATGAAACATTAATCTTATCAGAAACACTTTAAGATATTCTTACCAAATTCAGCACTCAGATGATCCTTATTACAAGTAATGTCCAAGGGTTGCCACACCCACTTTTATATAAGAGGGTTTAGAACGGTCACATAACAATATAATATGAATATCGCTGCAAAAAATAGCTTTTTATCAACTATATTATACTTTAAAAGAGTATTTTTAATATGCAATGCGAAAAAATTTAATTTGCCAAAATAGGCCTGGCCCACCCTAATCTATTCTTATGCTTCAATAACATAAGAGCATAACAATTTAACGCACATATTTCGCAACGAAAATGGCAGAGGTCAAACAAATTCGACCAAGTTAAAATAAATTTATCGTGGGTGTGGCACGATTCTTGCTTGAGCCCTCAATTCGTATTCTCCCTGCGTTTATCGAAGGTGATTATTTCGTTAGCTACTGATTAAAGAATATTACCAGATAAGCATATAACCCGCATTACCTGAATAATCTATTAATCTTTTTTCGGTTACATGCCCTACAGAGTGACACCAAACTAGCCAAATAATTCAAGCTTACAACTACAGTTTACTAACTGATATTAAACTAGTCTGAAATAAAGCAGTTTTGTACCACATTTCAAAATTTTCGAAAATAGGTTCTGAAAAATTCCCTGTATAGGTTTTAATTTTATAGTTTGAGGCTCCTGGGATCGATCCCATTACCTAAAATAATTTTCAGCTACCCACATTTGACTAAGATTTGTTTGCCATATTTGTAATTAGTATATGGTATATATCTGTCCAAAATCTGGCAACTGACATCTCGTAGGACATCGACATGTCTTTTGATTCAAGCTATTTGGTAATTAGTTGCACAGCTAGTTGGTTTGTCCACAGGTTACAAATACTCTTCAAAACCTCTACATCGACATTTGCTACATGGTCAACAATTGCCTTCGCTAGTTACCAATATGGATGCTGATTTATATTTACCCATTTTCCCTCACTTTATGCAAACACACACACTCACACTCCCTTACACCAAATAATCGATTTTTCAAGTTGAGCAGATTGCGTTGAAAAAACTAAATTCTTACCATCACTTTTGTATACTTCCCTTTGGTGTTGGATTGCATACTTGTGCTCTGTATGCCAGTCCAGCTTGCATATATGCATCATCTACCAGCATTGGACGTCAACGCTAAGCTTGTCAGCTACATTCTCGCGTCCATCAAGCACTATAAGTAAAGGAATAATGGCAATTGAAATTGATAGCTATAGGCGTTGAGTGGTTAGAGAGATAAAAGAATGTTTGTTTGAAGGCTATAATGGCCATGGAGCCAATGGAGGCAATAAATAGCTTCCTGTTGAAGACAAATTTTTGTTTATCAGCTGAATGTCAGTCTATGGACAGAACGTATCACAGCAAGCCCAATAAGGCAGCAGCATCACCACCACCGAAGCCAATAATAAATCGGTACAAGAAATTGTGTTATCAACATGTATACGTATTAGGGATGCTAATTTATATAGTTTTACAATCTCGGGATTTGAGTGTTCCATGCTGGGGTCGCAGGATTAGTCTCGTGATTGGAGTATTATTATACCTTTCATGAACATGCTATTATAACTTTGGTGTGATGTTTGTAAGTATGAAAAGAGGAAGAGATTGACCCCCCAATAAGTATACCGAAATGATCAGGGTGATGAGCTGAGTCGATTTAGCCATGCCCGTCTCTCCATCTGTCTGTTTGTACGCAAACTAGTCCCTCAGTTTTTGAGATACCTTGATGAAATTTGCTACGGAGCCGGCATTTTGCAAAAGATTAATTATTTGTCGGAATTAGCAAGATTGGAGGAATACAACGCATAGCTCCCATACAATCGATTGTTCTGATGAACGGGTTTTGGCCTATAACTATTGAACTTAGAAAGCTACGAACGTAACATTTTACAGTTTTAGTACTTGTTATATGTGTAATGTGTGTAGTGAAAATCATTCAGATCGGACCAACATAACATATAGCTCCCATACAATCGATTTTTCCGTTAAATGGAATTTGGGCTATGTATCTTTAGATTAACAGTTTTGCAGAGTTCCCTTTCCTTACTTGCTTTTTTTTTTTTGTTTTCAACAAAAATAGAGAAATGGTTCGAGAAACTATCTAGAATTAATAACAAATAAAGGATTTTATTATAATTTCCTATTTATTTAAAACGATAGTTATATCATAAATCTTCAAAATTAATTTACCAGCATTTTCACAGGTCGACGATAGTTTAAAATTATTAAATCAAATGAGTCAATAATACTGTAACAAACAGTTTTTGAAGGCGATTTAATTGAAAAATAATTTTTGTCGCTGGCAGATTTTATACAAAATTCGATTAAAAAATTTACTTTTCATTTAAGTGGCCGATTCCACGGGTTTGTAGTGTTAGAACCATACCTGTTAAATTTGATAAGTAATTAGTAATCAATTAATTAGGCGGGTTTTTTAATTGGAATGATTATTCTAATTGTTTTTCAAGAAAAGGCATTTATAAATAGATTACGATTAGAAAAAATCAAAAACAAATAAAAAAATCACAAAAAATCAGCTCTTGATTATTTTTAATTTTTAACAGTATTGTTGATGTGTAAATTTATGTGCTTCTACAACAATACTGAAAAAATCAAAAAAAAACCAAAAATAATCAAAACAACTTTTTTTTGATTATTTTTTTAATTAATTGGAAAATAATCATTTAAAATTGAGAGTAATGGTAATCAATCATTAAATGGATTCTCAAGAAAAGAATTAATCAAACCGGTTATCATTACGATTAGTAATCATTATTTGGCAGGTCTGGCCAGAACTTTCTAAAAGTTTCAATTTAATAAAAATTACCTAATCGAAGCTGTGTTGAGGTTATGTAAATTTGAACATTTTTATAAGAGTACTAGGGGGCACTCACCCGCTTCGCTGGGTGAAAGAAAAATATAAATGAAAGGTGTTTTTGTGCCTCGCCCCCTTTTCACATAATCTCTACTTTTATGCGCTAAAACGGTTTTGATATCCTATAGCTCTATAGCGATTTTCAGGTCCTTACCTTAGAGCATTTCACAGATATTCTGCTTGAAAATTTAAGTTTGTATGGGAGATGCCACGCCCCTATTTCTGATAACCCCCCTTTTTATGTGTGAGAATGCTTTTGATATCATATAGGTCTATACCAATTTTCAGGTCCCTACCTTGAACCCTTTCACAGAGATTCTGCTTGAAAATTTAGTTGGTATGACAGGTGCCACGCCCCTTTTTCTGAAAACCCCCCTTTTTATGTGTTTGGATGCTTTTGATATCATATAGGTCTATACCAATTTTCAGGTCTCTACCTTGAACCCTTTCGCAAATATTCTGCTTGAAAAATTTAGTTTGTATGGGAGGTGCCACGCCCCTTTTTCTGAAACCCCCCTTTTTATGTGTTTGGATGCTTTTGATATCATATAGGTCTATACCAATTTTCAGGTCTCTACCTTGAACCCTTTCACAGATATTCTGCTTGAAAATTTAGTTGGTATGGGAGGTGCCACGCCCCTTTTCCTGAAACCCCCCCTTTTTATGTCTTTGGTTGCTTTTGATATCATATAGGTCTGTACCAATTTTCAGGTCTTTACCTTGAACCCTTTCACAGATATTCTGCTTGAAAAATTTAGTTTGTATGGGAGGTGCCACGCCCCTTTTCCTGAAACCCCCCTTTTTATGTGTTTGAGTGCCTTTGATATCATATAGGTCTATACCAATTTTCAGGTCTCTACCTTGAACCCTTTCACAGATATTCTGCTTGAAAATTTAGTTGGTATGGGAGGTGCCACGCCCCTTTTCCTGAAACCCCCCCTTTTTATGTCTTTGGTTGCTTTTGATATCATATAGGTCTATACCAATTTTCAGGTCCCTACCTTGAACCCTTTCACAGAGATTCTGCTTGAAAAGTGAGTTGGTATGACAGGTGCCACGCCCCTTTTTCTGAAAATCCCCCTTTTTATGTGTTTGGATGCTTTTGATATCGTATAGATCTATACCAATTTTCAGGTCTCTACCTTAAACCCTTTCACAGATATTCTGCTTGAAAGTTTAGTTGGTATGGGAGGTGCCACGCCCCTTTTCCTGAAACCCCCCTTTTTATGTCTTTGGTTGCTTTTGATATCATATTGGTCTATACCAATTTTCAGGTCTCTACCTTGAACCCTTTCACAGATATTTTGCTTGAAAAATTTAGTTTGTATGGGAGGTGCCACGCCCCCTTTTCTGATAACCCCCTTTTTCACTTATAAACCTTCTCCACATGTGTCTCTTCAATGTGGCAGAGTTTGGTTAGAATCGGTTCAGCCATTCTCCGTAAAGTTCATCACAACGCGAAAAACGGCATAGTAAAATTGACAGCTAATAGAAAGTCCTTTTCATAGAAATCTTTTGAACCAGGATTTCTAAGTGTATGCAAATATTCCAAAAATTCTTGGGAAATTCAAAAATCGGGATCAAAATATAAATAATATATCAGTATGCAGCTTTGTAGCCTATAAATTGCCAGTCTCACATAGCGTAACTCTCAAGGTGCTTAAAAACTGGGCTGATTTTTGGCAATTTCTTTTATATTTTTTGGAATCTTTACATGGAAACACTAACTCCTAAAATTTCTATAAACGAATTATTTTAATTTTTATGTGAAATTAACAAAAGAATTTTAGCTGAAGAAGTTTTCGTAATACATATCTTAGAAGAACCAAATCGGCTATTCAAAAAAATAAGTGGATAACTTCTCATTATAGGTCCGGTAGATATACACTTATACTAAAGTTTGTTGGGCTGTAAATTTTCCGTGGTAAATTGGTAAATTATTTTAGCGGTGCCACGCCCACTTTCCAAAATTTAGCAAAAATCGTCTAAAGAATATAAAAATTTATGTAATTGTTAAATTATATCATTCTACCTGTGTCAGTCAATGAGATATGGACATTTTAGTATTTCTACCTCTTTTACGGTTCTGTGGTTATTAACAGTCGAAGTTTGAAAATTTGTTCATTCATATGTGGGCGGTGCCACACCCCTTTTCCAAAAGTTTGGAAAAATCATCAATAGGGCAACCAACTAAATAAACCTTTAAAATTTCATTATTGTAGCTGCTTTTATTATTAAATTATCTCATCCTAAACGTTTTTCGAAATTTTCCATATCGAAAAAGGGGGCGTGGTTATGGTTCAATTTCAAAACCTACCTTGGCCAGAAAGCAACCTGTTTGCCAAATTTCATTCTAATATCTCATTTTTAAGCAAATTATCGTGTCCACGGACGGACGGCAGACAAATGGACATGTCTTAATGGATTCCTCTTGTCATTCTAAGAACTTTGTTATATGGAACCCTATATCTATCTCCATTATTTTGTACCTTTACAAGCCACCGTTATATGACCAAAACTGTAATACCCTGTGTACTAGTACACGCTGGGTATAAAATGAGACATTTGCAGTCAAATGAAGAACCGACAGATGGCAAATTCTTGACATGCGGCTCCACAGGTTGGTTGATAAGTAAAGCTTAGCAGCTTCCGGAATACATAGATCTACTCAAATAGCTATGGTGTATGTTTTTATCCTTTTCCTCACTTTCTATATATAATTAACATTCAGATAACATTGCAAAAATGACCATTTAACAAAATTATCAAAGACCGGTCTTGAACTGGAAAACCGAACTGAATACCTAAAATAATATTTAAATATTAAAATAATTCCAAAGCTACGCAGCGGTTAGTAACATAGTACAAAATCCGAAAGTCGCTGCATTGCAATAGAAATCTATGAGTATCTGGAAGTTAAAAAGCACGGCATCCCGGAATGCCGGGTTTGCTATTACTAATAAGGACATATATGCAGTCTGTCGTTTGGTAATTTTTGGGTTTCACACAGGGCACCAAAATAATAATGTAATCCATCCTTAGGCGGTCGGCTTAAAGCTCTTCAACTCATGGTTAAATCTTAAGAATAAATTTTCTCGGTAATACTCCAGAGACCATCTAGTCTTTCTTCGAGAATGTCCATGATTAATATCCATACATTGGAAAATTTTTTTATGGAATACTCACAGAGCCTGATCAGAGTTAGATCGGCTGATAGTCGTCTTACTGGCAATTAATCAATGACTTGAAGTGCCCCTTTCATAGATCAAGTATGCTGTGTATATCGTTTAGTAGCTAGCCCTACAAGAATTCGCTTCGCTCTAGATAAAATCCGTCATTTACCAAATATTTTGGTAGACAAATTTGGACCATGTTAAGTATGTACTTCCAGGACGATGGAGCTATGTCCACGTTTTCGGTTTTTTTATATCAAGGTTATGAGTTATCTCTATAAGTCACTCATCGCACCAGTCCTGCTATGGTGCAGAAGCGTGGACACTAACAACATCTGATGAGGTGATTCTGGGAGTATTCGAGAGAAAGGTTCTTCGAAAGATTTGTGAACCTCTACGCGTTGGCGACGGCGAGTACCGAAGAAGATTTAATGATGAGCTCTATGAGCTCTACGCAGACGCGGACATAGTTCAGCGAATTTAAACACAGCGGCTTCGCTGGCTAGGCAACGTTGTACGAATGAGCGAAGAAGCTTCAGCCCAGAAGGTATTGTTATCGGCACCCGCCGTTGGAAGCAGAGAAAGAGGGAGACCACCACTCCGATGGAAGGGCCAAGTGGAGACCGATTTGCGATCCCGCTGTGTTTCCAATTGGCGCCAGTTGGCGCAACCAAGAAACGACTGGCGAGCTATGTTGCACGGTCGAAATCGCCCAGGTGGTTAGATTACCACTTAAAGAAAGAAGAGTTATCTGGGAGCTCTGGTTTTACTTTAATGTTGGTAAATATGCATGTCTGTGTGGCAGTAAAGCGTTCTATATATTTCATAGCATTTGCCATGGCTTGCGTTTTAATTTAATTTTTAGAAGCGTGTCTAAAATATTTTTTACATTAACTCAATTTCAACAGGTGCATCATAGCTTGCATAAGCTTGCCTAGGAGGATGTTAATATATTTAGGACGTATGTATGTATATTAGAATGAAAAGTATGGAACTAAATCGGTGCTTTTTGGAGGCTCATATACATATGTTTAAGTTAAACCGGTTTCTCTGCGTCCACCAATTTAACGGCATTATTGGGGAAGCTTGTGATAGATTTTGAAGCAACTCTCTCATGGTCTAGAAAGTTGAAATGAGATGTCCAAATTTTCCTGTGTTCTAAGAGAGATGTCCTTCTACATACCGCTTAAACTTCATGAAGCTAAAGGTTTTCTATATTTCGTTATATACTCAGCGAGCTGATTTTATCTTCACTGTGGACTATCTTTAGATCTATTACAAAGCATCAGAGAGGTAGAAATTTCTGCTGAATTTTCCCTATAAAACTTTTTGAGTGCAAAACCTATAGATCAAACCATTAACCGCAGATCCCATTTTAACAGAAATCTATGGGTGCAGTGAATGGTTTTTCCATTTACTTTTTGTTTGCAAACAGATTATCTTGTTTGGCTACCTTCAATTGTTTTCCAGTAACCGTGTACAGATGTATGTACAAATCTATGGTTGAAGTAATTTTTCCGTTTTTATCAAAGCTGCAAACCACATAATAAGCAAACCAGTTGTTAAAATTCTCTACTAATAGATAAATGAGTTGTTGCGCAGCGACTTATTTTACAAAAATTTGTCTAAAAATCGTATATCTCAGCAACGATTAGAACTAGAATAGAAAACCATAAACAACTTAAAAGTTTTGAATATGTGCAAATATGAGTACACCATAAAATTAGTCATATGGATTTTGTAAAGTACGAAGTTTTTTTTCTTTAACGGCTTCGAATAATTAAAAAAGAATCAAACGGTATTTTACGGGTAACCTGAAAATCAACTTTCTACTAGGTTTTTGAATTTGAATACAAAGAAAACTAAACTTAACGTTATAATTTAAAAAGATAAGGTTCTTTTAAAACCCCCGAAATAATTTAAAATTTTATTTTAAATATTCAAGTTCGAAATGTTTTTTTTAAAACTTTTGAAATATAACTACTTTCAGGCAAAGTCTCAAATTGGTTTTTTTTTTGTTTAAATCGAACTCGAAATATAAAAATCTGTAAGTTAAGATAAAGTTTTACAAATATAGTTTTTCAAAAAGTTTTTTTAAATTTACTCTATTACTATAACCTATGTATATAACCAAACATTTTTCAAATATTTCAAACGCTGTAAGAACTGTATGTTCTGGTGTAGCTGATGCATTTTTACCGTATTTGAACTCTGAACATCAACATGTGTATAAAAATTCGACTTCAAAGTTGAAGTCAAGTTTTTAAAATTAGGTTTTTCAAAACGGGTTTTAAAAATTTGCGATACTTCTGAAACCCAAAAACAGAATTAAAACTTTTTTCAAACATTTAAAAAAAATTCTATTGTCAAGTTAAAATAAAGTTCTAAACAATCATTTTTCTCAATTTTTTTTTTATTTACGCTAATCAAAAACCAGAAAAAAATCTGAATCTTACCCTGCAGTCAACTGCCAAACTAGTTAGTACACATTCTAGTTCATTGGTTAGTACACATTCTAGTTCATTTCGTGGTCTTATTCATACCAGTTTGACGTTTCCGCCATTATAAGCAGCAACAACCCTAAAAAAATTGTCAATACATGCATTCGCGAGCGAAAAGTAAAACAACTCAGTATTCGGGCAGCAATCGTTCAGTTAACACCGCCGTCCTACATTTTAATTTTCTCTTTAACTAATATTCTGAGTATTTAGATATTCATTTAATTAAATTAAACTAAGCACTTTCTTGCAAATGGCAAAATCATAATCATTTTGAGAATTTCGTGCTTCAAATTGTACATTTGGTTTGCAGATCATGTACGTACGTGCATGTCAACAAAATCACCCTTATTTTTTGAGACGTCGCTACTGCATAGCGGCGTACCAGCGACGCAAAAACGAATAAGCAGTGCTCAAATGAAACCACGAAAAAAGTGAAAACGAAACGATCACTTGTCAAAGCAAAATTTCAAAAGTGTTCCATTTTTCATAAAATGTTTCCATAAAATGTAAAGATTTCTCCCTGTGAAATCAATTATAAAATTCATGGAAAAAAGGATTATTTAAACAAGAATAAAATTACTTTTTATAAATGTTTTCCAAAGGCAAAATTGGTATGAATAGCGACAATACTTTTATTGAAATTTATTCAATGTAGTGAAGTATTATTTATTTTGATAGACACATATTTTATATATGATGACTGAATTTTCAATAAAGTGATTTGTAATGTAATTTTGAAATTTTCTTGTATTTTTCAACCCAAAATGAACTAAGCTCCTATGATACTCATGCATAGGCTGAGTAGTACGATGGTGTATGTACTGACTAGTATACAAACTGGTATGATCTTGATGTATATAATAACTAGTATGTAAGCTGGTATATTGCTGATCCAGACACTGACTAGTATGCCAATTGGTATGGCGCTGATGCAGAAGCGGACAATTGCCATCTCGTAGGACATCGCCATGTTAAAAATACCAGTTGCTAATATGAAAAAATTACAGAACTCCAACTAGTTGAGCCGGTTTGGCAAACTAGTATTTGACTAGTATAAAACTAGTAGAATTGACTTTAGGGTTATTTAAACAGTTTGGGAACTTTTCGCATATACAGTTGACGCATTTCTACTATATTCCAATTAGAAACATTAAACTCTATAAAAAAAAAATAGTCGATTTTCAAGGTAAAAAATGATTTTCCAAACGTTTTGCAAAATTTTCAATATTGCAAAAACAAACAAAAATTCCAAACTCTTTGGAAGGCATATGCCTTAGCTCAAGAATTTACAATTAAACCAGTACAAATATGAAATTGCTTGTTTCGGAATCAGTCTATTTAATTCTCATGGTGTTTCCATATAAAGCTTCAAAATTCAACAGTAAGTGGACTTTCCAGTTAATACGAGTATAACAGTTGAAAAAACTATATATTTCAAAAACGTTTTTTAAAATTCAGTTTTAAAAATGTATATTTGAGGTATTCGATTTTGGGAGAAATTTGAAGAACTCGGTTCCAAAGGATCGACCATTTAATACTTAGTGATACAAACATATATATAAATACATATCGCATACGGACAGACCCACTGAACCGATTTTAACTATTTCTATCTATCGGTTTTTATTTTTCAACTTAAAAACTTGCTAGTTCAATTCAATACCTGAAAAAGACGTCGATGATGTTCAAAATCGATTTTACTGCAAACAAGGTTTGCTTCCCTGCATTTGTGCACCTTTTCTGGCTTAGTAGCATTGTGCAAATCTTTACTTTTTTTGTTTGTTGGACATTTGGTTTTATAGCCAACATGAGATTGCGCTTTTTTCTGCAAATCCATTTTTAACTTCATCCGCCATTTTTCAATAGCAAGCAAAATGTCTAACAAACGGGTATGTACGTGATGTATGTGATTCTTAGTCCTACCTTTTTCAACTGGGGAGAGAAAAGGAAATAATGGACTAAAGGAATGGTGATAAAGGAGGGGAATAAAGAAAACTAAATAAGCCCAGAACCGGGACTAAAAAAAAAGAAATAAACTCGGAGCCGGACCAAAAATTAAAACTTGCACCGTAACTTGGCAGAAACTTTAACGAGATATGGAGACGAGAGCTAAACCGAATCCGAATTTGGAAATAAAACCGAAATCAAAACAAATACCAAAGCCGAAAATGGAAACGAAATTGAAATCAAAACTTCTAATTAAATTCGAACAAAATTGGAAACCGAAAATTTAACTAAAAACGAAAGCTGAGCTAATTGAAACCGAAAATGGAAAGTGAATCAGAGCCAAAAACTGTAAACAGAACATAAATCTAACGGGAGTCGGAGCCAGAAAAGCAAGCGAAACATGATCCGAAATCCAAGCCCAATAAAATATCTCAAGGTGAAAAATTAGACGAAAAAGGATGTCGGAGCCAAAACCGAAACTAGAAGAGAATTGGGGGAAATCAATCCCGAACCAAATTTTAGTGCGAAATTGTAAGCATGGTACTAAACTGGAAACGAAAACGATACTATAAGCAAGTTTGAAAAAGGAATTAAAACCGAAAATCCCAGTAACCCAAAGTTAAAACTAGAACCGCAACAAGAAATGAAACCGAAACAAAAAGGGAAATATAACCCGAAACTTATATCTCAACGCGAGCCGAATAAACACCAAGTCCGGTACCAACAGATGCAAATGGAAGCAGTTCAGGAATCATCAATCTAAATAGGAACTGAAACCGACGAAACATCATGCTATAGATCAGAAATGAGCAGAAAAGTTGAATAAGCTGTTGACCTGCAAATTCCACCTCTATTACGAAACCTCCAGAAATTAAACCTAACATACTAACAGTGATAACCCAAGGAAGATGCAATAATCCAATCTCTTACTACAAGAATCAGCACATGTTGAACCAATAAAATAGTCAGATTTAAGTAATCAATAACCCGTTTTCCATATATCAAGAACCGTTCCTTTAATAAACAGTTTGGGTCGTCTGTCGGGGTATATACTCCATCGCACTTATTCTGAAATCATTTTAAAAAATGGAAGGATTCAAATGGTTATACCCAAAAAATATGACCTGCAAACTGAAAAAGGTTTTGAGATTGGATATATTATGAGGCACGAAGCTTCGAAGTCAATTCGAAAAGGGTGCTTCATTAAAGAACCATTGCTAAATGTCTTTTACCTGTCTCTTTGTCGTAGTTCCTATTCAAAGCATCTTTATTCGACTTAAAAAACGTATTCGCACCTTGACAAAGATATATGATGATAATAGATGTACCTCCTTATGCTTCTCTTTCCAATAATTTCATTCAGTTATGGTTGTAAAAATATTTCTAAATAAGAAATAGTTTTCGCTGCTTGAAGTGAGACTAAGAATTTACTTACGGATAAATAGAAATTTCCACAAATATTCAAATATGTTGGGCACGCCGCCTGAAAGTAGACAATCAACCGCAATGATAGCCACAAACCGACAACAGACAAGCCCAACCAAATGCTGAGTGAATAAAGTCAACAGCATGGAAGTACATGAATCATCAACAAGTTTATATAAGTATTTATTAATGTATGTATGTATGTATGTACGTATATATGCACCCTGCGGAAAGTCGTGTGACTAATCTCTAAAGAGAATGATACGCGATTAATCCCTTTAGTCTGCAGTGGGTTATAATGAGACCTTTAAATTTGATAAGTAATTAGTAATCAATTAATTAGATGGCTGTTTTAATAGGTAATGATTTTTTTCTTGTTTTGAGAAAAGGCACTTATAAATTGATTACGATAAAAAAAAAGCAACAAATAAAAAATAATCTAAAGTAATCAAAACCATTACTTTAGAATATTTTTTATTTTAATTTTTTTCTTCGGTTTTTTTCAGTATCGTTGATGTGTTTATGTCCTTCTACAACAATATTTAACCAAAACTAAAAATAATCAAAAATAATTCAAAAAAAATAAAAAATAAATTTAAAAATAATCAAATGTAATCAAAACAACTTTTCTTGATTTTTTTTAGTAGTCGTAAAAAAGTCATGATTTTTTTTAGATTATTTTTTTAGTTAATTGGAAAATAATCATTACAAATTGAAAGTAATGGAAACCAATCATCAAATGGATTCTCAAGAAAATTGTTTATCGATCATTACGATAAGTAATCATTATTTAACAAGTCTGATTATAATTCAATTTGGGTAGCATACTCATAGCAGGTAAAAAATATATCGGACTGTACCCGTTTGGGTAAAGAGGGGATTATTCCTATCGTATAAATGGGACATGCTCAAACAAATCTGAACAGGTCAATCCATATAAAAAGATCAGAACTGGCAAAAGTCGCATGCATCTTTGCTACTCATCCCGGACTGATGCTAGACTAATCGCATTTTTTGCAGAGTTGCACTACAAAATTATTACGATTATGAATGTTTGTGTGTGCATAGCTAAGCTCTTGTTATTGTATGTATTGGTGTAGTAGATACATAAATAAAAAGCTCATGAAATATTTACTTCAGAGGCGTATGCGACATCGTGGCGGATTATTGGGTTCATTTCATAACTTATTCAAATGGCGTTTGTTGTACTGAAGTTCAATTTGTTTTCCAATTAAAGTTTTGCGGCATATAAAATGAAAAATTTAAATTATTACAAAAACCAATATCAATATTTCTCAGTGAAGTTTGCCATTTTGTTCTTGTTTTCATCAGGGACCGTGATAAGTCAGCGTTTTATCAAAAACCTAATAATAATAATAAATATAAAAACTGGCTCTTCGGGGTAAGGGAGCGAGAGCAATAATGGTCGAAAAATTGAACAAGAAATGAAGTCAGTCGATATAATCGGCTTACTTCACCAGGTAGTTTGTCTGCAAAGCCGATGTCGCTGGCAAGCGAGCCTAGTACGAGAACGGACATTTCTGTTGACGTCCATAGAAAATGTGTGAGGGACTAATTTACCTAGCTTTGCTTACTACAGTGATCAGATAAGGAAACTAATAATCGAAGTCATATTGTTAGATTCGAGGTGGGAAAGATATTGCACGGTTGAGTACTGTTGTCCAGTCCATTGGACCAACGTTTCTTTGCGATGCACATCAAAGTGAGGTCCACATAAAATAATATTAAGCTTGTGCTTGGACAGAGATAGCATGATTGAAATTTGAAAACTTTCATTCGTTTTTGGTCCCTGTTTCCTGCAAATACTCATAATGATGGATTACGTTTATTTAGTAAATTAAGTGCGCTGTTGATGGATGGATGTAATGAAATGTAAATATTAGTTTGTTAGTACCACCAAAGAAAGTAAGATAAAGCGATTCGGACAAAAAAATTTCGCTTTAAGCGAATATGAAAACCTTTAAAATTAATTTAATAAAGTTAGTTTTTATTGACCCACATCCGGTATATATATTTGTTCTAACAAGAGAATTTAATTAAGTTACATGCTTGCGTTAAAATTTAATTGTTAACTGAAAAAGCTATGGTTAATAAAATATGCGCAAAAATTAAAAAATAAATTTAAAATAACAGCAAATATGGTCAAGGCTATTGAAATGTTGCCATTAAAACAGTGCGTTCAAATAACACCGCCGTAAGAAACCGTCCAAGAAATATTAATCACAAAATAAAAACGTCAGCCAATTTCAAATGTCAAAAGACGTATTCATCCTATGGAGACACTCTTGTGAAGACATGCTTGCTTGAGTTGCTGTTGTTGTGTTTTTCGTTCACTGATAGCAAAATAAATCGCACACTTTGAAGAGTGCCTTTGTAAAATAAAATAAAATAATATAAAATAAAATGAAACAAAATAAACTAAAATAAAATAAAATTAAATGAACTAAAATAAAGTACAATGAAATAAAATAAAATTTAATTAAATTACATTAAATAAATAAAATTCATTGAAATAAAATAAAATAAAATAAAATAAAGTAAAGTAAAAAAGATAAAATAAAATTAAATAGATAAAAATAAAAAAAATAAAATAAAATAAAATAAAATAAAATAAAATAAAATAAAATAAAGTAAAATAAAATAACCTAAAATTAAATTAAATGAACTAAAATAAAATAAAATACAATGAAATAAAATAAAATTAAATAAATGAAGTACAATGAAATAAAATAAAATAAAATAAAATAAAATAAAATAAAATAAAATAAAATAAAATAAAATACAACAAAATAAAATAAGATAAAATAAAATAAAATAAAATAAAATAAAATAAAATAAAATAAAATAAAATAAAGTAAAATAAAATAAAATGAAATGAAATGAAATGAACTGAAATGAAATGAAATGAACTGAAATGAAATGAAATGAAACGAAATAAAACAAAATAATACAAAAGAAAATTAAATAAAAAAAATTAAATAAAGTAAAATAATATAAAATAAAATAGAATGGAATAAGATAAAATATGATATAAAAAAATTTTACAAACACACGTATAACCTTTTTTGTTGGGGCAGCGACGCTATAACGCCACCACCTATACAATCGATTGTGCGAATAAACGGGGTCGAAAAAAGTTCTCTCCTTTTGAGCTTTCCCTAAGAAAGAAATATTTCGAAGTATGAATCGAATCGATACATTCCTAATCTATAGAAAGAGCTTGTGTCTATATATTTTACGTGTCTCTATGTTCCGTTTCTTGCTGTTATAATCCCAATATATCGAAGCAAAACATCGATCATTTTTATGCGGCACTGTTTTTTCAACATCCATAACTCCGCCACGGCTGACTTCGAAAGCTGACAGCTTTTTATCGGTTGGCTGCTTTTTATTGAAGTTGAAGGCGCTACAGCAAAGAAAAATAAAAATTAGCATACATTTGAGTTCTTTATATAGATATGTATATATATGTACCTACATATGTTTGAAAGTGTACTCAACCGCATACGAAGATTTATATAAAAGCTTTATCTTTAAGAGTGTGCGATTTCATGTAAGCTCTTTCAGTTTAATTAAAGACTTAACTACACTTAGCAGACACACACAAGTGCACACACAAATACATAAACATATTCTTTGCGGTGATTCTTCGACATGCCATTTACTTCCACCATTTTGGTGCCTGTACACATAGTATTTATGTAACATGCCAAAAATGCGATGAGTCTGAGAAAAATTTGGGATGAGTCCCAAAGGAGCAGGCCACTATAGTGCATTCTGATTTCCTTATGTGGGTTGAAGAGTTCACATTTGTTTGAGCATGTGCTATGTAGGGGCCAATTTATACTCCAACATGTACGATTGGGCAGCTCCTCTTTCTATTTCTACTTCTTTGTGTATGCGACACAAATTAAAATTGACTTATCCTAACTATGCCGAAAAAGGAGTCCTTGGAATCAATTATATTCCACTGTAGACCAGAGGGATTACTCGTGGGCCACTCTCTTTAGAGATTAGTCAAACGATTTAACTGTGGGTTAAATATTTACGCTTTTTCACCTTTACAGATTCCATAGCCATTTTAGTTTATGTTTACAGATTAGGATGGGTAAATTTGTATGGAATTTCATATTCGTTTCCTACAGAAAATTTTGAGATAAAAGTGCTGTAGCTCAAGCCTCCAAATGCGGTTTTGATCCCGCCCCCTTTTACTTACTAGGAATCTCGTCTAGTATCCTCAATAAAACATTCAAGCCTCAACCCGCTTAATTTACCAATGACATCATCGTGGGATGTAAGGAGATATAAAAAAGATGTTAAATAACGTAGACAGATCCCCAACAAATGGTTTCTTTTCAATGGACTATTTAGAGCAACAAGAAAGCAAAGCATGGGCCATCTTCAGAGATTTTAGAGACGCCCACAGAAATGAAAAAAAAAAATAAAAATGTTTGGTGTGCAAGCGACACAACTCAGGCGCACATCTCGAAACAAATCTGCTTTACCTGAAAATAAAGGATTATCTAAAAGCTCCATAAAAGACATCAGCTGGGTCCAGTTGCTCAACGGCGCGGCTAACCCATTTAAACCCTGCGCTGTCGAAAAAAATTATCCATTCCTAATACGCACATATACGTACATGTAGGCATCTACATATGTATTGTATAGCCGTTCTCTTCGTCTCGTTTTTATTACAATTTTCCAATTTGCCAACTTTCCACAGAAAGTTTCATGTTTTCACGTTGTAATTAAATTGAGCATATAAAAATTGTGCTTTTGTAAGCATTTACATATTTAACGCTAAATTTTCATGATAATGACCCAGAAAGTAAATTAAGTCGAACTCACAAGCAGTGAAAATAAGGTAAGGTTAAAACTCGCCCACGTTTGCGCTTAACTCATTTCGTTGAATTGTTTTATTTTTTTTATTTTAATTTTAAGGACAACTTTTGGATTAAGCAACATTTTTAAGTTAATTGAAACAAATTAAATCTAGTCACATAGTCCGCAATAGAGTATTTTATTTTATGAGTTTATTCGCCTATTCTTGAGCTTTGTTTCATTGCAGCTATGAAGGAGATTCCGCAAAATTTTTTTTTTTTTTTTAAACCAGGAATTTAATTCAAAGTTGCTTGTAATCATGTGGATTGGATGAATGTTAATTGGTAACAAGTCCTTTTTCCTTCCATAATCATTTTATTACATAAATCTGTAATTTATTTAAATAAGCGTTGTTACTGTAAAATAGTTTTTATAACCAATTGAACAGTTTCGAGATTCTTATGATATTGAAAACAGTTTATCTTTCTTTGTTGTAATTGGGTCCTTGAAACTAAATTGCATTATTTTGCTTTGTTTCTACTGCCTGTAAATATTTAAAGTATTCGCGAGTATGAATGAACTCAGGGCCAATAATAATAATCTGTATGATAATTATTATTGGTTTTTTTTTTAAATAATTATTTTTTAATTAATTATTATAAGTCTTTATTAGAAAAGAAATATAAAATTGGTAGACAACCGCCATATCTTGTCTTATAGTATCATTTCGGAAGCTACTAGGCTTTTTCTTCAGAGAAATCAGAATGCAAATTTTTATCAGCTAAACTCCTATCTAAGTATGACTTCAATCTAGTTGCAGCTATTTGAACCAATTTTATATGGCTATCTGTCAAAAAAGCTTCATCTAAATTTAACCCATATTTAACTTTGACTATGACTATGTGTTCATTTTTAACACTCCGACTGTGCTCTTCGGGTTTGTTTAATTTTTATACCAGCAATTCAATTGAATTTTTACTTAGAGGCAAAACAATTGAAAATTGTACTTCTTAGCCCAAATTACTCAAGGTAATGGTTATTATGGTTATTGCAGCTCTTTGGAATTAGTTGTTAGACATTATAGATTTGTTCTTCCTGGAAACAAACACACAAGGTAAAACATAATTTTTAAGAAAATATGTATTTGGCCCTATCATGAATTTTATGTGAAAAAGATTTCCAAAACCTTTTAAAGCAAAACAATAACAATTTTTCACAATTTGTTTTTGTTTTGCTTTGCATGAAAACAGCTAAAAGCGACACGTTGGACGGCATTATTTTGATTTCTATTCGACGCATTTAAAGTCAACAACATTTCGAAAATTAACATGAGCATTTATTTATTTAAGAAATTTATGTTTATGCGGAAGATGCAGAGAGTGAACAAAAAAAAGTCCTGAAAACGACAACGATTAGAACTAAATAAACAACGGAAATAACTAGAAAAGAAATACCGAAAAAAAAGAATACTAGATGCAGGCAAAATAACAGTACAATAAGAATGACACAATGACAGAAATGTTTACTGAAATTTCAAAAATTATCACAGAAACAAGGAAAATAGCCACACATCAAACCTAAAAAAACACAAGCAACATGAACAATAATAAAATGTAATATCAAAAGAACATCCTAAACAAACTAAACTAGAACAACATACACTGCAAGATAAACTAGATTATGAAATTAACAACAAAAAGAACACAAAATTAGAAGAATGCCAATAGCTATGAAAACAATAACTACACCATGAAAATCAGCAGCGGTAGTAACAGAAGATCAAAGAAGAACAATAAGGCCAAAGGAAGCAGCAACAATAATAAAACATTAAACATTTGAGAGAGCAAAATGAGCCCATAGTATAATACGAGCAGTAACAGGAAAGGTTATAATATTTTTTTTGTTCTTTTAGCTTTTGCTGTCACTGTTCGTATAATTTTAAGGGCTCATTTTGTTTTTTTAGATAATGTTCGTTCTGTTATTATTGCTTTTACTTTCATTATCGTTGTGCTTCTTTCGGTGTTTGTTGTTTTGTTGCTGCTGCTTTGACGGTTCGGCTCATTGTTTGCTCTTGTTAAAATTTCATTTTTTTTTTCATATACCCCGACTTGTTTTTTTACTATTTCACATTTCCTGATCTCCTTTTCCTTGTGATTTCTGTTCTCTCGTGTAGCTTGGTCCTGTTGTTATTTTTTTTTATTTTTTATTGCTAATTTTGCTGCTTTTTTTCTTTTAGGTTTTGCTGACATGGTTGTTCTTGTAGTTTTTTTGTATATAAATTTTCCGTTTCTCTATTTACTTTTGTAGTTTCCGTTGCTATTGTTTTGCTTGCAATTCTTTCTTTCTTGTAATTACTTTCGTTGCTTTTGTCATTCTGCCTGCATCTGTTTTTCTTTATTTAATATTGATTTTCTTGTTATTATTGTTTTTGTTGTAGTTCTTATTTTTGTTCTCTTCGCTAATTTGTTTATTGTAATCTGTCTGCCTCACCCGAATAAAATCGATTTCCTTTAAACCCCATGCGTTTAAAAAATTTTCTTGTTGTCTCTTTGCTTGCTTTAATTTTCTTAATTTCTAAGTTCCAAGAACACAATTCCTTCCGGTAATTACTCTTTTACCCTTAAATTTTAAAAACTCACTCACGATCCGACAAACCAAACTAAGGCATACACAAAACAAAATAGGGTACCTAATCATAGAGACAACCACACACTACATAACTTTCCTATGTGTGAGCTTACTTTCCATAACCAAAACCTCAAAGCAATGAAGCTGGCAGTTAGTTTTGGTTTGGGTATCATTTTGTCAAGCAAAAGATAAATGAAATAACAACTCTGCATGATATGTGGCATACCATTTTTAGTCTTTTACAAGGGAAGTATACAAAAGCACAAAAGATATCCGCATACATATATGCTCACCATTGACCCTAGCAACAAGTCATCATTATCTCTAGTTCACTTACGCAAACGCCAACTTTGGTAAAGAACTCAATATCCGTTCGACACTGCGGGCGAGTTGTTCTGTGGAGAAAAGAAAATTTTCACCTTGTTCAGCATTTCATTATTTTGGGATTTTTTCTTTTCTCTCTTGTAAATACAAGCCATTAAGCAGTTTATGATTGTATGGCTTTGTGTGTATGTGTTTACAAGTATGTTTGTCTGTTGATGTGTTCGGGTGCGTGTTCCACTGTTCCGGTTAAACGGTGCAAATGAATTTATTAATTCCGTAGGGCAAGATGTACTTGCATCAAAGCCAGTAAAAAATGCGAGCATAAAAATACGAAAAACGACAACGCAAAATGAAATCGACAGCTTTTGCAGAGAAAAAAAAGAGGAAAAAGAATTTGTTGCTCCCAGCAGTTTTGCCATCCATGCATCCATCACTTCATACATCTACGCTTACATTTTGTTTGCCCGCAGCCAGTATGTTTATAGTCATCATGGTTCGTTTATGTTGTTCATGTGATAGCAGTAGTTGTTTTTTTTTGTTTGTTTTTTTTTTATATTTATAATCAACTGCGAACGACGTAGCATAGTGGGAACAGAACTTGACTGACATATGCAAGAGCCTTTGTTCAAACCCTAGTTCCGCAAATATCGCATCTGAGTCCCTTCTGCGATGAGTGAAAATCTCCAAAGTGTCACTAAATGCTTACCAAAGTTTAATGTCACATCCGGCTTAAACTTGCCGTTATCTGCCTTGTTTGATACACTTGGCATCCGTCTCCACAGTTTGTTAAATACTCCCATAACCAACAGAGATGCCGTATTTAAATCGACACAATATTTAAACACGCGATAACAATATTCGCTTTTAAGCCAGAAAGTTAAAGGGGCTCCCCACTTTTGGTCAATATCTCTACAACCAAATAACCTAAAATTTCGAAAAGATGTCCTTGTTAAAACCCTTATCTTTCCAGAGACTTCCCCTTTTCATCTATCACTTCCTATTCCTCTGTCGCTATTTCCTCCCACATTTTTGTCTTTAATTATCAATAGTTCTATGCCTCACTAGACCATTTAACATCGAAGCATTTGTGCTTAGAGATCAACAACAAACCACACATTCCTCTCTCATCTCTTATCGCCTATCTTTTGATCACTTTTCCAACGTAAAGTGAGCCCTTTGTGGTTGATCATTTTCAGAAATTCTCATTTCTTCGCTGAACGAGGACGAAGCCTGTGTCACCATTTCACTTAAATACCGCAAGGGTCGCCTTATCAGATGTTGTTCCTCGAGCAGTTGAAGTAAGCCGCACTTGTCTAATCTATTACAAAATTGGGCAATTACTACATATTATGCCTTCTCTGCCTGCGAAAGAGGAACCTTGCAGAGTCCTTATTTGCAATGACTGAAAACTCTCTGTCATCAAATTTTCGGAGGAAAACTTCCCCGACCGTTTCACGGTGAGTATCGATGTGCCTAATCTCGCCAATGGGAAAGTGGAATTCCACGCGGCCTCTTCTTCCTCTATTTTTACCGGCGGGTACCGATAGCAATTCATTCTGGGCCAACATGGCTTATGCAATGAAGCTGCTTGGGGTTAGTTCGTTGCAGTATGTCGATGTTTCGATGAAAATGCGTTGATTATTTGCATACTCCTTGAAAATTAACCATGCATTTTTTAAACCACCATCCACAATTGGGTATAAAATACAGAATTTCATACGTACCTTCGACCTTTATACCTTACTTTTAATGTTTTCTCCGCTTTTTTGTTCGCTTTTCGCATTTAGTACATACAAAATACATTAATCCTTCATCTGTCACTTTCGTTGTTAATGTCCTTTGTAGTCGACACAAGCCAACACATAATATCCCTGTCTCTTTTTACAGCACTGCCTTCAACATCGTAGCTTTCTGTGCAATCAACTCTTTCTCTGCTTTCATGCTTGTTCCTTGTTATTTCTTCGTTTAGTGCCATCCGATAGTAATTCAATTCGAAATCGATTGAAATGTAAATGACAGCGCGCTCTTTGGTTGTGTGAGTGTTGGTAACGGATCACAATTTTAATATACGATTTGTCATTAATTCTGTGGAAAATATTAGAGATAAATAAGGATAAACGAATAAATGAAGAATGATTGGGTGACCAAAGCTAATGTGTGTGCTTTTCTCATTCGTTATAGTTCAATGCATATAGTTGTCAAATTAGTCACTTACTTACATGGGTATATATATAATATGTACATGTGTGGGTATCCTGTAGTTAAAACCAATAGTTGACAGATATCTCAAAACTGGTATGAAAATTATGAAGAACAACACGTTTAATGGACCTTTCACCTTTCTTTCTTCACAGAATTTTGAAATTATTTTCAATCATTCAGTACTATATCTGTAGGAGTAGCTAGCGCTGAACGTTCGTTTAGTGTTCTTGCCATTATAAAGAATTTTCATAGTTACTCATCTTCATTAAATCATATTTTTAGGCAACCTACTCTCTGCATCGATGATCGTTTCTTAAAGAAATTAAATTTGAATTCTTCAATACGAAGAAAATCTCATTTATAATTTTAACGAAAGTAAGTTTTCAAGTATTCATGAAACGAGCTCAAGGCCAAGCAAAATAAATTTTCACTTTTTAAATTTTTATGAAAATTATTATTGTTTTTATTTATTAATAAGAATTTTAATTAATTATTAAAAGTTTTTTGATTGAATAGAGTAGGAAAAATGTTTAGAGACAACTGCCATAGCTTTTCTTACAGATCCATTTCGGAAAGTAAGTTTTTGTGAAAATTTTATTGAATCCATGTATAAAATTTTTATACCCAGCTGTACTTGTGTTTAGGATATTATAGTTTTATCCATATAACGGTGCTTTGTAACGGTAGAAAGTAATGGAGATAGATATAGAGTTCCATATAGCAAAGTTCTTAGAATGAACAGAGGAATCTATTAAGACATGTCCAGCCGTCCGTCCGTCCGTCCGTGGACACGATAACAAGGTAGGTTGCTATTAAAAATGGGCGAAATCGAATCATAACCACGCCCCTTTTTTCGATATCGAAAATTTCGAAACCTCTATAAAATGAGGTAATTCAATCATAAAATCATCTACAATAATTAAATTTGATAGCTTCATTGAATTGATCATTCTGTTGACGATTTCACAAAATTTTTGAAAAATGGGGGGCCCACATATGAGTGAACAAATCGGTGGACGACCACTCCCACTTTTGTATTAAAGTTTTGTAAAAGGGAGGTAGGAAATCAGAACATGCCATATCTCTTTCACTGATGCCGATAGAATGCCAAAATTTGATGGTTACAGTAACCTGATAATCTTGTTAATGATCAGTTTTAAATTTTTGAAAATAGGCGTGTCACCGCCAACAGATGAATGGACATTAAGTACCCCTCACTTTATCAAAAGTTTTTTTTTTTGATATGTACGACGCGCTTATATAAAGTATCATTACCAGCGCACTGTGTGACCCCTGAAACAACAAGTGAAACTTGTATTTAACTGGTGCTGGTTAATGAGCTGAAGCAGAGGCTGACAATTGCTATTTCTTAGGACAACAACAGATGAAAAATACCAATTGTTTTAATGGAAAATCCACTGGTATAATTTTGGTTTGCAACTGGTTGTTTTCCCTGCATGGATTTAAACAAGGGCAAATTAGTGATCATTATCCTAAATGTATTTACTGAAAAAAAATAAAAATCCGGGCCTGTATTTCCTCCTAACTGCCGTGTTCAGCGATATTCTCATATATTCCACGGAGATATAGACGACGATTGCATCAAATGAGACAACTCTTGCGGAAGAATAAAACTGCCGAAATCTGAATTTTTACCTGATTATTTCAAGAGTTGGTGCATAAAGGCTTACTGCTCATGTCCAAGAAATAGGCATACATTACATACCTTCAGAAGTATCCTAACAGTCGTTTGACTCTTTTTTGACAGTCCGACTATAATGGTACTTTAGGGGTGTATAGAGGGTTGAATTTCTCTGCAAGGCCTATAGTACGTAATTAAGTATTAATGAACAATGATAATTAGAATTTCAATCACCCGCCAATATCAAATACCAGCAACTATTATTCTTGTTCTCTTTTCAGGCATTTGGTATAACAGTGAGCACCGCGACTGGGTTCGTATTGCTGGCCGATAGTACCCACTATACCCTGCTAAAGGGTTGAGACCGTTATCATTGCACAGAGCATCACACGGCGCCAATAACAGTAGCAGCAGCAGCAGTAGCATTAACGCTTGCCCACATCCACCACCACCTACACCGCACAGCACCAGCAGCCATTGCACAGCCAATAATTACAACAAAAACACAAATAGCACAGCACCAAGCAAAAGCACCAACAAAACAAAGCGCACAAACGATACAAAGAAGTTTGACTACACAACAACAACACACAGAGCAAGTGTTACAACTATCGCTTCAGCAGCCGCAATAGAAATACCAACAACAACCACTATCAACTCACCTTGCAGTCAATTGGAAGTGAATTATTTTGAATTCCCACCGAAAAATCTTGCTCTACTAACAATAACCGGTTCAACACCATCGCTGGCGACAACAACAGCTGTAGCATTAGCCGCATCCACCACAAGCACCCCCACACTTTTATCCGCAACAAATTCACCAAAGAATTTTTACCCAACACACAATCACTCACACTATTATCAACCACACTTGCACGAACATCAACATCACCAATACAATTCCAACAAGGTAAACGCACCACATCAGCAACAACAACTGCGGCAACATTACTCACATTTTTCAAAGCAACAACAAAGTGATTTTAAGTCAGAATTTTGTAGCGAAGCGGAAGAGCAACTAATTTCACTAACAACAATAAACGAAGGGGGAATAAGAAAGCATTGTTTGGCAACGCCACTAACAAACAAAATGGGACGACGTGAAATCAAGAGATCTAATACCGGCGGTTCGACTATAAAGTCCTACGATAGCGGCAGCGGTAAGTGAAACTAATTGAAAATTATTTATATAGTTACGTATGTATTAGTGATGCTAAGAAGCGAGTAAGCGAAGGCAGAAAATTCGCTTGCCGAAAACACAAAGTGCGTACCTATAGCACAATACCGCAATCTCAGAAATCCTGGAAAACATAACTAATAAGACTAAGCTACCCAGCAAATTGTGTGAAAGATTCCAAAAACGCCATCCAGCGAAAAAAAACGAAAAAGGTGAGTCCCATGCCCTTTCATTTGTTCTTCCTAAATTAGTGGAGACCGCTACCTTCCTCTACTTTAATATTCAGCTATGCTGTGATATGGGCAATACTTCGCGCTGCCTATTAACTAAAGTCCATTCTAAGAATTGTCATCAAGTAAGGTCCTAAAAAACTCGCCGGACGTGCGTATATTTCCAAAGGTTTGTTCTTGGTGTGGATAAGTAAGAGTTTAACCTATTATCATAGCCAGATGGAAGCTGTGGCATAGTGTTCAGCTTCACCTTAGTTAGTCCCCTCTCTTTTGCGCTATTTGGTGCGCTATGGCTTGGATTATAGCATTGTAAATGTCATAATAATTTCAAAGATGTCGCCTTATCCACCTTATTAGTCTAAGAGGCGGATCTCTCTCAAGCTGTTGTCTCATTCGTGGAATTCAGCAGAAACTGCGAGCTCAGCATCTCGTGCTCTCTCTTACAATGAACATTTGCCCCTCACTTCAAAAAAAAAGTGAATCTACCATACTCGAGGACTTGAATGTATGACCTGAAGTTGAAAGGGGTCAAACAAATCGTTCACGCGGCAGTCGGGATAGTTTTAGAGTTTTACAGACTCATTCCATACCTAAAGGAAAAATTTGGGGGTTTCAACACCAACAACCATATTAGAGACCATTGCTCAAGACCAGATGGCCAATTTTCATGCAAGGTTTCTATATCTCTACACCAGGTACTGGTTTCTCCCTATACTTTCCTGGCAGTGGCGGTCACCTGGATTGGTTAAATTAGACTACTATCAATTTTCATATCCAATTTATTAGAGTAGTACATTCGAAGTGGCCCATCTACACGTTCTAAGTCAGATGCGGAAACTATAGAAAATGATGGGACACCGCGCCTTGCAATTGTCGAACAGAAACTAAAAAAGTTCTTTTTGCTCGTAACGGTATTTTTGATTTGTTGAAATTAAACAATAATGGATATAGAGCACAACCCAGTAGGAAAATTGTTTAGTCCTCCAAGATGTGTGAGTTTCGCTTCTAAATATTGTAGACCCCTGGTGGGAGTTCAGGTAATCAGCTCTTCTTCTCTTTGAAAGGAAGCGATGCTTTCTCTGCGTTTGAAGAAGCGCTCATTGGTTGAACATGTTAAACGCTTTTTACAGGTCCAGTGCCACGAGCACTCTCATATGGTGAATTATGTGTGGGAGCAAAGCATTCGCAATTGTCTGCGGTACCTCCGAAAGGAGGGACATCGAATGATCGGGCTCCGTTTGTTTTCCTAGGTTTCCAGTATCTCCATAATTGCTTAGGTAACTTAGCGCTAATATTGAATTCCAAAATCCGCCGTGGTGATGTCAGTGGCTCTTAATATTGTCTTGCTTGTACGACTATCTAATGGCTCGTTGATTAGTTCTTTCAGCCGAAGGATGCAGAATAAGTTTTGAAGAACTTGGCCACGCCTTCAGGTTCGATATTTCAACACCAGCAGAAAGGGTGAAGTTCCTGATCGAAGTATATTCAGCTAATTCATTGTGTTCTTACTCTGCACTGTCTTCAGCTCCACAATTAAATTCTTTTAATACTCAACCGAACATAGCCTTCCAGAAAATACTCAAAGGGTCATCTCATACACCAGTAAAGGTATGATGATGGACTGACGTGGGGAAATTTTTATTTATGAAGAGAGGACTTTACCACTCAATAGCCTACTCAGTTTAAGGTAGAACTTATTGTCCGAAGCTATTCTGGCTTTTTCATAAAATCCATAACCACTACGCTTCCTGAATAACCGTTGAAAGAAAAGTAAATATTGTGGTAAAATAGGGGTAGTGCATATTGACAACAGGTTTTAGAAGTCTACTTAATAGTTAATGATTCGCTAATATTGTACAAGAGGGAAAACATAGCCACATATTTACTTACGAAGGGTGGAGCTTGTAAATGTGTGTCGAAGCAACATTGTTAAACCAAAGTACATAAGTATAATCAATCTTTTCATTTGTCAACCCTACTAAAAGGTGTTATTATCTGTGCAGTAGAAGGACTGACTGCTAGGGGCAGTTTTTGGTAGAACAAAGTGTTCGGATAAATGACGAAATATCTGCCACGATAAAAGCGCTTTTCATCACTTGACTTTCTAATATGAAATTAAGTTGAGTCAAATATCAAAAATTTTCCTCATACTACTGAGAAAATTTGAGCTGCTTTAAACATGGACAAAGGAAGTGATCTACCAAATATGTCGATAGAGACTATGAGCCTTCGCAATCATCATAGTTGGTCCAAAGTAAGTTTGTTGTATAAAGTAAGCGGTAGTAGAGAGTTCTTGCCTCGCATATAGCTAATCGCTGGTATAATGGCAGTATGCTGGTCTACCTAACCAATAGTTACAGGTTTTAGTCACGAGTGAAGTAAAATCAGAAATAGTTTACAATTTTTTTGAAGTATAAACGTGTTTGGGCTTGGGAGGGGCTGTCCAGAAAAGTTCCGCTCAGCTGTCTGGAAGCATGCCTCTGCGGCTGCTTGAAAATGCGCCTCTATCTGTACCTTGTTGTTGCAGGAAAGGTAAGGAAAGGAAAGCAAAAGAAAATAAAAGAAAAGAAAAGAAAAGAAAAGAAAAGAGAAGAAAAGAGAAGAAAAGAAAAGAAAAGAAAAGAAAAGAAAAGAAAAGAAAAGAAAAGAAAAGAAAAGAAAAGAAAAGAAAGAAAAGAAAAGAAAAGAAAAGAAAAGAAAAGAAAAGAAAAGAAAAGAAAAGAAGAGACAAGAAAAGAAAATAAATGAAAAGAAAAGTAAAGAAAGGAAAGGAAAAGATCAGCAGGGAAACAATGAAATATAGTTAATACAATAAAATAAATTAAAAATAGAGACTGCTAAAAGAAGAGAGAGGCAAATGAAATAAAAATATATTAAAGTAATGTAACATCATAGAAAAGAAGAGAAAGAAACCCAAGAAAGTAGAATCTAATGCCTAAAATATAATAAAATTTTGTTTGGTGAAACTCAACCATTGGGTGGGGCTTAGTTAAATTTAATTTATGTACAAGGTACACATTCTTACACATCGAGCTCCACGAGTACTCGTTACTCACACCTTCTTTTTTTACAAAACTAGGCCACCCATGACAGTGGGTGGCAATCCTTAAACCGCATTTCTGCTATGAAAAACTTTCTCAGCAGCAGCAAAGAACTCTACCTAGGTATATCGCTTCAAAATATTAATATTATTGTTTATCATTTTCAGAACCCTCTCTCACCGACTCATCAGCGATATAGATATTGAGTAAGCTTATTTCATAGCTATGATAAAAAATTGTCAATAAGACCTTGGGACCAATGTCCTTTTCACGTACCGCCTTTAGCCGAAGTAACTTCAAACATCTCACTCAAACACTCCTGATGAACCTGAAAATTAAAGCGTGTATCCAGCTCAGCGTTTTTGGAGCAAAAGTTATTAGATGGATGTAGTTGATCAAAATTTTCCAACTATTATGGTTCTAGTATAGATAGATCTGCTCAGATATGTGAACTAAATTGCTTAGTGATTTTCAGACAAAATAAAGTTTGTTTTTCATGCTCATGTTGATTTCTTGTTCTCTTCCCCCTCTCCCCCCTCTCTCAATGCACTAGCCTCTCTCTCTCCTGGCTAAGTGACCTTTGGATTTGGCAAACAGATGCTATCGCACTTCCAAAATTAATGCGCCGTAATGATACGACTGCTGTATTTGGAGAATCTGCTGTAGTCACCAATTGAACCTATACAAAGGACAAACCCTCATATCCGCAGGCCTCAGGGGTGCGCGAGGTTATAACAGGCTTTGGTAATAACACTTTATCACTGGTAATATTCCTTATTTGCACTCGAGACAATGCTCTAAGCATTCAACATGTACTTGTTCTTTCGGACAGAGATATATCATTCTCAAACTATTTTCAAAGATTGGTCACAGGTTAAAGTGGTCACAGGTTCGAGATCTGGTGTTGGAAAGATAGAATTCAAATGATAATTTCTACGGGAATAGTTCCTACTCTCGGCATCCAGTATTCACCAAAAACTTCAACGTTTCTTCATCCAGATTTTTTTTCAGACTAGCGTGAAATGAGATAGATTACCATATTTGTATCAGTATTTTGCTTGACTTGTTTCCCTCCTCGCTGCCTTGTACCTACCACAAAGTGAACGCACGTGCACAAACTTTTACCTATTATTGCTCTCAACCGCACCTATTTAGGCTAAATTTTGGCTGCTATTTGCTGACTTAATTGACAACATTACCACATGAAATTGGCGTGCACCAAGCTACTCCCACATCGAGTTATCTAACACCAAACTAAACGAGCTCTGAACGCTTTCGGCGTATTGAATGGGTCAACTATCGGCGGTTGTTCAACAAGCAATGCCTACCAGCTGTCATCTAATATTTCACTTTCGGTGTATAGCACAAATACGTTCAAACAACTACAACAACGTGTAGGGCCAAAGGTTGAATTTGATTACAGCAGTGAGTGTGTCAAACATAATGGATTAACGTTGTCATTGGATTTACATAAAATTTACGTGGTCATTGTTTTAATAATGAATTTGTATAGGAAGGCTGGACTGTCGCGGTTAAGGCTTTTAGCAAAAGGGTAAACAGTTTATTATCAGTTTTTGAACTTTATCAAATAGTAGCAGGCGTGGCAGACATTGAACTGCTTCCTCTTCCACTTTGCGTTTCCTCTTATCTTTCCTCTTACTCTACTAGTTCCATTGTCTATTTTTTCCTCTTCCTCTTGTTTTTCTGGTTATAAATTGTACATAACATTCCAACCCAGATCACGTCTTATAAATCCCATAGCTGTGGTTTGTCGGGACTGTTCAGCCCTGGTTATGTCAGGATGTGACTTACAGTAGTTGCAGCATCATTATGTGCATTTAGGGTATTTTCATGTTCAAAAAGGATAGCCATTTTGACCCGCCAATAATGACCCGCATCAGCACCAAATCTCTAAAGAGAGTAATCCACGATCTACACCTTTCGTTTGCAGTTTGCTTTAATTAATTCGAGCTATTTGGACACGTAGACCTGGCCAACCATGGCTAACGGTGAAAAAACTCTGATTCCACGAATTTTTACTAACCCCAACGCATATTCTTGGAATTTGTATGAAAAACAAGTAGTGCCTAAAAGTATGCAAGCCGTGAGATCACACACATCGTGAAAAAGTGAACCTCTCCTAACAAAAGTTATCACTTTTTTACCAATTTTTTGGGTACGCGCCGTCCCCTACCCGCATTGAAACAAAGGGGTATGCCCGACGCTACCAGTTCAGGCAAAAAAGGGTACAATTAGTCTCTTCATAGGACATGCTCAAACAAAAAGGATCACTTCAACCAAATAAAGAGACCATTAGTCGAATCCTCATCTGTGACTCGTCCCGGATTCATCCTAGAGTATTCGCATTTTTTGCAGGAGGGATGAAGTCTTTAACCCCAACACAATTACACGTTCTTTCTCCTGAATAAAACACCAAGGTATATTTACAGCATTCGTTTTGAAAACAACAAGTGCCTATGCGAGCTCTCAGAGTTTGCACGGTTAAGCAATTTCAACATGATTAAAAAGCGCTACGAACAAACTTATTAACAAACTTTTACCCACTTTTTGGTGCACGCGACTCACTGTTTATCCAGAGTTTTACTCATTGGAAGTTGGCAAGGTAGTTAAAACAATATGAGCCATAATCATAATCGTTGCTTAGCACGCGTTTTAATTAAAATCTTTACTTAACTTAAAAACACATTTAAAAGGTTGGTCAATCATAGTCATATTAAACAAAGATTTTAGCTAAAGTGAAATGTAACATAACAGGGTCCCCTTATAAAAAAAAAATTTAATTGGTTGGTGGTATGAAGCAATTTTTTATGTTTTGCAAGGTCACCCTGTGTCAACTATTTTATACACAAGCCATAGTATACTATTGTATGGTATAGTGTATGCCCTGAAGTAAACAATGTCACAAACACAACCATAGACTCATACTATGATTTTAAAATGTTAAAATGGCGTTTTTGTCATTTAAAAATTAAAACTCCGTCTTAGACATAAAATGTATTTTAAGTTGACTATGACAGACATGAAATGATGTTAATTTTGGAATCATGTTTAAGTAGATAAAACTGTACTTTAATTTGCGTATGGACTACGGCCTATAAACTTACCAAAAACTTTGCAGTTCTCGTTTATTAAAAAACAAATTTTTCACAAACAGAAACTTTAAACTAAATGTATGAATTAAGTTAAAAAAATTGGTTGTCATTTTAATAACTTAAGCTTACGGACTAATTTATGGTTAATAAATGCTTCGAGAAGATTTAGGTTTTCAATATGCCATTAGATGATGTGCGCTACCTAAGAGTATATTTACGTACATACACATATTTATATATATATATATATATATATATGTCAATTAATCGTATTGTTGTTCGAGATAAGCGATTACGCTATCGCGTCGCTCTTCCGCACAAGGACTCAAATTCCAAAAAACGAAAGGACAACCATAACGCTCGAAACATCTGTAAGGCACACTTTGATCTTTTCGTACACAACAACTGGCTATAGCCCAAACACAGGCATTGTTGTAATTTCGTTTCGGTGCATCTGTTGTTGGATATCGAATGATGGCTGCTTCTGTACTTATGGTATGTGAAATATTTCCCTCATAATTGAAGCTTGGAGCGCCTGCTCCTGGGCGGTTTGAAATCCCCTCAGCTAAATTACAAGAGAAGAGAACAAAATTAAAATAATTAATAGAGTTCTCAAAGAAGATAATTGTTGTATAAAAAATTCCTTTAAGTCTTCTCAAAACGGACTTTGACCACTTACTCACAGTTGGTTTTGCTGGTGCCGGTGTTGTGTTTTGTGGAAAGAGTGGCAGAGGTGGACGCACCATAATGTCCAATCGGTTGTTTGCTGTGGGGAAAAGAGAAATTTGAGCAAACTTTTTGTATTTGATAAATATGAATTTCTCTATACTCACGATTACGGGTTGGAGTATAATCGCGCCATATCACGCGATCTGTATTGTCTTGTCCGCCAAATCGTGTATTTACATTAGGTGCGATGACGCTAACTGGACCATTGTGAAAATTTCCGGGTACAGGGTGTCTAATTGTGAGTAAAACAGAAAAAATTATTCAAATTGAAAGTCATGCTGATTGATTTAATGACTGAGTATCGTTTTCGTGCTTTTGAATCGGCAGTCGGTTGTTTATGTGATAATATCGCGCTCGGCTTACTCGGCGCAATCATTTATCGGTCAGTGTTTTTGCGGTTGTTTTCGAGGGAATGTAACTTGTTATTTGTGTCCAGCGGGGCTATCCACATATAAGACAAGACTTTAACCTAAGATCATATCCAGATCGAAATAATACGTGGCAGAATTGGCCTACTGGTATAGAGTCGTTTGTTGGAGAGTCTCGTAAGGTGAACAAAAGGAAAATTTTTACAGACCTCATTAATATAAGTGTCGTTATCGAGCTGTCGTCAACAGGCTAGTCAGACACTGCGCAGAGTCACTGCTTATTTGCCTTCTTAGCTATTCCGTTTTTGTGTTCTACTCGAAAACTTGACGACGTCTGAAATCAATGATCGAAAGCCTTCCGCAAATCGAGAAAGTTGCTCTGGAACAGTAATTTTAATTGAGCCCATTGCTTACGGACAGAGAAAGTTTGGCGCTCTTTCGTATATACCACTGTTTTGAGCCAAGTCCATTATCGAGGTGTAAGCTGTTCATGAGTTTGCGGGGGAAAAGAAGTTTCAGTAAAAAAAAAAGATAGCGCTTCCTTATACCTCCTCGACTTAGATGTTCCATTAGATTAATTTCGAGAGGATTTATGGACTTGTGGTATTTTTGATAACTTTTTTAACTTCTGTTGTGAAGGAATGGTTGGTTGGCTATACACTTTGTTGGTCTATTTGCCCTAATTGGTCATTCTTTCCTGATACTTTGACTTATGGTGTGTAGGCGGACGGCCAAAAACGGTTCAGAATCAGTGAGCTTAGTAGCTGCCGCTTGTCAGGCTACCTAGCCTCGTTTATTGCCCTCCACCCCGTGTGGCTTGCAACCCTGACCAGTAGGACGTTGTTGCATGACTCCCCACACTCAAGTACTAGTGAGGATTTTATGTCACTAGAAGATATGCCCTTAATTGCAGCTTGACTATCACTCAGAAAGATGACGTGCTTGCCAAGGTAGCCACATTGCAGAGTTATCTCTACGAACCGGCTAATTCTCTCTGAAATATACCCAAGTTGTCTCCCAAAGATATCGTCACGTTGGTTCGGGCCAGATATTCACCTTCAGATCCCTTCTTGGGTTTTCGAGCCATCCGTTTACCATACAAGGCAAGGCACTACTCTGATGGAATATATTAACTTTGGAGGCTTCCCATGTACCGCATCTCACAGCTGGAATGTCGATGGTTAATCGTGTTTGTTTGCTATGTTCAGTAGGGTTCCTATGGATACCTTTACAATTACTACTACAAGACGAGCCCACGATTCGCTGCGTCACAGAACTCGTGATAGACTGAGTCCGCTTTTGATCTTTATATCTCCGAAACCAGTTGAGATATGGAACTTAATCACATCGCTTGTAAGCAACAGTCATTTGATACCGGTATTGTACTAACATATTTTGGGTCACCCTGATCCATATTTTGGTCGATAACCGAAACCGGTCGAGCTGTCGAAATAAAGGATATCTTAAATTAGACGTCTAGTAATTTAATGGTGAGTTTTTGAGTGCTGTCACCGATTTGCAGAGACTGCAAAAACCGTGACGAGACATAAAGTGAAGCCGGTCGTACAACGATTACTACAGTGACAGTGTGAATAAGAAGAAGCGCAGCAGCAGTTTCCAACTTTAAGTGAGAGATTCAGGGAAGGGGCTTCTAGGTATAGTGATTTAAACCTCTGTTCTGTGCTACGAAGGCTTTGCAAGCTGCTTATGTGTCGATCGAGAGCAGAAGTGTCTCCAGCCACTTAGATGTGAACCTAGCGCCCTGAGAAATCTATTAGATTATTTCGAGTCCGCAAGAATAGTCGCTAGTTCAAAGAATATCTCTGCTTGGAAAAGTGACATGCAAGCGCTGATTCACTAAAGCATAGAGAATGTAAGTCTGGTATGCATAATAACATGACAGTAATTAGATTAGATGTGATGACACTTGAAGTGAGTATTTAGATAGATCTAATTCAATTGACTTACTTTTGCAAATTTTTAAAGTGCCCCCACGCAGGCAAATACTGATTGCACGGTGGCGCTTGTCCACTGATGCTATTGGCGTTGTTAAACTTCGTGTTCCTGTAATACGGATTTCGTTTTTGAATATTGTGTTCGGTATCACGACGTTGGCGGCGATTTTGAAACTTCTTCGGACGTTTACGAAGTACACGCTTCGCTTCTGTAACATCATCGGCGTTCGCTGTCGTATCCGCATCAGCCAACGATATGACCTCCACGTGCATTTTGGACACTGCAGATTTCGATTCACCGGAACTTACAATGGGCGCTGATGATAAAATATCGAAATACATTTTTTCCGGCTGCAAGGGATGATATTGCTCAGAGTCTGTATGATTCGCGCTACTAATGCGACGTCGTCTGTGGGCTGGGTTTTTGTGTTTGCGTAGGCGATGTGGCGCATCCGTTTTGGGAACTGTTGAGGGCGTAGCAAAAGTGGGACGATTATTAAAACTTTCTTTGTGAGTGTAAAATATGATTTGAAATCTTACCAAAGTCTTCGCTAACAAAGTCCTCTTTATACATAATAACCGGGTGATCCTCTTTTAAGACGCCATTCACCATTTTCGCTTGATGAAACTGGGGAAGGTAAAACAAATTATATGGATTTTTTGAGAAACTAAATAATTATTAGTTTATATACCTTTATATATATATATATGTATTAGGGGAAACCAGAAATATCACGTCGAAAATAAGGTTTATGGAAAAAATTTATGAAAAAAGAAAAATTAATTCCCTTAAAAAAATACGAAATAATACGAAAAATTTACAAATAAAACCATTTTTTAGATAAATATTTCTGAAACAAACATAAAGCAAAATTTTTGAGTTGAAAAAGCTCGAATTAATATAAAGTTCGCATCATTCGTTATTTTCAGTGTATGTATTTAAAAAAAGTTAAAAAAATTAGATGTCATCAGAATAGCTTTAAAAAAGATTTTTTTATTTAAAATTAAAAGGTCATTCAAAACGAAGTTCAAAAAAATAATTTGAATAAAGTACAAACAAGAAACTTTGAGCACAACCCATATCAGAAAAATATGTATTAAGGTATTTTTAAATTATTCAAATGGTTAAGAAAGCGACATTTAAAAAGAAAACAAATTTACCTTAAAATGCTTTCATAACCAAATGTATTGGAAAATAAGTATTGAGAAAAGAAATTGAAAAAAAAAGTTTTAAACAAGAAAAAATAATTGAAAATATTATAAAACAAGAGTTTTACACTGAAAAAAAGCCAATTAAAAAAGTATAAAAAAATTTATTGGAAAGTACTAAATTTAACAAAAACATTGTTCTTACAAAAAAGTAATAAAACTAAATTTTTGAAATTAAACACAAATCCCCCGAAACAAAGTAATGAACATGGCAGAAATAAACCATTTAGCGTAAAAGTTTAGGAAAATCGAACTTTACAAAAAAGGCCTTCTTAAAACAAATTATTTCAAAAACGATACTTATTTTATAACAGTAAAAAAAATTCTACAAATAATATTTTCTAAGCAAAGAATGTTATACTCTGGAAAAAAAAATTACCTAAAACAAAGTCTAAAAAATCGATTTCAACACATAAAAAATAACAAAAAACTATTTGAAAAGCAAAAACATTGAACCCAGATCGCAAAAAAATCACACAACACAAAGTAGAAAAATAAAATATTTCCTGCATGTTTAAAAAATAATTATATAGAAGAAAATGTTTTACACCAAATTTCAACAAAAAAAGTTTATTTGAAAAAAATTCTAAAATAATATTTTTGAAGTTACAAAAAACCCAAAAAATTTAAAATAAAATAAACAAAGTTTCAGCTTGACAGCTATTCAGAAAACGAGGGAAAATATTTTTGAAAACATGATTTTGGAGAAAATGTTGAGCAAAATATTTTCTCGAAACGTGATTTAATAATTTTTTAGTTAATAATATTTTGAGTGAAAAAAAAACATACAAAAAACCCTTCAACATAAGGGTTTTGAAAAAAAAGAGAAAGTTGTAAAGAACATTTAAAAACATTATTTTTGGTACAAAACTTATTTGAAAAAAAAATTATAAATCAAAATTGCTAAAATCCCAATAAAGTTAAAAACAATGAAAAGCTATTGCGGTTGTCTATGAAATTTTCATTTTCTATTCAATTAAAGAACTTTAAGTAGTTGACTAAATTATTGAAAAAATAAAACATTTTTGAGAAAAAAATTTATTATTTTCATAAAAAAAATTAGTATTCTTGGCCTTGAGCTAATTTATAGCCATGGATACTTCAAAATTATTTTAGCAAAACATAAAAAAAAAAAACAATTTTGAAAAAAACTTATTTGAAAAAAATTATAAAATAACATCTTTAAAAAAAATAAAATAATAATGTTGATTAAAAAATAAAAAACAATAATAATTTTCAAAAAAAATCAAAAAGTGAAAAATTATTATTATTGGCCTTGAGCTCTTTTCATGAATACTTTAAAATAATAATAATTTTCATAAAAAAATTTCATAAAAAAATTATTATTTTCATAAAAAAAATTATTATTTTTGGCCTTGAGCTTATTTATAGTCATGGGTACTTCAAAATTATTTTTAAAAAATTAAAAAAAAAAGTTTCAAAAAGATTATTTGAAAAAAATTTTCAAATAACATCTTTAGAATTGAAAAAATGTATTTAATTTAAAAAAATATTTGGAAAATAAATTTGCAGAAAACTAGAGAATAAATGATTTGGAAAAATATATATATATATATTCTACCAATTAAGAAAACTGTAGTTAGAACCTACCTAAACCGGTTCTAATATACAATAAATTTTAGAAGTGCTCTGACATTACTTAAGAAGTTATAATTTCAAATTTGTCTGCATAGAAAAAGTGATGTGGCTACCATTGAATTCCGCCCATTTTCAATACCATTTTATTGTAGATAAAACCATAAACCTTATTTAGTTGTAACTTACGAATTCTCTATTGAGTTTTTGTTTCAAATGTACGGATTTAAGAAATTGCATGGTTCAATAAGACTAGACAACTATGTCAAAATAAAGTCTTTATATTTTATAGTAACTCACCTCAATATTATCCACATCATCATACTCCTCACTTAATTGCAACTCTTCTTCAAGCGGTGGCAAGGCAACATCGTCCTGCGTTTCTTTGGTGGCAGCATGCACCGGTGCCGCAATCAAGAGCAGAACACATGCCAAAAACAAATAACTGTGAAACTTCCGTTTAAACCGGAAGTCACTGACATACGATGCTCCTGCGCTTGTAAACCAGGTCATTGTTGTATGTACGTGGTGTGTGACGTACGCGTTGTAAAGCAAATATGCGTGATTAACTGCAGTGGAGGACGCGATACGGATGTGAATGCTGCAAGGTGTGAGTGTCGCTTTGAAAAGTTTTGTACTTTATTATATGCGGCTGTTGCGAACTGCAAGGAAATGTTGAAAAAAGTAAATGTATATTTTATGTTAGTTTTCAGTCTACAAATAGTAAATGAAAAGCTTTTGTTTGTTTTTGTAGGAGCTTTTATTAAATACTGAAATAGTTTTATCACTGAGTGTAGCACGTGGCGTATACGTAACATTTTCAATGAGCAAGGTGAAAATTTTAAAAATATTTTATACAAACATATGTAATTGTTATTAAAATATCACTGTAAAAATATCCTTATGTTTTTGTGTGGCAGGAATGTGTTATTAGACACAATGGCTTACCTGTTTTGCTGTTACAAAAATTTGGGTTTTAATTTATAAATAATACAAAAAAGGTAACATACGAGTATGCATGGCAGAGTCATGGAAACATTTTTCGGACAAACTCAATATGCAAATGGCTCTACTAGATTTATTTGAGTCTAAAACTGTGTTCACAAAAACTTTGTAATTAAAATGTTTTAAGACAAACCCGCAATTCTGATATGTGCTAGTTTTCTTTAGTAACTTGAGCTGTAACTTCAGGTAAAGCTGCTGTAGCGCATACAAGGGAAGCGGTAAGGTTCAAAATGGAATATTCTAATTCCTTATTCAGACCTGAATTCAGCTCTTACTTAGTTAGCGAATCGTAAGGTATACTGCAAATCACATTATTCCCGACAAATAAAGCGATTGGACCCCGAATAAAATATTCGTCTTACTGACTGAGACCTGAATTCGGGACTTATTTGGGAAGCGAGGTGGTATCATATAACTGCATTGCGGGTAAAGGAACATTTAATGAAATTTTTTAATGAAATATCACTCCACCCCCAACCCAATTTCCCTCAGACCTGAAACCAGGACTTTCTTGGTAAGTGTAGTAGTAAAGTACACCTGAAACATGTCATACCAGGGAAGGGCTGCGGTAAGGTCTACAAAGAAATAGCGTTCCATTTCTCTCATTCCCGAGTTCACACCTTGGAATGAGAGAAATAGAGGAAAGGTATACCCGAATTGACAGAATACCATGTAAGTGAAGCTATAGGGTTAAGTTACTAACTCAGCCCCTAATTCAGGCCTTACCTGGTAATCGGACTGAAATTTTTCTCTGATGGGACTGTAAGTTTGCTAAGAAAGTAAGAGGAAACCCTTCAATATTTTTTGGAGTTTGACGAATTTCATGATTGCAATCGACCTTGCTCATCTTGCGAACGTAAGTTTTTCTTACAAAACTTAAAAATGTTCTTTCGTTCAAAATTAAAATTGTATTTCTTTAATTAACTTTTGCTATATTGTGACGCGGCATATCACAAACCTCAAGTGCTGTTGTTGTGACTATAATTCATTCAAGGTTTTGTATTTACTACAAACATAAACTTGTTTCGTTAACTTTTTAATTTAGCTGCGCTACAGCCGCTAGATATTTATTTTGTTGTTTTTGTTGTGTGTGGCAAAAGTTTGAATTGCTCCTATTGTCTTAGTGGCAAGATTTGATTATTTACAAATTTATGTCGCTTTGTTCCATATAAGTACATATGTATGTATATACTACGTCTGTCCCTACGCAGACATAAGATGGTTAATGGAAAAGTAAAATCGGATGGTTGCTTTTAAATTTTTCACAGTTTTGCCATAATTCATGAGTGTAGAAATTTTAACTTAGCGACCGCAGCATGGATTTACGCTAAATACACGCAAGAAAATTTCGCCACTCAATATTCATTAAGAATATGTTTCAAATGTAAAAAACGTTCCAAACGAAAACATAATTTATTAGAAACTACTCCATTCCTGACAGATATTGGAGAAACCGAGGAAATAAATCTTTTGATGAAAAATATTTTAGAACTTCACTGAAATTAGATCGGCCTTCATTTGCAAGCAGTAGGAAAGCAAAGCACAGTTAGACCTTTCTTCATACTTTATACAAAAGCTATATGTCGATGCTAATACTATACTACGATACTACTTTACATTTAATTTATTTTATTTAATTCAAATTTTTTATTTTTCTTTATTTTAGGTTATTTTATTTTATTCCATTTTAATTTATTTTATTTCAGTATATTATATTAAATTTTATTTTCACTTTATCTTTCTTTATTTTTTTTTCATTTAATTCTATTCTGTTCTATTCAATTTTTTTTTTATATTTTTTTATATTATTTTATTTTATTATATTTCATTTAATTTAATTTAATTTAATTAAAATTAACTAAATTTTATTTTTATTTTACTTTGTTTCATTTCGTTTTATTTTAGTTTATTTTGTTTTATTTTATTTTAGTTTATTTTATTTTATTTTATTTTATTTTATTTTATTTTATTTTGTTTTGCTTTATTTTATTTTATTCTATTCTATTCTATTCTATTCTATTCTATTCTATTCTATTCTATTCTATTCTGTTCTATTCTATTCTATTCTATTCTATTCTATTCTATTCTATTCTATTCTATTCTATTCTATTCTATTCTATTCTATTCTATTCTATTCTATTCTATTCTATTCTATTCTATTCTATTCTATTCTATTCTATTCTATTCTATTCTATTCTATTTTATTTTATTTTATTTTATTTTATTTTATTTTATTTTATTTTATTTTATTTTATTTTATTATATTTTATTTTATTTTATTTCATTTTATTTTATTTTATTTTATTTTATTTTATTTTGTTTTGTTTTATTCCGTTTGATTTTGTTGCAATTTCTTTTTAATACTCGAAGTATGCCTGAAACTAACGATGCCAGCGATATTTTGAGATTCCTTAAGTAGCGCACACAAATTTGAGAAATTTTGAGTTGAACTGTTGCTTTAGGAATCTTTAGTATTCAGAACATTAGCTTTTATTTTATTTTCATACATTTACGAGAGCAAAATCCAATTTTTCTGTCTTTGTTTCGAGATTGCTCTTTGTAACAATTATTTAATTTTTCACTTTCACTCTTATTGTGTAGGTAACAGATAAATTTGTAATATTTTTTTCGTAAGTTTATTAAAAATCTATTCCATCTAAGAAAATCTTCTTACCACAATTAATTACACTAAGATAAAGAAGTCGTATTTTAGTTACCGCTCGACACGCTAGAAAGTCAATAAATTTTTTAATTTTGCCGATCACTATGTAGCTCTAGTCCGCTTTGTATGAAATGAGCTAAAGCATTGAAATGTTATGTGCTCTCCAAGCATTTATATATCATCAATCGTGACTCAATTTTTCTCTCCCAGCAAATAAATTGATGTGTAAATATGTATGCTTCTGCACATCTGTTGGAAAATATTTAAAATTATAGGGAAAACAACTAAAAAATGTTTATGATTTGGGTGAAATCGATCCAAAAAAAAGGGAACCACTTTAAAATATAATCAATTTCGTATTCCGAAAATAAATTACCTGAGTAAAAAAAGTCAAATATTTTCGGGGAATAAAAACTATGCATGTTGTGTTGCGAAAAAGCAAAAACATTGAAAAAGTCAAATGTTAGGATGACCTTTGTATCGTTTCTAATTTCTTTAATGGCCATTATCTTTTTTGCTTGCTCCTTATTTATTATATTCAAATTAAATGTTATGCTTCATTTAAATTCTGGAGTTATTTTTGTTCAGGTAAGGGTACAGCAAAATAGACGACCAGTTTAGCTTTACCTTAATATATTGGTCGTGGGCTGGCCAAACGAGACCAGTGGGTAGTCATCTCGAAGGGGTTTTTATATACAAGGATATTGATATCTTAGAATATTGTGACCCTCGAGTGATTTGCAAAATATGTGTTCATTCGGACTATACCAAAAAAGGTTTATTAATACCTTTTTTTCTTATGTAATGAAATGTTTTACTAGTGAGCGGCGAGTACAGGAATAGGACCGAGGAAGATGGAGAAAGAGATACAACGGATAGAGTTAGAGGTAGAGATGGATGCAAAGTTAGAGAGAGAGATAGCGATAGAGATGAACACGGATAGAGGCAGAGACAGAGACAGAGACAGAGACAGAGACAGAGACAGAGACAGAGACAGAGACAGAGACAGAGACAGAGACAGAGACAGAGACAGAGACAGAGACAGAGACAGAGACAGAGACAGAGACAGAGACAGAGACAGAGGTAGAGATAAAGGTAAAGAAGGAGATAGACGAAAATGCTTTGGTAGAGCTATGCCAAGCGAGACTTCTGGTAAAAAGTACATTTAGCAATCAGTGAAACCTTTTTATGCATTATCTGTTCGTAGACGACTCTATAAGCTTTAAAAGTCCACAAAAAGTTTCATAATTTTCATAATTTTTATCACTGTCCGCCCTAATACAAGAGAACATGCGCAAATGTATACATATATTTTTTTAATTTTTATTCTTATCGCTAATTGTCAACAATTATCTTATCTGAGCTCCATCCGCCCGTCGCACTTACCTTTGACAGTTTTCATTCATAAAACTGAACTTCCCTGCCGTAGTATTGATGACGTTTAACAGCTGGCATTTGTTATTACCTACTTTGTTAACAAAAAAAAAAAACAAAGAACTCTAGGAAAGTTTCGTTTTATTCAAAGTACACATTACGAAATGTTTTCAGCTCTAAAGTTAAAAAAAAGAATTATTTACCTTCTATGACTAATTTGTAGAATAAATAGTTAAGTGAATACGCAGCTCCATCAATTCATTTGATTATCAGCAATATTTTTTGGAAAATTTGAAGCGTGACCAACTACGTGCCTCTATGTGCTCTTTAACGTTTCTGTTGTCTTAACAGTTCAACAGAAATTATAAAGAAGAATCATGATGCATACATCGCTATAATGTGATTGCAAGAAAAGTACGGTAGATTTTTATTGAAAATCGCATATCATGGGTGAGAGTGAATAAGTAAACAGAATTTTTGGTTAACTTTTGTTGGAAATAAAATTTAAATTTACAACGAAAAGGAAATTTGAATACCCACGCTTCAACAGCACTGACCAAAGTAACTTTGCGTGCCTTGTTCTTATTATTCTCGGTCCGTCTGTCTGTTTTAACGCAAACTAGTATCTCAGTTTTAGAGATATCTCGAAGAAATTTATTAAGAGGCTGCCATTTTGTAAAGCATTAATCATTTCTCGGAACCAGCGTGATCGCATCAATACAACGAATAGCTCCCATACAATCAATTGTTCCGATAAACAGGTTTTGGCCTATAACTTCTGCAATTAAAAATCTAGGAACGTAAACCTTTTCAGGTTTGGTACTTATTATATATGTAATGTGTGTAGTGAAAATCATTCAGATCGGACCAACATAACATATAGCTCCCATACAATCGATAATTTCGATAAATGGGGTTTGGGCTATGTATCTTTAAATTATTAGTTTTGCAGAGTTTGTACTAATTGTGAGTAAAGATCGAGCACTTAAAACCTTACTGCGTAGTCATGAAAGGTATAAAGTCTTCGGCACAGTCGAAGACAGCCCTTTCCTTGCTTGTTTTTTTCTTTAATTTCGGTTAGGTGGCAACTCAGTTAAAGCCTCAAAAGTGGCAACACTTATGTGAGAGAGCTTATATTGTAGCCGATAAATTATATATATACAAAATTTTGTAGAAATTTGTCAAGACATTTTTGAGATAATGAGGGATATGCAAAAAAAATTAGTATAATGTTAGCTGGTGTTAACCCTACCAGGAAATCTTATGTAAAATGCCTTTCATTCCCATATTGGGCATTTATTACAAAAAAAAATCAGATATGCGGAAACTCCAAAAAACACTTAATTAGGAGTTCTTAAAATCTGTCACACTAAACTTTTAAAAAATTTAAAATAGTTGGTAACCCCCCAAAACATTCTAGTAGCAGGGCTTAAGTAAAATAGCTTGAAATGTCGCTACAGCTCATTCAAATAGGTCACGTTACCTTTGAGCTAATAGCTGTTATACCATAATTAATAAATGTGATAGGAGCTGGTGGTACCCGTTTTGGCATATCTCATTTCATTACAAAAAAAGCAATGCCATAAAAGCATCTTGTGGGGCAACAGCTAGGTAGAAATGTGAATGTAGCACACTATCTATATAGCAAAATTTCAGCCAAAACCCCTGAGCGGTTACCAAGGCACTTCAATGTTCCTTAAGTCGCCCTGAGTCAGCTGCTTTCCTCAATTAATTAAGGAACTGACAGACTCTTTACGCATTTTGTTGACACCCAAATGATACACCTACATTTTCAAACATATCTGAGGTGCTTCCCTTTATTTACTGATTTACCTCGCTATATAAGTGATGTTCCGGCGGCAAGAGGAGATCTATCGTCATGGGGAGACAGCCCACAGTGTTTTTCTAGATCTCTAAAATTCCGTATATTCGAAGTTTTTGGAGTAGTAGGCTCGGTGCAAGTAACAGCAGCATGCTAGCGAGAAAAAAGCAGTTAACCCTAGGCTGTGATCACTAAGCGCTCACTTCTTCTTTCTTAAGAAGATAAATCATACAAAAAATCAGAAATATTATATACTGTCAAATACTATGGACTCTTTGTTGATTTAACAGGATATTTTCTTAGTAGAAGACGTCCAGTTGGGCTGAGCATAGCTTTCATACAGAAATTTTACAAGGGATGACGGAAAATCGTTCTCCTATACATCAACTTTCATTACTCCACAGTTCATAATAAAATCCGACTTGAAAACCCTTTTTGGGATAACAAAGTAAGCCTTAGAAGATTGACATGAAAGACCCAATTATCATTCTGAAAATCATCATCATTTTCGCCTCATCCTTACAGGTGTCTGTTTTGCTCTCTTGGTCCAGCAGAAACTGCCTGCTCAGCGTTTTCGCGTGCTCTTTAACGTTGACCATTTCATCCTCTCGATAGAAGTGGCACTAATCTGACATATGAAGATATCCAGTGGCCGTTTCAATTCCGGTGTTTTAGCAAACTTCTAACTTTTTCCAGTTCTTAGATTTGGTGATATATATATGACATCCAATAGTCTTATGTCTAACCAACAACGTATCCAAGTACTGCCTTCACCTGACTTGAGTATATTTATGCATACTGCGGTGGAATGACCTACGAATTTGAGACTGCTGTCAAACGTCACACCCTATATTTTATGGTTTTCTTATATTTTAAGGGGCCTAGTCCAAGTTCAGTACATATCTACCAACATAAGCGTTTGGAGGGGGCCGATTTGGGCAGTTTTTCCAAGTCATTCTCCTGTTACCCCCTTTCTGGTTTAGAGGCGTGGCATGGCCCTGGTATATCCTTGAACTTCCAGTCTAACCAGCCAAATATAAAAGCAATTGAGTACGAAAGGAATTTTACGTTGCATTTCAAAATAAAAATATTTCTAGGTATGCATAGGGTTATCAGGTTATTTTACAGGGTTGACACCTACTTGAATATTTATTAAACTCAATTATAGATATCGCAATATTTGTTTCAGACGAAAGGTATTTGAAGCTAGATTTACACAAAAATATTTCTAAGTAGGATTACCATTTATCTAATTTGAAACATTGTAAAATCTAAGCTGTCCCACCTTAATGTTGCCAGTTAGAGTATTCTTACAGGGTTGTGTTATATCTGAAATAAAAAAAAAAAAAACATATCGAATAAACTAATTTGAGCCGTAAGGTATTTTACGTATTATTTCCAAAGGACCATTTTTATAGTTAGATCAACCACCCAGGGTTGCCACCTAATCCTATGACATTTAAATTTTATCTCGAAAACAAATTGCCTCATTTCTATGGACTTCTAATGTTAGGTTATGCTAAATTTCAAGATCTTCGACTTCAGTGCTGCTAATTGGGATGTTCTTTACTGATAAGTATGCAGAATAAACTGGTCTATATGGGTCACGGGTTCTTCCTGCTCAAAGCAGACAAGTTCTCAGAGAAGTGCTAAGAAGTGCCAAGCTTTCTGTTTTTAGTTTCACTACAAAAATAATGCAAGCTTCTTCATAAAAGCGATATCAACAACAAATCAATCATATCCTTAACATACTCTTATACAAAATACAATTTCTTCATAGCAACATACATACATACATATTTATAATACACACATGGACAAAGGAGAGATACCGTAAAACTAACTTACTAACTTTTTCCTTTGTCTGTAAACTGATTCATCAACTTGGCTAAAAGTTCTTCTATGTGCATAGCTTAATGAGTCGAAACAACTTTGCGCTTTAGTTGTTGTTACTTAAGCTGGCATTTTTACTGCAGAAGACGAATGGAAACTCTTTCGATTAACATTATCAAATTACAGTTAGACAAACTTTGTGTCTAGTTTCGATTGAGCTTAATTATTGGAGCAAGCAGGAGGCGTATAAATGTGTTACTAATTAAGATTAAGACGTTAATCAGTAACAAATGTAGTAAATAATTGTAAAAACGTTTGTATATATATATATATATTTATTTATTTTTTTCTTGCATACAGTAGTTGATTTACTTTCCGCTGAGCCCTTAAAGCTAACTTTGGGTGTCAAATAGACACAAAAAAAGTTTTTCTTCTATACTAAAAACCCACGGAGATCTACACTCTTCGAACAACCTTCGACTAAACGATGGAACTGAACAATGGTGGGATATTTGTCAGTCACTGCTTGTAGCCGCTTAGGTAGCATGTGATTACTTTGTATCTGGTAGATAAGCTTTGTGCTACTTAGTTCGAATTTTCACGAACCCCCAAATCCTGTAGAATACCCTTAGAAAGGGATAGACATCTTTCACACCTTTCTCTATTTAAAAGTAGCTGTCCCATACTGTTTTGCTGCAAAACTGAGTACGTTAAATGGCATCATCAGCTCAAGTAGTATTGATACGACACATGGGCAAATAATCAATCTAAGTCGGCTCCATACTCTGGAGGAGTTATCTTGACCAAAGCAGTTAGGAAGAAAGAGTATCTCTTATGAGATTTACACCTAAGGGTTTCTTACTGTGGGATAGAATTTCCTGCATTGAATGGGAATAAGGCAGAATAATTGCGCTGGAAACCATCTTAACGGCAGACGTAACGCCAGCTTAGAGATAACAATGGAAAATGTTCCTGGCAAAATGCTGATCCTTTGCCTGAAAAGTGCAGGCTTAGCAGGTAAGATTTTAGTAATGTATCACGATTTAAAAGATATAGTACTCAGCCTCAATAGTCGGCACCTATTATAATAGGTGTTGGACTCACTGAACGCATGTTTTATTCATCTTAAAAAGTGGCTGCAAGTGCTCGGTTAGCACTTTACAATATGGAGGCGTCATTATCCTTACCGAATGACTTTAATTTCCTATTGAAAGCTTGTTGTACGAGCGTGGGAGTGATGGGATGATTTTCTGCGGCATGAAAGCAATTCAAAGAAGAAAAAAGATACTGTCTTTACCTGTTTTTTCAATCAAAATCCTTTAGAGGATTTCCCTCACCGGCTCTTTTATTGCCTTTCCTTTCAACTTGGGCATTAACTTTCTGATGTTTTTTACCAGCACTCTAACTATAAGTACAGCTCGATAAGAACAAGAAATCATGGTAGTATTACATAAGACAGAGCTGAATGATGGACGTGATAAGTTCCAGATTGAAGTGTTCTGAAACAAATCTTTTCAAGTTTTACTAAGGCCGTGATTAAATAAAAATGCTGTGATCCAGAAATTGTTAGGGGAAATGAAAGCACAATTGCATTGTAGACTTCAACTTGAATTCGCTTGAGTTTTCTAGTTGCAGAAGAAACGCCTGATGTGCTGTGCTGATCAATTAGGGTGTTAGATGACAATAATTGGCTCATAAATCAAAGTTAAGCCTCCAGATCAAGGACTTTAAAAATCAGATTGTATACCTTTCATTAAGGAATTTCAAAATCAGGTTGTATACCTTTCATGAACATGACTTGTATAATAACTTCGGTCCGATGTTTGTACGTACGAAAAGAAAAACAGGTTGGCCTATCCATAAGTATAACGAAATAATCAGGACGATGAGCTGAGTCGATTTAGCTATATCCGCTCGTCTGTTCATGCCTCCGTCTTTCCATCCATCTGTATGAACCCTCTTTCTCTGGTATTTCCCTTTTGTAATAAATTAATTGTTGGTCGGAACCAACAATTTCGGAGCAATGTAACATATAGTCTCCATACAACGTATTGTTCCGATAAACTGGGCATTGGGCTCTATATCTCTCAATTAAATAGGAAGGAACATCAAATTTTACATAGTTTATTCCGCGGGGTGCAATAGGGTCATAGGCAACAAAGCCATATTGCCCTATTTCTCAACATGTTGATGTTCCACAATGAATGTGAAATAAAACCATTATGACATTATTGCACTTTTGGTAATAACACTTGTGAGGTTTATGTATCACATGACATCGCCAAAACCATACAGCATTTTCCGCATTTTATTATAATATTAATTTAAAATATTTAATCCTCTTAATTTGAGATTAAAATTTTTTTTATGATAAGAATTTATAATATTTATCCTATTAATTCGACATTTATTAAAAAAAAGCCCAACAGGCGAAAGTTTGGAATAAATAATCGCGCGATATGTTGAGAAATAATGCCATATGGCTTTATTGCACCCCGCCAGTTTATTCTTATTGTAAATTAGGATTGGAAAGTGATTCGTATTCGTATAAAATACAAAGCCTTCGGAGCAGCCGTAGACAGTGCTTTCCTTACTTGTTTTCAAATAAATTATGTCACTCATACACCTAGTGGCACTACTGGCTTCATTTCCACAAACAAATCACCAATAGGTCAATTATCTGACACAGTATTTTGTTGTGTCCACTAATAGCCAACAAATGAGGTAAAAGCATTCAACCGCAAATTGCAGTGGCACAGGTTTTACATTACATTTATTACCAACAAAAGCCCAGTAAAAACAAAAAGGAAACGAATCAAAGCTGATAATGCAATTGACTGTCAGTGCTTGCAATCGAAAACATGATTCGAGAAATATGCCGCCATGCTGCTAAGGTTGGTTTAAAGCAAACCAACAACAATCAGGTGTACAAACCAATGGGGAAATGCAGGTAGCAGGCTTCCTCTTTTTATATTCGCCTGTCTACGGGTCCTTGTATGCTCCACCATTACATCAGCCCATCAGGTTCAATTCACCCTCAATGATTGTCAATGAAATGTAAGCTTATTGTTTATTGATGAAAGCTTTGGTGCGACCATTCGCCGTCAACTATATATAAATTGGTAGTTCTGTCTTATTTTGTTGTTTTTATAGAAAATTGTATTACTTCATAAAATAAGTTTGTAGCAAATATAAATTCTGGCACTCTGTAGAGCTCTCAGTCTTCCATTTGAACTGCCACCGCGCAAACGAGCGACGCGAAAAACAAATAAAAAATTTTTCAGAGTTACGTTGCTATTTTATTACCAGAGCATAACAATGCTGTATCGTGATTATTTCGATTTTATATAAATTGAAACTAGTGATTTTCAGCTGTCGATACAATGTATGTTGATAATAAAGAACTTTCTTTGACTAACTCCAGTTAGAGTTTGTTTTATTGTCTAAAGTTGATTTAATCCCATTTGAAAAGATGAAGTACTTGCTGGAATATTGGCTAAAGTAATAAAGTATTGAATATTTTTGAGAAATAAAAAGAAAAGTACCAAATAAGAGCATAAACAATGAAACACTTGGTGAAGAGTTCTAAGTTGTGTATACAAATAGAAAATACTCGTAGTAAGGGAGCTTGCGAAAAGTACGAAAAAGACCATGCAGAGAGGTAAGTGGAAATAATTTCGAAAGCAAAACGATTAAACTAAAAATAAATAAATGAAATCGATAATAGTCGGCCTTAGATTTATAACTCAATGAAAATTTAAATAAATTCAAAAAAAAATAAAAAAATCTGTAAAAACTAACATGTGGAGAAAGTTTACAAAAAATGGTTAAGAAATCATAATCGATAGAAATCGATGTGATGCCAGACATCGAACACAATTGAAAATGGTAAAAAACCAAAAGTAATCGATAAAAATCAATTAATACCATACAGAAAGCTAAATATGGAATCGAGTTAAGAAAGATAACTTCCCAATATTTTCGATAGGATACCGAGAAAAATCGGAACTAAATGATAACACTAAAATAAAATCGATAACAATTTATAATGTTTTATATGTCCAACTAAAGTTTAAAAGTAACTATAAAACAGTAAGAAATTTGTAAAATATTTAGAAGAAAAAGCTTCTAAAAATCTTTAAAAAGCAAAATTTCATATATAAATCGAACATGTTCAAGAAAATGTGATAAAAAATTAATAATAATCGATAAAAATCTATCAAGATAAGGCAGAACCATAGTTTAAAAAAAATTACCTCAACAATATATTCCGTAAAAAAAAAATAAACTCAATAGCAACAGGTTGAGGGAACAATCGATAGTTTTGTAGATTAGCAAAACTTTAACTTCGGATGTTCCGAAGGCTTTATACCTTTCATGAGTACGCATCACGGTTTTAAGTGTCCGATCCTTGCTTACAATTAGTACAAACTCTGCAAAATTTGACGGTCGTACCCTGTTAATTTAAAGACACAAAGCCAAACCCTGTTTATCGGAAAAATTGGTTGTAAGGGGGCTATACGGTATATTGGTCCTATCTTCATGATTTTCACCACACATAATATAGACTTAATAAGTACTTTAGCTTCCAAATTTTGTGTTCCTCGCTATTAAATTGCAATGGTTATAGCCCAAACCACACTTATCGCAACAATCGATTCTATAAGAGGTTATGTTATGTAGGTCCGATCTGGCTAATTTTCACTAGTCACATTACGTATATAAAATCTATAAAAACTGCAAAAATGTTAAGTTCCTAGCTTTTTAATTGCAAGAGTTATAGGCCAAACCCCGTTTATCGCAATAATCGATTGTATGGGAGCTATGCTTTGTATTGGTCCGGTCTTGTTGGTTCTGACAAATGATTAATATATTAAAAAATGGCGACCCCATAAAAAATGTCATAGAGATATCTCAAAACTGATTGACTGGTTTGCGTTCAAACAGACAGACAGACGGACGGACAGACGGGCATGGCTAAATCGATGAGCTAGCCCATTTCGTTTCATGTCCATGAAAGATATGGAAATGTAAAGCCAAAAATTCAACTCATATAAACTCGACATTGTTTTATGAAGCAATGAAAAGTGAATACAGTTTAATAAAATTAATAAAGTATGTACCAAATTATTTAAATCGTATGTGTATCTAAAAATCGATATAGGAATAGATATAATGCAAATCAAAAAACTTAAAAATCTGAATAAAAATCAATATTAATCGATCAAAGTTAATCAACACCATGCAGGGAGGTAATGGCGAAAGTGAAAGATCTACTTCGATTGTAAACCGATAAGAATCCAAACTAGCCGATAACCTCAAATTAAATCAAAAGTAATCAATTTCAAAACACATTAAGATTTAAAATTTTAATGAATACTTTAAAAAGATTTAAAAATAACGAAAGCCGTAATTTTATGTAGAAAACGATACGTTGCACTGAATTAAACAAAATTGAAAAAAATTAATATTTATCTAACAAAGCCATTCAATGCTGTGAATCGAGGTAATGATGGTGAGAGTCAGCACTATTTGAAACCAACAAAAATTTAAACTAACCGTTAACACTCAAATGAAAACGATATTAATTCATGGAGTCGATAAAAATCCATTATATTTTAAAGTTCCATCAAAACTTCCTAGAAAATATAAAAGAGTTAAACACCTGTAAAAAATTGATTTAAGTAAAATGACTTTCTTTACTCGATAATGATTTAAAGAGATCGGAAGAAATAGACCAGAATCTATGAAACGTTAGAAAATCAATAATAATCGATGAACATTTTCTACCTCTCTTTTTTCTGTTTACACGCATTAGAGTGTTGTTGAGTTAGGGATGGTATGTACTTGAGAAAAATCGATGCAGAACCGATAAGCTGATGACCATAGATAACAATCAATAAGCAATAATAGATACAAATCGATTTTACACCTTCGCTACACCCGAAAGAAGCAATCTTCCCTCTCGCCCTTCCCTCAGCTAATTCGTTCGTTCACCTAGTCCACATATTTGTCGAAATCTGAGATATCGGAATGAAAATCGGCGCATGATTACTTGATCTTACAAAAGAATCAATATTGTCTTTGTTATCATGCTCAGGGTAAATCCTACACAGACTAAACTTTAAGTTTAACAATTACCATCACTTCGGCGAAGATCACAACCAATTCCATGTACTACGAGTACTGCTTGAGCGATGTGTGAACAAACATACATACAGAGAGACAACAATTTACCAAAATGTATCCATGATGAACACATGTGTGTAATGATTGCGGCCTTCATTTTTAGAGGTTAGATTAAATTAAAAAAAAAAAATTTACGCACTCGTAAATCTTGCTTTCTACTATAGAATTGCACAACACTGTAACTATTTGTGCGTGAATAGTGAAATGTACGCTCAAACTCAAAGTTGGTCTTTCCCACTTGTTTTATCACGAGGCAGCAGCACTGTTGCGTGTTTATTGATTTTACATTACAAATTGTGTGGGCGTATCTTTAGGCATGACTAACAGTGAATTGCTAATGAGCCGACTAAAACGATGATAGCCAAATTTTATTGGCATTCTTTAAGGCATAGCGAACATGGCAGTTGATCGCTTTCGCAAAATTGATGTACGAAAAGTACTTTTTTTCTCAGAAAGGCAAAGTAGATTAGTAAAAGTTTAGTTAATAGTTGAAATATTCTTCATTAGAGCAATTAAATACTATACTTAATTACTTCGTGTTGATAAGTCGAAAATGATGCAAAGTACAATAAGGAGGCGTCAATAAAGAATAAAGACTAAGAGCTAGTAGAGCAGTGAAATCAATTTGAAAGTACAAAGATTAAGAGTGACTGTTATCGATTAGCAAATGGCAAAAATTAATTGGGTTGCCACAATATCCGCTTCAGCTCCTTATTAATTTAATCCAACGAAACTCACTAAGTGCTCAACTTTACCAACAGAATACAACAAATGACATTCCATCTTTTTTACACCCCGTCCATGGTACGATGAGAGACTTAAATATCGTGATCTTTTTTCCAGAGCGAACTTTGCATCTCATCTGTGTTTTCAGTCCAAAGCAGCCCTTGTGGGTAAGAGTGATCCTTCCTTTAGTTTCTTGGATGCCATTAACGCTGGTTCGTAAATATTTAGGTAAAGTCCACACATTTTCAAAAACATCGCCTTTTATTGCTTTCTCCCCCTACTTACTTATTTTATTTTAAGGGTTAATGATTGGTCAGGATACGGCTGTAAAAAAATTGTGAATGAAACACTTTTGTTGTGAAATACTTTTTGAAAGTTATTCACTCTAACATCATGCCAAGAAAGTTAAAATGTTTGGAACGTACCAAGAAACGAGAAGACTGATAAGCAGGCCCTATATAATTTCGCTGTCGATTTGGTAGAAGCAATGGAATATTTGGGCATTACTCATCAACACTGATTAAATGACAAACAGTGGAGGCTTGTCATATAACAAGATAAGATTTCACATAGAACACCCAAACATACTCAGCATAAATGAAGGCTATAAATTAAAGGCAATAAAAAGATAACAACAAATCGCGCAAGGCATTGTTGCTTTCGAGACATGAGCTTGGCTTCAAAACCAACTCATTAGAAGCTGTAGCTTTGTCCTCGCATAAAAGTTTGGTCTTTCCAAGTCAAATCGTCAAACAGTGGGAATCGACCCCTTTCGATTTGGTTAAAATTTGGTGGGAGTTCCCTTTTATCATAAAACGAAGTTCCGCCAAAGAAATAATTTCAAGAAATTAAAAAAAAAGTTTCAAATTATTCCCTTTTTCTTCTTTTGTTAAATTATTTTTGCAATAGTTAGTAAAGTAAGTAAGTAAAAAAAAAACTTTGGAATATTCAAAGAGGATACTCAGAGGCACAAAAAAAGGTATTTTGAAACAAATATTTTAAAATTCTAATTTTAAAAAATTTTAAATTTTTCGAAATCGAAAAAGTTTAAGTTCGGCACTAAATTTTGGCCTAAATTGTTTTTTATTGCACCTCTGGTATGATCTAAAGATATTCCGAAATTTTCAGAAAAGTGTTTTTTCTTTCTTCAAAAATATTAATTTTGGTAAAAAAAATTTATTTTAATTTTTTTTAACTTTCTAGTCGAGTTCAATTAGTTAAACACAAAATTATTGAGTTTTTATCAATGAATTTTTTTCGTGCTAGTGGAATGTAGAAACAAAAATGTAAAAAAACAAATTATGAATTTTATTGCTTTTACATTCCACGAGCACGAAGGTTGTAATACCATTTCATGTTCATGAAAGTTATAATAATGTTACACCTCACAAGAATATAATGAATGATGTGTCAGCTCTGCTTGAATTGTATTTTTATACCTAGTAGTGCTTTGCACACAAGGTATATTAACTTTAGTCGCGTAACGATGATATGTAACGGCATAAACGGATCGAGATAGATATTGACTTATATATATCAAAATGTTCAGGAGGAAAAAAGAAATTGATTAAGCCATGTCCGTCCGTCCGTTCATCCGGCCGTCGGTCCATTAGTCCATCCGTCTGTTAGCACGATAACTTGAGCATATTCTGAGATATTTTAATAAAATTTTATATGCACTTGGCACTCATCTCCGAGTGCTATTTAAAATGGGCGAAATCGGATGATATCCACTTCCACTTTTTACATATAGAATAATTTCGAAAATACAAAAAAGTGATTAATCATACATAATACACATATAAAGATTAAATTTGGTCTGTACATTAATGTTAAGGCAGAAAATAAATTTTTCGATAAATGTTTGAAAATGGGCAGAACACCGCCCACTTTTGGTTAAGTCAAAATTAGAAATAATATTAAACATAACTCAAAAACCTTTCAGTATATCGAAATGAAATGTAGCGCACACTTTTATATTAATCCAAGGTATGTTCTGGAAAAAAATGGGGGAAATCGGTTAAGAAGCACGCCCACTTATACGAAAGATTTAGCCCCTGCGGGTTAGGGGTTTAGAATATGCCCGAGGTAGGCATACTGGTCGTAAGAGGCGACTAATATGCACAAAGTTAATGACGTGCAACTCGATGGTTGATCTACGGATATGATGCCTCTCACCTCTCATTACCCATCTTATCCTTCCTTACGATAGGAGGGGTGACATGACCTAGAAGGTTTCACTGGTCATAAATCGCTACCAACAGTCGGGCAGTACCACAAGGGAGTACCGGAGCGTACCGGGTTCAAATCCGGCCAAGGACTGTTAATTCGACAGCACCCCCCATAACCTTCCGGGAGTGTTTTTGTCGTTACAACAACAACATGCGAAAGATTTTAAAAAGGATCATAATAATATTTAATAGGCACTAACTTTGCGTGCAAATGCTTTATATCATTTATATTTCACTTTCAAAGTGTCCGTGAACGAAGCAAGTCGAAAAATAAAAATTTTTGAAAATGTACGTGGGCCCGCCCCTTTTATAGTGGATTATTTCACAAAACTTTTTATAATATTACTCCGGCAAAAACTGATTTATCGAAACGATATTTGATTGAAAAATTTTTTACATATAAAGCTAAATGTTTGTTGTAAAAATGAGCAAAACCGGTCAAAGGCCGCCGTGGTGTGAAGGTAGTGTTGCCGGCCTACCACACCGAAGGTCCATGGTTCGAGCCCTGGTACAGGTAACATCAAAAGTGATTTGAAAAAAAGTTTTTCAAAACGGGGTCGCCCCTCGGCAGTGGTTTGGCAAACTCTCCGAGTGTATTTCTGCCATGACAGGCTTCTCAGCAAAAATTCGTCTCCTTTGTAGATGCCGTTCGGAGTCGGCAAAAAACTGTAGGTCCCACCAATTTGTAGGGAAAATTCAAATCGGCACACCACAAATTGGAAGAGAAGCTTGGCGCAAAAATCTCTTAGGAGGTTTATGATGATATACCTGTTGTATATCGCGCCATAGAGATAGAGGGTCAAAGGCCACGCCCAGTTTTTTAACATAGTTCTGAAAAATTGGTTTATAAAATGTAAAATACGATATTTTTATAACCATGCAATATATGCAAAATATCATTAATATCTTGCACACGTAATGAGCTTTTTAAGAAAAACTCAAACGAAAAAAAGTTTGTGAAAGTTGGGAAGTAGGCGTGGCGCCGTCCACTTGTCAGCATAAAAATTCTGGTATTTTCACAGGCAATTGCTTGTAATTTGAACAAGATATTTTAATCAAAATTGATCATCTCGTTCTCAATAGTATGTAATATATTCTTTCCAAAACCTAAGCAAATCGGATAAGGCACAATTAAAATATCCGGCCAAGTTGTTAATAGCCCACTGCAATAGGGAAGTTATATACCTTTTTTCATTTTCATGCCATGAAATGTTTGTAAGTATGAGAAGAAGAAGAGATGATCCCTTCAATAAGTAAACTGAAATAGTAAGGACGATGAGCTGCGTCGATTTAGCAATGTCCGTCTCTCCGTCCGTCTGTTTGTCTGTCCATTTGAACGAAATGTTTTCAAACATAAAATGTGCATGTATTGCTATTTTGAAAAAATGTGATTAGCAGTTGTTGTAGGGAAGCTATTTATATACAAATAAATTAATGGCGGCCGCCGTGATGTGGCGGTAGTGTTGACGGCCTACCACACCGAAGGTCTTAGGAGATTTATGATGATATATTTTTTTTAAATTAATTTGCCCGTCAAAAGTCAGGACAGAAGTGTTTTTATTTAAAACAATCAGCTGGCTTTATAATACGAGCTGAAATGTATTAAAATGGACCTGCGTAAATTAGTATGCCATAATAGATCACTATTAGGTATGTAATGTTCGGTTCCACCCGAACTTAGACTTCCTTACTTTTTCTTTCTATTTTGTACCAGGTTTTCGTAATATTTTAGTCGCCATTTTTCTCGACATTTCGAATTCTCTGCATTTTACTTTTTCGAACTTTTTTTCCTGCATTGTTAGTTTCGATTTATCATACTAGACCCGATTTTGCCATGTATGATATTGATAATGTATTTCCGGCTTGTGATTTTCGAGATAATGTTTTTCGGTATTTCTATATTCAGTATTTCGAGGGGTTTGTATGTTAGGATTGTTTCAAACGTCCATTTTCTTCATTATGATTTTAGTGCATGGTATCCTAAATCATGGCAGGAAATTGAAATTTCTTTGATATCGGTAGTCTTATGTTCACAGATATTCCCACTATTCTATTGCCAAAAATTTCTTAAACAAATCCAGATATGAGAGCCCGAATCGTCTATCGCGCTTAGTGCGAAAGAAAACGAGCTTCAAATTTGTCTGTAGTAAAAAACTTATTAAATATATATCCCTGCTTACATGCCTGCCACTGAAGATTAGTTAAAATAATTTCTCACTCAGTATATGTTTGCAGAAAATTTAAGACCTACCCCAAATGCAGTCAATTAAATTTCCAAACAAAGACAAAGCTTTAGTGCTCCAATAAATTTATATAAATAAACAATAATGGCTAATATATATGCACATATACATGCACATTTTTGTCTGAATTTAAGTCAACTCTAAAAAAGCACAAAGTGAAAAATTCAATCCGCATCTAACCCGTAAGTTATGTTGGGTCAATTGCAAAACACTAAAGAGAAATATTTATGAGTAAACATAAATGCTTACATAAACACAAGTTTTTCTACTATATAGCTTCGTAAGTACATAAATATTTACATGCATATATATAATATTCCTTTTATAGCCAGATGTGCCTCCACATAGGTTATTTTAACTTTGCTCGTTTAACGGTGCATTTTAACACCACACTATGGGGTGGTATGGCAAAACTTAACTAAAGGTCAAATTGCAAGTCGAGTGGTAGTATTTAAAAATATTGAAAAAAAAAAACGACTTGTCTCAGATTTATCCTATGTATGCCCTCCTTCAAAACATGGTTGAAGAGTAACCTATCTCAGAAAGAGTTTCATTGAAGAATTTGTGGTGTATAGTAATTGCATATTAAGTTGATTTCATCTTAATTTAATAGTTTGATAATAACCCAAACTTTACTGAGAGCTATTTAGCAAACACACAGCTGAGTATATATCACTCAATTTCAGCCTTCTTTCAATTTCCTTAAATTTTACCATTGCTTTTATTGCACTTTGATTTGGTTTGGCATTTGGTAAGTCTGTTGGTTATTTTTCAAAAATTTATTAAATTCATTGTATACAGTTTTATTGGAATTTCAAGAGATATTTTCTCTCAATGGCCATACATGTTGTTATAAATATTTTATAGCTTCTGTATGCATGTATACATATATGTATTTTTGTGTGTTCATGTTTGTGTAACTGTGGGGCATCTGGATTGAAATCATTGTGCTTTGCTAAACTATAGAGGAATGTACTTTTGTGGCATATATTAATACGAGGTCAGGTCGAAAAATGCGGTGAGTGAGACATACATTTTTCAATAGAATGTAATAAAAGCCAAAGTCGCCTTGGATCAAAAGTAAGTTATTGATTGAATTGTGTACTAAGATATATTATCACACGACTTTTCATGGATTCTGCTAGCAAAATTTTAGTTTTATAAGAGAAGACCTAAACAACCAAAGTCAATTTTTTACTTGCTGGAATTCGTAATATTAACTTAACTATATATCACTTGAGGAAAATAGAGTAATTTATTAGCACAGAATTATAATAAAAACTAAAACTAACTTTAGTTTGAGAGAAATAAATTTTGCCGCTAGCATAATTAAGAACATAAAAATAAAGTAACAGAACAATTCTATAAAAACTTTTTATTGATTGATTTATTCATTTTTCTTTCTGAAATAAACATATGTATTCAAATTACAATATTGACCTAAATTAAATTAAATTAAGACCGTTAATATTAAAAGAAAGAAAAGGTAAGGCATTCTGTAAAAAGTATTTATATTTTAGTATCGAATGCCGTCTCAAAACAAATTTAATGCACATTAACAAAAGTGTGTGAAGAATGAAATATTAGTAAAAACTTGTAAAGTGAGCATTACAAAAGTTCTTTCAATCTTAACATTTACACTAAAATGTTTTAAACATATATTTATGATTTCTGAAAAAATAAGTGCGATTTTTAAGTTAAAATTAAGTTTGGTTTTCCGTTTTTGCTTTTAAAATATCTTCTTCACAATACCCCATAAAGCCAGTTAAACAATCGAAAGAAACTCGATTAAAACAAACCAAGGCAACAGTGCAAACTTTCGGAAAATTTGCTTCAAAAAGCAAAACAATTACAAATCACTGTATTTTGAAAAGTTTACTTTTAATATTAAATACTACCTACCACCTAAATTCATTCAACGCGGGCTGTCATAATACAATAAATAATCATTTGACATGCCAAAATTTTCAATTTGCAAATTTCAACTTGCAAATTTCAACGAATAATCCCAATTGTCTGTCCCCACCTTTAGTTTTCTGGTTGTGTACTTACCCAGTATACATACCTATGATGGTCTCATGTGCTTTACTAGTTGTAATGTGTGTGAAAGTAAATAGACAAATAAATAAAATCTCCTGGGCGTATAATATTTGCGATCAAATACTTGCCAGACGCGCCAAGTGAGCAAACAACACATTTAAACACAAATGGGTAAACGAAGCATGTAAGGACTTTCACGTGCTTGTGATGGGGAGTAATGCAAATGAAGCTTAAAATTTCTCATTTCGTTATTAGATTTAAATTAAGTTAAAGGAATCTTGTAGAGTTGTAAATCAAAGACACTTTGAAATGTAAAACTTTGCAAGAGAACCAAACTCATTTAGTTGTGGTTTGAGGAATAGCATTTAAAGAATTGTTCCAATCACTCGCAGTGGCCTATAATCCGAGAAAACAGAGTTCAATTCATAATATTTTAAAAGCAATAAATTGAGTATAAGTTTAACCTTACTTGAATTTGGTTGTTAAAGAAGGCTTCTAGGTTGTCAAAAACATTGCAATGTAAAAGTAATTACGTGTAAACTAAGAAGAAGGTAAAGTTGACCGTAATGTAATATAGCGGCAAGCATGAAATAATACGGCCGTCATGACGGTGACAAATTTTTCATCAACGTTTTTTTCCACCGTCATATTCAAAACGGTGAGAATTCAATCAAATATTTTAAATATTTTTACACAAAACAGCAGTTTTGACTGTTGTTTTGAAAAAAATATTAGAAATAAAAAAAAAATTAAAAACTAAGAGAGACGGCAGCAAAATAGGGAAACAAAATCTGCCAAATTGACCGCAACGCTCATCGCACTTTACACGAAAGCGGTGCTGCTAATGACGGTAAGCATAGCGGCCGCTATATAGCGAACGTTACATTGCGGCACCGCTTTCCGAGAAGCCAATGCAACTATTTCTCATTTAAATTTTAAATTTTGAAAAAAAACCGCATATTCTTATTTTATCCGTATGTAAGTCGCTATGTGCATATGAAAAAAAATTGGCCAATATTGAGTTAGTTTTTTATTACAAATTCAAGCAGCTTTTATTATTTTTTTCAAAAGAGCGGTAAGTGTGATTTATAATAAATGTGTGTTGTCTCTATGTTAGTTAATGAAAAACATATTTGCCGCCGACTTCTCACTTGATAATAAAAACATCTCATCAGCAACAAATTACAACGAATCAATGTGAAGTAGGAAATAGCTTAGTGAGTGACAGGGCGTATGAGTGATATTTATGATGATAACAATAATCACTCACAGCACACAATCCAGTATAGCTTTTCTTTCGTTTCAGCAAATTCGCAACTGCATCGCTCTAAGAGATTTATTTATTCAGGATGACGAAATATTTGTATATATGTATGTTTATACAATAACATGTGTTTCAATTGAATTTATTTGAATTGTTATACAAGGCTTTGTAATTAAAGGCTTATATTGTTTGCAGTTCTTATTGTTTATACAAATCTTTGGATATAAGCATAAAATTGGTTCTGTGAAAGGCTTTAATTTTTGTACTCAGGTAAATTTGTAAGCTCAGATTAAACGTCCTGGTTGTTTCATATATTTTTTCTCACTAATTTTTGGAAGCAGATTAAAGTCGAATTAGAGAACATATTTATAATTTTCTAATTTTTATACAAAGCAAAAAATTCCCATAGCATTTCATCTTATCACACATTGTCATTTTCGAACTGTTTACAATTTTATTTTAATTTTTTTAATTTTATTTTGTTTTATTTAATTTTATTTTATTTTATTTTACTTACTTTTATATTAATTTTTTTTCTTTTATTTTCTTTTATTTTATTTTATTTTATTTTATTTTATTTTATTTTATTTTATTTTATTTTATTTTATTTTATTTTATTTTATTTTACTTTATCTTATTTTGTTTTATTTTATTTTATTTTATTTTATTCTACTTAATTTTATTTTATTTTATTTTATTTCATTTTATTTTATTTTATTTTATTTTATTTCATTTTATTTTAATTTATTTTATTTTATTTTACTTACTTTTCTTTTATTTTATTTTCTTTTATTTTCTTTTATTTTCTTTCATTTTATTTTATTTTGTTTTATTTTATCTTATTTTGTTTTATTTTATTTTATTTTATTTTATTCTACTTAATTTTATTTTATTTTATTTTATTTCATTTTATTTTATTTTATCTTATTTTATTTCATTTTATTTTATTTTATTTTATTTTATTTTATTTTATTTTATTTTATTTTATTTTATTTTATTTTATTTTTTTAATTTTATTTTATTTTACTTTATTTTGTTTTTTTTTTATTTTATTTTATTTTATTTTATTTTATTTTATTTTATTTCATTTTATTTTATTTTAATTTGTTTTATTTTTTTATTCTACCTTGGTTTTATTAAATTTTTCCAAAATTTTTTTTTTTATATTTTGTTTTATATTATTAAATGTTTTTTTTTTTGATATTGAAGGTAGTAAGCAGGATTTTGAAGCCGTGACAAAAGCAGTATACTTTCGTGGTAAGTACTTTAGTGTTGCGTGCCTTTGTTTTCTCTCATTGGAAAGTGTTCTAGAACACTGTCTTAACCGGCATTGAATGGTGATTGCAAAGTTCTTCTGCTGCTATTTACTTCCCCATACTGTCTACAGCTTTTCTGTTGAAATACTTCAATCATTAATCGAATTGTCTACAATTTGCAAATAAACGTAAAGATGTATACATACATAGAAATAAGTATGTTCGCGCACACTTTTGCTCATACATATATATATTATTCCCTATACACAAATCATCCCTTCAGCTTCTGAGTGTGAGATTGATGTTTCTAAAGCTAAATAACAGCCGTACGCCAGTGCGTATGAGTGACATTGGACTGTATTTAACGGAAATGCTGATATTACTCAAACGAATCTTGTTCGAATGAAGCGTGTTGTCACATCCTGCTGTCCTATTACGCTGCCATCAGCATTTCAAACGAAGAAACGCCTGTAAATGTATTTGTGTGAATCTTTCTGTCTTTGGCTTATTTGTCAAAGTGTGACTCATTCCACATTTACTATTTATCCTATCCTACTATTGGTGTAGTAGATTGTTCAATATACCCAGCAAAAATGGATGTTTATGCTATCAATATTGCCTTTGTTAAATTTTTATGAAATAAGACTAGTAAATCCTTCATCACATGATGGATTATGAGCTTTTATAATATCAAAAGGTACCTTTTAATTTCAACATATTTTCAAAACTTTAACATTAGTTTAGGAATGAATAAACTTGACTCATCTTCGAGTCTAGTCTCGCAGGCCACTCACTATACGCACATTTATACGCACACTTGAAAACTGTTGTTAACATTTTTGAACTATATTGCAATATTGTTGTTGGCATATTTGTATGTATGTTTCTATGTTTGGCTCTTTGTAACTAGTACCATGACTTTCCGTTTGACGTCCAGCTTGGAGTAAATACTGTCAGCTTGGAGTAAAGATTGTCAACGTCATCGCAGACGTGTAATTATTTCCTTGTAATATAAAGACATGTACGCATGTACATATATACGTTCTTCTCTTCCGTCAAAGATGAAGGCATTAAAAGCTTCTAAATACGTATTTGTATTCTCGAGTATAAAATAAAATAAATAAAATGAAATAAAATAAAGCAAAACAAAATAAAATAAAATTAAGTTAAATTAAATAAAATTATTTAAATTGAATTAAATGAAAAAACATTAAATAAAATAAAATAAAATAACATAAAAAAAAATCAAATAAAACAAAGTAAAATAAAATAAAGTAAAATAAAATAAAATTAAATTAACTTAATTTAAATTATTTAAATTAAATTAAATGAAAAAAATAAAATAAAATAAAACCAAATAAAACAAAACAAAATAAAATAAAAGAAAATAGAATAGAATAAAATAAAATAAAATAAAATAAAATAAAGTAAAATAAAATTAAATTAAATTAAATTAACTTAATTTAAATTACTTAAATTAAGTTAAATGAAAAAAAAAAAAATAAATAAAATAAAATTAAATTAAATTAAATTAAATAAAATAAAATAAAACCAAATAAACTAAAACAAAATAAAATAAAAGAAAATAGAAAAATTAATTTGTTTATTGGCCGTTAATAAATATATATATTATTATTTATGAGCTCTAGGCCTATTTTAAATAAAACAACTGGATTTGTTGTTAATATTTATTTTTTATTATTAAAGACTTTAAAGCATTGCTTAATACTACTGATGATGACCTCAGATTAAGGTCGAAATATTGAAAATAAATATTAACAACAAATCCAGTTGTTTTATTTAAAATAGGCCTAGAGCTCATAAATAATAATATAGAAAATAGAAAAAAATAAAATAAAATAAAATTAAATTAATAATAAATTAAATTAAATTATTTAAATTAAATGAAAAAAATAAAATAAAATAAACCCAAACAAAATAAAATAAAAGAAAATAAAACAAAATAAACGTAAATTAAATAAAATCAAATAAAATAAAATAAAATGAAATAAAAAATTATAAAATTATAAAATTATAAAATAAAATAAAATAGAATAAAATAAAATAAAACAAATTAAAGCAAAATAAAATAAAATTGCATTCCATATTGTATTAATTTATTTTTACCTTTTCGGAATTCAACACAGCTTGAGCATACCTCTAATGGTATCTTCTTCTCCTCTTTATGACATCGATATCAATGCATTTTCTGCTGCGGAACGGCCCTATTGAAAATATGGTCCCGTTCTTTGATTGCACCGTTCGCCCGGAGGGTACGTGAAAGCTCTGTGTACACAGCATGAACGAACTTGGTTGCTTTGTCTCTAATTGCCGTTTTTTCAGGAAATGCCCATATGTACCAGCCCAATAGTTAGCTGACCCGCCAGTCTATTTGTATGGTTAGCAACGGTCGCTATATTGACTCCTTGGATTATTTACTATTTGGCTAATATTGTGACAGCTAACTACTGTAATCTAACGGTTGTCTTGAGAACAGCGCCTGTTTTATTTCCTCTTGTAATCACCTTGATTACGTCTAAACCTGTTGGCAACGCCATACCACTAACTTTCACACACAAACAAGCATGAAAAATGTGTGTAAACAGCTTATTGATACATTACATTCTATAACTCACCAAAGAACGTATCATCAGTAAATGCATAACAGTGAAAATCAAATGCCATAAGCCGCTTTAAAATATTTCAAGCACTAAATTTTATAAGTATGTATGTGGGCATAATATTGACTTCTTGCTCATTTCATTTTATTCTTCTTCTCTTTGATTACTTTTTATCATGGATGTTCAGGCTATTTTGTATAATAAAACATTTAAGTGAGTGTTTTCCTTCAGCAAAGATGCCACTTAGAAAGATAAAATTAAGCTCATTGTTTATGAACTAACTATAGTATTATTAAGCTACTTAGTAATTGCTTGACAGCTTACAGGGTTTTTAGAAAGCCTACGGCGAGAAGTTTAAATCATTGGATTTTACACACGCATCTTTTAAATCTTCTTCAAAGATATATTGACTTTGAAAGATTGCTGTGCACATACAGCTGTGCTCAATATAATAGTAGTCAAATTAAATACAAACCAAACAATTCCAATATAACATTGTGTAAGTTAGAACTCGCTCAAAAATTTCCCTGGAATTCCAGAATTTTTTTTGTCAGGTTGTTGAGTTATTTCTTCCATACAACGCATGAGGAAAAACTAACAACATTCTTGAAAAAAAAAATTTTAGTGTTCAGGGAAAATTTGGAGCTGCTTTTTACTTATAAATTATTATGCTAAAATAATTGAGCAATAAAACTGCGTACTCCAAAATTTTTTTTAAATTCTTCCCAAAAATATTGAAATTTTGATGTAAATTTTTAAAAGTTTAATGAACTATCCTGAACTTTCTGTAAACTTTGAAATTTCTTTCTATATGGCTTCTGTTATGGAATTCATTATGTTTTAAATGAAAATTATTTAAAACACAGTTTTTTTTATTTCGTCGAACGGTATCCAATTTAATTTCCCTACTATTATATAGAACACAACTGTATATAAAGTTAAAACACGAATTTTCATATGAGCAAAACTGACAATGTATTGGGTCGATTGCGCTTATTCAGATTCTAAAATGACATACTCATACTACACAAGGATATAGAGGTATTTCTTAAAATCAAATGTTAATGAAAATTATGTCTAATATGCAATTATGTTTCTGCGTGAATATTTGAAAAACTGTCTTACTATTCATCGAGGTATTACTGAACTTTTAGAACTTATTCTTTTCACTTTCAGGGGGGATATAAGCATAGGCAAAATATTTTTAAATAACGGGGGTGTCCCCTCCCCAACTAACCAAATCCTTGTATTATATGTTATATATTTTTGGAACTATTTGTGCCTGAGTATTCAAATTTGGAACATCGGGTAAAGAAAATTAAAAATAATTCGTGACTGCCAGCGGTATTTGTACAGTACCCGTGGCACTTCCCCGTATCCAATGAAATCAGTTCGTAGAAGTGAAACAATTTGGTGTAGCGCTGCCAACTACTTAAAACTGTACACGGAAACAAAATTCCTTTTATTTATATTCGAGTTTAGCTTAAATTTTTTAAATCATTACCACTAAGCTAAATGTTATTTCAAAATTTTCCATTTTCCAAATGAAAAAGCTGAAAACAAAGCTTTTTTTCTTTTGACCCAAAACAGATTTTCAACTTTAGTTGATCTAATAAAAATTAAATGTACTCAAATGCACTGAAGTGTATGAAATGGTGTGAAGTGGGATTGTCATTAATTTTATTTTAAGTCTATCGAAGCGAAAAATTCACTTTCTATGAAAAATGGTAAAATAAGATATAAACATTAATACATATGCAGAAGGTGTAAAGTAAAAGCTTTAATTTCCATACGAGAGTCATTTGAGTTGATTTTGTATAAACGGAAATATTTGAAGTATTGAATGCATGCACCCTAGGATTACCCTCTAAGGATCAAAGACTGCTCCTCTTTACCACTAAAATGACTGCAGCGTCTTTCAGGTCCATTGCTTGACTTAAGATAATCTTTACTTCATAGAATTGTAAACTGACATTAGAACCCAATCTATATACTTAGTGACACGACAGCCAAAAAAAAATCACCTACCACAGCAACTAAATTTATATAGGTAATGTTTATGACAGACTAGAAAACAGAACTCAAAATAAACTATCATACCCATAATGATTATATCTCTGAAGCCAGTTGAGATATGGAACTTAGCAGCATTACTTATTGCAGCACCCATTAGCACCTTTCTTTTGTTGTCCATATTGTACTAACATATTTAATCAGAAGCGGTTGTGTTATCGAAATAAACAATATCCAAAATTTTAAGTTAAACGTTTGGTAATGCAATGGTGAAAGTTCTATTCAAACCCGCTCAGCAGTTATTGAGTTATACGCGGTCAAACCTGGCATGGTTGCATCACGGTCACTGTCCAAATAACAATTTCAGTCACTTTCGTGGTTCGCTCCATAGTCACTGTTCAAGTCACGGTTCCAGTCACTGTCATGGTTCTTTCCACTTAAACAGTAAATCACTATTTAGGTCACTGTAATGGTTCCTTACATGTGATGATTTCGGTCACTTTCATGGTTCAGTCCACGGTCACTGTTCAAGTCACGATTTCCGTCACTTACCACCCTAGTCACTGTCACCTCTTCTTTCAATTTTTTTCGCTTTCCCTTTCTCTTCTCTTTATTTTTCGAATTTTCCATGTTTTTGGTTGATGTTATGTTTACTTTTACTTTTATAACGACTTAAGCGTATACCTGCCATATTACCCAGAAATCACTGTTTGAAATTGAGGTTATGTTACTTTAAGTAATTGTGCAGTAAAAAGTATTCCAAAAATACTTGCAATTCACTTTTTTTGCAGGGTAGGCTGATGTTGGATTTTATGTGGTTTTATGTTTGTACTGTGGTCAGGTTGTTTATTTTTTTCTGTTTTGGTTTAGGAATTTGTATATTTACTTTACTGGTTGTGGTTATTCGAGCGTGCCGTTAGGGGTCGTTAAATTACGCAATATATCAATGTGTGCTACATACATAGCTGCGTAATATTTACACACACATGTATGCGTGCAATATATACATAAATATTCATATTCTGAACCATAAATAAATAAATTCGTAATGCAAAGCATTCACCGTCTGCACAGCACCTGCCCTTTTTGTACACCACATCATCTTTTAGCCAACATTTTTACGATATTTTTTTCAAACAATGCGATGGCAATATGCAGTTCAATAAGTAATTTGGGTCAAGGTTAAATGAACGACGGAGGTCTACCGATTTCTTGTTATAAATGAGCACGCATACTTCCAGCCTAATACGGGGATTAACTACAATAAATCCTGATCACATAGCTTTAGGTATGCTGGAAGCAGCTTCAGATGTAGTGTTTCGAGCCATCACCCAGCTAACTATCGAATTCGAAGTGAGGCTCGGTTAGAACTCTCTTTCTCAACTGGCTTTTAAGGTGGTTTGTGAACTGCCAAAAGTACACTTCATGCCATCTCCTAGCCTTTCTTCCTCTGATGCGATAGTGATATCCTTCTAGTAAAAGAAATATTGCTTTCTTTGGGCACATTGATTCCTGATATCACACTGGATCATCAACTGGGGTAACGTCCTTTAAAAAATGAAAAAAAAAGGTATTCCGAAATTTTTGTTGATTTTAGCTCACTTTTTGAAGGGAACATAAATAAGCTCCACAAACGTTATTAAAGTGCTCATTCAGAGCTTTTACCTATCCCGACTGCAATGATTTCTCATTTAATAGAGACTCTATTCTTAGCTGGGTAAACTTTTTAACTACTCCTACTAGGAAGATGCAACTCGATCCATCACACAGTCCGTCTACAAACCTCTACTGAGTTTAGCAATACAAAATACAAATGCAGGAGGAACAAACAAAGGGTGCTATAGGACGATGTTCTAGAAAAATTGTTTCTTAATTTCTACATATCGAAACTATCTTCCCCACTAAACCTTTTCCAAGCGGACTTCGGAATAATCAATTGTACTTCAGAAATCGTAAAATGTATTACAGAATAGTCAATTGTACTTTAGAAATCGTTAAGTGTGCACCAGAATAGTCAATTGTACTTAAGAAGACATAAAGTATATTTCATAATAGTCAAATATACTTCAGTAATCATGAAGTGTATTTCAGAATAGAAAAGTGTACTTCAGAAATCGTCAACTGTATATCAGAATAGTCAATCGTACTTAAGAAGACATAAAGTATATTTCAGAGTTGTTGTTGTTGTTGTGGTAAGGACAAAAACACTCCCCGAAGGTTTGGGGAGTGTTGTCGAATTAACAGTCCTTGGCCGGATTTGAACCCGGTACGCTCCGGTACTCCCTTGCGGTACTGCCCGACTGTCGTGGTAGCGATTTATGACCAGTGAAACCTTCTAGGTCATGTCACCCCTCCTTCCGTAAGGAAGGATAAGATGGGTAATGAGAGGTGAGAGGCATCATATCCGTAGATCAACCGTCGAGTTGCACATCATTACGCATATTAGTCGCCTCTTACGACCAGTATGCCTACCTCGGGCATATTCTTAACCCCTAACTCGCAGGGGCGTGTATTTCAGAGTATTCAACTCTACTTCAGAAATCGTAAAATGTGTATCAGAATAGTCAATTTTACTTCAGAAATCGTTAAGTTGATTTCAGAAAGAAAATTGTACGTAAGAAGCCGTAAAGTTCAGAAGATATAAAGTGCATTTCATGGGTATTATTATATTTGTTTTTACTTCAGAATTCTCGGTTTTGTTCAAAATGTATGTATGCTCAAGTATAAAATAATTAACTTTACTGTAGTGACACTATTTCTCGACTTTTTTTATGTGCTGTATCGCTGTATTTCTCTTCAAAATTACCTGCTACTATGATTCAAAGCCTCCTACTTACGAAATCAATAAAATTATTTACAAATGGATTTGCTACTCAAAGCACGCTCAACACCAATAAATCATATTCGATGGCCACACGAGGGACATAAAGTCAAAATGTCCCTATTTGCATCTACAATTTATGTTTGTATTTAAGGCTTCCATTTGTCTTTCGCTAAATACTCGAAGTTGTCGAAATACTTAAGTATTTACAAAGTTATTTAGTCGTAGCCATTAGTCACCAGAAACGTGCTTATTAGCGAGTACTTTTGAGCTAAGGCGATTACTTATGGAAATGAGTGAAATTGCTTATTTTTTTTTCCAAATTTACATTATTTACTGTTAAGTAGACAGCAACAAAAAAATAATAGTTAAATTCAAATTAGGTAATACGAATTTATTTTCATTTTTGTATGACATTGACAACAAAGAAACTTAAGAGTAAACGTTTACTCGTAAATTTTACAGTTACTTCATGTCAGAAAGAAATTTATGGGTAATTTCATTTGGCTTTTTTGGGATTGATTTTGACAGTCTTTGTCGAACAATTTATTCCAACGGTAATTCCCTAACTCATTTTTTATTAGTTATTCATTTAGCCGGTGATAACAAATTATATTATGTAGTTCTTTCAAGTGATAAATATTTATTTGTAAGTGGTTCAAGTTAAGCATTTATATCAGTGATCGGCAAATTCGAACAATCGGATTTTTACAACTATGCAACCCGAACACCAACGAAGAGAGACCTTCTATATTACCATTAGAGAAGAGTAATCAATTGATTAACTGGTTCTTTGAATCAATAAAGATTATTTCAATTGTTTTCAAAAACCCACAATTACTAATTGATTGAAATTGGAAAAAATATTTTAAAAAAATCGAAAGTAATCAAAACAAGTAAGGAAGTCTAAGTTCGGGTGGAATCGAACATTATAGACCTAGTAGTGATCTATTATGGCATACCAATTTACGCAGTTCTATTCTAATACTTTTCAGTTCGTATTATAAAGCCAGCTGATTGTTTTCAATAAAAACACTTCTGTTATGGGTTTTGAGGGGTAAATTAATTTAAAAAAAATATAAATGTATGGCGCGATATACAACAGGTATATCACCATAAACCTACTAAGATATTTGCGCCGAGCTTCCCTTCGAATTTGTGGTGTGCCGTTTTGAATTTTTCCTACAAATTGGCGGGACCTACAGATTTTTGCCGACTTCGAACAGCACCTACAAAGGAGATGCATTTTTGCTGAGAAGCCTGCCATGGCAAAAATACACTCGGAGAGTTTACCAAATCATTGCCGAGGAGCGACACCGTTTTTAAAAACTTTTGCAAACAACTTTTGATGTTACCTGTCCCAGGACTCCAACCTTGGACCTTCGGTGTGGTATTTGTATATAAATAGCTTCCCTGCCAACAACTGCTAACCACATTTTGTCAAAATACCAATACATACACATTTAATGTTTGAAAAATTTGCGTTCAAATAGACAGACAAAGAGACAGACAGACGGACGGAAAAGCTAAATCGACTCAGCTCATCGTCCTTGTTGTTTCAGTTTACTTACTGTTGGGTCCATCTCTTCTTCTTCTCCTACTTACAAACTTTTCAGGTTTATTAAAAGTATGAAATTCAAAAAAGGTATGTAACTTCTCTATTGCAGTGGCGTATTAACAGCTTGCCCGGAAATTTTACTTGTCTGTTATCCGATTTGCTTAGGTTTTGGCAAGAGTATACTACGTACTATTGAGAAGCAGCTAACCAGTTTTCATTGAAATATCTAGTTGAAACTACAAGCAATCGCCTTCGAAAACAGCAGAATTTTTATGCTGAAAAGGGGACGGTGCAACGCCTACTTCCCCAAAATCCAGAAAAAATTTTACGGTCGAGTTTTGCTTAAAAAGCTTATTATGTGTGCATGTAATACATGGTTATAGAAATAACGCGTTTTAGATTTTACAAACAAATTTTTCAGAACTATGTTAAAAAACTGGACGTGGCCGTTGACCGATTTCTGCCATTTTTACAACAAACATTTACGTTTAAGTATTCAACATTTTCGCCGAATATGGTTTCGACAAATCAATTTTTGCCGGAGTTATGTCACAAAAAGTTTGGTGGAATAATCCCCCATAAAAAGGGCGGGGCCAAGCCGATTTTCAAAAATTTATATTTTTCGACTTTCTTCGTTCTGGACACTTTGAAAATGAAATTTAAATGATATAAATCATTTGTACGCAAAGTTATTGCCTATTGAATATATCTATGATCCTTTCAAAATCTTTCGTATAAAAGTGGGCGTGGTCCTTGAACGATTTCCCCCATTTATTTTCCGGAACATTCCTTCTTTTAATATAAATTTATGTGCTAAATTTCGTTCGTTTTCTGAGATCATTATCAGGAGCTGTTGACCAGGTGCAGTCAAAAAATAGTCAAAGAGGCTTACGAGTATTTCCAAAAAAAAAAATATTTCCAATTATTATCATAAAAATGGCTTATTTACTCGAGTTGCAACCAAAAAGGCATATTCCCAAAATATAAAATTAAAAAACTATATACTGGAAACAAAAAAAATTTAAAAAAATTATGATGTCAGTATGCAGTAGCTGTTTTATTTTAGTACCACCACTTAAAAACTTTTAGTTTTGACTATTTGATTTTGTCACAGTTTTTTTCGGTTTCTGAAATATTTTTAAAAATGGAAATACGGCCTTTTCTTTCACTCCTCATATATTCCATACATAAAAAGTGGGCGTGGCTATCATCCGATTTCGCCCATTTTAAATAGCGCTCGGAGATGAGTGCCAAGGAACCGGCATAAGATATCTCAAAGTTTTCTCAAGTTATCGTGTTAACAGACGGACGGACGGACATGGCTTAACCAATTTCTTTTTTCCTCCCATATAAGTCAATATCTATCGCGATCCGTTTATGCCGTTACATAACACCGTTAGGCGAGTGAAGCTTATACACCTTGTGTGCGTAGCACTACTAGGTATAATAAATGTTTGATTGTTTTTGATTACTTTTGATTATTTTTTATTTTTTCTATAATTTTTTTTTACTTTTTTTTTTAATTAGTTTTAATTGTATATGCTTATGTTTGTCTCCAACAATACCAAAAAATAATCAAAAATAATCATAGATAATCAAAAAGATAATCAAAGTAATTAAAATAACTTTTTCTGATTGTTTTTAATTATTTTGAATTTTTCTTGATTTTCTTGGTAATCATAAGAAATCATGATTCTTTTTTGATTGTTTTTTAAAATAATCATTAATACCGAAAACAATGGGTACAATTAGAACGGTAGTCATTACGATTAGTAATCAATAATTGACAGGTCAGGTCTCGAGTAAGCTTTCAACGACATATTTGCTGTCCCCTTGTCGTATGCAATTTGTATACACTGTAAAAAACTAAGTGGCATTTAGATATATGCTACCCAAATCCTTTTCTTAAAAGTTTTTAATTTCGTAAGCAACGTTTCTCGAACTCTTAAGGAATGTTTTATATGTGAAAAAAATGTTTGTTTTAGATTTTTGATTGTTACTTTGTACAACTTAAATCTGTGCGAACTCAGCTTTTTATTATAGAAAATGTAACATTTCAATAAAAAAGAATTTTGAATAAATAAATGGACAGTTTTGGGTATTAGGTGGGTCAAGGCAAACGGCAGCTAGTTCTGATCCTTATGAATTAATAATCGAATTTTTGTTTATTCTATTACTTTGTTTGATTATCGATGTTTTGAATCGATTTCAAAATGTTAAACACCGATTTTTAATTCATCGACTATAAGAATTGAACATTTATTTGTATTTAGTTTTGAAATCAAACCATTTATATATTTTTTATCTTATCGGTTTTTATAATTTTTTCTTTTTATAATAAAACATTTAAGGGTATTGAACATTTTTATGTGAATAATTCGAATCTGAATTAATAAAACCTGAAAATGGTCCATTTGTTACTTATTATCTCAAGTGATTTTCACTTGAGTAGACAGTTCAGAAGTAATTCAAAGACCTTTTTTTTGTTTTTTTTTTTATATTTTTAATAATCGTAAAAAATCATGATTTTTTTGATTACTTTTTTAATTTATTGGAAAATAATTATTAAAAATTTAAAGTAATGGAATCAATCATTAAATAGATTTTCAAGAAAATAGTTAATCAAACCTGTAATCATTATGATTAGTAATAATTATTTAACAGGTCTCTTTTCTCTTTATGGCGCGATATACAACAGGTATATCATCATAAACCTCATAAGAGATTTTTGCGCCAAGCTTCTCTTCCAATTTGTGGTGTGCCGATTTGAATTTTCCCTACAAATTGGTGGGACCTACAGTTTTTGGCTGACTCCGAACGGCATCTACAAAGGAGACGAATTTTTGCTGAGAAGCCTGTCATGGCAGAAATACACTCGGAGAGTTTGCCAAACCACTGCCGAGGGGCGACCCCGTTTTGAAAAACTTTTTTCAAATCACTTTTGATGTTACCTATACCAGGGCTCGAACCATGGACCTTCGGTGTGGTAGGCCGGCAACACTACTTCCACACCACGGCGGCCGCCAGGTCTGACTTAGAATATAAACCACAACAATGTAGCAGACAATTGATTGACGCCAAATCCCCTCCACAGCGAATACGATGAGATCCGCCAACATATAACAAGGGAATTTGACGCAAAGTCGCATTGTATGACCCGCAAAAGTATCCTTTACCAACTCCCTCCTGCTTATGCTAGTTACAGAGAAAATTACCTTTTGCAACTAGGTTTCGAAAGAATGAGCTTATTGTCGCGGGGTCATTACTTACTTACGAAGTTACTATACGCTGCACGCTTTTTTAGTTTTAATCTTACAATTTGGATGCATATATTAATTTGCTATTGCCATGATTAAGTGATCAAGATTTATCATTTATAAGAATGTAATTAGTAGCCTTACAATTTTTAATGAGTGATGAAGGCGGTACGTTATATGCTAAATGTGAAGTACGAACAACTGTTCCAGATAGAAGTTGTTGTTGGGTACTGCTTTTATTTCCTAGCTAAAGTTACTTGAAAGTAAAGAAACAAATGAAAGAATGTTTATTTAAAAAATTTGAAATAACATGAAGTCATATTCATATGCCTAACAGAACCTTTTTGTGATAATGGATAAGGCAAAATTGGAAATGGTCTTTCTCTGTCGCACAATTGGAAGGTTGAAACACATAAAAGGTTAGAGGTCAGCATGTCAAACCGGCCTTAAAATTAGTATTTTGCACATTCACTGTTATTTTATAGATTATGCGTTTGCAAGTGTAACATGAGATCACCAGAAAAGGTTGCTCAATAATATAAGATATCTTTATGAATACATTTACATAATTATAGAAAACAACACACCTTTAAACGATTGTCATTTTATCACATAATGATGATTGTTATGTGAAACGTGGCAGTAATTCTACACAAAGTAGGTTGGAAAAAAATTTAATGGTTTGTAGGTAGTAATGGGAACAAACAAGAGGTAGTAGTATCGATAGCTTTCATAAAAAAATCGTTTGCTTCGTACCTGACGCTTTTGGGAAGTACTGATTTAAGTATCGATTATTTTCTAGGCACCGACGCTAACGATTTTATAATGAAATAACACTTAACACAGACCATAGAATTGTGTTTTCATTATTGACATCGACCTTTTTTTACAAAGAACAAAAGAAGAAGAGATGATAAAAAATTGCGAGTACTCACTAAACCATTAGCGTGCGACCCAAAAACTATTATTTTTATGTTACAAACTTCTAAAATTTTTATATGACCTTAACCGAACACTTAACCCGTACACGTAATGCAACTGAAACATAACCATAAACTAAACTAGAACCGTAGCCAAAGGCACAACAGTAACCACAACCATAACAGCAACTGAAGCCGTAACTTTGACTTAAACAGTGCCCGTAACCATAACCCTGAAACAAAAAAACTGAAAATGCGAAACTTTAACCGTAACCATGGGCACAATAGTAACTACGTCCATAACTGCAACTGTAACCGTAACCATAAATAACCATGACCAATCATAAGCACAACAGTAACCTTACAAATAACCATAACTAAAATCGTAACCGTGGACCATAACCAGACCCATAAGCATAACATTAGCCGTAACCGTAATTGAAAAAGTAACCCTTAATCAAACTATAACAATAACTGTAACCATAAGCATAACTAAAAAGTATGATAATAACCGTAGCTAGAGCCGTAAGGATAATTTTGGCTATGTCTGGAAACGTACCCGAACTGTAACTATACATTTTATCTTTACACTGCAAGTTTCTACATCACAGGGAAACTACATAAAATTCGATTTCCAAATGACGGAAATTTAGAAAAAGAACTTTAAATATTTTGATCTCTGCTCCACCCAGCGAAGTTTTTTACCTTATTAAAGCATTGTCATAGAGTTTCGAATAATATCTCAACTTTCAAGTATTTAGCTAGCAGGAAACTTACCTAAAGGCACACGCAGAACAGTCGGTTTCACGAAAGTAATTTAAATGAAAAATGATTTTATACATAAATTTTGTACGAAATCTGACAGCAAAAAACATAACTTTTCTCTTAAATTGCTTGGGGAAGCTGGCTGTAAGCGGAACTTTTATTTGTATATTAAATAATCTTTGTGTGCTGAAACTTGTTCAAGTTCAAAAACACTCGCTCCAACTCCGACCTTGTGCTATCTATCGGCACTTTTCGTTTGCTATCGATTTGTAATACAAAATATTTCAAAACAAAAACATACTTCTACCTATGAGTAGATTCCATAATCTATCTATAATATTATAAAACAAAGTCTATGATTTTTTAAGTACAAGATCTCGGACACTGCCAAACGGATTTTTTTTTTCAATTTCCACACTTATCGCTACAAAGATAGCTACTTAAAATAAAGATTAGTTTATTAATTTCTAAAATATTTGAGTATTTATATTTTATATTTTTTTCACGCCAATCAGAGTGCATTAATTAATAAAAAATAGTTATAGCCATTATATGCAACATTAATTTGTATGAATATGATATGTGAATTTAGTAAGTAATTTCTATATATATGAATATGTACACTAAGCGCGTGGCGAAGCCTCGAGCAAATATTGGTCACCTAGTATTAAATAAGTATGAGTATTATTATCGATACTTTTTCTAAGTTTTTTAAACGAGTATTTTGTTCGAAAAGTTCAATCGCTAGTTGTAACTACATAACCAATACTCTGCTGCAACTTAGGCAGGCCGATAACTTGTTGCATGTGGATGACACATTTCTGTCATGAGCTTTGCAAGATTATGTAATTTTAAAAATGTTTATTTAACTGTGCAGCTGTGCTCCATAGTTTGTATGCAATCACATTCACTTCTACTTACTCGCCTTGGTTAACTCACGAAAAACGTGGTACACTTCAAATGGGAAAATTTCCCAAGATAAAGCTTAAAATGTGATTCAATAAGGAAATAGACGCCCCGCGCATAACTGGCAAGATTGCGTCACTATTACAATATTTAGCTTTGTTGTTGTTTTTTTAAAATGTACTAAGCATTTTTATGCTTGAAGATTAAAAAAAAAATGTTGCGAAAAACATTTAAGTATTTACTTTCAAACTATTTGAGTACTATATTCATTAACGAAAACCGCATGTAATTAACACAAATACTTAAATGATATCAATTTACATTTTAAGCGTTCAATAAATATCAATAATACAATAAATTGCACAGTTCATTAACATAAATAGTCAGTCGGAAGCTTAACAGCTCAATATTTAATGGAATTTCACACATTTACAAAGGCAGTTAGAAGATAACAAAAACAATTTTAATGGATTTCTCTTTTTTTTTTTGTTATTTCAAATGCGCATGTGCAAATACATATTCAATTAATAAGTAGCCTGCAGGAAAGTCGGTAGTTAGTGACTGTAATTTTTTAGTAATTTAGTTTTGATTACTTTTGATTATTTTCGATTTTTTTTTTTTTTTGTTTTTTTTTTTAAATTAGCTTTGATTTTTTTCAGTATTGTTGATGTGTATATTTATTTGCTTCTAACTTAATACTGAAAAAATCAGAAATAATCAAAAACATAAAGAGAAAAATTTTAAATAATCAAAAGTAATCCAAACAACTTTTTTTGATTATTTTTTATTATTTTTGATTTTTATGATTTGTTTTTTAAAATCGTAAAAAATCATGATTTTTTTGGAATATTTTTTAAATTTATTGGAAAATAATCATAAACAATTGAAAGTAATGGTAATCAACCATTAAATGGGTTCTCAAGAAAATAATTAATCAAACCGGTAATCATTATTATCGAACTATCTATAAAGAACTTTTAATATAAATATTTAGTTTTCTTCTGTTTCGAAAGCAACAAAATTTAAAGCTAGTTTGGATACATAGAAAATGTAATACATCAACAATTTTGACCCCTAATGCACCGCCACGCTAAATTAGCTATTTGATTCCAGTCAATGATGTACTTCGGAATCACATTAGCTCAGACCTACATATTTCCCTACTGGGCGCTTGCAAATATGGATATGCAAGTTGTCCTCTAAAGTTTTTTTTTGCTTGTATGTTGCACATTAATAGAATGATGGATGGGTGCAGCTGCATGAGATTGATTTCAATGGAGTGACAGGCCTTATTTTACAGAACTACAAATTGTAGATGAGCTTATCGTGAATGTGATTATGAGCGAAGTACCATTCACGTACATTAGACTGTACCAAAAACAATACGTTTTTGAAAACTTAATTGATATTATTTTTCATAATGACGAAAAGAAATGCCATAAAAGTTGCAGACCTCACATTAATTGCTTAGTGCTTTTTCAGTTTTAAACAAAAATTAGGTCAATACTGAAATATTTAAACTAGTAATGATAGAGCTCTAAAAGCTATTATTGAGGCCTGCAAAAACTAATCTATATATATAAAATTCAAATTATGTATGTATAGATAGAATTGGCTCTTAAACGTATTAAACCGATCGTAACCAAATTTGAAACATGTACTGGATATGTTCCAGGGATGGTCATAGGCTAAAAAAAAATTGTATGTATACAGGGGGCGTGGCACCTCCCATACAAATGGCATTTTTCATAGTCTGTATCTTTAAAAGTATTTAGGTTAGACTACTGAAATTTGGTAAGTGGTTATATAAGGTTAATACCTAACACCTGCATGAAAACTGGGGATAACCAAAACGGGCGTGGCACCTCCCATACAAATGGAGTTTTTCTTAGTCCATATCTCTGGAAGTTTTTAGGTTAGACCACTAAAATTCGGTAAGGGGTTATATAAGGTTAATCCCTAACACCTGCATGAAAACTGGTGATAGCTAAAAATGGGGCGTGGCACCTCCCATAAAACTGGAAACCACTAGTATAAGCTAGTAACAATATCAATAATAAAAAAATAAGTTTTTTGTGATACTGCACTAACAAAAAGAAGAGCAGGACATCGACAGTGAGAGGTGTTGCACATCACTAACCTTAGCGCGTTAAACTCGTTTAAATAAGTTTATAGTACGAAAGTTTACAGCTAATATTTCTAGTAATATAATGTGCTTTCGAGAGCTTGAAACCGAAAAATTTTGTTCTGTTACACACGACTTTCAAGATCAAATGCCTAAAGTCTAGTTAAAAACCTACAAACAAGCAAAAAAACACAGCAGAGATTGGCTTCGTTTGTGTGATAATGTATTTAAGGAAGCTCAAAAAGGTCTACAACCCGCTTTCAAGAGTTATGTGTGTCAAAACTGCTATGAAAGTATAATATAAAGTATAAATAGTGATATTTTTTTAACGACTTTTCCAAACACGTTTATGGTCCAAAAGCTCTTTCTGTTCTCTAAATAGGCAGTGAGCTGAATGCTTAAATAAATTAAAACTTATGTATCGTGACAAACAAAATATCAATTTTTTATAATGCAAAATTTTTAGAAGTTTTTGCTGAAAAAAATTATGCTTTAAGGTAAAATCTTCGAATATTTTTCACAGTGTACCCAAAACTTATCGCTCCATTTGTTTCGAGCGACAACAGGTCAATGTTCCCATAATTAAAAACAATGCAATGAAAGTAATAATAGCCAGACATATAAACCTTCAACATGAAATGTTTAAGTAATTTAGATTTTTATGTGTATTTTTGCAAACATTCGCCTTAAAAAGGAAAATGTAATAAATAAGTAATTCATGCAAATTCGACAACAAAAAGCACGAGACAAACTGTATATGAAATTAGTAAACAAATTAAATTCACTTGGGTAGACTCAGATGCAAATACAAATTAATGCAAATGTATGTGTGTAAATTACAGTCAATCGGCAGACTAGTAAGACAATATATCAGTGTATAGCTGTGATTATATAACCGGTATCAAACTAGTCTGAAAAGGAGTACACAACTTCAAATCCAAACTTTTCGAAAATAATGGAGTATACGAGATCAAAAAAACCTAAAAAATGTTGAATTTTTTGTTTCTATTTAAACTTTATTGGCTTTTTGTCTAGAAAATTCTTAATATTGATACTAGGGATGTAAATCCAAGTATTAAAAATCGATCACGGAATCGATTTTTTTTTGTTTAAATATAACTCGATTTGTGAAAAATCGAAATTTCAAGAGAATAATCGAGTTTTATTCCTGTCGATTTTTTATAACAAAAATGCCTGTTCGATGCCTCAGTACAAATAAAGTTACGAATTGCTAATTTAAGTGCAAATCATTTAAGATAAGAAGCATGTAAACATGTTATTAAATCAGATTCAAATTTTCCACAAATCTTCAATACTCTTAGTTCTTTTATTACAATAAACATTAAAAATAAAACAACCTTTTGGTCTCAAAAGTAAAATAAAAATATATTAATAGCTGCAATTTAAGTTTTGACACTGAAAAACTCCAATATTTATTGTTATTATCAGAAATGATCAGAGTACTGTTTATAAATACTAAAATAAATGAATCGAAAAGCATAGTATTCAAACTGAAAATACAATCATTCTTTCTTTAAATAATAAATTTTAAATAAATAATTGAAACAAATATTTTACTCAGCACGTCCCTAGAATCTAGATCGCTTAGACTGATTAATTCGAAACTACGTATTTTCAGCTGTAGTGTGTACATAGTATTAAATATGTTTTCATCCATGGCACTGATGACACTATTTACAAAAAGCGATTAAAAATGAGCAACAGAGATTAACTAATCAAAATCGACTTACTTAAAATCGATGTTTATAATAAGTAAAATGTATCCAAAAAAAATCGATTAAAAAATCGATTAAAGTAAAAATCTGTTGTTTATTTACAACTTTATTTGATTCTGCTTACTTAATTTTTCAGTAGCTCTCAATTGCTGGTCGTTGAACTGCTATAACTGCTGTACTTATAGTTACGATCAAACTAGCTCTAGTCTTTAGCCACAAATCTCGGCGGCTCTGATTTGTTCATTTTTCGAAGCACTGAAGATGGCAGAACGCCGAAACTGGTTTGCCACAAAACAAACACAAATTTGGTAAGGCATGACTGCGTCAACTTATAGCTTTCCTACAGGATATTTACAAGCACATAAAACTTGTTATCAATAAAAAGGCAGCGGCATCTCAACAAACTTGGGAATTTCGGTTTTCCCCAAGTAGATAATTAATGTGCATTGCCAATACTTAAGCGCCATTTGGAATGGGCTATAGAAAATTACTTTATTTATAGGTAAGTGTGTATATAGGAACGAGGAGTGTTTATATGTAAATAGTGAGACTGACAGATGGAGCAAATCAAGAAGTTCAAATAGAACAAATATACTCGTAAAATGAATAAACATTAGTGATGACCTGCAGCGTAGCAATGGGTTGTATAAATATATGTAAGCATTTGTTTCTTTTTTTTAACAATAAATGGTTTTTCAATACAAAAATAATCAAAAATATAATTTTAACTCAAAAATTAACTTTTCGCTCAAAATGTTTGATAGTTTTATGTCAGAAAAAATTAGTATGCGAAAACGATGTTCACTTCAATTTCAATCAATTTCAATTCAATTTCTCACTTAAAAGCTTGAGATACACATTTTAGCTCGAAATAATTTTCACTCAAAAGTTAATTTTATACTAAAAGATTTATTGGTGATATACTTAGAACTAAAGGTATACTTTTCATTACGACTTTCATTTCGAATATCACAAAAAATCTTAAAATTTAAGGTGAGAAGAAGTCTACATAAATGTACATGTAAATATGCAATTTCTAGAAATGAGTAGCGAAAAACCTCCTTTTTGAGTGAAAAGTAAGCTTATGAGTTAAATGTTTTTCTTAATTAAAAGTGAGTAAATTAATTAGTGAGAAATTAAATGTTGATTTAAAAATTGTTTGACCTAAAATTATTTTCTTACATAAAAATAGGTGAGCCTGTAAGTGAAAAATAAACGTTTCAGTGGAAATTGTTTTCGGAGTTAAGTAAACATATGAGGGAAAAGTCAGCGTTTGAGTGAAAAGCGAAATTTTTGTGAAAATTTTACAAATGCACATATATGTATCTGTTAGTAAATTGTTGGCTCCTTTTTTGTTCTTACATAAATGTGAGTAAATTTCTGAGTGGCAAATTAACTTTTGAGTGAACATTTTTTTTTTGAGTTTAAAGTTGTATGGGTGTGTTAATTTGCATTTTTAGCTAAACATTGCCCACTCACTTAAAAAAATATTTGCTACGCCACTGTTTATGTTGTCTGTTGTGAATTCGTAATTATTTAGTTTTGTTCAAGGTAAGTAGATAAGCATGCCAATAGAAAAAGTAAACACCAAAAAGCAAGCAAACTAGAAAATGAGCGAAATTTTAGCGAAGTATTTGCATTCAAACGAAAGATAGATATTTTTAGAATTTGAATGCGAAAAAAAGTAATGATTCATGCCTGAAATGCGAACTTTTAGTTTAACCTTATCTAAACTTTTGACCATTTAAATAGACGCACGAGTGTCTACCTTTTAATTGTCTCCTCTCTTATTACTGTCTTTCTCTCTCACTCTCTCTTCCTTAGTTCTCCCACTCTAACGCCACCATATAGAGGTTCACATTGTGGAGATACAGCAAAATTAGAGTTTTCGTTGTAATTTGGCTTGGTCCAGTCAGTCCAAATATCATTACACTTGGTATTAAGACGAATTGAAAGTTTATACTTACTGTCTGATGCGCTGTTCAGTCTACTTCTAGAAATCTTTTTATAGTTTATACTGTAGCCAGTGATCACATAAAGCTACTGTGAAAATTTCATTAAAAAAAATTGAGGACCTTGGACGTTATTTTTAGTTTTATACCAAGTGATAATCAAAACTTTATACCAAATGATAATCAAAATGATGTATGTGTTATTAATATTATTTTGAAATTGTATTTATTATGCAAGAACTCTTTAGCCTCATTAGCTACACAACTTTCGCGTTCATTTTTATAAATCACAGTATGTGTGTGTTAATTTATGGAAGCAGTATTCAGCTGTCTGTTGGCAAATTGAAGGCAAAGGTGACGAAATGACTAATGACAACGAATCGGCAATTTAACAGTAGTTAACATATGAAAAGCTTATTTATGTACACGATAATTAGATTTTTTTCTTTTTTTTTGGTTTTTTCGTTCAATTTAATATTTTGCCAAGCGTACACATTTATAACAGCAAGCGCTGATTATGTATATTATTATTAATTGAATAGGGTGACCCCTTTTCCAAGTTGTCTTTTGTTAAGGCCACCTTTTTATTTCGTTTTAGAACTTTGTTTTTTTTTTTTAAGTTACTCATTTTGATTAACCCACGAGCAATTTTGTTATTTTTTGAAAGCAATGTCATACATGGAAAAAAAAATTGATAATGAAATGGCGCTGGTTGCTGTCATGGCAAAACGAATAGAAATTAGAGTTCATATGACAAAAGGAAACCAGCATTCTGATAGCCTAATGGTTAGCAAAGAGTTGCGGAAATTCTCCGAATATGAAGAAATCTAGCACTTTTCGAAATGGATTTTTTCCTTCTGCATTCTAACAAAGACTTTTGATAATTATGTAAAAAAAATATTACGTAAAAATATATTATGAAAAACAAAAAAACAATAATAATTTGCATATTAAAAAATAAAAACAAAAAAATTATTCGTTGCCTGGAGCACATTTACAGTCATATGCATCTGAAATATTATACACCCAGACCAATGAAGAGTCGCCAGAGCGCCGAAGACTGCCTCACAGAAACGAGAAATGAGACTCTTTGATTTCTTGTAGTGTCTCAAATACTGGGCAATCAGCTCTTGGCTAAACATTCGAAAATGGGAAAATAGGCATTCCGCATGATATTATTCAAAGAGTTTGTAGAGCAAACTGTAATGACCTTTCAGCCATTATGTTTACTAGCTTTCAAAATCTTGTGAAACAACTTTTACAGAATCTGGTTGGTCGAGTTGGTAAGACAATCACAAAGAAGGAATCACCTTGGGTGGTCCAGACGGAGTACCATCTTCTGGAAAACTTTGCACTGAACGTACGGAGCGGCTATTAGGCGAGTTATGTATAATGCCAATAACCCCCCAACTACCATTAATTCGTCAACTTATGTAAGTGCAGACTCAGCACCAGACGATATCGACAAATTCATATTAAGTATAACAAAATAAGTAAAAGTAACTTCCGGTCCAATAATTAATAAATAAAATGTAGAGTCAACAACAATTAATATTGCCCAATTCTTGTTAACTATAATGCAACTAAATAGCAAACAACATCCGGCCCAATACAAAATTATAGCTAGACTAAGCATTGCAAATTTAAGTAAACAATTCACGTTAATTAGTAATAAGCACTTTTACCATTGTTCATTTACACTTTCTTTTGATATTGAATAAAGAAAAGAATTCAGTTTGGATTTGAGTCTCTCCAGAATAAGTTCATTCGTTTTCAATTGTCTTAAGTCTTTTTTTAAAAATTCGCCCCTTGCTCTCCACGACAAGTTTGGCGCGGTGGAAGGCTAATGAGGCCAGCTAAGTCAAAAAGAGTTGTCTTCTTCCTACTGGCGTTCTTCCTCCCTTACTTCTGGTGTCCTTCAATAGGTCTTGTGGGTTGGCGTATAGCAGAGTTTAATTAATCTAAATTTAATTGACATGAGAATAAGCTATCCACTAACCCGGCCAAAACATGCGGTGTTCTATTCTTTGTACTCGGTAGGTTGGATGAGCTTCTTTAAATCTCTACATATAATAAAATTGCAAAATGTCGATGTCTGTACATTGCAGATATTTAAGAAAAATCGATAAAAGAGATCATTATTAAGCCAGTAGAAGCCAAATCAACAGTTTTTAGAATTTTTGTCTGTTTGTTTGTATGTTTGGTCGCGCATCACTCAAAAACTGCTGCATGGAATTGAATGGAACTTTTATCATTGCATTACTACACGTTGACCTTAAAATTAAAGATAATATTTGTACCGATAGCTTGATTAGTTTCGGTGTTATCGACCGATATGTGGACTTAAGAGACCCAAAATGTGTTAGTACAATATTGGTATCAAACGAAAGGTGACAATGAGTGCTGCAATAAGCGATGTTATTAAGTTCCATCTCTTATCTGTTATTATTAGTTTATTATTAGTTCTGAGACGCAGCAAAGCGGGCCGGGTTTACTAGTAAATAATAAATATTTGGCACGATGTACCCCCATGTGTGTTGCTTCTAATTTGTTCCTACAAATTGGTGTAACCTACACGTTTTATTCCGACTTCTAAATTAAAATTCCTATAATTTAGTAGTATTCCAAAGCTAGGTAGATAGCAATACTACACAATGACCGTCTTCTTACGTTTGGAGAGCCTTACAAAATGCTCATACATTTACCGGATACCCCACTGTCTACATATGTGTGTTTGCCAAAATGTTTGTTCAACTTGAGATAAAGCAGATGCTTCCAAATTTAATATTTCTGATTGCCATTTTTTCGCAACAAATTTTACTGGGTGATACTCAGCAAACACGTCATACGCGTCTAAATTTGAATGAATAATATAATGAGTCACCAGCTTTTTTTTTTGTTTTCAATTCATGCATACCGCCTTACATAACTTTACAATGGAAATTGTTATGCAATAGTAATAACATATGAAGAATTTTCGTTATAAAAATATACTCATAGATGCTACACTCAAAAAAATCGTTTGGTTACTCATCCAAAACGTTGAACGCGGACTCTCCAGGAACATTGCGGGTTAGGGATCCGAACGTCGGGGTCATTATTCTGTTTGTTATCTCTCGTTTTAAAAAAATTATGTAGTTTTGAAAATCCTCAAGTTTTATTAAAAGCAAAACCGAAGGGCACATCTCAGTCTCAAAATAGATACATTAAACAAATTCATAACTAGCAATGTCAGCATATTTTGGCGCAATGGAGTGATAAAAGTTAACAGAAATAGGAGTTTATCTGCCGAAAAACATTGTTCTGATAGCCTGATGGTTAACAGAACTTGCCAAAATATCTGGGATCAAGGAGCCCAGCAGCTTTTGGAATTTATCTAAAAGAAAATCTATTGTATTTAAATTTTCCTTATACGTTTCAATAAAAACATTTATTAATTAATAAAAATTATTGAAAACTAAATAATTTTCATACAGGTACAGATTTGTACAACTCTTAAGTTAGTTAGAACTCTATTAAGTTAGTAATGGGATTATGAGATTGAGATGATAGTTTAAATGATTGATACCTTTAAATTCCGGGTGTGCTCTATTTATGAAACATACTGTATGTACTCGAATAAAAACCTATAATCATTCCACATACAAAAGCATGCAAAAGCAGTAAAAGTGAAGAGTTGAACAAAGAACTTATGTTTCGTGTCTTATCTATTCGAGTAGGTATAAACACGTCTCACACCACAGCTATAAAAGAGTTAAGCATATCGTATGCGAATATTTATATTTCAAGACGTGTAGGGATGAAGATGATGTATCGCACTTTTGGCTTTTCATAGCTTTTTTATGTATATATAGATTACTTAGCCATAAAACAAACACTAACGTGAAACTTGCAGAAAACATTTACTCAACAAAACCATTAACGTGCCTACGCTTGTACAAAAATTAATAACTTTCCACTCAATTTTCATGAAATTTTTATCTCGCGACATACCTCCTTCATCCACGCAAATCAGCATTTGTGTATGGAAAATACTTTAAAGAGTACGAAAATTGTGAGATAAGACAAAAACGATGCCAGCAACAATAACAGACAAATGCAGTTAAACTCCTGGCAGTAGTAGTTTTTACTAAACTTCAACAACTATGACTATCGATGTCGAAAAAATATGGGTAAAACAAGTTAGACATCCAATTATAACTTTCATTCAATACCATGCAGGATTTTTTGATTTATGCGCGTTCAAACATATAGACAGACAGACATACACACAAAAATCCTAAAAACTGTTGCTTTGATTGATGTTACCCTAATAAATTTTTCTTCGATATCTATGATGTACAGGCACTGGCCTGTTACGACTTTTGGAGTAGCCACGTTGAAAATTAGCCTCTGAGCAGTGACTAATGGCCTAAGGGACATATTTGTTGGATCTGGGTCTACAAAATTCGCTTGGGCATTTTCAAGCCACCAATCTTATAAATATAAATGAATGTGTATCTGTGTGGCGTTTATAGCCGACCAAGGTACTCAACCGATTTTAATGAACTTTTCAAAGTATATTCTTGGGTTCACTGGTTACAGCATAGGCTATATATAGATTTGGTAAAGTGAGTGGTGCCACGCCCCAAGGCTATATGCAATTTCAATTCATCATAACTCTGAACGTATTTGGTCTAAATAAATGATATTTGGATATGAGTAACTTTTAGTAAAAGTTTACATCATTTTGGAAAAGTGGGCAGTGCCACGCCCACATATTTTGTGTTATTTTTGTGGTTCATTATTGTCCACAATGTATTGTCGATGTCCATGAAACTTTCAAGATAGGTTCAGAAGCTCGCTCGGTCGGACACAGGCTGTATATAGTTTTGGAAAAGTGGGCGGTATTTGATCTAAATTAATGATATTTGGATATATGTATCCTTAAGTCAAGACACGCCCACATATTTTGTGTTATTTTTGCGCTTCATTACTGTCCACAATGTATTGTCGATGTCTATGAAACTTTCACCATAGGTTCAGGAGTTCGTTGGGCACCACACATGTTGTATATAGTTTTTGGACTAGCCACAGGTTATACAAAGCTGCATTTCAGCATAGCTAGGAATTTATTTGGTTCAAATTATTGGTATTTTATATACAGATACCTGTTTTATATATCAAAAAAAAACTTGGGAAAAGTAAGCGGTATCAAAGCCAAAAAAAAAAGTTAAATCGCTCTATTTTCGAAACTATGTGCATATCAGTACCCGCTGAGGAAAAGGGAAAAGAAGGGGAGTAGGAAAAAAAATGTGAGATGTAGAGGCGCTGTTAGAGGAAAATGAAGATAGGGGTAAGAAAAGCTAACGGGACATGGGGGTGAGGGAAATCAAAAGTAGAAAAAAAGGAAGATATGGGAATAAATTACGAGAAAGCGCCGAGTGGGGAGGGAAGAGGATAGCTTTTGTTAAACACAGGTAAGTCAAATTTAGAAACTTTAATAGCAGGGTTATCTCCCTTAGTGTCTCAACGTTTCCGGCTTATATCAGCTTAACTCTTCCAAGCCAGATGTTTATCTAGAGGTGGATCTACATTATATGTCACACAACTCATTCAAAACTAATTTACGAATAAAACCGGGTGTGGTAGCAGAACTTTACCATCCAAACATGTTCTGTGGGCTCACCAAAGAATGATTAACTAGCCAAGTAAACAAACGATGAGCTGACTGCCCAAGACAAGGGTTCACTTGGTTACATACGGGGCAGTATATGCTATCACCTTAGTAACACAAAACTATCAGATACACAAATCTTGCAGGTTTTGTGAACTGTCCGAAGAAGCGCCTTGTTTAGACTCCCTGCGAGTGCCAGATATCGACTCTTCTACATAGGTAGAGTGAATCTTAACCCTTCTTGATATGGAGTTAAGATCCTAAGGAGGTATTGAAATATATATATTAACAGCTTGCACATACAGGCTGGCGCAAAAGTAATCCTCCTATCAGAAAATGCTATAAATTTTGCGATTGGCCCCTAAAGTCAGTTCTGTTTTGACATTTGTGTAGTAAACACATGCGAAATACACGCTAATAAACAATGTTACGCTACACTGCTCCAGAACGCGGAATAGTGCTGACTATTTATTTGACCAATAATCGGTCGGGGCCAAACGGTTACTGTGAATGGTGAGCGCTACAGAGCAATGATCAACGAGTTCTTTTTGCCGCAACTTATGAATTGGGATTGGAAAACATGTGGTTCCAACAAGACGGTGCAACAGCAGACACTGCACGTGCCACAACCGATATGCTGAACATCGGAAGCTTACTTTTGCGCCACCTTGTACAATAGTAAGCTGAGTAAGTCCAAGCACAATAGAGCTTAATCAAGGGGTAATAATGCTGATGCTGTAATGTTAGTAGTCAAGCACTTAATGCCTATTGCCCCACCAAATAAATATGTAAGAAAAATATATCACAAAAAGGCACTCATAAACGGCTATACATTATTCATGAATTTTTAAATAACAAATATGTGCATATTTATGTATGTTTGTTGTTGTAATATCTACACATCATCATACATATAATTTACGAGTAAGCAAGCGGTCAGTCGCATGCCTGTATAATTAGCCGCAAACCGCATCAACCTCAATGGCACACTTCATCATACGGAGACTAACGTGCCAAAAGGCCGGACACCTGCCCGCTGGGCACTGATTGAATGTAAACTATTTAATGAAATAGCGAAATCTATTAACTTCAGCATATAATTATAAGGTGTTTACTTGCTTAGAGGCAATGCATAAATTGAGCGCTATAAATGGGCATGTTTGTTTTGGGTGAACAAATTTAAATTACTCAATATTTTAATTAAAAGAGGTACTACTTCTGTGAGCTTTAAGCTACGAGCTCAAGTAACGAGCACACCAATCAGCAAAAAGTAAGCACGAATGTGACTAATAACTGACTAATGGGCTAGGAATTCGTACTATGAGGTAACCAAATTAGGGATCGAAATGTGACACTGATAATGTTATCAGTACCTCGGTAGCAGTAAGACTGTGAGCACGTACCTTAAGCAATAGCAGACAGTCAGGGTCAAGATCGTAGCTGTGGCAGTGAATGAACTTTTGATATGAATACACCCAAGCGAATTTTTTTGGGGAAATCCATAGAAATGAAACGGGGCTGGCTTCTTAAAATCGCTAAGAAGTTATGTACGTGTAAATGGAGACTTTCAAGTTTCGTTCTCATTCTCTCTCAAATATTTTCCCTCTCCATACCAAGCACCCTGTCTATAGTACTCCTTATCTCTTATTATTATTATTCACTTCGTGTGAAAAAGTTTACATCTAAACATTACTTTTGAGTTTTTAAATTTGTATTTCTATAGGAATTTAAGAAACGTACAAATGCGAAATTCTTAATGATTTCGTGTGGTCTGGTCTATGGCTATATTTAATACAAATTTTATGAAAATAAAATTTTATGAAATAAGAAGAAGCTGTGATTTTAATAATTTTCATTTTAAATGTAGTGAATTCCATAACAGAAACCACATAATAAGAAATTTAAAAGAGTACACAAAGTTCAGGAAAGTGAATTAAACTTTAAAAAAATGGGCATCAAAACCTTAAAAGTTTTTGGCAGAATTTCTAGGAAATTTTTGAGTACAAAGTTTTGTAGACCAATTAATTTAAGTATAATAATGTTCAAGTTAGAAATTGTTCAAAAATTTCCTTGAATTTGGTGATTTGTTTTTCGTCGATTGTGTTGAGTGGTTTCTTCCTAGAAATTCGGGTAATTTTTGACCGCGTTTTGACTTGCACATTATCATATTAAAATTCATGGGTTTACAAAACTGTGGACTCAGTCACTGTCTAGAAATTCTGGCAAACAAATTTTTCAGCTGTTTAATGGGCATTTTTTGAAATATATCTAACTTTTCTGAACTTTGTGTAAACTTTGGAATTTCTTTTTATGTGGATTCTGTTACAGAATTCGCTAAATTTTAAATGAAAATTATTAAAAACACAGCTTCTTATTTCGTCGAACGATATCCAATTTCATTTCACTGCTGTTATATTGAACACAGCTGTGCATATACAGTTTATATATGCATCAAGTTTTGAAACTGCATTAAGCAACTAAATATTGTATTTTTGAAATAAAAACTATTTCAAAAAATACAAAAAGATGACCACTTCTCGACTTTAATATTGAATTTAAAATGCAATCGCAATTGCTACTGTCAAAAACTATTTACATGCGTACATTAGACTGGACTAAAAAATATTTTTTTAATATTTTTTTTTTTAATTATATTGATATTATTTTTCAGAATGGAAAAGAAAAAAATTTTAAAAAGTTAGTCATTTCGATGCTAGATAAAATTTCTTTTGCTTGCCCAAGAAAAAATTTTGCGTTGAAAGCAACAAAAAAACAAGTAAGGACGGCGCTGTCTTCGGCTGTGCCGAAAGCTTTATACCTTTCATGAATACGTGCAAACTTAAGTACTCATTGTTTAAAGTTTTCTAAAAACAATAATAATTTTCATAAAAATTCCAAAAGTGAAAAATTATTATTCTTGGCCTTGAGCTCGTTTCATGAATACCTGAAAATGTACAGGCCGTAAATCAACAAAAATTGTTGGTATAAAAAAGCAATAACAAAAACCGAGAGCACACGGAAAGGCAGTTCTGATGATAAAACAGATCTGTCAAAAATCCATCATGATCACACTACTAACTGTCAAATGGCGGAAGTGGTTCATGCATATGGTAAAAAGAAGAATAGAACTAGGAGTTTAGATGACATCAAAACCAGCGTATTGTTAGCTTAATGGTTAGCAATGCGTGCCAAAATTTCTCTGATGAGTGAAGTCTAGCAGCTTCCGAAATGGATCTATAAGAAAAGCTATGGCAGTTGTCTCTAAACATTTTTCCTACTCTATTCAATCCAAAAAACTTTTAATAATTAATTAAAATGATTATTAATAAATAAAAACAATAATAATTTTCATAAAAATTCCAAAAGTGAAAAATTATTATTCTTGGCCTTGAGCTCGTTTCATGAATACTTGAGTTTTCTAAAACTTTATCAGCAATACATTTAATTTTCTTTTACCATCTATAAGCAAATATCTCACCAAGTTTCAAGTTTTAATATTTCAAAATGAGGGATAAATGGCCATAATCCTCTTATCTGAACGATCGGTTGTATGGGATATATACTATATATAGCTCCGATCTTGCTGACTTTTTTACGAAATCTTTTACTATCCATAAGAAATTATCTCACCAAGTTTCAAGTTTTGATCTTTTAAAATGAGGGATAAATGGCCATAATCCTCTTATCTGAACGATCGGTTGTATGGGATATATACTATATATAGCTCCGATCTTGCTGACTTTTTTACGAAATCTTTTACTATCCATAAGAAAATATCTCACCAAGTTTCAAGTTTTGATCTTTTAAAATGAGGGATAAATGGCCATAATCCTCTTATCTGAACGATCGGTTGTATGTGATATATACTATATGTAACTCCGATCTTAGCGATTTTTTTACCAAATTTTTTATTATCTGTAAGCAAATATCTCACCAAGTTTCAAGTTTTAATCTTCCAAAATGAGGGATAAATGGCCATAATCCTCTTATCTGAACGATCGGTTGTCTGGGATATATACTATACATATAAAGCTCCGCTCTTGCTGACTTTTTTACGAAATCTTTTACTATCCATAAGAAAATATCTCACCAAGTTTCAAGTTTTGATCTTTTAAAATGAGGGATAAATGGCCATAATCCTCTTATCTGAACGATCGGTTGTATGGGATATATACTATATATAGCTCCGATCTTGGTGAGTTTTTTACGAAATCTTTTGCTATCCATAAGAAAATATCTCACCAAGTTTCAAGTTTTAATCTTTAAAAATGAGGGAGAAATGGTCATAATCCTCTTATTTGAACGATCGGTTGTATGGGAGATATATGCTATAGTGACCCGATTATACCGGATCCGACAAATGTCTAATATAATACAAAAACACATCCGTGTGCCAAATTTCATCGAGATATCTCAAAAACTGAGGGACTAGTTTGCGTTCAAACAGACGGACGGACGGGCAGACGGACAGACGGACGGACAGACGGACATGATCAATTGGGTATACTTAATGGTGGGTCTATCTCTTATATTTCTAAACGTTACAAACATCGGACCAAAGTTAATATACCATTTCATGTTCATGAAAGGTATAATAAGGAAGCAGAAAAAATTACAATTTTGGTTGCTATCTCGCCAGCGAAAAGTTCACATTTCATTTTCAATGCTAATTTCAATTGATTTTTATTGTTTTGACATATTTCCAAAATAATAACGTTAAATCAGAGAACCATAATAATATTTAATGTTTTATTACCCTGAAACGACCCATTTCGAAAATTTCTATGCATAGAACTTTTTGTATGGAATTTAATTTCCTACAAAACTACATGCAGCTCAATTTTTTACTACAATAGTTTGACAGTTTTAAATCAAAACTGCAATCGATACAAAAAAATCTTAGCAATGATAGAACACTAACAAATAATAGCCGTTTTTTTTCGCAACCCCTTAGCGGCATATGAACAAAAAATCAAATGAATTTCAAATTTCCCTTGCAAATCAAATTTGAATTTGCTTAGAAACTAATATAAATATAATTTAAAAAAAACGAAAACATTTTTTGGCGTAGTCTAATGTTTTATGTATAGGTACATTGTTTAAAAGAGAATTGTTCCAAATTTTCAAAAGTAAAAATACAATGCATTCGCTTGTGGGCACACTACACTTAGCGTACAAACACAAACAATACATAGTATAAATACGTTTGGGAATTTTCAAGTGCTGTCTGGTTGCCTGAATTGTATATTGCTCATCCAAAAAAAAAAAAAGAAAAGCGGTTGAAGACTTAAAACAAAAAATGAAATCACTGGAAAATCGTGCCAACCATAACGGGAGCACCGAAATTGTGTGAGCACCAAAATGGAGCGTGAGCTTTTAGATTACATCCATTTCTTTCGCTTCTTCCTCCTCTTTCTTTGCGCTCAATTGGGTTATCGGGCATTTTGTTGTTTTATTTTTGTTGTTGGTTCATTTTGGTAACCAAACTCTCATAGCTTACAACTGCGAAGCTAAAAAATTAAAAAAAAAACAAAAATTAAGAACCCGGTGATCATCCTGCTCCCAACTGGTTTGTTTATACGCCACTTAAGTAAGCGTTTCTGCTACTAAAATATTGAGAAGGTCAACATTAGTTTGAACTATAGATACTGTTTAGCAGTGTTATGTACTTAGTTGAGGTGTAAATGTTGTATGTTCATAAATATGAACAAACGCAACGGTTCGCTAATTTTAACAAATTTTTATTTGGAGGCTATTTCGGTGCTTAAATTTATGTGCATTTGGCGTTGAGTAAACAATTGTGCAAACAAAAAACTTTGTTTATGTGAGAAATTACTTGATATATATTTAGTATCCATGGAGGTAATTGTATATACATACATACAAACTATGTGGTGAAGAATAGCTATGGCAGAATAACTAAAGCTCATAAGGAAATAATTATTGAAATAACTCGTTGTTCGTTTGAAAATAAAATCGAAAATATTTTCAGGTTTTTTTACTCGAATTTTGCTATCCAATCACTATGAACGTCTGGGACAAGTTGTCGTCTCTTTAACATCTTTTTAGCATCTTTAGTTACATCTAAAGGGTTTGTCAATACGAGCGTGTCCATACTTCACTGTAGTGGTTTCAATAAGAAAACCAAGCAATTTCTAATGACTTCACTGAATAGCACCAATCTATCGCTACACACAAGAGTATTGTACATTGACGAGAAAGTTGCCAAAACAACAACAACAACAGCGTTTAAATAAGTATAGTCAAGGCTGATTATAAGGCCGATATTAGCATACATGCATCTAACAGTAATAGGCTGAGGCATAAAATTCCGAGAGCTTAGATTTGCAGCGATAAGCATAAGTGTGACCATAGTCGATACCTTTTTGTTGTTGTTGTTGTTGTTGTTGTTAACAGTGAGTCGATACCTTAAAAGGGTTCACATACACGGATTAAGAAAAGGTTAGGCCACTTCAAATTTCCTTTTTAAAATCCATTTTGAGTTTCCCAAAATACAAATTAAAATGGTTTAGTAAATATACGTGCGGCCGCCGTGGTGTGAAGGTAGTGTTGCCGGCCTAGCACACCGAAGGTCCATGGTTCGAGCCCTGGTACAGGTAACATCAAAAGTGATTTGAAAAAAGTTTTTCAAAACGGGGTCGCCCCTCGGCAGTGGTTTGGCAAACTCTCCGAGTGTATTTCTGCCATGACAGGCTTCTCAGCAAAAAATTCGTCTCCTTTGTAGATGCCGTTCGGAGTCGGCAAAAAACTGTAGGTCCCACCAATTTGTAGGGAAAAATTCAAATCGGCACACCACAAATTGGAAGAGAAGCTTGGCGCAAAAATCTCTTAGGAGGTTTATGATGATATACCTGTTGTATATCGCGCCATAGATAGATAGATAGTAAATATACGTGAAAGCTTCTTCGTTAGAAAGCTAAGATAGCCAAGAGACTGAGTCAGAAGACACAACATGATCTTAGACAGTATTAAGTTATAAACAAGTTGTTCTTCTTCAGACTTTAAGCTTATATGCAGTAAAGGTACGAACAGATCAAGACTATTATATAAATTTTCAGATGTCAAACCTGTGATTCGGTACTTAGCCTTATCTGTAGCTGTTTGGCTGGTGTGGTGAGTCCCTGCAGACTCCAATTAGCATTTTGATAATGTTAAGGAAAATTGGCAATCGAAGGATTAGACACGATGTATTGTGTTTCAACCCCACCTGAGCTCCAATCGTCCAGTGGTCAGTGAGCCCACCAACTAATCTGAGTGTGTCCCTATTGGAACTATTTAGGCCTACAATGCTTCCAACTGTTATTACTCTCTTTAAACCACTGATGCGAGATACGGAAACTTGTTGTTGTTTTTGTAAGCTCCGATACTCGCTTGCGGTACTGGCCAACTGCCGTGGTAGCAATTTGGTATGACCAGTGCAACCTTCTGTGCCATGGGAGGAGAGGATGGGTAAGGAGAGTTGTAAGTCATTACCTTTGTGCAATTTAGTCGACTCTTACGACCGGCATACCTACCTCGGGCATGTTCTAAACTCCTAATCCGAAGGGGGCACTTCAGCACACAGTCAGTTACTTATTGAGGTACGTGGGCCACTCTCTCCACTTATTATTAAATTATTATTCCATCTATATATATAAAAATGAATGGAATTTTTCGTTGTGATTTTATAACTCAAGAGCGGGCTCACCTATCCAAACTAAATTTTTAGGCTTTGTTCGGACTGTTCAGTAGATGGTTTGTGTTTTAAAATTTTAAGAATCGGATACCAGGGTCTCGAGATATAGGCCAAAACGTGGACCCAGGTAACCCTAGGATGTGTTTGTACAATATCGGTATCAAATGGAAGCTGCTGATGAATGCTATAGTATAGAGTATTTTTCATGCCCCTCCGTGACTAGGGACTCGAGATATAGGCCAAAACGTGGGCCCGGGTAACCCTAGGATGTGTTTGTAGAATATGGGTATCAAATGGAAGCTGTTAGTGAGTATTTTTCATGCCCCTCCGTGATTAGGGTATCGATATATAGACCAAAACGTGGACCCGGATAACCCTAGGATGTGTTTGAACCACATGAGTATCCATTGTAAGTTGTTGATAAATGCTAATGAAAAGAGAGCTTTTCTTTTCGCTGGGTAACTAAGGAGTCGAGATATAGACCAATTGGGAACTCGCCTTCCGGTTAAGAGATTGCATTCTTATGTACTACAACCAGTTAAAATGGTATATTCAATCACATAACAATATAATCTTTTTACCTGAAGGCGCTGAAAAGCGCTCAATGTATGGTGAAATTATTTTGAAAAACACACCAAAAACCCATTTGTCAGATTCATCCCACTTAGCCAGCGGATTATACGTTTTCATATTAACATACATACATCAATAATAGTTTAATCATTTACTAAACGATTTGTTACCTACTTAGCTACGCTCTTTCGCTCTAAAAATTTATGTACTTTCGCTCTCAAAATTTATCTACTTTCGTCTTAATTAGCTTACTTATTTTTCCCACCTACAAACTTACTTGCATTTTGAATGTATGGGTCACTAGGGTCTTGAGATATCTACCAAAAAATGAACCCGGTTAACCTTCAACAATATGGGTGTCAAATGAAAGCAGCTGACAAGAGCTTCAACACGATGTCAATTTTATTGCGATATCTCAACCCGTTTACGAGATAAACCTATGACTAATCTATATATATAAAAAAGGAGCCTAAAATGTGTGTTCGTTGAAGCATATTTTTTTTCATAAGCGGATCCTTTTACATTTCATTTTAGCTAAAAGCTTTTAGAAGAAGAACCTTCAATTTCAATATATTTTTAACGCACTTCATTACTTTGATGACCGAAAGTCCTTAATTACTTAAGAAATAAATAAGCTAATTTTTAATTTGAGTACCTTTAATAAAGTAGCCAAATGTAAAGATTATTCCTAAAAAAGTTGAATTCCAATCATTTCTTTATCACACGAGAACACTTATTTGCAGAAGTTTAGACTTTGTTCTGTAATATGTATAGATTACATGAATAAATCTTTAAAAATATTTAATCTTAATTAACTTTCTTGCTTCGTAATTTATTTGTTTCGATTTTCCACGAACACAGGCTACCAAATTTTAACAAAAACACAAATTTTACGATTTCTTTTGTACTGCGGAATGCCTTGCGAATCAGTCACGGGCAGGCTAGTCTCTTAATGAAACACAGCCCCTGATACTGTGTGATTCATATATAAACCCCTCCACTTCTTAAGTTAAGCTTTCCATAGTAGTTTTAGATCCGGGTTTTCAATCATTAGTTAAGCTAAGTTTAAACAAAGTTCGCATAAACTCCGATGAAATTTAAATTTGAGTTAAAGTTATTGCAAATGTGTTGTCCAGTAAACGCTTTTATGACTGATTTTCTTAATAATAATAATAATAATTACCAACGGATAACCCACCATCCCGCCCAACCGACACGAGGGGCGCATCCGCATAACGAACGGCTTTTTTTTTGTATATATATTGCCGAGTCGTTGAAAGACATGGGTTTGTTAAGTGTCGAGATCTGAAACTGCTCAGCTACAGAGGGAAACTCATCAGCTAAGTAACACAAGAAATTAAAACTTATAAATAATGTATTAAGAGAAGAAAGAATCAGTTAAATTGTAAAGAGTCAATTCATAAAGTTGCTATGGGTTAAGCGAAGATAGTATCGATTTTGGAATGCTAAAAAGCGAGTCAGAAATATCAAATGTACTGGAGTGAGTGTTATAATTGTCACACAAACATCGGAAGGGCTCATTTAATTCAAAATTAGTCCTACACTGTTTCAAAAAAATTGGTTTAAAATGTCTTCATGGCCGAAAAGGAATTTTAAAGTTTACTTCTCCCAACAAAAATGGGATAAAGACCAATCCGTTTAATAATTTAATCACAAATATTGCTCCGAGCATTTCTCTACGACTACCAAGGGTAGGAAGGTTAATAAGTTTCAAGCGATTAGGTTAGGGAGGCAAATTATACAGGGAATTCCATGAAAGATCTCTTAAAGCGAAAAGTAAAAATTGTTTTTGAACCAATTCCAACCGATCAACGTGGACCTGGTAACTCGGATTCCAAATAATTGAGCCATATTCTAATATCAGTCTTACTAATGTTGTAAAAAGGGCTTTCGCTACGTACGGATCACTAAATTCTTTCGACCATCGCTTAACGAATGATAAAACACCCCTAGATTTATTGACAGTTGCATTAATGTGGAGATTGAAGCTAAGTTTACAATCCATCGTAATTCCCAAGTCCATAAATCATGCACTTGTTCAGGACTATGATTGTTGATTATGTGGGAAGCTGGTTGTATGTTTCTGCGCGAAAAACACATATATTTACATTTTTTAAGATTGAGTGGCATGTAGTTTAGATCGCACCAAGCACCCAGTCTATCAAGATCTGATTGAAGTAAAGCTCTATTTTCGCTCACCGAGTAAGACATAAAAATCTTAACGTCGTCAGCGTACATCAAAATTTTTGAAAACTTGATAGTACTGGATATATCATTAATGAACAGCAAAAACAGAATCAGGCCAAGATGGCTACCTTAAGGAATTCTAGAAGATACATCGATGACATTAGATAGCGCATTGTTAAAAACTACTTTTTGTGTTCTGAAAACAAGATAAGAAGATATCCAGCGGGTGAGACTGGGTTGAAAGCCCAGTAGAAAAAGTTTATGAATAAGTAATGAATGGCAAACTTTGTCAAACGCTTTACTGAAATCTGTATATATAACATCTGTGTGCATTTTTTCTCTAAACGCGTTTGAAACATGGGTTGTGAATTCTAGTAGGTTTGTACTTGTTGATTTACCTTTACAAAAGCCGTGCTGGCAATCTGCAATCAATGCGGATATAGAAGTTGTAAGCTGATTTGTAACAATGGCTTCAAATAATTTGGGAATAGCGGAAAGCTTTGCGATTTCGCTGTAGTTATCTGCAGATGACCTATTCCAACTCTTATAAAGTGGTATAAGGAAAGATTCTTTCCAAGCAGTTGGAAAGACGCCACTTCTTAAAAACAGATTAAATAGATCGGTTAGAGGCTGGTAAATGTAGTTAGCAAAATTTTTGAGAAAACATGCAGGGATCATATCAGGGCCACATTTAAATGATTCCTTTAAGGTTTTCAGATAGAATAAAACATTTTCAGGAGAAATTATAGGACTATTAATGATGTTGGTTGCATTTAACTGATATGGATATTTGTTCAATCGAGAAAAGGTAGCAGTAGAATAATTAGATTTAAAAAATTGGGCAAAGAAATTTGCAATATCTTGATTATCGCTGGATATACAGTCTTGGAATTTCATGGCAGAAGGAAACCCTCTTTTATTACGTTTAGAGTTTACGAAACCATAAAATGACTTTGGGTTACATATAACGTTCTTTTTAATTTTGCAGATATAAGCAGTGTAACATTTTTAATTCAGTTCAAAGTATTTCTGCCGTAGGATGGAGTATTTTAAGTATTCTCGGCTTAAACCGGATTTCTTGTATAGCTTGAATGGACGGTTCTTTTTATTTTTTAAATCTTTCAGTTCTTTAGTAAACCATGCTTGCGTTGGTTCATCAGAGAAATATTTACATTTAGGTACATGCTTTTCAAAGAGCCTATAAATAGTATTATTAAAATGTGAAATGTTAAGATCAATATCGCCATAATATTTAGGCCAAGTTAATTTAGGGAACTCTCTATTTAATTTTTTAAAGTTGGTTTTGGCAAAGTCGAAGTCAAAGAGTCTGGTTTAGTATGACTGGTTTAGTATCACTGCCTTCTTCATTAGTTATTATTTCGTAAACGATCTCAAAAGAAGGATGGTAAACGTCTTTCGGTAAAACCAAAGGATCGCACCTACTCAAACAGAACTTAGATGTATCATCGACGAAAGCTAAGTCCAGGACCTTTCCGAAATTGTTAGGGATAACATTTATTTGATTAAGACAAAGTTCTGCCATTTAATCCAAAAATTGGGACAATGCTTCCGTCAAAGATATTCTACGATATATGCAGTAGGTTAAAATCGCCCAGAACGATCATCGAATCGGAAAGTTTAGTCATTAAATTTACAGTTTTCAACAATGAGATAAGCTGCATGTAGATTTAGATATCAGATGAGGGAGAAATATAACAAACCGCTAAGTATATATAAGCGTTGTCCAGCTGTATTCGGACGCACTTGAATTCACATGACTCCATGCAAGGGACATTAACGTCCTCAGAGGGCATTGACGAATTAATAGCTATTAGAACCCCACCTCCGACTCTGCTAATGCGATCGTTTCTGAATACCTAATAATCATAAGATAAGACTTTAGCGTTAAAAATATGTGGTTTTAGCCACGTTTCAGTAAGGGAAATAATGTTGTAATTACAGCAAAGAGATTTTAAATAAAGTTCGGTAAGTTTGGTATTTAAACCTCTAACATTTTGATAGTACAAAATTTATAGACTTTACATTTAGTTTTTTGACACTGCACTAGCTACATTCTGGGTGTTTTTCTTCGGCTTATGTTCAAATTTACGCACAAGTCCCGGAAGGCCAAAACGAACTCTTCAAAACTGAATTAAAATCATTCAATGAAAGATCGATTCTGAAAGAGGAGACGTTTCTCTCATAATTAAATTTAATATTTATTTATTATTTTTTATAGCCAGACCGGAAATTTTCATATTATTCTATAATTAGGAAGTTTAGTAAGCATTAATTAAGCATCTGTTTTAATACTTAGTTGTTATACCTAATAACAATTTTCTAGCTGCCTAATTAAAGCATAAATATAAGCTTTTCATATCAAATTTTTGAACATCAGCGTGTTCCCCCAACTTGAAATTTATTTGAATCTTACTTTATTTCTTGCCTCTCATTTTTGTAATTACAAAAAAAATTATGTTTATACACGAACATTATTAATTAGGTAAACATTGGAAGGCGTAAATGGTACTTGACGCTAAACAATAACACTTACTTTATTGGTTTTGTACTCACATACATAGTCGCTTGAAAGTAAAGCACCAAAAATCCATCTGCTATATTGGCGTCAACAAAACTCTGCGTAACAGTTTTTTTGTTTTAAAGTATTTATGACTATGAATAAGCTCAATGCCTAGATTAATAATTTTTATGAATATAATAATTTTTAATTATTTCATGTCGAAAGCTTAAACTTCTTCATCAGAGAAATGTTGGCACGTTCTCTAAGCAATAAGGCTATCAGAACAATGGTTTGTTTGTCAACTGATCTTCTATTTCTGTTAATTTTTACCTTTTTTCTTAATTTAATATTTTTTAAATTTATTTCTTTAGGTAGTTACTGCAAATTGGGAAGTTGGATTTCATATTCCGGAGGCTTTATTGGACTATAACAAAACGTTAAAATGTTGTTTTTTGTAGAGTAAAACTTTGATATCAAATATGTTGATGATCTGTAGCTAGTTCACAGGCCCAGAGGTCCACACTCACTTACTTTTTCTCGCTTCGGATTATTGAAATAGAGTAGTCAATGTCATGGTTTAGGGGACCGCGCTAGAGTTTTACAATACAAACGAACAGCTTTTAGAATATATGTTGTTGTTATTGTTATAACATTACATCACCCTGTTTGAACTGTACTTCTCGCAGCGGATGCAGATTAAACAGGGTTATACTGTCGTCCAGCCTTTATTCGGGTAATACTCGAGGCATACCGCTGCGGGTGGTAATTTAGAACTTTCTCTCTATGTCTAGCTGTATGTTAATAGGCGCATCTGACTCAAAAACTGCTGACTACTACATATATATACATACTATAAATATAATGTAGAAGTGCATAGGGGACCCTTTATTGGAGCAACAGAGGCCCAAGCAACAACTCTTAAAACTTTTTTCTGCTTACCTGTCTGTTGGTATGTATGTTTGTACGCGTTTAACTCAATTACTACTGCAGAGAATTGAATGCAGTTTTCATCGCTGTGATTCTACCTGTTCAGCTTCAAATATACGCTCAATTTTAATGTTGCTGCTTTTTGTATTATGTTCACTCGGATGAGGGGCTAAACCTTGCACAACCATGGATTTTTTGTTTAGAATATAAAATATTTTTCACTTATTAAAACGACTATTTTTTGACGTATAGCTAGTTATTCTTAGAATCATAAGAGAGTTTTTACGTTTTATTCTGAACAAAATATAAGTACCAGTGGGGCCAATTTAGGATCACTGCGAAGCGAACGACTATTTTTTGACGTATAGCTAGTTATTCTTAGAATCATAAGAGAGTTTTTATGTTTTATTCTGAACAACATATAAGTACCAGTGGGGCCAATTTAGGATCACTGCGAAGCGAAGTTGAACACCAAAGACAATTAATTTGCAGATTTCCGACACGGCAAAACTAGTAAAATACATTGCGTCGCACGTCTATGTGGGTACATAGCCATTTATATTTTACATTTTACTATTATAATTATATAAATAATTTGGCGCATTCAACTTTAAAGCGCATCTGTTTGCGAAATCCGAGAGCAACACAATAAATATTAATTGCTAAACAATTTGCATTTTCGAAATGAAACAATAATTCCGACACGTTTAAGCTTAATTAATGTTTTCATACTTTTAACATATGTACATAGTTAAGGCTGCTCTACAAATAAATAGTAAATATTCTAAATTGGAGGGATCCGTGAGAGTACCGGTCAAGTGCTTCACATGCTTGCACGAGCTCCAATGATCTTATTCAACAGCACACAGTTTCAATTTTTATATTTTTTTTTTCAAGCAAAACAGTTGCTGAACTTTACTGCTTGTAAGCAAGGCGCTCGGAAAAGATCTTAAGCCTTTGCACTGTCGATATTGATCAACAGATTAAAATCTGCACTTTGCAAAAGAAGTTTGGCCTTAGACTCTTCAGACCTTCGTAAGTGCCAAATGTTTAGCATGTTAATAAACTTTTTTACCTCATACATACATACTTGGATAAATTTAACGGTAGTGAAATACCATATAGCCAAAAAAATATTAGTTTACAAATAAAATTCTCTAACCCATCTTAAACTGGTCCGAAAAAGACCAGATTTATGAACACTGGAGTGCCCTAAGCTGGAAAATTCTAGTTCTTGATATTGGTGTTTACAACACCAAAAATCGAATTTCACTGCTCAAATGTGAGCTATATCCACCATTTGCCGAGCTATTTACATCATGTGACCTTAACAACTACAAATAAAACTGAATAATAGTTGGGGAAGATGAATTCCGAATTTTCGAAATCAGCTGTTGTGACAATTGGCATTGTATTGCGGGTTTCTAAATTTGTTAAAGGAAGAATTCGTTTTAAAATGAGAGAGGAAATGTAAAACTACGTACAATATTGCTTTTTATTTATTAGTGGAGAAAATGAATGCCGAATAAGAGCAACATGATCATAAACACAGAATTATGAGGAGAACTTGCGAACACTATTCAAAATAAAGGAAAGGGAGCAGTAAAAAAAAACTCCCAAAAATACGAAGAATTGCAGAGGTGAATAAATCCATCGGAATTTTTATTTAGAATTGGACTCTTTGTAATTTTGTTGGGGTATGGTTGAAATTAGTTTTATACTGGTATATTTCTGCCCGTTGCTTATTTGAAAAAAAAAAAAAACAATTGGCGGACTAACTTGACTTGGGGTTCAGACTAGTTTTAAATTAGTTTACAACTAGGTGGCTTGACTGCAGGGAAATCATTCATGGCTTGTAGCACCATAAAATTTGCATAAGTAAAAGCGAATTAGTCTACATATACCTATATACGTGTGCTATGTATTAACATCAGTTATGTGCACGGGAGTATCCCAGAGCTACTCTGCTTTGACATTTAAAACATGTTGCATAAAAATTAAGAAAATTTCATAAATGCACCATACATATTCCGTTCACAGGAACATGTTGTAGCAGAAAGCATGGAATTCCGGAATTACAATCGTTTGTGAATACCCTGAAAAGATCAAAATATACTTATAATGAAGCAATGCAAATTTCAAAACTAAAATATCAACAGACTAGTTGTTGGAGTGAAAGAGCTGTCATTGACAAGAATTTTGTTTTCAAATATGCAAAAATTCTTGTCCAAAAGAACAAAGGAATATACAAACATTAGGCTGTGTCGGAAAAAAATGTTTCACTTTTCTTTCAAATGCTTAATTTCCGAATTATTACTGCCGTCGTCTGATGCTTGCTGAAAGGAATAATGTCCAAAAATGCAACCAAACAAATAGGAAAGTCTGAGTCGGCCACAAAATTCCATGACCTGTGAATAATAATACTAGAAAACACGTTCTCGTACAGAGCAATGAGAAGTGGGCGTGGTCGCGAAGTGAGGTTATTTAAAAACGAAATTTTTAAATTTGTTCTCGTGTGTGGGCGGTGCCACGCCCGAACTACAAAAACTTTGAAAATCAGCAATAGGAGGCCAGGTTAATATAGCTTCGCTGCATCGATCAATGAATCATCTCATTTTATATCTTTTTCGTAATTTTCGATATCGAAAATAGGGGCTAGTTGTTATCTGAGTTCGCATATTCTCAATAGCATAATTCCTTGAGGGAAATTAACCCAAATTAGTATTAAATATCTTAAGTTTCACTTAGTTTATAGTGTGCACTGACAAATGGACTGCCAAAGAGATTCTACCACTGTCTCTTCTCATTCTAAGAGTGTTTTTACACGATTAAATTGTTGAATTAATTTTTATAAATACCCAATTTTATCTCACTGTTGTATCATCGAAAGGCAGCACTGCTGGGTATATATTATTTGGCGGTTACTTTCAACTCTTAGTTCGCAAACTTTTTGTATTTTCTGTTTCCTTTTTTATATATACACTTTCAATAACTTATTCTTGAGCATGTCGGCACATCCTAACCTTTTTTTAGTTTGCTTATCAAACATAAATCAATTTATTCAGCGTAGCTTACGACTGCCCACCCAGAATGTGTTATTAATGAGTGAGTTTCACTAACATTAAATTATGATCACTTAACGCGATCAGTAGTTGCCGCTAAGCACATCTGTTTCGCTGGCCGAACAATAGTTGCGAACGATCTTTATCCGATATACATATGTACATACTACACACAATGTATAATATTTTATGAACAATAGGGTGGCCCGCCAAATTTAACATATTTCCGTACAAGTTTTTGTGAATAAAAGTAGTTTTGAAAATATGATTTTGAAATATCTCTACATATAATAATTTATCTCTCTACATATAAATAAATACGTTGTCGATTCTGTACATTACAGATATTAAAGAAAAAATTTAATTAAGCCATTAGAATCCAAATCAACAATTTTTCTAATTTTTCTCTGTCTGTCTGTATGTATGTATCACTCAAAAACTGCTGAATTAAATTGAATGAAACTTTCACCATTGCTTTAATATAAGTCTTACTAAAATCCTTAGATATCCTTTATTACGACAACACGGCTGGTTTCGACAAATACGTGGACCCAAAATGTGTTAGCAAAATATGTGTATTTTATACATGTCTTTGTTGGGAGGAAGTCTAGTACTTTGTTGATATATATATTCTTTGTGTGATTCATAATTTTACAAGATACGTCTACCAGATGCATCGAAAGAAATTTTAATTAGACCATCACATATGCTTCGCCAATGCGCTTGAGGCAATTGGAAATGATTTAGATTTCGTCCGGCACAGTGTATGAGTGCTCGACTCCAACCATCCAACCATCCATCTTAATGGGAGTGTCGTAATACCAACTAGAGTAATACCACCTTCAGCTCAAAAAAATCGGAAAATTGTGGATCGCGAGACCAGTGGTATTATGCCACGTCATCCTTCAATGTCTGCTAAGAAGATACCGGAAAATGAGTTTGTTCACACCGATCAACAGAAATAGTATTTTTGCCATGGATCTATAGAAAACATATTCGAACCGATGCACAAATATACACTACATATACTATACATATGTATATACATATAGGTTTGTGAACAAACGAATTGTTTTACATACCCTGTAGGGAAGTCAGTAATAGTAAGCCAAATTTCTGATTTAGAACTAGATTAGAGTGTGAATTAAGAATTAGTTCTATTAGTACTAGATTTTCACTAGTTAACAACCAACAATTGTGAGAATGTTACAAGGGATTTTGAATAGTATTTGAAGAGGTTATTATTCTTGAATTGTCCTTTAGGGAAATTTTTGACATTCAATTGGCGTTTTTATTTTATTTTTTATTTTATAATAAACAAGAAAACCCAGCCACTCTTCGCTGCGTCTCAGAACTTATAATAAACTAAGCCTGTTTTTTTATTTTTAGTAAGACGTCTAGTGATGTGACCACCAAAAGTTGCTTACAATTCTATTCAGGAATGTTGAAGTGATACGTGACCAAACATACCGAAAGACAGACCAAAATTCTAAAAAGTTAAGTATGACTTAAATTTAGAGGAAGCTTTTCTGACCCATCAAATAGCATCAACTAAATTTAAGTCATACTTAAATTTGACTATGACTATGCCCCTATACGTTCAATATAGACCGCTCCTATTAATTTTTCTTGAATATCTGCAATGTACACACAACGCACTGTTACAATTTCGATAAATCCTGTTGTATTTTTATTGATAGTTTTAAATTATATTTAGATATCAGGGTTGGGTCACTTCGAATAAAAAACTACTAAAATAAAAAATTTATTTTTATTCATTATTGAAAAAATTTGAGTGATGAGTGAAACCCCTGCAGTCAACTGCCAAGCTGGTTAGTAAACATTCTAGTTCATTAACTTGAACTTCGTGGTCTTAGTCATACCAGTTTGAGCGACTACAACGTTTCTGCTATTATAAGCAGCAACAACCCTCTAAAATTGTCGATACATGTATACGCGAGTAAAATAGAAAACAACTCAGTATTCGGGCAGCAATCGTTCAGGTAATAACGCCGTCCTACATTTTAATTTTCTCTTTCACTAATATTCGTATTTAAATAAATTGATTAAAGAACTTTCTGGCAAATAATATTTCTTATAGTAAAACCATAATCCTTTTGAGAATTTCGTGCTTCAAATAGTACATTTGGTTTGCAGATCATGTACGTACGTGTATGACAACAAAATCACCCATATTTTTTGCGACGTCGCTACTGCATAGCAGCGTACCAGCGAGTAAGCAGTGCTCAAATAAAACCACGAAAATGAGTGAAAACGAAACGATCATTTGTCAAAGCCAAATTTCAAAAGTGTTCCATTTTCCATAAAATGTTTCAAGAAAATTTAAAGATTTCTCCCTGTGAAATTAATTATAAAATTCATTGAAAAAAGGAGTATTTAAAAAAGAAGAAAATTACTTTTTATAAATGTTTTCCAAGAGCAAAATTGCTATGAATAGCGACAATACTTTTATTGAAATTTATTCAATATAGTGAGGTATTATTTATTTTGATAGACACATATTTTATATATGATGACTGAATTTTCAATAAAGTGATTTGTAATGTAATTTTGAAATTTTCTTGTATTTTTCAACCCACAATGAACTAAGCTCCTCTGAAGTGGTACAGTAACTGGTTTGATACTGATGCATAGACTGACTAGTACGATGGCTGGTATGATACTGGTGTATGTACTGACTAGGATGCAAGCTAGTATAATCTTGATATATATATTAACTAGTGTGTAAGCTGGTATATTACTGATGCAGAGACTGACTTGTATGCCAATTGGTATGGTGCTAATGCAGAAGCGGACAATTGCCATCTCGTGGGACATCGCCATGTTGAAAATACCAGTTGCTAATATGAAAAAATTGGCAAACTAGTATTTGACTGGTATAAAACTAGTAGAACTGACTGCAGGGATGTTATTGGTTATTAAGAAAAATTTTTAATATCGAATAAAATTTAAATTTTTATTCAAGCTTTTGAAAATAAAAAATAAGCACATCGAGATTCAGCAAAATTATACGCATATGTGCATATGGACATAATGTATATTTTTAAAGATTTTTTTGGTTATTTCTGTATAAATGGAGATTCACTGAGTTTATTTGGTTCCAGTTCGGGATGATTGCTGGATCAAATAAGGCTTTTGGCGGGACTACTTGGTTCTTTTCGTAGTAATTTCAGGATTATTTTAGGGATTATTTTGGGATTTTTACAAGGCTATTTCGGAATTGTTTTAAGGCTTATATTAGGATTTTTTTCAAGTACCGCAAATAATGATTATTTTTATTTTTTACTCAGAAATTAGTAATATTTTATTTTTCATAAGAAAACTCAAAGCGTCATATATCCTGAACTTAGGGAACTTCACCTTAAAAATTTAAACAAACACTCCTCCTGCTATGAAGTGGTTGATCCCAAAAATAATTTATTGAAAATTCTATTATAAATGGTGGAAAATGGGTATAAAAAAATATACGTGCCTTCATTTCCATTTCATAAATACCCATTTCCACCATTAAATACCCCTTCCCTCCATTTTAGGTAGAACTTTCAATAATTTATCTTTAGGATCAAGAACTTTAGAGTATAAAGTAAGTTACAATTTTTAAGACGAAATTCCACATAGTTTAGGATGTATGATGATTGAAGTTTTATTATGAAATATAAAATAATACTAATTTCTGAGTAAAAAATAAAACTAATCATTTTATGTGGTCCCTGCTTTTTTTTAAACATTTTCAAATTTATTTAGGGACCATTCTGGGACTTTTTCAGGAAAATTACCCCGAAAAATCTTAGAAATGATTCCAAAATAGTCCCGAAAACAATCCAGAAATGACCCGGAAAAAGGGCAGTCCAGAAAATGTCCCAAAATTACTCTGAATTTTGATAAAGTTAAATGTTACATTCTTTAAAATAGATAGTTTGTTTATCAATAAAATTGGTATCTAAATGCAGTTACTGAATTGGATACAAAACAAAATTTAAAAAAAGCAGTATCGAGTAAAATGCCTAGAATTATAAGCTGGCTGCGAACTATTGGAAAATGGAATTGAATTTTATTTAAAAAACAAATGTATTCTACATTTTGAGGTTGCCACATCCTTTTTTGCCAACCCACCCTTGTGTTTTTTATAGTGGTATAGACCGATCGTAAACGGTGCTTCCTAACTGTATAATATGGCACTACTTCGGGACTATAGAAAAGAGAAGGAGACAGTGTCCACCACCTAGATCATCGCTGTGATAAATTCGCCAATTGATTATACGCAAAAGATATTGAGGAGGAACTAGGAATGCATCAGCTTAGAACTAGATATTTTTCCTAAAGGGTACGTAGATTAAGAAAACCAAAATATTTAAATTTACCTCGGGCCAATGAAACAAATTTTTAACTTATTTATATATTTGCGAAATTGGCAATTCAAGTTTACACACACACACAATATATACGTACTTATACATTAACAACTTCGCGCCCACTGTTGTTGTTTCAGTCACGTTTCTTTTTAAAGGTTTCGAACGAATAAAAAACACACTCAGCACTGATCACAAATTCGCGATTGTCAATGCAACAATCGCACGTTTACAGCTGTTGGAACACACTTTTATACATACATATTTATATATATATATAGATATACAGCTATAATGCTATATAAGATATACATATATACAATTAGTAGGTAAATTCGTGCCTATGACTTCTGACCTTTTTGTCTGATAACGATTTATCGCGCACCACACCTTTCTAATTGCTTCTTACACCGCCTCCAGTATTTGCTTATTTGTGTTTCTTTTTTTTCTTTTTCTTTAACACTTTTCTATACACATTTTGTAGTTACGACCGCGCGTTTTGTACGACGTTGTTGACGCTTTGTGTTGTCGTTTCGCACTGTTCGCCACTTACCCGCCACACGATCACTTCAGCAACAAATTGCTGTTCTCGCAATTTTATGCTTTGGCCATCACTTTTATGGGTGTTATACTACGAGTTTGGTATGAACGTCTCAGCACCAGCAGTTTTTTGGGGCATTCAAGTTCTCTCATTTAGCGCTAACACCCGCCGACATATGGTCAGAAGCACAACCAGTTTGAGTAGATCGCCAAGAAGGAGACAAGTGTTGATTTAGTGAATGGGTTGCCAACTTAATAAGCACGTTTATATGTTAATGCGGGTATAATGACGTTAGTTTGCTTTTGTTTCGCCTAATCTTTTCATCTAGTTTTATACTTGTCTCATCTATTTCGGGATGCCTATGAAAGTAGGGAAAACACAAGGTTGTGTCGCCATGTATCTTTGTTCCTGCACTGCCACCGGCGGATGCTGTTGCTCTCACAATACTTTAACAAGTCCTTGAACCTCTGGAATCCATGTCATGCCGAAACATGTACCTGTCCGACTTGAAAGTCTATTGGAGTAGCTTCTATAATGAAACATCTTATTCACCCATACTATGAACTGGCCTAGATAGTCTAGTAGTAGTTTTTTGCTTTACTCGATGTCTTTATAAGAACAGAGATCCATAAAAATTGCTAGGAACTTCTCAAGGCGTCACACAAATCGTTCTGCCGAAATCGGGCTATTACCAGAAGGTGATTGTACCGATTCATTCCGCCCAAGGACTGTCCAAAACTTTGGAGAGTCTGTTGAGATTACAACAACCACGGCAGTACGTAATGTGACCCTGAAGCCGATATCTTTGCTTTTGGAGGCTGCACAATGCTACGAGTTTCTCCTTCAAGTTCAATTCTAGCTTAAAACACGACTGCACCCATGGATACAAATACTAGCTTCTGCGCGGCTAAACATTGTTGCGTAAGCACTTATCGCACATTCGTCGCTTCACGGAACCCTGTATGTATCTACACGGAAGGTGGTCCCAGTTGTTGTTTTCAGCGACAAAAATACTTCCCGAAGGTTTTGAGGGGTTTTGTCGGAAGTGACAGTCCTTTGCCCCTAATCCACAGGGGTATTTTTAACAGTGCTTCGCTAATACCTGAGAATCATCATCAAGCTCTTCTTACGGAAGTCTAAGGAACCAATCAGTTCCAACACGGCTGGACCAGAGTGAAGTTGGTGTTGGAGTAGGTTCAATTGAACAGGTAAAGAGATGGTTCAGTATCCAGATCGAATTTGTGCTAGTATTACTCTAAACTCCCTCGGTAGGGCGCTCTTCTATCCAGCTATTTCAAGCGGTTGGATGTCAATAACGGGGTTCACGGGCCGAGAACTGAGGGATCACAAGTTGTCCGAGTCGGTATAGGGACCTCGACTTATGCGCTCATCCAGGACCCTGGAGCTGTGTGATTCGTAGATTTGCAATTGAAATAAACCAAAAACAGAATATGAGGCTTGGTACCGGTACAAACACGACTTCAGCGCACGATTTCTTCCTTATATTCAATGCTCTTTGAATGATATCGCAGAGCGTATTCACAGACTTACCTCTTGCATTTTCCACTATGTTGTCCTAGACCCCAAGCTTCAGATTCCATTGTTCGTTAGTAACTGCAAGAGGTCGCCCACCGCTACACTTCACAGAAGGTGTACTGAACTTCCCCTTGTGGAATGGCTTTCATGGTTCTTAGTTGATCCGCGTCGTCTGACACTCCTAATTTTCGTAGTAAGCTGGTATAGGCCGTATTGTTTTTTTTTTTTTGTCTTAGCTACAAAGACACTCCCCGAAGGTTTTAGGCAGCGTTGTCGAAAGTGATAGTAGTTTTTGCCGGATATGAACCCGGCACGCTCCGGTACTCTATTGCGATACATGCTCAACTGACGCGGGACCGATGACCAGTGGAACCCTGTGGGTTATCCCACCCCCTGCTTCCGTAAGGAAGGAGTTTGGTACCGAGAGGTGAGGGGCATCATACCCCTCGATCAACCATGCACGTCATTACTCTTTGCGGCTTTTAGTTACTTCATGCTTTACCGCCGGGTGGGATTTGCGTGCCCTTCATGTCATGCAAAGACCTTTTCACTTAGAGTGTTCGACCTGATCCTTTGTCGATCATTTTCTCCATCGCTCTTAGAACAAAGTTGGTTACACTTATGGGCCTGGAGAACTTCGCAGCTGGATATATCCCTTTTCCCCAATGCAGGTATAGAAACCAAGCTGGGCCTTCTCCACACTGGTGGTATGTAGGCCAGCGGCATATAAGCCTTATCTACACACAAGAATTTGTATAGGTAGCGGCTTTCGCGGTCCTAGATTTTCCTTCTGTGTGCTCTTGAAGTCCCCTTTCGGAAACTTTAAACCCATTTTATATTAGTCGTTCTTTTTGGCCAGACCTTTATAAAGCCTAGCTGTCTATTATCATAATTATTCTAGGAGTACTTCATGCTGCTTAGTTGGCGCATCCATTCATGGAATGGGACGTGACTTTGGTACGGCTATAATGATTTTGAGTCCTTTTCCACATATGAATCCGTTACAATCTGGTACAATCTTCTTGCGGCACAAATCTGATTGACGTGGTAGCGATTCCTCCGCTGTATTGATTGTTATTTTCTCACAGTTTGTTTTAAAGGTATTCCTTTCTTATTTCTTTGTCGTACTCCGTTAAATGTGTTGTATATTCCTCCCAGTGGCCAGTGTGCCTTGCCCTATTCTGCAGCCTTTGCACATTGTACCTCATCACTTAGAGCTATTTTGACTACCAACGGGTTCTGCAATTGTAGGCGTACAACACTATACTTGTCCTCTCTGTCCATCTACATTGTGCCCTTACTGCTACCCTTCAGGCTGGAGAGGCTCAGAGCGATAATATTTTATTAAATTTCGGCAGTCAATCCAGCTCCCGATTCGGTCCATTTATCGAACTGGAGAACCACTTGGTTTCATTCATAAAACCTTATTTAGTTGGTTTCATGGAAATATATAAACACCAATGGGACTTGGTTCGTTTTGTTTCGTTGATTTGCACTTATTTCAAATTACAGCTGATAGAAATGTGCTATTGTGAAGAGGTGAAATTATCGAAATTCATAATGACGTTAGTCGTCGTCGAAAAGCTGTGGTAATACCAAATGAAAATGCGGTCGATAAGCACTTCCGACCACAGGCGAAGATCGAATTTATCTCAAAATATGTGCCAATCAGTCATATCTTGAAAGGTATCCTATTCAATGATAAACTGAAATGTGTGTACTTAGGCAAATATTCATAAATGAAATTGGATCATACAATATTTATAATGAAAATTCGGTACAAATTTGGATTGTAAAAGCTTTTGAAATATTTTTTATTTTTAACTAGCTTATACCTGTGGGTTTCATCCCACATTTCTATAAAAAAAAATCCAGTTGTATGGGGGATGCCACGCCCCCTTTTTCGCTATTCCCTTTTTTTTTGGAGGTGGTAGGGATTAATCTCATATAACTCTCAGTTGTCAAACGTAAATACTTCCAGAGGTACGGACTATGAAGATTCCATTTGTATGGGAGCTGCCAAGCCCCTATATATATCTAAATATTTTTAGCCTGTGAGCATCCCTGGAAGACATGCGTGTTTAAAATTTGGTTACGATCGGCTTATATGTTAAGGACACAATTTGAATTTTATATAGATTAAAAAGTGGTTAGGGCAAAAGAAAATTTAAATTTGTTTAAGGTAACATGCAAAATACTGTTGTGAGCCACTCTAAGTTTATTATTTGCAAACATTTTAAATTTCGTTTCTATCTATGATAACAACAAACACTTTTATTTCCAGCGAAATCACATTCGCCCTTTTTTAACCCAAAAATACCCCAACAGGGCAAAATCATGCAAGTAGATAACACTCAACTATTCATTAACTGTATGTTAGCGCTTGCTGCGCCACCTATATCTGATGGCAAAAGGAGCGCAATTCAACAGAGAACTGTTATCAACGCAACGATGTATATAACAGCTGCCGTTTATGTTGACTTGTATGTTGATATGGCTGAGTGTGAAAGCCAGCGCAAGTGGTTTTGCAAAACGCAGGTTCAAATCCCAGTGCAGGAAGAAAATAATTTGGTTTTTTTAATTGCAAAAAAAAACTTTCTTTGAATGCGATTTATATTGGCATAATGTACCAACTCAATTTCTCTTGAAATTTATAATGGATGGCTCATTTCCACATAGATCGCAGATTATGTTTATACAGGGTTAACTTTCTCTGCTGCTACATTTAGCTCATAAGTGATAGTGTTATGAAAGTTTTCCAACAAAAAATATTTTTTTCCTTCACATTCTATATAAATTGACATTAAAAAAATACCATATATATGATCGATTGTTATTAAAAACAATAAACAAATAATACTAAATTATAGTTTTTATTATATTTCTTTTAGCTACGACAAATTTTGTGGGGAAATTTACGCAAAGTGTACGTCGCATTGTGCAAGATGTCAAGGACGAAGGAGCGGCAAGTAAGTAAAAAAGAAACACACTTAGATACATAAATTCCAAGTACGTCATTCCATCCTAAATCAAAAATTAGACGAAATCCATAATTCCTTGTTTCAACTATTTATTGTCCAATAGGTATTCATGAATTTTACCACTCTGTCAAACACTATTCCGTTTTAAATCAGCACCGTTTACATTAGAATTCGTTTTTTAAGGTGTTCAGATTTCAAAACGTTTAAAAACTGTCGCAGAGTATGGATTTTTCCTAACCAAAAATTTGGTTGATACCTCCAATGGAACCTAACCTCAAAAATGCTATAAAAGTCTGTAAGAAATTGATATAATTAGTATCTTAATTGCTCGTCTTAAGGGAAACTTTATACATATGAATCCGGGTAGTTTCGGTGTTAAACTCCACTGTACCAGTGCAATGAGTTCAGTATTAGATGAAACGTTCAGGTTTAGTTAAATCTACATTCTCTTAGCCATTGGCTCGATGATTGGAGCGCCGGGAATGATTAGTTTTGTAAAGCTTGCCAAAAAAATTCGACGGGATCAAAGAAATCGCGGAAGTCGGGTTAGTACCAAAAAATTCACGTGCCGTGGCCATACCCGATAAAGGGCACCGGCAACAATCTCTTGTTGTTGTTGTTGTAGCGACTACTTAATCTGCCTAGGATGTCACCCCCCATCCAACATTGTCATCAGGCTCTTCTAACGGAAGTCCAAGAAACCTCGCGGCTTCAACAGGGGTGGACCAGAGTGAAATTGGTGTTAGAAGATGGGGCTCAGTTGAGCAGATGAACAGATGGTTAGTATCGTGGGGAGACACGCCGCATGCCGGGCAGACATTTGGCAACAATCTCTTCCTTCGGGGAAGTTATTTGAAAAGTTCACTAAGTTGAGACTTGGAAGCATACATGGGGCTCTAGGGACGTCTAAGTGACATGAAATTACCCCTAATTTCTTTGATATTTCTTTTCTTCAGGTGGCATGACGCGCGACGAAGTCATCGATACTAATGAACGGTTAAGAGCTTTACGCCTACGATTGGAAGAATCATATGACACAGCGAAGAAGGCGCTCATAACCCTCATGAATAAATATGGTGATTCGAAGAGCCAACGTAATGTGTTCCAGCGTTATCCAATGCTTAAATTAATGATTAAAGTAAGTGCGAATTTCTCCTCAATGCAACTGATTTCTTGATTAACAAAAATGTTCTCAATTTAGGATGTCATACGTTTAGAAACGCAATATTGGACGTTGGTTGATATTCCGCGTCAGGAAAAACAAGAAACGGTACCCTCATATGTGATGCGTGCCTGTGCGATTATGGAGAAAACACAAAAGTCAGGTGAGGGGGTGAAAACTTCAGCTAAGCTAGCGGAGGAGGCTGCAGAGAAGCGTGAACGTTTGGAGCGTTTGGAATGTGAGTTTGAGGTTGCAGACTTTCATCTTTTTGTTTGAAATGTTTTTTTTTTCCTTTTAGTCATTACCACAGCACAAATCGAGCTCGAGAATACGCAACTTATAAATGATTTATATCGATTACTAAAAAAATATATGGGACTACGGCATTTGATAAGAGTTCTGAAGGTGAGCGGGATATAAGGAGTATCTGAGATACGTAACATTATGTTTTTAGTATGGACTTGAAATTTACCAAAACACACTACATATCTAGATCAGAACTAACCATGAAATGAATACATGCTTTTTTTGAATCAGATAGCTCTAACACTAAGCACTTAAAGCGTTTGAGAGTTATAGAAACTAGTGACTATTTGGACCCAAGAACTTTCTTGGATCGGTGATAGCGATAGTTTGAGAGCTACTAAGTTCTTCGGCACAACGAGTTTTTTTAAACCTATATCTCGTTTAGGATGAAGTGTCTCTTCCTGAACTAGTGATTTACTTGCAGTCAACAACTTATCCGAACCGGTGACTTTTTTAAAGACAGTGACATTCGGCCACTTCTTATGGACCAGTGAAAATCGCTGACTTCTTGGAGACCAGTCTTGGAGCTGGCAACTTTCAGGTACCCAGTGAATCGACCGGTGACTTAAGAAACCCGGGAACTCCTTGGTGCTCGCGTCAAGTAAGAGGCGTCAACGTACCGAATCCCGAACTCCTTCAAGGGTTGAACGCTTCACTTGAAATCTTTTGAATACGCAAAAGTATTTAATGTTTCATTAAGATCACTTTATTTGTAAAAAATGTAGGTTTATATATATACATATATATATACATATATGTATAATAAAAGAAAATTTACTATTAAAGGAGTACTTGCTCTCGCGGTGTTTCTAACCAAAGTGGAATCGAGAGCTGGGTGACCGCGGAAGGCGAAACCCACTAACCGATTCGAGTAACTGAAATCCGAAGAAAAATTCTAAAGGAATTCAGCGGGATATCTAGTACCCAGTACGCGATACCAGCTTGCTCAACAGCGATACCTACAAGTCACAGGCATTAGGGTGCAGGCCTAAGCACTTGGTGGTAGTGTCTTAAAAAACCAGTGACTTTTTGGGACCGGTTACAATTTTTCGTGGACTTTTCAGAAATGAGTGAATTCCTTGCAACCGCAACTTCTTAGAAACCTCTGCGACTATCCAGAAACCAATGGCTTTTTAAGACCAGTTACTTTTTTTGGGATCGATGAATTTTTAGAGGCCAGAATTGAGCTGCAATCGCGCTTTAAGTAGTCCTAAAATCATTTATCCCTAAACTTTCACACAGCCCAACTTAAAAAAATAGTAATTCTTAGGATGGACATAAATTCCACCCCTCGAATCGCAAACAAAATTTATACAGGAATGGCCCAAAGTTTCTCCACTAACTTTGCAATAACTTTCAGGAATGGAAAACTTGGAAAATTTTTTAAATTACCATACTTAGACTAAAGGCAAACTATGCTTTTTGATATTGACAATATTTATGCATGTTTTACGCCTAATAAATTAATATTTTTTACATTTTCAGGAGGAATATGGTAGCTCAAAAATGTATCCAATCTTCCCGCGTTATACAATGCTCAAGGATATGATTAAGGGCATTATGCACGATCCAGACTACATGGAAGTTTGCCACGAGGTGAATAACTGAGTGGCACAGTTAATTGCACAGAGTATAATGCATAAAGAACGCATGCGATGTGCACAAGTACAGTAGGGGCCTTCATGTAACGTGTATCAACACGAAAAATAAACTGTCAAAATTAATAAATGAGCACGCAAAGTTAATGAGTTTTTCAAACTATTTTCGAACCTAAATATATGCACTAATTTATCCGAAAACAATGCTAAGCTAAGCACTCTACAAGATGACGTTTCTAATGCCAGTGAACATATACAGCAAGCTGTCGGTTTTAGCAAGCACTAACTAGCAGAAGAATGCTCTTGTAGGGTAGCTGAAGAAACCGCTGACAGCCGATAAAGTCACAAAATTATTTTTAAAGGTGCGACTACGTCACAAAGTGCATACCGGTAAACTCGTAAATTTAAGCAATTTATAAGTTTTTCACGTTACATGAAGACCCCTACTAATTTACATATATGTTTGTATATACAGTATATTATATAATATACTAGATACCAGAAACTGAACTGGTATATGCATAGGAAGTAGCAAAATAAAAGTCGAACAAATACCAAATTCATAGTTACTAAGTACAGAGAACTAAATGATGTGAAAGTCTTCTGCTAATATCCTAAATATATAAATAAATAAATAAAACAATGACAATTTGGATTGAATATAACAAAGAGATAAATTAGAAAAATTTTAACTAAGTTTATTTATTTAAATGTTTTTAATGAAAGTTTAGTTTATGCTTAATTACATCAAAAACATCAAAATCGGCTTTACAGTATTTGAGATAGTTTGATTTTGTAGTGCTGATTTAATAATCTTTTGTGCAAATGTCATTTTATATGGATTAATTTAGTTCAAATTATAGCATTATGAATTAAATTAAGTTATTTAAAAAAACCAAGGAAATTAAGTAAACTAAATATAGTTAAATGAAATCAAGATAAATATTTGAAATTGATTAAATGAAGTTAAGCAAAATTAACAATAAATAAAATTTGATTAAGATAAAGGAAATTTAGTTAATTTTAGTCTTAAAAGATTTTGGGTTAATTCCATTAAACTAAGTCTAAAGTTATTTTAATGCAAGTCACATAATTAATGTTCGCCTTTGGGTTTGTTAATTTATTTTACTCTCAAAAGTCTTTGCTTTTGTTACACTAAATACTGATTTTTTGACTGAAGTTTTTCAAGTTTCATAATTAATTTTAGTCCTAAAAATCGTTTCCTCTATTTCAGCAAATAAAGGGTTTTGACTGAAATTTTTTAACTCAAGTCACTTAGTTTATTTTAGTATTAAAATACTTCGTCTTTTTTTTTGCACTAAAATAAGATTTTTTAACTGAAGTTTTTTTAATTCAAGTGACTTAAGTTATTTTAGTAACAAAAGGCTTTGGTTTTGTGACACAGTTTTTTTTAATTAATTTCAGCTACTTAAGGTTATAATAATTTAAATTAAATAAATTGTAAAATAAAATAAATCATTTGTATCGTTAAAATTGAAACGAAATCAAAATAGTTATTTTAAATTAATTAAACAAAATATGAAATTAACTTGGATAAGGGAAGGGTGCAGTTTATTCATCTTAAACTCTTCAATTTTGTTTAACTTTGTTCTTAATCATAGTAACTTCATTATAAGTTTAATTAATAATCTTGTAATAAAGTTACTTAAACCTATATTAAATTAATTAAACTTAAAATAAAAGAAAATTAATTAAAACTAAATTTCAACAAAGACTTCAATCGATTATGCCATGTTAAACGAATAAAGAAATTAACTTACTTTATTTCAACCCGAAACTAAATAAAACTTAACAGAACAAAACAAAATTTAATAACGGGAAGAAATTACCATTAATCAAAAAATTATTAATTAATTTAGTTCAATCCGCATACTAAATCTAAATATGAAAGTTTTGGGCTTTTTATGAATTAATTTAGTAAATTGCAAAATCAACTGCATAATAATCCATACTTAAAAATGATTACATCATTTTTATAGTCAAGCAAAAAAGCTGAAAGTTTTAAGAAATTGTATTTTAAAAAATAATCAAACGAAAATTAAGTTTGAATTGCACAATTGTGCTAAATTAAATTAAGTACCTCCGGGAAAGCTGGTTAAGTTAGTTGAAGTAAAAATTAATCAGTTAAGCTTAAGGGATGCAAATTAGTTTTAGTCAAATTGAATAAAATTATTTCAATTGAAGCTTATTCAATGATATTAGGTTTGAAAAATTCCATATCAAATAAATTCAGTGAAATCTAATTTAAATTAAATAAATAACTTATTTATTACTTGACTAAATTTCAATCAAATAATCAGCCTAAAATAAAAGGAATTAATCCATAAGTTGACTTAAATTTATGACAACTCAAAATTTCTGTTATGTTTTCGTTTTACGATAGAATTTTGTTTAAATTAAATTAGTCAATCGCATTAAATATATTAAAATACCTACTTTTATTAGATTTTCAAATACCCGTTAAATTAATCTTTAAACTTGAGTATTACTAATTCAAGAAAATTAAATCAAAATATAATAAATGAACTAAAAATAAAATCGGTTTAGAAAGAAATTAGTTCCAAATGCAAATAGCATTTAATACATATATACATAAAGGCTTTAAAGTAATCGACACTCTAGCCTACATATTCGTACATATGTAATTATCAATAAATAAATGTAATTAAAAAGAATTTATACTACATATGTAATCACTTGTACCTACTACATACAAACAATTTACACATCACACATACATTAATAAGTACATATGTGTATATATATAGGATACTCATATGACTGGTTTTCTTCAGGTCAGAGTTGACTTCGAAAGTAGTAATTTCTCTACATTCAAACCAACTAGTTGTAAACTACTTCAAAAATAGTATGGAAACCAATAAATAGTCCCCCAATCGTTTATTTTATTTGTAAGCAACTGGTCCTCTTAACTTTAGAAATTTCTTGATAAACTGGAAATCTTGATACCGATATCTAAGTAACTTCCGGTGAACTTGTGGCTAGAGACTTGGAATATAGTATAGAATGCAATAACAAAGACAAATCATGTAGAATTTTTTCCACGCCGCAATATTCAGAAAGCTTGTCGGTGGGCTAGAGATTTCGAACAAGTTCATTGCAATGGGAATTATTTATTTATTTTTTTGTGAGAAATTGTGCAAATCGATTTTGGATTAACTACAGGGACTTGAGCCTCAGGATCATGGTTCAGATAATATTGTAAACACAAATTCCTTTTGTGACGCGAGGGTCGAAATAGTTAGAAAATTTGGACGAAATGTGTTATCCTGCATTTCGGCTGCTGACTGGAAGATCACCCTATTACAAAATTTGATTCAAAAACGCCCTATCGCAGCCAAAAATTTATTGAATTTTCCTTCAGATAGGGCGTTTTTTGAAACTTATTCTGAAATAGGGCGTTCTTAAGCCAAATTTTGAAATAGGCTATTTTTGAAAACGATTTTGAAATAGGGTGATCTTCCACTCAGCTTGAAAATTTGAATGTGATTAACCTACCGGTTTTGCACTCGGTGATAAGGGTGGGATACTTAAAAAAAATCCGCTAGGTGGCGCATCTTACATTATCTATTACCTTCTTGGTCACTTAGATTAGGGTGGGCCTAATGAATTTATTATTATAGCTATAACATATGTACAACAGTTTCGATATTTTGCTATTAAATTACTAAATTTATAGTAGTACAAATCTTCATTCTATGCTTTATGCGCATCTTAAAAAAGTTTAAAAAAATTTGTAAACAATTTCGAAAAATTGTATATCATAAAACTGGAAACATTATTACTCAGCCCATCAAATTTTGGTAAACAAAGTAAACATTTGAAGTTTAAAAATCGCGTTGTTTTTAAAAGTTTTTTCTGAAGTCATCTTCCTGGTTTTTTAATATAGTTTTTAATGCATTATATGGAGTAAAATGTTAGATGTATATTGGAACGATTTTCGTCATCCCTTGTCAATTTTTGTTTTGTTACAAACCGATCCGCCATCTTCAGTGTATGTTTTCGTTTTGTCGGAAAAACAGAAAATCTAATCAACTGAGTAAAATGTGATTAAGAAAAATTTTTTTATTCCGCCCGATTTTTTTTAAATTTGTTAATTGCGCATTATTGTGATAGCAGGTCTACAAAACTGTATATTTGATTTTCTGGTTTAATTTAAATATTTTCTCATATTTTTCTAATTTAACTTTCATAAAAATATGTATTCTAAGTTTTGAACACACCTTTATTAAGTTAAATTTTGAGAGTGCTATGATTATGAAACGTGCTATAATTATTTTCATTACTTCATTCAATGCTGTTTGGAAAAAAGTTTAGAATGATAGTCAAAGTTAATTTAAAATTAAAATTTTATTACTAAAAACTAAAACATCATGTCAAACAACTGTCAATTACAACTGTGGGCAGTTTTTAACGAGCGCTGCTTTACCGACTAGTTGTCTCAGTTTATGAAATCATTCATTTTGACCTAATGAAAACCTAGCATTAAACTCACCAATAAAATCTATACACAAATCGTGCACAAAACATTTAAAAAACCTACTTAAAACCATTTATACTAAAACCAACTATTTGAGTACAAGTTACATGGATGGGTGTTATTTACCCAATGAAATTGTACCACCGAGCAAAGAAACAAAATTTCCAAAATGAAAACACAAAACCTGAAAGACCACCAAACACTTTTGCTACTGACCCATGTTTTAAGATATCATACGTATACAACTACACGCATACATACCTTAAATGAAAACAGTCAATATCATTAAACAAATAATCAATTCTTAAACATAAATGTGCGCTTAAATTGCTTATATAAGAGTTTACAGCTAATCAGATATTATGAATACAACACAAACAACAAACACAAGATTTGGTATATGAAAATATGAAAAAATTCAAGTTAAACTTAATGTTCATATATGCATATATACATATATATACATAAATTATATATCTCAAACCGCTTTGTACTTGAAAAATAGTTAAGAAATATATATATCATCAGGTAAAGTTAGTCTACTTTTAAATATGTATGTATTTATCAGAGAAGAAGTGCTATATGATTATGAAACGCACTATATATCAAAACGTACATATGTATGCACATGAGCATATAAAGGGTGTTTTTTTTAGGGGTATAGAACTTCGAATTGAAATAAAACACAAGAAAATCGTTTCAAGGTCCATGAATTTGGCTTTATTGGAAGGATAATTTTATGCCATTAATGCTTAAATATGATTTCGGGCATGTGGCCGCCGCGGCTGGCTCGAATAAAGCCAATTCTACAGGTCCAATTTTCAACCACTTTTTCGAGCATATGGGGCCGTATGTCGGCAATAACGCCACGAATGTTGGCTTCCAATTCCCCTAACGTTTCTGGTTTGTTGGTGTAGACGAGCGACTTCACATATCCTCAAAGAAAATAATCCAATGGTGTCAAATCACACGACCTTGGTGGCCAATTGACAGGTCCATTCCGCGAAATTATGCGCTCATCGAATGTTTCCTTCAATAAATCGATTGTGACGTGCGCTGTGTGGCATGTAGCGCCGTCTTGTTGGAACCACAACTCATCCACATTCATGCCATCCAATTCGGGAACAAAATAGTCGGTTATCATGGCTCTATACCGGTCTCCATTAACGGTAGCTGCCTCTCCAGCATTATTGCGGAAGAAGTATGGCCCGATGACTCCACCAGCCCATAGAGCACACCAAACAGTCAGTTTTTGTGGATGTAATGGCGTTTCAAGGGTCTCATGTGGATTCTCTTCACTCCAAATGCGGCAATTTTGCTTGTTGACGTAGCCATTCAACCAAAAATGAGCCTCATTACTGAACAAAATTTTGCGATGAAAATCAGCATCGAAATCAATCTCATTTTCGACCCATACACCAAAATCACGACGCATTGCATGGTCTCGCGGCTTTAATTCTTGCACAAGCTGGATCTTGTAAGGTCGCAAGCCAATATCTTTGCGCAAAATCTTCCATAAAGTTGATGGACAAAGCTCCAATTGCTGTGCACGGTGGCGAATCGATTCATTCGGGTCCTCTTCAACACTTTGCTCTACAGCGGCAATTGTTTCTTCGGTGCGCACTGTTCGACGTCTCTGCGGATGCGTATTATCACATAGAGTAAACGTAGTGCGAAAACGATCCATGGTTAACCGAATTAATTGCTCTGATGGACGATTATGTCGACCATAAAATGGACGGAGCTCACGGTAAACTTCGCGAACTGAACCATTATTTTCGAAATAAATTTGCACGATTTGCAAGCGTTGTTCTTTTGTCAACCTATTCATGATGAAATGGCAAACCAAACTGAACATAAATGACATTAGAGTTGCCAGATTTGACCACAAAATGCCAGTTTTATCTCTATTCGAAAAACAAACCTGTAAAAAAAACACCCTGTATAATATAGTAGCATTTACATAAATAAATACATCATACATCTCTATGTATAACTATAGTTAGACAATATATGGGACAAATTCCAGTATTTAGAAATTTAAAATAAGGTTCATAGTAAACAAAATTATTATATCAGTAACATTAAATTTGTAGGTTTAAAAATATTCATTAACCCATATTACTACATAATAAGCTTACATAGTTATGTTATCCAAAAAAAAATGGAATTAGGTCAAAGTCTAATTTAATGTATTTCAAATATCAATGATTTCAATTTTTGAGAAAAGTTACACCAACCACATGTAGTGAAGGTCAAAACGACAGTATCTTCACAATACCATATACATAAGTCTCTTTAGGAGTGTATACCGCTTCAAATGCCGTTGTTTCAACAGCACTCACCAAATTATTATACGTCATTAGTTGTTCCTTGTGTGAATATTTTAAGGCGGTCCATTTGGAAACAGGCTATTTTTTAGTTTTAGTGTACCAACAACTTTCCTAAACACGATGCATATTGGAATGATTTCGGAACGAAAATCAATGCAGAAGTTAGCAGAATACCGAGACAGGGCTGACGAAAAATCGTTCCAATATATATCAACTTTTCAAGCTGTCAGATCAACAACTAAACAAAGGGAATTCTTCTGTAACTTCTTTAAATGCTAAGCCTCTGAAGTGGAGCTTAAACGTAAAAATTGTAGAAATAAGTCTATAACGGTGTTCAACGGTTTAATGAGTTATTGAGTCGTCTAACATAGGATCTATTTAAATCCAGTTGGCGGACTTATTATTCTCATACAATTCCTGCACAAATAGTTTATTTTGTGTGGAGTTTGGGTGTTCAAACAGTCTGACGGTGATCAGGAGGTATTGTAAGAGGTGCCTTCGGGATTTCATCAGAAAATCCCCCCGACCAGAATTCCCTTATTGTGCTGATATGAGGACTGTCGTGAAACTCCCTCACTTAATTGCTTAGGAGCGTAAAGTTTTCTAAGTTGGTAATTATTTAAAATTACAATTGAAAAAATGACAAAAATTGAGGTTCTAATATATATATAGATATAGATTTAGTAAAACTGATTGTACAGATATGTATAAGAATATTCATCAAATCTCCTTCATTTGGCCTTACGTGTTTTTTTATCAAATTATATCGAACGGGTACCCTGTCAACCATGGCTAACCACTTCTGCCTAGGTGAAAACTCGGATACCAACTCCATTACAAAATTGTTCTCCTGAATACATATTAACACCAATGCATAGTTATGGAGTTTGTATGGAAGACGCTGGCGCCTACACAGCGCAGAAATGTTGTCCTAAGAAGTGACCTGCTCCGAATAAATTTACCTAATTTTTTAGCTAGCACGACTCAATTTTTTCTACATATTTTTTGCCGTTATTGGAGGGCAGGATAGTTCTATTGGGCGTAGCCACGTTTCAGCACACGATCATAAAATATCGCATACTTTTAGGCTGTATACAATTTGAGGGGGTAGAAATCTGGATAAAAAGTGAGTAGGTTATTCTAATAAAAGTTTACTTTGTAACCTTGGTTAAATTGATTCCCTGCAAAAGCTGCATACTTGCCGCCACGATTTCTTCCAATTACTAAAGTCATACCTTTTCATTCCTACTTCAAGTTGTATCAATACTGAGAAAGCAGCTCTGCAAGCGATTACTGGGGCAAACGGGGACAAAAGATTGGGTAGTTTCGTTCACATTTTAACCATGATGAAATTGCTTCGCTTTTGCTGCAAAGCCTGCATACTTTTAGGCACTGCTGTTTTACATTATATATTCCAAACATCTGAACTGGTATTGGTATTCAGCAGAAACAATTTTAGATTGTGCCAGAATGCATATACCCTGCCAACCCTCTCTCTCTCTATGGCGCGATATACAACAGGTATATCATCATAAACCTCCTAAGAGATTTTTGCGCCAAGCTTCTCTTCCAATTTGTGGTGTGCCGATTTTTGAATTTTCCCTACAAATTGGTGGGACCTACAGTTTTTTGCCGACTCCGAACGGCATCTACAAAGGAGACGAATTTTTGCTGAGAAGCCTGTCATGGCAGAAATACACTCGGAGAGTTTGCCAAACCACTGCCGAGGGGCGACCCCGTTTTGAAAAACTTTTTTCAATTCACTTTTGATGTTACCTGTACCAGGGTACCTGCCAACCAGCAATGGAAAAAAAACCTGGACAATCAGTGAGTCGCGCGTACCAAACAACTGGATAAAAAAGTGGGTAATTTTGTTCGGCGAGGTGCACTTTTTAATCATCTTAAAAAAGTTTTTTTTTCATGTACGTGTGAGTGCATACTTTTAGGCGCTTGTTGGTTTCCACACAAATTCCAAAAATATGCGTTGGTGTTAGTAAAAATTCGTGAATTTATGGAATCAGAGTTTCACCACGGTTAGCCATAGTTGGTAGGGTACATTAACATAAACTAGGTAGTCATGGTTGGTAGTGTTGACTTTCAAATATTTAGATAAGCGCTAGTTCGAGTTCGAACCGATTTTACAAAAACTTATTTATTCTAGCATGAACTTACTCATATAAATAACGCATAACCAAGACAGATTGGCAGTCTAATGAAATTCAATCAAATGACAAACAAAAATATGTATCAAAGAAATAATACTTAAGAAATATGCTTATTATAAAAAAAAAACATAAACAAATACATGCATATGATGTGTATAAATTTATACGCTTAGTTGAAAGAAACGCAGAGTTTTGATATAACGTGATTTTCCAAAAATAACATAGAACTAGTATTTAAAAATTATCTGAAAAGAAAAAATTGTAGTTAAACTAACTGAAATAACTAGAAAAAAAACATAATAATAATGGTAGAAGAAAAAAATTTTAATTAAAAAAATGCCAAAGCTTTCTAAAATATTAAAGATATTAATCTAAAATATTGAATAATATATATATGAAATTCATATAGATGAGTTCAACTACATATTAATTATAACTAAGATTAATTTAGATGATACAAATTTTACATACATACAGTGTTGCATTTGATGGATTGATACACAATAAAAGTCGGCTTTAGTGGATATTCTCTACAGTACACGATTCTTCTTTCAAGTTATTTCCTTTTTCTGATTCTTTTAAAAGAATATTATGCAATTCTTAATACTAAAAACATAATTATCCAGATAATAAAATGCGCCTTTATTACTACTTCCATAATAAAATACTTTTATATTGCATAAAAATTTTATAGAAATTTTTATATTTTTTTTATAATTAACCAAGAGTCTCTTTTCCTTGCTTATTTGTGAATTTTAAATACTTCAACTCTGAACTATTGTTTGAATACTCAAAACTAAAAAACCCACCAATCAAAAACGCAAAGGCTCAACATACAATAGTTCTATACAAAACAAAATCAAAATTATCTAACAAAATTGATTATATAAATATTCAAACACTACAAATATTGAATCAAAATAACTGAAAATGAGGAATAAACATACATAAATACAAGATAAAATACATACAAATATACTGAGCAACTTATGTACTATTAGAAAAAATATATCCAAAAAAAATACTGTGGAACTAGCAAACATGAAACTGAAAACTTACTAACTATCACTGATATTTGATAAAGAAAAACTTTGTAAGCGTGAAATAAATACCTTTTCCATTTCTATGTGTCTAAATGAATGTGCATATTCGGGTGAAACTAATAAAACCTACCAAAAGTGTTAAACAAAGGTATTCCTGTGTTTTTTATTTAAAGGGGCACTCTTGCATGCATCCAAATTCCTTTGTTCTTGATCAAAATGTTAACCCTTTGAATTGTTCACCAAATTGCTGTTTTAGTGCTGAGAATTATGTTTTTTATATTAATGTTTCCGACAGGGTAAAAAACTTAGTTATTTTGGAAGGATAAAATTGACGAGGGATGATGAAAAATCATTTCAAAATAATTCTTTTTCAAAATATGTTTCAAGATCAAGAAAGCCATCACTTAGCTTTTTATTCTTAAATGAGATAGAGCTTATCTGAAAATGAATTGAATTTACTTTGTGATGGGATGGAGGGTTTTTGAAAGAAATTCTGTGATAGGGCGTTTTTCGATCATTTTTCACTCAGCCTCGATTTTGCCCCAAAACGTGTAAAAGTCGGAATTGAAAGCACAAGTTGATAATATTATTAAATAGAATACTCCTTCAGCCTGTACGAAGTTTTTTGTTATAAATTTTAAAATACTTTTCATAAGACTGCCAAGGGCCGAGCTGAACACTGGGAAAAAACTAACACCGCTCCACCTAGTTCACTGATGTACCTAATGTGATTTCCTATACGCTCTCTACCCTTTTCAGTGTCAGAGAAAACGCATAGAACCACTTTAAGTAGTAATATAATTGAGAAACGGTTGTCCATATAACCCTCATACAGAAGTGCTGGGATTTGGGTTGCCGACATATGAGCCCAATACCTTTAGTGTGGGCTAGCTGTATAAGAAAATAAGACCCTCTTTTCCGCTTAGTTTTCTGACATTTCCCTTTGGTAGACGCTACAATCGTCGTGAATGCAGAAAAAGATCTCTTGTCCTAAGTCCCGCGAAAGATACCCCTTAGAACCTGGCACTCTAGCTTAGAGCCATCGTTGAATATGTCGATGCCACACTGCCATACGTGTTGGCGGACAGATTGCGGTTTTTGTTGAAATAGCGAACAAGTGATAGAAGTAGTTGTAAGTGTCAAGGAAAAATGTTCAACCGGATAAAACAGAAGATTAGTTAATGATCCAAATTTTTATCTTAAGTAACTTAGATCTTTCCATATCCTCGGGTAAAGAGACATGCGGGGTGTTTTGAAAGTTTGATAGTTTTAGCACTACTAAAATGGACCTTTGGCTGCCTGTTTAGACCACATAACACAGGTCAACAACATAAGAGTTTTGGTTTGGTGCAGCTCTACTTGTAACCAAATTTGGTAGTACTCGGTACCCTGATAAAAACTTTATACTTACTTTTTTGATGCTACGTACAGTTTTCTAGATAGGGTCAAGAACCCCTCTTTAAGAGGATAAGGCATGTATGGCCCCATAACTTTCTGTCGTTAAAAAGAGTACATTTCGCTGCTTTTATCTGTATACAAGTTGTTAATATATCTTCATAAACGTCAGAGAAATTGCCAAAATAATGTGAAAAATTCAATTTTTTGTTAAATTTTTTCATTTTATAAAAATTTTTTCTTCCCCTTTATTTTTTAAATTTTCTGTAATTAGTACTTTCGGCCGCCGTGGTGTGAAGGTAGTGTTGCCGGCCTACCACACCGAAGGTCCATGGTTCGAGCCCTGGTACAGGTAACATCAAAAGTGATTTGAAACAAGTTTTTCAAAACGGGGTCGCCCCTCGGCAGTGGTTTGGCAAACTCTCCGAGTATATTTCTGCCATGACAGGCTTCTCAGCAAAAATTCGTCTCCTTTGTAGATGCCGTTCGGAGTCGCCAAAAAACTGTAGGTCCCACCTATTTGTAGGGAAAATTCAAATCGGCACACCACAAATTGGAAGAGAAGCTTGGCGCAAAAATCTCTTAGGAGGTTTATGATGATATACCTGTCGTATATCGCGCCATAGAGAGATAGTACTTTCGGGAGCGCGGTTTCAAGTGTTAGTGCCTTTCTATAAATAAATAAAAAAACTTCAAAATCATGTCTTCATCACGAGGTAGTTGTGTCAATGACCCAAATGTGTTTTGCTACATTTGTGGGGAATACACAGTCCAACAATTCAGGAAAAGTATAACAGATTTTATAAAAAGTGCTTATTTTTGGTACTTTAAATTGCAAGTTGTAGACAAAAACAAGCCGTGGATACCTCGAATAGTTTGCAAAATGTGCTGTGAACACTTGAGACAGTGGGTCAATGGTAAAAGAAGCGATAGTGATATCGAAGAAATAGCGTCTACCGAGCCAAGAACTTTTACCCAAGTAGAATTAAACGATCTAATAAGGGGTCTTGAATTATCTAAGGAATCTGCAGAAGTGTTGGCTTCTAGATTAAAAGAAAAAAACTTGTTGGCTACAGGTACGAAAGTGACTCTCTACCGTACAAGATAGCAAGACTTGCTGCCACTTTTTAATTCGGAAAATGATATAGTTTTTTGTTCAGATGTGCAAGGCCTCCTTCTCAAAATGGGTCTTTCAGAATACCACCCAAATGAATGGCGTCTTTTCGTAGACAGCTCTAAACGAAGCCTTAAGTGTGTTCTTTTACACAATAACAACCAATATGGTTCAATTCCCATTGCTCATTCAACTAAATTAAAGGAAGACTATCAAAATATTGCACTTGTTTTAGACAAAATCAAGTATAACGAACATAATTGGAGTATTTGTGTAGATCTAAAGATGGTTAACTTTTTGCTAGGACAACAAAGTGGATACACCAAATACCCATGTTTTTATTGCCTGTGGGATAGTCGTGCCAAGCACCAACCCTGGACAGAAAGGAACTGGCCTCTGAGTGAGATGTTGGAAATGGGAAAGCAGAATGTGATAAACCCACCTTTAGTTACAAGAGATTCAATTATTCTGCCACCCTTGAACATTAAACTGGGTCTAATGAAACAATTTGTGAAGGCGTTAGATAAAAATGGGCATTGTTTTCTTTACATAACGAGAAAATTTCCTAGGCTAACCATAGAAAAAATGAAAGCGGGTAGTTTTGATGGCCCACAGATAAGAATGTTGATAAAAGATACTGAATTTTCAAATTCAATGGCCAGTTTGGAACTGCTTCCGTGGAATTCGTTTGTTGAAGTTACTTAGAACTTTCTGGGAAATCACAAGTCAAGTAACTACTCTGATATTGTTAACAACATGCTAGAGAATTACAAAAACTTAGGATGTAACATGTCCATCAAAGTCCATTATCTCCACAGCCACCTTGACCAGTTTCCGGAGAATCTTGGGTTCTATAGTGAAGAACAAGGCGAACGGTTTCACCAGGACCTAAAAACTATGGGAGAGAGGTACCAAGGCCGATGGGATCAGCATATGATGGCTGACTACTGCTGGGGAATGCACCGTGATTGTCTTGCCATACCTCATTCACGAAAATCACGTAAACGAAAGTTTTTATGTAAATAAAAATTTAATAATAAAATAAATAACAAAAAACTTTTTTTTTTCACAGTAAAAATTTACTAAAATAGAATATATTAGGAAGATCTACGCGAATATAAAAAAGTTATATGTGTTTGAAAACAGAATTAATATGAGATTGTTTTAAAATAATTTACATATGCACTGGTTGACAAATTATTCGAGAAAACCGTGATTAAAAATGAAAAAATTTAACAAAAAATTGAATTTTTCACATTATTTTGGCAATTTCTCTGACGTTTATGAAGATATATTAACAACTTCTATACAGATAGAAGCGGCGAAATGTACTCTTTTTAACGACATCAAAACTGTGCTGATAGAATAAACAGAAGCAAATTTATGGGGCCATACATGCCTTAACCTCTTAAAAAGGGGTTTTTCACCCTATCAAGAAAACTGTACGTAGCATTAAAAAAGTAAGTATACAGTTTTAATCAGGGTACGGAATATACTTGAAATCAGTTTTATTTTTAGCTGCACCAAAATCACTGTTGACCAGTGTAATCCTTCAGTACGCTGACGAAAACCAGAGCATCTCGTCTTTTGATAAGGGTTAGATGAAAGAAGTCGGCACTGGTGAAATTAAAAAATCATGTTTTCACCTGAGATACAGTACAGATTATCAAGTAAGCAGCAGATTTCAAAGAATTCATATCTTGTTAAACTTTACAAATTTGTATAATGACATGTTACTAAAAAACAAAAGAAGGGAGATTTCTGTCGAAACACACAGGCTTGCTGGAGTTTTAGGCCAAAAATATTCCTATTTACGTTCACGCCAGTAAATGCCCATAGCATTTTAGTCAGGCGACATAGGAGTTTAGGCATTTCGAACGGCCGATTCTGACGATGGACTAGGCGCCAGTTAAAATTAGAACTAGGTATCAGCGGCGCCTGTCTTAGATCAAGAATCAAAACAGAAATTTAAGTATTCCAATTCGCCACTAACGTATATTCCGTTTCGCAGGGATTTAAGAGTCTTGAACTCCTGCCGTCAGACGTTTTAGAGGAATATCATTCCATCACAAAAATATCGCGTGATGCGTTCCTTTTTATAAATGTAAGTTAACACAATGTTTGCACATAATCATAAAAATATGCAAACAAATATCATATGACCGTCTAGCGACTCTTCACTTGCTTCAGTCGCACGGTCAAACGACACCACACGCGCAACCGAAATATGATGACGTCGCGAGAACGCCAAATAATAACTTTCCCAGCACATGTAGGTGCAACGTGACCTGACGAGCTGCAGAATAGTTAGTATAAAAATAATTGTAACATGTTGAATTGGGTTCATTCGTATTCAATAAAGAACGGACTACGGTTCGGAAAAAAGATTTTTTTTGCCAACTTAATTTGGTAAATCTATCACTTGTATACTCGTTTGTGACTCTGTTGAAAACATAACGTTTAAGAAGTGTTGTTAACTGCACAACAGATGTCACGCTCAACATTTAAGATTTGACCATGTTAGATGGATTTGCTATGCGAAAGCGATTAACCAGTCATGCGCCGTGTGTCTCAACTGTGCCCCTTGAGTGAGCGGGTGGTAATTCTACAATAGCGTCTTACTTGGGCGTCGGGATGGTATTAATAAGTGATTAAATCATCGAATGTACCTGGTTTACTTACTTTAAATTTTCTCGCTGTCAAGTAAAGTTAGCAATCTAACCGTAAATGGTAGTTAGGATCACACTACCAACTTAATAAACGAGCATTCAGCTATCATAATTGCGATTCCCAGCACTAAGCGGAAATTAGTATTCTACTATACCACACGATCCCAGTTTTAAGTACTCGGACCGGTAACATCGAAAATTGTTTGAACAAATTAAAAATTTTTTTATTTTAATTTGTTGTTCCTGCGCAGTGGTCGGTAACCGCCAATTTATACGAGAAACCTAAAACCCAGCAAACACAGTTTCTAACGTTAGAGAAATATTGTAGTTTTACATTGCAATTCTAATGTAGTTCTCTAATCAAAAACCAGGTTAGAGAACTAGGCTAGAAGTCGATTAGAGAGCGATTAGAGAAGCATTAGAAAAAGCTTTACATTAGAAACCAATAACAATTTCACGTTAGAATTCAATTAGATAACTAACCTTTTTCTCGATATCGAGAACTTAGTCTCCTTTTTGTAGAGAATGCTATAATTCTCCACAATTTCTCAAACCGTTCTCTAACCTTCTACCTTACAGAATTACATTAGATATCAAGTCTTTTTCGAATCGTCCTCTAGCCTAAACTTTTCGTGCAAAGCACAGCACAAATTGGAAAGCACGCTCTATGTTAATCTCCTCCATTTTTATTAATTAAACAAGTTCGTTTCACTTAAAAGATTTGTTAAAAAAGAACAGTCTAATGAACACCCATCCTAGTTCATGTATCAAAAAGAAGTTGCCTTTTCCATAGGAAGTTGGTCGGCATTTCCAAGCATCATACTCCGCCTGTGCGAATTAACATTCTTTTTTACCTATTCTGGTCACTAATGAGAAACTCTAGATACGACTGCCTGCTCATTTATAAGTTCCTAGTAGCTTTCGTTGATGTTTCCCAAACCCCCACTTTCTAAAATGTAAAAGGCTAGTCCTTTTTGTACAATCTCCAGTCAATCCCAAATTAGATTGAACTTCTTTTACTACTGTAGAGAAATCGGCTTGACTTTCTCTCCGTAGGTTTTCAGTGCTTAAAACTAAGAATATATCTGATAATTATTCTCCAACTTAATACAGTAAAGGTTAGTGTTGGCCGTTTCAGAGGCGACAGATACACTAAAAAGATGAGAATTGATCAACACATTGATTTCCTTCACGTTTCACAAATTTTGTAAGGCAAGGCCCCGCTTAAAAAACACATCAAACTGATCTGTCAAAGTAAAAGTCTGACATTAAAGCTCTATTTAAACCTGCCTTTAGCGTTTCTGAAAGAGATGTGGCTAGAAAGTAATTTGGTGAGAGCATATTGCAAGTATCTCTTGCAGGTTATAGGAGGAGTTTTTTAAATTTATATAAAAAACTTTTAAAACCATATATTAAATCTTGAATAAAATTTTTAGTTTATTTTAAAACAAAATGCTGCACATAAATCAAATGCAGTTAAGTTAAATACTGCAAAAGAAATACAATTCAATCATTACTAACTCAATAAACCAAAAATCTTAATAATTCTGTCCACAATAATTAGCATAGTGGTTCCCAAATACATCGAGTATGTTCTCCCAGCGCTTCACCATCACTTTCAGCGCTTTCCATGATCGCTACTATGATGCATTTTACTTGCATCCATTGGTATGGAGTCCATTGATAATGTAGAACTCTTCGAACTAGAACGTGAGTGTGAATTCAAACGGGAACGGGAACGAGAGCTGCGACTACGACTGCGACTCGAATTCTTTGGATATTTGACTGGCCTTGTTGTACCTGAGCATTGCATAACGAAGCGGAACTCCTCGATTAGTTCAGTTTTGAAAGGTACCTACGGTTTATTGAAACAGACAAAATATTTTTGCAAGAATTATTATATTACATCGTTTATATGTGGAATAGAAAAACACATAAAGATGCAAAAGCATGTGGGACAGGAAGTATGAGTTTATTCAATAGAGTAGTGACTGCTTTAGACTTTTGAGGTGGGCGCGGGACATTAACGTCGCGATAACGTCTTCAAAAAAATTATAGCAATTCAACAAAAAACCCTCGAAAATTACAAAAAAAAATTTTATTTTTGAACTTTATACAGTTTGAAATGAAGTCGTATACGATATAAAATAAAATATCGGTTTATACGTTTTCGGGCTTCAAACATTTTATATCCACATTTTTTAAATTGGGCGTAAGTTATTAGTCCTGCGCTCATCTCTAATGTATATTGAAATTGCGCTTGTTTGTATGTATTTACAAATGAGTTGAGCTTACACCCCCAAATTTATAAAAATGGAAGTAGGTTTACAAAGCTTTTTTAATTGAAGATTAGCTCGAAAATGTTATTTTAAAACACTATCTTTCAATGTTTATGAATTTAGGGGTACGTATTCACATAAAAGCAAAAGCTTTAAACGATTTAGTTTATAAATATGAAAACTAGAAACAAAATTATACTTAAAAATAAAAAAAATAATAAAAATTAGTAAACATCAATAAACAACTTGATCAGAATAAATACAAAAATTATTAGATTAATGCATTGACGCATGATATGCTAATGCGGGATTAACTTACGTACTAACAGTTGATATTTACTTAAGTTCAAACTCTTCTAAAATTACAGTATTCTTGTTCAATTAATTTGATTTCGTCATGCTGTTAAACCGCGAATTTGCATCAAAGTAAGTATTTGGTTAATCGGGATCAAGTGCTGGTTGCTGTGTATCAATATCGAATGTTGAATAAATCTTTATTTGCTCGAGGTTATCACACAATGTCGGCCATTCTGAAAAGCGGAAAGGCTTGGGTACAAGGGAACCCATACTTTTGCCTTGCCTTACTTTTCACTTAAGTTATTGTTATCACGGATGAACGACCGATCTGACTTGTATCATAATGACCATTTAAATAAACGGAAGAATATAGTTGTGTTCGGTGAGGATAAAATTTTTATAAAATTTTATAACATTTTTATTGGAAAGTGTTCGGTGACACAAAACATTTGCAGCGAGAGAGCGCATTTTGACATTTCATTGAGAGAAAGAGTTGCAAGTTTCTGCTGGGGGAATTTCACTCAGTAAAACTTGTAGGTGAAAAACAGCTGTTCGTGACAAAGGAAAAGCAACAACAAAAATAAAAAAAGTTTAACTACTAACCTATCAAAAAAGCAACAGCTGTTTTGCTTGCAAATTTTTACTGACTCCTGTTCGGCGAAAACTTTTTACTTTTGCATTTCGAGAGAGTCTTACGTCATTCTCACTTTACTGACACTTCTTTACAGGTGTTGTCACCAAACACAGCTTATATCTTCATCTATAAATTTATTCTGTTACAATTTACCGTTAGGCTAGTAAAGTTAACATATTCTGTTAGCACACACACAAATAAACAAGCAAGAGAGTTGCTTGACACTATTTGCTAATGCAGTTTCATCAGGGACAGAATTGAACAGCTATTTTTGAAATTTTATTTGAAAAAGATGGATAGGAAGATTTTCCCAACTTGACATTTGAATACAGCGATTTAATGCCCTTATAGAAGGGACACACATTGTAGTATAGTATCAATACCACATATGTATCACCTTCATACCACGAGCAGTTGTAGACTGGTTGTAGTATACTCTAAACTACAGTATCGATACTGTAGTATCTATACCACATGTGTATCATGGGTACTATGAGCTAAATAATATTTATTTACAAAAAAGTAGCTGTATCCATTTCTGAAACGGATCATTTAAATTAAAGAGAATTTTTTTGGCCAAAAATATTATGGTTTCAAGTTAAATAAGAGCAGATGCACTAAAACTTTATTCACTAAAATATTCCAAAACTAATGGTTGAAACCTGATTATAGCAAACTGGTCTTAACTCTTCAAACATACAAAGTAATAAAAAAAAATATTAAAAACACGAACTTTCAAAAGAACAAAGACCGTCACACCAAAGGCCGAAGTGAAATAATACTCGTATAGAATTTGCTACTGTCAAATTGTGGAGATCAGGTCAAATTAACTAAAGTTTCACTGGAATTCTTTCCACTTGTGGAATATAATCCTAATCGTTGGATCAGATAAAAATTTCTATAATAAGAGCTGATAATGACGAAATGGAAATTTATATAGTATCTTATAGGAGAGTCTTCTTCTTCATATTGCTTTCCATTCCCTTCTCTTCTAGCTATCAACCTCCAACTTCTTCTATATATATATAAAGAGATCTCATTTATAAATTGTCTCATTAATTTTTTCTTGGTAAAATAATACCGTCAGAAAAAATAAACATTTTTTGAATACACTAAATGTGTCTGATTTTGAAATAATTATATTTGGTTTTTGAATATAATACGTTGTGTGCATTTGGGTATAAAAAAAAGTAGCACAGCTCAAATTGAAAGAAGCTTTCGACCTTCATATCTTCTGTCGTATATAGTGGCAAATTATTTTTATTATTATTAAACATTTTTCAATATTTTTCCATTTCAGAATATATTATTTTAGTAGATCATCTGTGAAGAAGAAAAGGCTTGCTTCCCATTTAACTAATAGCGTTCAAGCAACCCTCATATTAATGGCTGAGTATAAGATCAATGTCATAAGGTTGGCAGACATTTCAAAAACATTGTAACTCATAATTGGTCTCAAGTGTCTTTGTTTCAGCGTTTTCGAAACAAGCGTTCGAGAAAATTCGAGGAAATTTTCGAAATGAAATCGGAGTAATATATTTTTTCTAACAAATTTTGATCGTAGTATTATTTAAATATTGACTGAATTACATTTTGAATTGCCATTCGGCCTAGTACGATCTTACACTCAGCCACACATGTAACACCGAGTAGCTGAATATGTATGGGTATTTGCGTTTATACCTTGTTGCGACGTGCTGTTCCATAAACATAACAAAACCACTCCAGTAAGCCGTAGATACTGGCAAATACGCTGCCTACGAATAAAACAAAATACACTCCACCCAAATTGGCAAAGCCCAGCTCTTCGGCTCCATCGTTTTCGCCCTCTTGCTGTGCGCAGAGCAAACAAAAAACAAAAAGGTGGGACGAGCGATTGGTGGTTGGTGCGGTTCGGTAGGCCGGTGAGTTGTTTGGTTATTTTGTAACATGGTTGAGTGATAGATGCAAAGATAATCGGATGACAGTTTTTGGCAGTTTGGGGGAGGGGTGGCATTGTGGTTTTGTACATTTGTTGTGGGGATGAGGAAAGTTTTCCGTGGAAGTGCGCAGAGATAAGTGTGCCAGTCGTTGGAATTTTTCGTTGGATATGTTGTGATTTTTGTTGTTGTAATATAGCATTCCAAATTTGTTGTAGTAAAAATAGTTTGATAGTTTTCATTGGTTTTGCAAGATTTTTCCAAGATGCAACATTTGCGAAAGACGAAAAATAATAGAAAAAGTGGAAAGGGGAAAAAGTTAAATTAAAACTCGGTAGTTAAGCGTAAGGTTTTGCGAGAAAAAAGAAAGAAGTACTTATAAACTTATAAATAAAAAAATTATAAGAAGATAATTGTAGTAAGGAAAGCTATAAAAAACCAAAATTTCACAGGTTTATTATGTCTACAATTCTAAGGATAGTTTTTAAATGTTGCTACAATGTCTAATGATTTTAGCCGGGTAGCAGATTACTATTTAGGGATATCCATGCTAACTAAATGAAGTTCCATAGATCTGTATATTCACATGCACATTTTGAATAGATAAATAAGTTAACTCATAAGCGCCAGGACCCTTGCTAGTTTGAGCATAAAAATCTCTACAATACTTGTAGCCATCTTTAAGTTTCGATCGTTTTTCATTTTGGGCTATGAAACCCATATTAACTTCTAAAGCAAACCTTGGCTATCACCCAATTCAATAAGGTAGTAGTTCGGGAACTATGTAAGCTCAATTCGTGACGAAATCAGGACTACGAAATCCTACGAAATCAGAACTACTTGTATGTCTTTGAGACAAGTTTAGGTTTCATTTTTGATCCACATGGTATAAATTTGGGGTTCTGTTTATGTAAATCAGTAAATCGATTATTACTATTATTGGATAATATCGAGACCAATTCGAGATTCCGAATTATATATTAAGAAACTGGATTTAATATCAATTCTGTACTGTATCCGTGTTCTTGTGTGAAGAGTTTAGGTTGGCTTTCTGATTTTATCTTTATGGAACTATTTTATGTAAATTACTTGCTGATCATTTCGGTATTGTTTTCTGTATTATTCCTGACAGTTTCAGATTTTTTTCGGAATTAGTTTCAGAATAATTTCGGCTCATTCCGTGATAGTTTCGACTCGTTCCGAATAGTTTCAATACTACACAGTTCCAAATTGTGTCCGGGATGTTTTAGAGAACATTTTAGAATTATCTGCAGACTCATTTCAAGAATTGTTATTTTATTTGTTTTGAACCATTCTGTTATGTTTCGAGAGAATTCCGGCACTATTTTCAGAACACAGTTTTGATAAACCTAATCTAGTTTCAGAATCACTTGGAGGCTTTTTCAAAATTTTATATTTTTTTTTTGCTACAGATGTTCAAAAAAAGAAACAACTTAAGAAAAAGTAACCGGTTCCGAAAACCTGCCTGGTTCTAAAGAAGTAACAAGTTCCAAAAAAGATACCGTTTTAAAAAAAGTAACTGTGCCCAAAAAGGAACTGGCCGAAGAAAAGAAAATTATTCCAAATAAGAATAAAGTTCTCAAAAATTGACAGGTTCCAAAGAAGAAACCGTTGCCTTAAAAGTAACCAGTTTAGAAAAGGTAGCAGGTTTAGAAAAAGTAACCGCTTAATGGATTTGAATGCAAAAGTGTAAGACACAGTTCCAATAAAAATAAGTGTGTATTCAGATAATGAGTTCTAGTTAAGAGGTAAAAAAACTCTTTATTAACCGGCTAGTAGTAACCCGATAACTGCGTAATACCCAGGTAACAAAGCATAATATTGCTATATATGAAATTATTTCTAAATACATACTCATATGTACATTTGTTTGTATATGTATTTACATAATGCCTTACATGCAATATGTATATGTATATATTTTGTATATAAAAAGTTTGTATTGTTGTTGGAGCTTTAAGCATTTATGTGCATCTAATAAATATCAAAACATCATTAGTTTACTTTTCTTCATTCTACCTTATTCTCATCGGAGCGCTCCTTCACGCCCAATACCATTTCAAGTATTGCCACCAATATACCAAAACAAGAACCTACAATCAATACCAAATAAACGCCACCTAAGTTGCTTAACTCTAAAGCTACTGCACCACCCTCACTGCTGGTATCCTTTGAAATATTAGCATTTGATTATATATAATTATTGAAAGATACAGTGTAAAATAAATTTCGTTACATTTTGCCTTTCTAAAAAGCAACATCAAACAGATAATTTCTGCTGAATAACCGTCCTTTGTGCTGGGTGTGGTTCTTAACACCAAATTACAGTTGAACAATGTTCTGCTAGTGACTGGCGAAAAAGCTTGTATAGCAATATTAGTGGAAGTGAATATCGTTACGGAGGTTGTGCATACTGTTAAGCAACACGCCCGCCACAGAGAAATGATTAGGATATTTTTTCCCAGAGCGCGGTCAGAAGGGTACACTGCAGGGTAGTCGTGGTTGTAAGAAAAAAGTCTCAGAAGGTGTTGGAGCTTTGTAGTCAACTTGATTTGAACCTATCGTTGCTCTTATATGGATATTAGCCTATGCGACTGACTAGACACTGTTCGCACTGTCAAAATGATGGAAACCGTAAATGGCTTTGTTCGGAATCAGAGGAATTCTTCATATAATACCTACTCTGTCGCAGGTTGCACATCTGAACCGGTTGACAATGTTGTCAAATGACCGGAACCTGGGCCGTAGGTAGTTTTCGAGCATTCCATTCTAATTAAGTAGGTTCGACTCTATCCGTAGTAAAACAGAGTACTGTACACCAGCGTCTGGCTTCATCACGCAACAACCCTCGAGGGAGAAGTGGTCGGGATCTTATGTGTTCTAATCAAGTGCTGGGCTGACAACAACTCTCGTTAAGTGTTGCGTTAATTCCCAATCGTTGGTATGAAAGCTTTATACCAGGTTTATATCTGCTTCATCTTGAACTTTATCGTTTTTTTTTATAGATGGTATTGTAACCGCAAGAACACTCCGTGAAGGTTTGAGCAGTAATACGGGTACAGGCATTGCCAATGTAATCTAACTTAGTGACACCCCAAAGGTTGATTTAGCACAAACCCTGAAGAGTGCCTAAATAAATTATCTGTATGATGTCTCCTTTTGAACTTATTTGATTTACATTTCTAGGAATATATTAGCTTATAATGAAAGTTTTAACTTACTGAGCATGCTCCACCACCTCTCTTCTCTTTCCACCATTTGGTCTTCATTTTTGTGAGGACACCTTGTTCCTGCAACTCCAAGACCGCTTGGCTGAGTGTATCACGATAAGGCCAATCTAAGTAATGGATATATTAATTTCCTGCGTTTATATTCTAATAATACAATTCTTATTTCAACAGAAAATCTAGAAGAGGACATGCGGCTTCCAACGAATGCCTGCAGAAACTATAATAGCGACCTGATAACGGAAGTACTGAAGGTTCTTAATTTATAGAGTGAACACTTCACTTCATGAACCCGATAAGATACTGCATGCCGATGGAAAATTGGAAATGAGGTATATCTGCAATAATGTTTAAACAGGGAAACCTTGCTGTTCAAACAGCTAAATGCCTTCTCTGGCCGCGATAAAGAAGCGACAAACGTGAAAGAACAAGACAAAGTATTTGCTGTCATCAAGTAAAGAATCGCCGCACCTGAGCCGTGGCAGTCAAATCACCGTTAATAGATACAAATTTGAAACTTTAAGGAACTTCGTTTGTTTGTGAACTAGCGTAAGCATCGAAAGTAATGTCCGCCGAAAATATATGTGCCAATATGTGGCTCTAAGTCTAAAACCTCTCAAAAAATACAAGATGACCCTTTGAGTATTAAATGGAAATTTTATCCGAAAGATGTATGGTTCTTAGCGTTATACAAACCGTGAGTATCGAAGCTCTACTGATAGAATCTCTGAGAATGGATAACGACGACCCTAACTGGATAATCTTCAGATCGACGCTCGACTTTGGCATACGAGGTGTGTTCAAAAAGTATCGCGAATTTTGAATTTTCGCTGGTTACGTATATTCGAATTTCGAATTTTTTGTGGCGTTATGTTGGTACTCATGTCTCTCACTTATGCCGACAAGCTCGGCCATTTTGAATGTTCAGTTAATTGTTGACAGCTGCTTTGCTTGCACGCGTTTTGGATCGTCTTCGATTTTTACGCGAAATTCGTACCAAAATTGCTCAATTGTGACCAAAAACAGCATCGCATGAACATTGCTAATGAGATGTTAAACTCTGTCCGCGACGACCCAAATTTGCTCCAGAGGGTCATAACTGGTGACGAATCGTGGGTTTATGGTTATGACGTGGACACCAAAGCTCAATCATCTCAATGGAAGCTGCCGCACGAACCAAGACCGAAAAAAGCGCGCCAAAAACAACACACTAATGATGCCGCAGCCACCGTATTCCCCAGATCTGGCCCCCTGTGACTTTTTCTTGTTTCCTAAACTGAAGAGGCCCATGAAAGGACGACGTTACGCTTCTCTTGACGAGAGAAAGACGGCATCGAAGGAGGAGCTGAACAAGATACAAAAAAATGATTTTTTGAAGTGCTTCGAAGATTGGAAGAACCGTTGGCACAAGTGTATAATATCTCATGGGGATTACTTTGAAGGGGACAAAATAGATATTCATGAATAAATAAATAATTTTTGAAAAAACACAAAATTCGCGATACTTTTTGAACACACCTCGTAAGTGGGAGACCCACTGAGCTTGAAAAAATGTTGGAGTATTCCTTGAACTTTATTTCAATGATTACTGGCTTAAGTTTCTACAGGAAGGCCAAAATATCCTGGACAGTTGAACTATTTGCACAATAGTTGGGAGGGTACAAGTAATAGAAATAGGAGCGTATTGGTTAACAGAATATGCCAAAATTTCTCTGAAAATAACTTTTCATTTTCTGTTCAAATAACAACTTTTAATAATTAATTACACCTAATAAAGGTGTAAAATAATAATTTTTATAAAAATCATTATTCATGGCCTTGAGCTCATGAATACTTTAAAAATATTTACGTAAACATTTTGTTTTAAATAAATTTTGCAAAAAATAGTGATTTTGATGAATTCTTCGTTATTTATCTGCTTCGGCTTTTAGCAGCTATTACTTTGGCTTTTGAAGAGACACATTCTGCACCAATAAAGTGGGATCATTTGTGGGAAAGTAGGTACAGCTTTGAATAAACATCCTCAGTTTCGTCCTATGCTACAAAATTGTCTAGTTTCAAGTCTTAGAAGTTGTAATTTAAAAAAAAAACTTTAACTCGTGCTGAATTTCACAACTAGTCGATTATTTTTTCGACTACTCACAACAGATTACTCCATTCGATTTAATCATCTTCTATAGAAAATTGCTCGCTTTCATTTCTTTCATTTTACCATCCATACAGGCATACAAAAACTTTGCACAAAACCATACCTTAGTTAATTATCCTCATTTCATACTCACTCTTTCGCATCGCAATGCCATAACCCTTCTCATCAAGTAACGAACCAACTTGCGTCAAACTGCAACGACGTTCCGTAATATATTCGATAGTTGTTGATTCCATTAGAAATGCGTAATTTTCATTTTCCACACGATCCACTCCTTCTGCATTCGTTGATGTCATATATTCCGGGTTGTCGCGCATGAATTCGTACATTTTCTGATATGTCGGATATTTAGCGTCCTGCATACGAGATGTGGGCACACATTGTACTTATGTATATGTAGGTAGGTAGGTAGGTATGAGCAAGTTTGAGTATACTAATGAAAAGCAATATCTGATCTCTTCCCCTGTCGATACTCAACTCGTTCGTGTGCGTGTGTGCGGGCACTCACCTGAAAGAATGTAAATGTGCTGCCACCAACTTTTGCGCCATATTTAACACCCCCCTTGTTGGCTGCTAAATCCTCAGCATTCTCTATAGGACTACTAAGTGATTCAATAGTAAGGAAGGCAGCCAAATTTGCGGTGTATGAGGATACCAAAATTAACGTGAAAAACCACCAAATTGAGGCCACAGTGCGCGTTGAGTAAGCTCTGTAACAAAATTAGATTCTTTAATTGAGCGAAAAGCACATGAAACCATACGGGGATAAAAGAAAAAGCTAAAATTAGAAAGTACCTTAATTAGGTGGGCTTGTGTGATTTAGTTTATAGTACCCAGCAGAAAATTATAACCTAAGTTAATACATAGTCGTGCACTGATCGCTCATTGGTACCAAACCAAGAGATAGCTTTGAATTTAAGAACTCGCTGGAAGTAATGTTGGAATCATTGGCGTGTTGACGTACTAGCCCAGTTTGACACGGAAAGAGTTTCTGGCAGCGGAAAATTGAGCTGAATGTGCGCGTCTTTTTCTGCTAAATACGTTGGGCAAATCGAACAGCCCACTTATGCCCCAAACAGATATAGTACTTCACCGTCGCCTTATCCGTCATATGTCAAAATTTAGAGCAAAATCTACTTTGCCGTGCCCGTCGAATCTTTTGTTATGCACACAAACGTATCTGCTTGGCGCATGAGTATCGAGTAGTACCTCTTTTAACCATTCGAAATCAAAAGACACTTCAGAAAAGACTACTCCCCATCGTGGGACCTCTGTACCCTTACATCCTTAATCAGGATGTTTAGGTGCTTACGACATACCCGTATGAAGGTACGGGTGTAGTAAGAGACTACCAAAATTTAAAACTCAAAGGTTAATCTATTAAAAAAGCGAACAATTGATGATGTATGCCGTAACCAAAAGAGCAGAAACTATTTTCTTCTGTGGCTTAAATCGAGCGAAAAAGTGGTTATTGCAATAAACGCTGCCAAAGTGACTATTTATTTGACCAATAATCGGTCGGTGAAAAACGGTTACTGCGCAAAAGTAATCCTCCTATCAGAAAATTCTATAAATTTTGCGATTGGCCCCGAAAGTCAGTTCTGTTTTGACATTTGTGTAGTAAACACATGCGAAATACACTTTAATAAACAATGTTACGCTACACTGCTCCAGAACGCGGAATATTGCTGACTATTTATTTGACCAATAATCGGTCGGGGCCAAACGGTTACTGTGAATGGTGAGCGCTACAGAGCAATGATCAACGAGTTCTTTTTGCCGCAACTTGATGAATTGGGATTGGAAAACATGTGGTTCCAACAAGACGGTGCAACAGCACACACTGCACGTGCCACAACCGATATGCTGAACATCGGAAGCTTACTTTTGCGCCACCTTGTATAAGCTTTTCATTACATGCATCCTGGGGGGGTTACTCTGTAAGGCGATACGAAAGGCAATGGGATGCGAAAATCAAATGCGATTCGATAAATAAGTGGCACTCTGTATTGCTTTCGCATTGCGAACAATGTTGCCTACGTTAGCTTTTGGTTCTTTTCATGTTGGGGTAGGCATTACTCTCAAAAATACCAACGAATGTTAGCAAAATATAGAAAGAAAAATCTGGCGTTTACATTTATTTAGAATCTTCAAGTTTTTGTAAACAAATAAATTAAATAAAAATTGGTAAAATTGGTTTAATTATTTAAAATTATTGTAGGAAACTCTGGATATCCCCTAGAGCCGTTATTAATAACCCCTTTTAGATACCCTGCAGAGAACTCCGACCAACTTTTCAAAAGGCAGATCACTTATTGAACGTAACTTTGGTGGACCAGCTGGATTTAACTGCGAAGATAACGGTTATTTGTTTCAATGAAAAGTTATTGGCACAAACCCAAAAGAAGATCCGGTTTCGATCCCAAGCAGGGGGCGTAATGCAGGGTATTTATGTGCAGAACACACTTCTAGGTACACCCTATATTTGTGTCTACAACAACCACATGCGAATGACAGATAATTTTAAAGTTCAATTGCAAATATCTCTTCACAGAAATATAAAATCTGAAATCCGCTTTCGGTTTGTTTATACCGAGGTCAAAACGCGGCGTTTGATAACTCTCCCGACTTTTTTGGACATGTTTCAGCAGTTGCCTCCTAAAGAAAACAATTATCAAGATAACTTTTTCCATAAATATATTGAAAAGTTACGGTCATTTGAAGCTTTTAATAATTCTTTGGATAAATCGGAATTTGCGAAAGGGAAAAGGAAAATGCGAAAATGGCAATTTCAGGTTGCGATAGCCGATTTACAGAGTGTCAATACAGCAAATGCGAAGCATTTTTCTTTCGCATTGCGATACAGAGTAACCCCATGACAAAACGCTTGGGATCTCATAGACGCTATCAAAATTAGATCAGAACACCTCGGAGTATTCTACAGAAAAGTTCTTTGGAAGATTTTTAGTTCTTGCCCATAGTCTACTAGCGCTGCATTTCTTATCTTAATATGAAATCAACTAAGTTTCCCTCAAAGCGAACTATCTGACCTGTTCAGGGTATGTACCATAGTAGCTTGAGAAAACGTGAGGCGATGTGATAGTGGGAAATGTGAGGTATTCGTGTTTATAACTTTTCTACCGTAGCTTTGTGTATACCGATTACTAATATTCCCCATATGGTGTATGCTGCAGATGTCCCATTCCTACAGGGCTCGGAATTAAGTACATACAACGCGTACCCTCAAACATAAATACACACTTCCACTTAGAAGATGAGACTGTAAACACATTTACATATACTCACTTTGGCGCTAATTCAGACCCTTGTTGAAGTAGTGCACCAGTTGAAAACCACAAGCAATTAGGAAAACTAAATTGGTTCTCCAATTCCGTAGGTTCTTCGATGCATGGATAAGGATTATCCCATTCCGTTGGCGAAATGCGTCCCAAAATGAAGAGCGTAAGTGAGACGCTCATATATGCGATGCCCAACCACATCCAAACAGTACCCGAAAACGGTGACATGAATGAGAATAGTTTGGGTGGCTCCTTCATTGGTTTACGAAACAAGATAGCAATACCTTTTTGGAAACGAAAGAAAAACAAAAAAAAAAAAGAATTGCGGTTAAGAGAGATAGCTATTCAAGGACGAAATAGGTTTGCTTCAAAGGATGACGATAAATGTAAGTACATGAGCTTGTAGTGGAATTTTTGTCAACCAGCACTTCAGCCGAATGTACTTTGTTAAAATCATTAGTTTGTAAGTATGCTGATGAACGAGCGTAAGTTGTGTTAAGTTTTGCAGCAATAGGTGAAGGGTGTTCCAAGAGTTGTACTAGCAAGTTTTTATTACATTTTCCATGGCTCTGGTTGTTTCACACTAAATACGTCTCATATGCCCCCCCCCCAATAATGATTTTGCACGGTGATACCAGAAAATTATTTTTTGCTTCATATTCAACAAAAGTAAAGTCAAATCGAACTAAAAGGGAAACAAAGCTGAAGATAATTATTTATCATTACCTTCTTTTTGCATGTTGATGTTTTCCACACAGAAAAAGTATCAATTACTTTGGAATAGATGGCAATGCGCCATCTTCAGTCCTGTTTTCGTTCGCATATAACGAGTTGGACAGAAAATCATTCCCTTCAAATTCCGTATTTTGCACAAATTTAGCGTAGGTGAGTACAACTAAAATACTCGATAGGATTAAAATACCGGCCGTAAGAGGCGACTAATATGCACAAAGATAATGACGTGAAACTCGATGGTTGATCTACGGATATGATGCCTCTCACCTCTCAATACCCATCTTATCCTTCCTTACGGAAGGAGGGGTGACATTACCTAGAAGGTTTCACTGGTCATAAATCGCTTGGCGATGACTGTAGTCAAGCATTGGTTACTTGATAATAATCGAAGCTACGCCGAAAGATGAATTATCTCAAACAGTCTCAAAAAATTTAGAAAGAAATACAAATTGTTGTGCATAAACGGATAATTTAATAATTTCAACTGAGAGTATCAGTTATTTACAGCTCCTTATATTTCTATTGAAAATAAGAAACCAACGCCAAGCTCTGTTAAAAATAGGAATAGTTTTAAAATAGAGATAAAACGATCACAATCAGAAGATGTCAAAAGATAATTTTACAGCTATGCAGCGATTGTCTGACCATTGCAGCTTAATGCTTGACGCCGCGCTTGGCTAACATTAAAGAGAGAAGATTTATGTGTGGTTGGTTGCTGCTCTCTAAGCACAAGCGCTTGAATGTCAAACGGTCTGGCAATGCATGGAACTATTGATTAACATAATATTTATTTTTAATTAATTTTGTTATTAGAAATCACGCCACGCATATGTCTTTTTAAAATTTGAATTTATAAAATCTATATAGTGGATCGATCTCGGTGATTTGTTGCAGAAACATTTGCATGACATTTGTTTTTAAATACTTGCAAGAGTTTGATGGTTATAGATTTCCCAATAAGTGAGTATCACAAAAAATCTTACTGGATAGTTATCTCTATGGATAGATAGAGATAGAGATGAGTTTTTCCATCTTTGAACCTTTCAGCCTTTTCAAGCTGGCTAAGGCATATGCTAAAGTGGTGCAATTTTATCAGTGCAGCAGCAGCCCAAATTAAAAATATAAATCTTTTTTCATGAAAGCTAATCAATGAAATATAACCCAAAAGTTTTGGGGTTAATATCCTGTGAGATATTTTAGAGTTATAGAAACTGTGCCCTTGTTTGTGGCGGAATGATTCCAACTCATCTATTCAAAACTCAAATTCTGTAAAATTAGAGAAACGAATTTCTTTTCTAGAAAGCCCCGCTTCTAGATCAACTGCAGGAAACACCCTTTACATATTTCAGTCTTAACTAAAAGAAAATCTAGTGAAGCCATATACTAATACAGTAACCATATGCACATTCACATTTCACTCCAAGTTGCTTATAATCTTAAATTCTTGAGAAATTAGTCTGTGAAATATTTATGTATAAAAGGAGAAGGATATAAATATATTTCTTTATATTTCTTTAAATATTTCTCTGTTTAAATCACCTAAGTTCATGAAGGGTATAGTAAAATCTACGCCTTCCTCACGTGTGGACGTCATCGTCAAGTCTGTAATGCCCATATCTGCCCGCTATTGAAGAATAAATGGAAAAAAATGTAAGTTTAGCTAGCTCAAGACGAGTTGATAATAATTCTTAGTTAATTATTGTTATTTTTGGCTAGAGAAAAAGATGAAAGCAACAAACATATACAGGCTATAGTTATAGTACTATTTCGAAAACAGCCACGATTTCTCGTCAGACTAATTGGTATAGTTTTGCTATTTCAAAGGATCTTGTGAAGAATCGAATCCATTCACTCTGGTTGCAAGCGCAGCCGCCTAACCCATAGGCTATGCTGCGTGTAGTATTTGCAATCTGCTTAATTCAAGTTTTCCTTTAATTGTTGTTTGTTATCTTGCCAACGGTATACACAATATTTTAGACATTCTGTCTATATGTAAATCATGTTTGTTGAACTTTGTTTTTGTACATTATTCTTTCTATTTTTAGAAGGTATTATTGTACATAACGGCGTGCTCGGGTATAAATTTATTTTGTTGTTGTTTTATGGTCTGTTCATTTTTACATATTTTTTGTAAGTCTAACGAGCTTAAGACCAGTTGATAATAATTTTTATTTAATTATTATTATTTTTGTTTACAGGAAAAATTTAAAGCAGCAAGCTCGTTAAACTTAAAAAAATATGTAAAAATGAACAGACCATGAAACCAACAACAAAAGAAAATAAGTATATTGATTAAAAAACAAATATAGTGCGTTTCATAACCATAGCATACTCATAATTTTGTTGTTTTTTAATATCATTTGCATTTTAATATTTATGTATGTCCCATATGTCTTATATAAGAGTTCTTAACTTTTAAACAAACTGCACTGTAATCTACGGCTGAGTGGAAGATCACCCTATTTAAAAATATTTTTCAAAAACACTCTATATCATAGTGAGTTTCATAAACGGTCTATCTTAAGGAAAATTCAATACATTTTTGTAATCAAATCTTGCTAAAAGGCTTTGTTAATTTAAAATCTAGGATAGCGCGTATTCGAATCAAAAGCTAAGAAAAGTCTAATTGTATTTTTGTAAGCTATCCAGATCTATTAGGTTTTGGTGCAAATAAAAGACTTTATTCCACTTCACAACCCGACGTTTCGCCAATTTTCCTTGGCATCTTCGTTGTTTCTGAAAAAAATTTTTAAATCAGGCATTCTTCGCAAAATATTTTGAAATATGGTGATCTTCAAATCAGCCGTCTTTAAGATATAATGGTGTACACACGTTCGAACAATCTTATAATCTAAGTTGAATTCGATGTTACTCTATAGACATATTTTGTTATTAATTTTCTGCTCTCAACAAGTGCTGAGCATATTTTATAGAGCTGGAAAACCTACCATATTGCTGCCATTCGATATTTTTAATATTTCGCATAAAAAGATTAATGAATTTCTATATAATGTTTAAGAAACTTGTGATATTGGTGTCTTTTTCGAATTCATGAAACTTTCTGAAACCTGATTTAAAAAATTGTTCTGATTTTTTCGAATCAACACAACTGCCCACCACTAACTGGCATAACAGAGAAAGCGATGGCTACACTATGCATGTATGCAGGAGGAAGCGAGATAGCAGTACTGTCAGCGAATAAGAGGTATAGATTAAATGCTGACACATACCTTGCAGTCAAAAGCCAAACTACTAAGCAAGCATTCAACTAGTTGTCAGGGCCGCAGAGAGCCGATCCGGGCCCCGACGATTTCGCGTTTCTTTCTCTTTGAAATCCTGATTAGAGTACTGTCAATACTGCTTTGCCTTGCCGGGCCCCCAAAAACCTTCCGGGCCCCAGGGAAATTGCCCTAACTGCAATAGTTCACTGCCTTCCTTGGCCTGTCTTAGAATTTATTTATTGAGATTTTGTTGTTAGTGTCGCAGGTACACCGGCTGGTTTAATACCGGAAATAAGTCCCGATTTGCCAGCCGAGAGAGAGTTTTGAGAGCGGACGTGATAAAGTATGATAATTCAAACTTCGGCGGAAAAGCTTTCTAGACAACGAGAACTCTGTAAGATTATTAATTCAGTTTCGCGTTCGCGGTACCTACAATATCTTAATCTCAACAACACAAAACCGCTCTTAGTCTAAGCTTAGTTCTAGGTTTTACTTAAACCAAGCAATCCTACAGAACACTTGACAGATAACCGTTGGTAGAAAACTATCACCAATTCCGTTGGGAGGGCTTAATTCTATTGAGTAATAGGAATACCATTTTGCCGACAGTTAGCTGACAATCGTTCGTCAAGCTTTTCACTCTTGACGTTCTCTTATAATCTACTGGCAGCCCCTGCAGATGTTATCCTGCTCGATAATATTTCTCCCTGCAATTTATAAACTTCCCCAATAAACTTAAAAACTGGTCATATTGTAATAACTGTAAAAAAAAAGTCCATATGTCGCTCCCTTTCCATTTCTCCCTTCCTCTCCTTCGATTTGGGTAACTCTTTTGAATAATAAATCGGTTTTATTGATTGAGAATGTTTATCAATGTACAGTTTGTAATTGGGCGATAAATATGTGATTTTCGATGGCTGGCCTTGTTTGAGCTTGTATTTCATTTATTTGATCTTTTCTTTATAACTTTGTCACTCAATAATTGGCTACATACGGTCATTGCAGACTTTTAGAAATGTACACTGGTTGTCAACTGAGTCTATTCAAAGATTTTCTTAGTTTAAAATTCGAATTTAGTCCACTGAGCTAAGCGGCAGGATATTTACAACTTAATTTATTCTATTATTTATGCACAATGACCTTTTCATGTGGTTTTCTCCGCAATAGCCTTAAATTGACTAAACAAGAAGCGGCTTACCTTGATTGCAAAACCCCAAAGGCCCAAATATTTGTGTTGACCTCTTCTATGTCTTCATAATGTATGAAACTCTCAGTTGACGATTAGCCTTTTGAATTATTTCTGATCTACAGGAAGTCACATGATTTACATATAAGACAAAATGTACAATGTTGACATAGACAATATTGGGAATTTATTAAATCAATATGAATAAACTTCAAAGTAATTCCATAGTAATGCGAGTTCAATGTGAGATAGAGAGAGTACCGAGAACTGAAAATCCTTGAAATATTTATGTAGTATGTACGAGGTGTGTTCAAAAAGTATCGCGAATTATTTATTTATTCATGAATATCTATTTTGTGCCCTTCAAAGTAATCCCCATGAGATATTATACACTTGTTCCAACGGTTTTTCCAATCTTCGAAGCACTTCAAAAAAATCATTTTTTTGTATCTTGTTCAGCTCCTCCTTCGATGCCGTCTTTATCTCGTCAAGAGAAGCGTAACGTCGTCCTTTCATGGGCCTCTTCAGTTTAGGGAACAAGAAAAAGTCACAGGGGGCCAGATCTAGGGAATACGGTGGCTGCGGCATCATTAGTGTGTTGTTTTTGGCCAAAAAGTCGCGCACAAGCAACGATGCGTGAGCAGGGGCGTTATCGTGGTGCAAAAGCCAATTTTTGTTCTTCTTTGCACATCTTCTCGGCCTTCTGAGAACATTTTGTACCACCGATAAACGTTGCTTCGGTCCAAGGTAGCTTCTCCGTATGCCACAGTCAACATTCGGAATGCATCCGCGCACTTAATTTCGTTTTTCACACAAAATTTGATACAGGTTCTTTGATCCATTTTTTTGAATAGGTCAAAATCGAAGACGATCCAAAACACGTGCAAGCAAAGCAGCTGTCAACAATTAACTGAACATTCAAAATGGCCGAGCTTGTCGGCATAAGTGAGAGACATGAGTACCAACATAACGCCACAAAAACTTCGAAATTCGAATATACGTACCCAGCGAAAATTCAAAATTCGCGATACCTTTTGAACACACCTCGTATGTACATTTTTGAAAAAAAAAAAATTTTTTTGGGTTTTGGGGAGGGTTTTGGTCATAAAATGGACCCTTTCGCCATTATTTTAAAGGTTTTTTCAGCATACATGCCTTTTCAGCATACAAATTTTTTTTAAAAAAAAACCGTTATCGCAAACGTTTTTAGCGCATAATTTTAAGTGGGACAGGAAATATAAGACAAATTCGAGGACATTTTTGGGTCGGACAGGGTATACATGAAAATTTTAAAATCAAATGAAATTTTTTAGTAGGTCATGAAAAAAAACTTAAAAATCAAAGTCGAAAAAAGTAAAAAAAATGAAATTTCGCAGGCTCAAAAATTATTTTTTTCGGTATGCGTAGTGGAACTTTTTTCCTGAGCTTTTTCCAAAACCTATCGAAAAATCGATGGCGGGATATCGGTAAAAAAGAAAGAAAGAAACTCATGTACATACATAAGTAAGTAATCAGATGGTTATAGTAGACATATTTTATAAAAATTAGTCCATTTGAGAATGAGGCTGAAGTCAATTTTGAGCGTGGAGCAAAGTACGTCCATGCTAGGATTGGCAACAGCAGATCTTCGTTTGATTTCTAGGCTGATGTTGTTGTTGTTAACTCTGGTTGCCAGTAAACTAAGTATATTACTATTGAAATAATGGCTAGTTTATATTCCCTCATTCACCACCAAACCTTGTTTTCGACTTCTTTTATTTTTATATTTATTAGGACTAGGAAGTAGAGAATGGAGTTCAATGTCGTCAATAGAGGTCAACCTTGACCGCTCCTGTAAAACATTGTTTCCTCAGCGTCAAATTACAAAAATCTTACGATAGGGGATCACACTTTCTGAAGTCATGTTTAGTTTCAAAACAATTTGGAGAGGTCCTTTCCGCTTCTGACTCAGCTTATGATTTTGTTCAACTTGATTTTCTAGAGCAGTATAAGTTTCGCGGTGAAATTTATAACACCAGAACAACATCTACAAACGAGGCAAACGAGTTCGGTGTTAAAGAACAAAGTGAAATGCTGAAACTGTAACCGTAGAGGAATGTGAGCTCTGGTCCTACTTCGATCTGGAAATTGCAATTGGCTAAATCGTTATTTAACTTATCCAGAATATTTGTCCGACATGTGGTTTCCCCCCCCCGCGATGGCAATCATCTTTTTACCTACACAAAAGAGCAGACTTTTCTAACAGCAATTTCACCTTAGTCCAACCCTACATGATCGAAAGACGCTATAATAAACCCCAGTCACCTTGTCTGCTTTACTATTTTGCACAGTTAGCTTAATAGAATCTTATGTGCAGTTTCAAAGCTTTCATTCTAGTGTGTGAAAACATCCGTACATGGGGGCATTGAGGGAATAATTTTCGCTCGAGTTGGTTCTGTTCTGAGGCTGTGGATGCTCGCTTCTTCTTCGACTCATGCTAATGTTGAAACACTGATCTCCATGCCGAAATGACCCTCGAGGCAGCGTCCATTATACAATTCCGACCGGGGCTCAATTGATTTGTAGTATAGAGGTCAAGAAAACTCAATTGCAAATTTTACTTACTCGAAATCGCTATTTACAAATTAGTACACCCTAATCCATACGTATGTATGTGTAAATATAAATATATATAAATATGTATGGGTTTTATTGAAACACATACTTACATACATAGTTAAACATAGCATCGTTATATAATCGAAAGCAAGCACAACTCGTCTAAAGTTTGAATAATTTATTTGTTTGAAATACCCTGTAAAAAACGTTGGAGCATCAGAGTACTCCAACACATATCCTCATTCATATAAAAAAGGTGATCCAATTTACATAGCGATGTCCGGTGATTGGATCACCTAATCCTACTCGGAGTACCATTTACTTTGCTTCCGAATTCTCTATAGACCACCTACGTGAGCGTACTCTCAAAATACTTCCATGGGATTACTCTATAGAGTATTCTAGACGAAAGCGAGAAGGGAGTATGTGTTCTTTTGAGGACCACCTACTCCCGCTCTCGCTTTGCTGTTGAATACTCCATAGAGTAATCCCATGGAAGTATTTTGAGAGTACTCTCACGTAGGTGGTCTATAGAGAATTCAAAAGCAAAGAAACGGAGTACTCCGAGATGGATTAGGTGATCCAATCACCGGACATGATTTATACGAATGAGGATATGTGCTGGAGTACTCTGATACTTCTTTAGGAGTATTCTTTGCAGTATGAAACGAAGTATTTCCGTTTTTTGCAGAGTATGTGTGCACACATACATACTCGTACATATGAACTCACATTATTACAAACATATGAATAAATAAATATTTGCGGAGATGTCAATGCGGTGCGTACATCGTTTATGCTAAGAGCATTCAAATTACGAAAATAAATTTTGCAATAAGACAGAGGAAACAGGGTAATGACATAAAAAATAATAACTTTTGACCGTCGTATTCAGGCGCTTGGATTACACTAGTCAACAGCATTTTTGGAAAAGGAATAATTTCAATCCCGGTCGTAAGATCCAGACTTACATAGCAAGTCCTCGAAATTGTTCTGCGAAATCTTTTTGGTACATTATTACCCCTTTAATCTCCCGCCAAAGGATCGTGTGGGCTACATTTTTTATGATCCAAGTAAAGTGGAATTAGGGATACCAAGATTAATCAAGGTAAAAACGTTAATCAAATAATTTTCGTTCTCTCCTCTGACTAATTAAACCATAGCCCACATCTTACAGCTCGACGAGCAACATTTTTGTTTGAATTTACAAAACGAAATCAAGATATAGAAAGGTTGTCCTACAATTTAATGCCTGACTGTAGTCAACATTCGGAGTTAGGAGATCAAAATGAAGGAAACGCGTCGCCTCTTCAACTCTCTCGAAGGATTAATATGGCATTCATAATACGGTCTCCAAGTAATAATATCATATTGTAGTTCCCAGCGTACAACTTATGTAAAGACTAATGTCAAAGTAAACGGGTCCGTAAAATCCCAACTAAACCGTCCAACAAAAGCCAGCATGGAGTAATACTTAGTTACGGTATAATTGAGTTGGCTTTGAAATGAGAACATCATAAATCAAAGATCACCCAAAGTTCAGTGATTTCGGAAATAATGTCAAACTGCGAGCCTCCCATGTAATACGAAGTAGGGATGCGAAAACTTGATTTGAGAAGCATATATTTTCGACACCAAGTTGCAGTATTATCTACATCCTTTTGAAATTAAAACGAGTCATAATTATGGAGGTGCAAAACAACTTAAATACCTTTGATGAAAATCACAAAAAGGATGGAAGCCAAACTGCTGCCCTGTGAAACACCTGACGATGTAATGAAAAAGTACAACGACACTCCATAAAATAAAACTAAACTAGATTTAGAGTGACGATTCAATCGTTAACAAAGTTGAATGAAAGCCAAAACTATGCAACTGTGATAATAAAATACGATGACTAACTTTGTCAAACCATTCCAACACGGGATACACTGTACCAACTTGAGCCCGATTACTAAACGCTCCAATGAGTCGTGTTTGTTCGTCACTCTAAAGTTGAAAACGACTAAACCAAATTTAATACTTCCAATATGGGTGTTTGTTTGTAATTAATACGCACAAGTTTAGGAAAAAAAAAAGAAAATATTAAGGGGGCATTCCATACAAACTTGATTTTATAGGCGTAATATCTCCAAAAGGTTCATGGTAGGGATCTGAGAATTAGTATGGAGATATACGATACCCATACCATACTCACTTAACTATTATTTTGCATTTTATACACTAGTCGGGTAATAATTTTTTCAGGGCGCTCTCACGAAAAGAAATCGCAAAAAATCACAAAAAAATTGCGTCTTTGCGCCTTTAAGTATGCAACAATGTTCCACTATTTTTTTATGCGCGAATTTCGTATATATTCTCTTTGATCTTTTATGTTCTTTACACAAAGATTTTGTCTGAGGAGTCTTTAGTGAAGTTTTCATAAGAATATTTACCAGCAACATTTAACACTTCAAAAAGTTCCAAAACGCCCCTTTGGTGGTAAAAGAATTTATTGGAACGTTCTACAAGATATACCCTTAAAACATATTTCTCTCCAAAGAACACGAAAAGGTAAGTGGGATCTACAATATTAAAACGGGTCTTTCAAATAGGGTTCAAGCCATTCTGAACAATAATGCTGAAATCGTTTTGCGGTGTTTCTGTTATAAATTTCTCTCAATTGCTATAAGTCGTATAAAGAAAAAACATGCTAATGAAAACGAAATAAATCATGAAAATCACTGCAATTTGCGCAAGAATTCAACTTATGAAAATGTTATAGCAGCCCGGAAATTGTTTATTTAACTTATCACATCCAGATGATTTGCAAACAGGAAAACAAACCTAAAAAGAATAACAAAGCTTTGGTTTGCTTACTCACACGTTTACTCTTATATGTACCTCTGTGAAGCAAGAAAGAGAGCAGAAAAACACACAGCACTGGTAGATTAATGTGCGCCATAAACAACTTACCCCCTCAATTATTTCCAACATCATGCCATCAAATTTGCCAGTCTTTGGATTAAACGAACCATATTTGTTATCCTCTTGCAAACGGAAGGTGTATGAAAAACCTAATTTTTTACCGAGCTCTTCGATTAACTCAATGCCAAAGCCTTCGAATTGATCATTGCCTTCCAATTTAGCAGCTGTCTCTTTCAGCATACCGTACGGTTCGCTCTACATGTAACAAAAAAAAATAAGTTTATTAAAGAATATGCAAACGTACAAAAAATTTAGTGAAAATTTAAATTTTCAGCAAAAGGCAACACTCACTACTAAGCAGGTTAAGATGCAATTCAATAAGTACCCAACAAGAATTTATGTAAGTATTTTCAGAAATAACTTTAAGTAAGATCGATATAGTAAGCTATATGTAAGCATTTTCAGTATTCAATTTATTTAAGCGTTCTGATAGCATAATAGTTACCAGAGCGTACCCCTTGTTTTCTTATGGAAAAGTCAAGCAGCTTCCGAAGTTTAATTATAAAGAATCTATGGCTGTTGTCTCTAAATATTCCTTTTTTATTAAATTTGAGACTTTTATTGCTTTTTTATTTATTTATTTTTTTTTTTGAGAGGACTCATATAGCAAAGATATAAGATAATTATTTAGCCCAATCAGAAGATTATAGCGGCACCACCAATTACGCACTATATGTGCTTGATTCTTATATATTTTTAGTGTTGCCAATGCTTTCAAATCCAGTTTGTTTTTCGTTATATTTTTATAATTGAGTTCTTATTTTCCATTAAATTTTGTTTAGTTAATGATTAGGTACATCAAACTTGTAACAATTTAAGTCCATGTGCTTTGAAGCTGATCTGCCATTTTGTTTTTAATTCCGTTATTAAGTTCTTAACTTCCGGTTAACTTCCGGTTAGATTCCACAATTTTAATGTTTCGTTATTATTCTTTCTTTTGGTTGGGATTGTAAAAACCATTCTTAAGTTAAGCTTAAAGAGGTTATGGAAATCTCAACTCCACTAATTTTGGTAAGATGTGCTAAGGATAGGTAGCTCCACCTTGGGACCCATGTCTTTGCATCTTAGCCAAACACAAGCCTATTTTTAAGTTGGCTAAGTTGCTAGATAGATCCGAACAACCTTTCCTGGGGACGACAAAGCCACGAATCTGAAACTTTTATTAACTAATTGAATTATTAAAAAAAATAGAAACGATAATAATTTTCATAAAAATTATTATTCTTTGCCTTGAGCCCTTTTATAGTCATGAATACTTTTTTATAATGCACGTTTCTATAACGAGCCCTTTTCTCGAAGACAGACTGCTTACTTTATCTCACCACCAAACAGGTGTTAAGTGGCTAACAATTTCCTGTATGTATTTCAGGGTTTTTGATCAAATTAACTAGCAAACTTTTTTGGTGGGTGCTTTGTATCTATTCACATTTACTTACTATTGCCGTGATAACTACGAAACTTTTATTCACCAACGACCTCTGGTCTTGCTCAACAACCTTTGGCGGTGGTCGATTTGCACTAAAGCCATCTTCCGTTTTCCATTCACCAATTTTCTGCATACCTGACATGGTCAACTCAACCACATCCAACTGAAAATCTGTGCGCAAGCCTTCATAATCGAATTTTACTTCACCGGTTAGTCCGCTTAAGCTTAGCTGAAGGTGAAAAAAATAAAAGTCGTCACATTAAAGCGCCTAAGAGTTTAGAAACATGATTGGACATAGTATGTATTAGACTGGAAAAAAAAAATATATATATATTTTTTTTAATTATATTTAATTACTCTTCAGAATGGTTAAAAAACTGTAAAAGTTTGAGACCTTAATATAAAATTTGGTGGTCTATCATTCCTAATTACGATTTTTTAGGGCACTGTTGGGTTAAAATTGATAAATCATTGTGGTAACAAAAACTTGCCTGTATATCCTGGGAAATTTATTTAATTATTTAATTTTATTTACAGAAAGCTCTGATATTAAATTTTCAACAGGCCAGCCGTTTCCGAGTAATCAAACTTTAAACATTGGTATGTTCTTTGATTGCACGTTTTTGGGCCAGTCTAATATTTATGTTTGTGCATATATAAGTATGTGCTTTCCAACAAAAGAATTATGTTTACTCCAACTTAAGTAAAAGAAAATTGTTTTCCAAATTATGTAATTTTAAGTCTTCAAATTTCAGAAAACTAGTAAATAGTAAATTTAAATTTAGATCTTAGGGATATTGACTCAACCCACCTTCCCATGAGAGAAATATCCACTTTTCTTACCAGCCTATCGAGAAAATGGACCCCATATATACGTAGGTGCCAAGTCTGCAGTCCTTTACATCGACAACGGAAGTGAGGAACAAACTTGTCCCTCTGCTCAGTTTCTTCTGAGGGAATTATGTGTTATAGGCCATTGTTCAAGCATCGGTGCGATAGCGAAATGGGCTGTGATGACACCCATAGGCACTCTCACTGCTGATTTGTATAGTTTGCAAAGGAAGCTCGGTTTTTTCCTATACAAACCTGGTGCCGTGGTGTGGCTTTAGTGTTGCTGGTCTACCACACCGAAGATCCAACGTTCGAGTACTGGGACAGGTAACCAAAAGTGGTTTGTAAAAGCTGTTTCAAAAACGATGACGCCGCTCGGCAGTGGTTTGGAAAACTCTCCGAGTATATTTATGCAATAGAAGCCTTCTCAGCAAAACTCTATCTGGTTTGCAGATGCCGTCCGGAATCGGCAAAAAACTGTAGGTCCCGCCAATTTGTACGAAAAATTAGAAGCAGCACACCACAAATTGGTAGAGAAGCTCGGCCTTAATCTCCTCAGGAGGTATACGAGGTGTGTTCAAAAAGTATCGCGAATTTTGAATTTTCGCTGGTTACGTATATTCGAATTTAGAATTTTTTGTGGCGTTATGTTGGTACTCATGTCTCTCACTTATGCCGACAAGCTCGGCCATTTTGAATGTTCAGTTAATTGTTGACAGCTGCTTTGCTGGCACGTGTTTTGGATCGTCTTCGATTTTTACGCGAAATTCGTACCAAAATTGCTCAATTGTGACCAAAAACAGCATCGCATGAACATTGCTAATGAGATGTTAAACTCTGTCCGCGACGACCCAAATTTGCTCCAGAGGGTCATAACTGGTGACGAATCGTGGGTTTATGGTTATGACGTGGAAACCAAAGCTCAATCATCTCAATGGAAGCTGCCGCACGAACCAAGACCGAAAAAAGCGCGCCAAGTTCGGTCGAATGTGAAAGTTTTGCTGACAGTTTTCTTCGATTGCAGGGGCGTGGTGCATCATGAGTTCTTGCCACAGGGAAGAACGGTCAATAAGGAATATTACCTGCAAGTTATGCGCAATTTGCGAGAAGCAATCCGCCAGAAACGCCTGGATTTGTGGAAGAACAAAAATTGGCTTTTGCACCACGATAACGCCCTGCTCACGCATCGTTGCTTGTGCGCGACTTTTTGGCCAAAAACAACACACTAATGATGCCGCAGCCACCGTATTCCCCAGATCTGGCCCCCTGTGACTTTTTCTTGTTCCCTAAACTGAAGAGGCCCATGAAAGGACGACGTTACGCTTCTCTTGACGAGATAAAGACGGCATCGAAGGAGGAGCTGAACAAGATACAAAAAAATGATTTTTTTGAAGTGCTTCGAAGATTGGAAAAACCGTTGGCACAAGTGTATAATATCTCATGGGGATTACTTTGAAGGGCACAAAATAGATATTCATGAATAAATAAATAATTTTTGAAAAAACACAAAATTCGCGATACTTTTTGAACACACCTCGTATAACACTCCAATTAAATTTTATTTTTTTTAAACATGACCACAAAGACCTTAAGATGGCGCTTTCTTATCAGTTGGTTCATAGCAAGTTCATTGGTGACGTGTCATAATGTCAATGGAGAATTAATGTCAATGGCTTAAACTTTCATAAGAATTGGACACTAATTCGCTTTCACAAAGAGAATTAATGTCAATGACGTTAGTTCTCAAAATAGTTTGAAATGTGAATTAATGTCACTGACATTAATTCCATTGACATTATGACACGTCACCAGTTCATTGCCTCCTTTTCACAGAGGATCTCCCAATATAGGTCGCATAGAGTTGGTGAAGCATTTATATTCCTTTCGTAAATTTTGCTGGACTTCTCTATAGAAATTTTGTTCCCTTGAATATTGCTGTTTCCGGAAACCAAGCAAAGATAAATATTGAGATCCTCTTTGGCTGATGATAGGTAGGTTGTATGTAAGCCTACGATACTCAAGTTTCCATTCTTAAATCCAAGCTCAGTTCACATAAAAAATACAAACTTTAGAAAAGTCTTCCGAAGGAAAAGCTTCTCATGTAAGCCCCTCTGATTTATGGGAAAAATTTACAGTTCCACACCTCAAACTGGAACAAGAGAATGAACTGAGACTCCGAGAAACTATAACACGCCAAACTACTATTTTTATGAAAGACAACAGAGACGCTCCTTAGTTCCAGATTTTATTCAAAGATCAACAGGTGGGCCCTAAACAACATTTACACAGAATCCGTAAACTCTTTTGTCAGCTCTGTCGCCAGGGATTAACACGAATTCCCGAGAGAGACGCCAGTCCCTCTGAGCCATCTGCGATTTGGATCAGACTGTGAAAAAAATTAAGACTTAAAATTTAATTTTTATTCTTGAGTGATTAAATACCGCTTAAGGAATAAGATTTACTTTCATCAAACTCATTTTTTATTTTTTTTTTTTATTTCTCGAAAATAAAACTCAATGAATGATGTATATTTCTGACCAAAAAAATAAAACTCAATGAATGATGATTATTTCTGATTATATAGGTTTCGTTCAAATTTTCTTCAATCAATGCAGATTTCCGTTGAGCATGACGAGATATGCACGTTCATATACTTTAAACTGTCATTAAAAATATAAAAATAATCCTTATCGGGGGTCCCTGGAGAATCTAGTCCATCCCTTTTGATATAGAAGGGTATCACTCAATAGTGAATGTATTGGAAACTCAGAAAAGTAATTAATTAGTTTCTAACCCACACATAATCCATATATCTATGTTTACCCATACAGCTGCATGCACAAATCCTACAGAAGTCTGTCGTTAGAATGAGAAAATCCCTAAGCTTATCGTAAACTGCTGCACATCCTCCTTGCACATTTCTTTGTGTATATATATATATATGGATGTGTGTATAGTAATCACATCATTATTAACTTACCGATTTCATATAGTTGACCAGCGTATAACCTTTATCCCATGAGCTGTCATCATTACAATTTAATGGCACCGCACGGAACATGACATGTTTGAATGTTTCAGCGAGCAGTTGAACCCCATCGTAGACCAACGCCATGCTGGTGGTCAGTGGACATGATACTATAATGAGAAAAAAAAAATTATATACGTACAGAAGCATAAATAGTTTCTTGTACAAATGAGTAGAGGGGCAGAGGGTATCAATTTAACAACTAGTGCACATAAGGCGGAAGTGAAAATCACTAACCATTAGGGTGGGTTGAAAACAAATACGCTTAGCATGGAATTTGTACCTTATAAAAACGGAAAATTTTATTTAATTCGAATTTCTAAAAATTTTCTATGAACATTTCGAGGAAGCCCAATCGATTTTTAAAGAAATAAGTAACAAAACCACCGTCAAAATTTAAAGGGTTCTAATTTTTGGTTGCAGTGTCCGCTTTATTTATAAATATTTGTTTTAATTGATATTAGAAAAAAATTACAAAACTTATAACAGATATTCATGGGATGTCATGTTTCGAAGTCTTTTAATTTAATCTCTCGGATATTGGGATGCAAAGCCAAATGCCTGCTTCAATTCCGCTATTAAAGCCAATGCTTTTACGACAATGATACGATGCCTTGTGATTTTTGTTTGGTCCTAAAATCCATACAAAAATGGTTTCATATGATTTTTTATTTAAATAATTTAGTAAAAGCATTTAAGTTTTTGATGTTCTACTTAAATTACAAACTTATTGCATTGCAAAAACAATTTTTTCAACTTTTGCCTTTCTAGTGGCTTTCGAGGGGACACCCTACAGATTTTAGATCATCTTTAAAAAAAATATTTTTTTTTTGGAATTGCCTTATTTCATCAATTATTTATTTGAAAACCTTAAAGTTTTAAATTAAAAAAAAAATATTTCTAATGGAACTAAAATTTTATTTTTTTATGAAAAATAATTCAACTCATGCACTAGAAGATGAATATTTCCATGAAAAAAATACTTTTAAAAGCGAGTCATATAATTCTTAAGCCGAAAATCTGCGACAGCGAAGGCAAAGGAAATATTGTGAATATGGAGTCATCTTACTAGGCTGCAATTAACCCTTCCTTTGCATTTTCTAAATATATTTTGGGCAAAAATTCTACATCATTTAGGCCTGTAGTTTCATAACTTGAATAGGTTTATAAAGAAAAGTTGGTTAGTTATAATAATATATCAAATCTTTTTCCAGTAACTACTATATTTGGCTAACTTTATAAAAATTTCTACAGATAATAATTTTAGTTCTTACAAACTCACATAAAAACTTAAGATTTGAAGTAGTAAAATTTAGGTTCCAACATTCCAGTCATTCCAACATTTAACTCATCAAAGAAAAATGGAAAAAAATTTTTTTTTTTTTGAGTAACGTAAAAGTTATTATGTAAGGGTTAATAGAGAAGACAACATACAGTTCTATCGTACCGGAATAACCCCTGGTTTTTCTAAATGCCCAATGCGTGTTTTATATAGTTAACAACAACAAAAACAACAGGGAAGACGATGTTCTTCAAAACAATTTATTTGCTGTACTCTCATCTGTCGATTTCTCTTACTCTGACTCTCCATTTCCGAATTTTTCTTCTTCTTTCCTTCCTTCCTCCGCTACTGCTTTTTCTTCCTATTCGTGTTCCTATTAATAGTACTATTTATATTTTTATTCCTCACTCTCTACCTCTAATTCTAAATCTACATCTTAATCCATTTCTACCTACGAGTATACTAAGATTCAGTTTTAAAAAAGTTTTTTCCAAAAAAATAGAGCAAATAAAGTGAAAACCAGGTTAGTGATTCCAATCCCGGAATCCCGTGCTTTTTTGAAGTGCCGAGAATCCCGGGACTGTAAAAAAGAAATCAGAGTTTTCGGGCCTGTTACGTAAAGCATCTTAGAAGGAAGCAACTAAGAAGAAACTGTGGACCTACCCTCCATTCAATATTCGATTTTTTTTACTAAAATGCGGACGTGTTAAATAATGATTAATAACCGTAATGATTACCGATTTGATCGATTATTTTTTAGAAAAGCGTACTAATGATTGATTACACATTGTTTTCGGTTTTAATGATTATTTAAAAATTTTAATTTTAAATACTCAAAACAAATTAAACAATCAAGAAAAATCAGAAATAATCAAAAACAAAAAAAATGTTTACAACCTTTGTTTTTTGTTATTACTTTTGATTATTTTGATTGCTTTTGATTACCTACTTTTAATTTGTTGTGAGTTTTTTTCTTTTGATAATTTTTTTTATTTTGTCAAATGTATTCAATTTGTAACTGCGGATTTTTGAAAACAATTAAAGTAATCAAGTTTAATCAATTGATTATCCAATTATAATGGGAATTTAACAGGTCTGCTTAAATGTATCCTCATCTCTAACAAAAATTAGTTAAAATTGATTTAAAACTCAACAAAAGCGCAATTTTTTTTAATAAATTTTAAATATCTCGAAATGATAAGAACAAATGTTTTTCAAAAAAATTGGATTTATCAGGATAATACATTTCAAACATTACATATAAATCCTCCGTTAACAACATGAAAATTTTTCTTCAAAAACTCTAAACTTTCGAAAAAAAAACATTGAGTACCTATTTGATTTTGCTTTTTTTTTATGAAAAAACTTTTGTTGTAAATAAAAAAGGAAAGAATTTAAAAAATCCCATTATTTGTTATATATTTTAAGGTCAGATAGTTTCACAAGCCATTTATTAAATTTTTTTAAACCTAAACTGTAGGAGAATATCTGAATCCCTTGACAGATCCCGAAAATCATGGGATTGTTATAGTCCAAAAATAACTGGCATCTCTACCCCTTATGCTCAATGTATATACTCGTATATGTGTATATAGAATAATGGTAAAATAATGTATGCATATATTTGTACAACTAACTGACCAACATACGTACCAAGGCGGGGGCCAAAGTGCAGCGGCATAATTGTCGGCCAAGGAGGAGTTAAGTACTCATAAGTTATGTGCATGGCTGCACTTTCCTTTGGGTTTCCTATAAATTTGTCATACGTCTAATCTACATCATTATACTTAAAATTTTGATGTAGGTATGAATTAATTACAATTTATGAGTTTGGAGCAGGCGATCCCGGACACTGTCCAATTGAGCATGCATTTCCTGCAAGGCATTAATCATCTGATCAGTGACAGCGCGGTCGGTAACAGTTTTTTTGTGATGAGGTTCCTATATCTGATACAATACAAAAAACATTATATACAAAATGTTTCGATTAGCCTAATAAAATCTTAGCAAAGTGACTCCAAGCGTCAAAAGACAGGCCTAAAAACGTTTTGATGTTACCATCCTCGTTACATTAGTAAAAACGGCTAGATTGCTATAGGACATTACAGATGGGCGAGCAAATTAACCATCTTGGGGGACAGTTTGTTGTTGTTGTTGTTGTTGTAGTAACGACAAGAACACTCCCCGAAGGTTTTGGAGAGTGTTGTCGAATTAACAGTCCTTGGACGGATTTGAATCCGGTACGCTACGGTACTCCCTTGCGGTACTGCCCGACTATCGTGGTAGCGATTTATGACCAGTGAAACCTTCTAGGTCATGTCACTCCTCCTTCCGTTAGGAAGGATAAGATGGGTAATGAGAGGTGAGAGGCATCATATCCGTAGATCAACCATCCAGTTGCACGTCATTACCTTTGTGCATATTAGTCGCCTCTTACGAACGGTATGCCTACCTCGGGCATATTCTAAACCCCTAACCCGCAGGGGGTTGGGGAACAGTTTAGACTGCCTTACAGTTTTTCGAGAAAAAGTTATAAAAGCGGAAGCTATACGGAAATGCGGAGCTTCGTTGCTGTCATAATTTCTGGGTACCCGAGCACAGCAATTTTTAAAGGGACCGAAAGTACTGACAAAATAGCCACAAAAGGTTACGGAATAGATATAAACGTGGCAAACAGCTCTTTACGACCACTTTTGGGCTATATCCCGAAGAAAATCGAAGTCTCAATATCTTTAGGTTAAATAGACAAATATGCAATGATGAAACTTATGAGTGTCATTACATCTCAATGGAAAGTTCCACAAATGCTTCGAAAATAGTGAATACCAACAAGTTCCCTCTGCAGTAGTCGTCAGATAGAGCAGGGAAACGAGCAGAATCCTAGGGAAGACATTTCCTTACTTAACAAAGGGAGGTGGGACTTTCATCGATACTACTCCCTAACTACATAAAGGAAGGAAGAAAATTGTTCTGAGCGATTTGCAGAAGCTGCTTAAACAATAGGAAGGAAGACTCAACAAGAAATCTCCACTCCAAATGTCTACGTAGTATATAATGATAACCTAAAACTTTTTGAATCACATCCACAAGTCCCTCGGTAGTTTTGAGCTCATCGGATGCATGTCCGACAAAGGAGTGCGACTTCAGCTCAATAGAATTTTCAAATCTGCTTAAGTATTCGCTCACCATTTTGAAAAGGTTCTTCTGTTTCGTATAGAGATTTCGCCACCTCTTGTACATTCTCAATATCCGGCGATACTAAACGTATGCCAGTGATGTTGGTATCGCTATGTTGAAAAGGTTCCAAGTCCATAGTTTGAAAATCCAAATTGCCCACTATATAACGATAATCGTTTGTGATAAGACCAACTTGTTGCGCCTGAAAACAACAACAAAAGATGCAGTTATAAAGACTCTTCTATTAAAAGATATATCCAGACCACTTACTTGCTTAAAGAATTCTGGCAATGTTTCCATTGAACCTACCACAACAAATGAGTAATCACCAGAGTTTTTGATGCGTCGCAAAACATTTCGATAGTCACCATTTAAATCCAGCTCATAGCGGCGTACGGTAATTGTGGGTCCAGTGGGGCCATACATTTGTAATATCTCATTCACCAGGGGTAGATATTCACCTATTGATGAGAGTTTAAGAATTTACTTTCTTGTCGTGTTCCTATTCTTCTTTCCCCTCACTGTACCTGTTTCATAAATAATCGTGAAAGTATCTGTCCACTCCAAGGCTATCACTAAATCCTTTAATACCAACCCCAGCTGGGACGCATGTGGATATAAATTGACCGTCGGCATTTGCACACCGAAATCCCAGCGTGTATCGATAAATGGCAACTCTTTGGCATCACAAATGCTCATCGCATGTTTGGCGGCCATATTTGTAGTGGGTCCAAATACTGCCACCAAATTTTGCTGCAAAATGGAATTGAAGATTTTACGGTTCTAAATTGTTATTTTTTACAGTGTACGAAAATGTTTATTATTTGACCTTAAGTTTATCTTAGTGTATTAATTGAAAACTCGGAATGTGATAATTTTGACGAACCCAAAAAGGTACTCACGTGGACCCGAATAAAACCAAGTAGTCCTGGTAAAAACCCTATTTTGTCTTTCTAAAAGAACGATTTGTTTTTTATAATGACAGCGGCCTGCGCTCTAGAGACATTGCTCCGCTTGGGTAGCCCGAAGTTTTCGCTGACACTGACTTTGTTGACTGAAGGCCAAATTCCGTACATTTTACCCCATTGAAAGAAGTTCTCTAGACCGCTACACTTAATAAACTAGGCAGAAAAAGTGTCGCCGAAGAGCTCTGCTGCATAAAACAAGTCAATGTAGAGTCCTTTATACAAACCCAATGTACAAAAACGGAGCAATGGCGTCAGAAATTGGGAAAGCTACTCAGCATCCAAACATAGCAACCAATAAATCTGGACTGCATTAAGCTAGGAGATCTTTTATAATGTAGTTATAAGAAGAAGTACAGTTTTAACTAAACAGGCCATCCGGAAATGGACAATAAAAACAGAACCTCTTCACTTTCATTGCTGCTACAGCACACTTTTACTTTATATTCATACCATTTTTACACAGCGTATTTAATCGATTGCTCTTACCTTCAACATTTTACAGAGCTTCTTTGATGTTTCGAAAGCATTGCCAGGTTCAATAGACACAGCCATGCCATGTAATTGTAGTGCACCGTCGCTATCTTCGTTTGCTTTAGTGATAGCCATTTGAAAAATCTTCTCCATATCAGGATTGGTATTTTCGTATATTAAACCTTAAAGGAAAAAATGTTAAGAAACTTATTAGCATGGTTGAAATGTGTTGAAGACAACCCATAAGGAAGGTGAGACGATCTGGAATTTTCGAAGTGGTAAATTAAAACAAGCAGTCTAGTATGTTAAGAGTCCCAGTCGCAAATCCGACAGAGAAATGGTACTTCGGCAAAACTCTCTTTAACCACTGTTTTTGCTGTGAAAGTAACAACAACGAAATTGAATTTCCATAAAACTGCCTTACTCTAGGATCTGAGCCGAACTAGCCATTTCGATGTTTAACTTCTGCAAACGAAACTTGCCTGCTTCAACTGGGGTCTCAGGGCAAATCAGTTTGAAATGTGTTCTTAAATTACTTGCGAAGAATTATATAAAGCAGTAATTATTTAAGGAATTGCCCAATAAAACTCATCCACTTACGTTGAAAAGTTTAAAGCTGTGAAGCACTTCAAGGCTGGTAAACATATTTATAAAGAGCTGATTTGACATTTAGTCTTTAAGTGTGTTAAAGCCGCACTATACTCTCTTTCACATTTTATTTATTTCTATGAGAATTTTCGCCGAAAAACTAATTTATTTTCTTTTTTAATATTTAAATGTTATTTGCTTGTTTTGTTCTGTATTTTATTTATTTTCTCATATTTTATTTATAGAAGAAACTGCATCATGAACTCGTGTGTACTGATATAAATTCCCAGCAAAAAATTCTTGCAACATTCATAGAGCTTAGAAGAAATGGTCAGATGGCTTACAACGTAAGGGCAATTTTCTCATATATTTTTTAATTTTAAAAGTCACTTTAAATGTATGGGCAGTCTCTTTCTGAATGCGCTAGTGAACAGACGTGTCACGTGGAAGTCTATATATCAGAGTGTAGAAAAATCGATTTGCTAATAAACATCTAACAATTGTAAAGTCGCGAAATGAATGCAGAAGGTGAGAATACTCTCTTTAAATGGCAAAATGTTACAAACAAAAATGGAAAGAGTGCCAACGAAGAATCCCCTAGCTTGTATACCCACAGAAAATAAGTAGTTATACACCCAAACCGATACGATCTATTGAATGACGACGACAATGATGAACCCGAGGCTGGTAAGAACAATAATATGGAAGCGAATGAAGCAACAATGCCGAATATTCCAAAGCCACCACCGTTGATCATACCTGGAGTAGTTAACATAAGTGAAATGATAAGCTCTATTTCAACTTTGATTTCTTAAAATGATTTTAGTTATAAGTCGTCAAAAGATGGACAAATTAGGCTATTAATAAATAACATAGATTCATATAGGAAAATTGTACAACTACTAGAAGCAGGGAAGATAAGTTATCATACATATCAGCCCAAACAGGAGCGGTCATATAGAGTAGTACTAAAGGGATTACACTGCTCAACTCCTACTGAAGATATAAAAAATGAAATTACTCTATTAGGACATAAAGTCAGAAATGTATTTAATGTTAAGAGTAGAGTAACAAAACAACCTTTGTCGATGTTTTTTGTTGACTTGGAGCCAAGAACCAACAACAAAGAAATCTATGAATTAAAATATTTGAATAATGCAAATATTAAAGTAGAGCCCCCTAGGCAAACAAGTGACATGGTTCAATGCCACCGATGCCAAGAATTTGGACATACCAAAACGTATTGTAGAAAACCCTATAAATGCGTAAAATGTGGACTAATGCATTCAACTTTAGAATGCACAAAACCAAAAGACACTTTACCAACGTGTGCTCATTGCCAACAACACCACACCGCGAATTACAAAGGCTGCATAGTTTATCAGCAACTCTCTGGAAAGAAGCCAATATTTTCCAACCGTACGAAAGGGAGTGTAAACATGAATTCGCAAAACACTAATAATAACACAAACACTGCAAGCAACAACAAGCAGTCATACGCTAGCGCTTTAAAAGGTAAAGACAATAACAATGAGGTAAATGAACAAAAATCAACAAAAATATTGAGCGTTTACTCTCTAAACAAATTGAATTAACAAACACACTTCTTAATATGATGTCACTACTTATTGACAAACTATGCAAGCAGACTTAAGAATAGCAATATGGAATGCCAATGGATTATGCCGTCATACACAGGAAACTGAAATATTTTTAAAAGACAACTTCATTGATATAATGTTGATTTCAGAAACCCATTTCACAGACAAAACCTTTTTTAATATAAGAAACTACGACCTTATCGCCACTAATCACCCTAGTAACAGGGCTCACGCCGGTTGTGCTGTTTTGGTTAAATCAAATATCAAGTATGATATACTCGAACCAACTCAAACATTGTCAATACAAGCTGCTGGGGTCAAACTGAATTGCAATAATATTGACTTACATATTTATGCTTTGTATTCACCGCCAAGACATAGCATCACAACTCCGGAATACGAAAACTTTTTTAATTCCCTGGGCAGTAGATTCCTTGTGGGAGGTGATTATAACGCTAAACATCCCTGGTGGGGCTCACGTATCCCTAACCCAAAAGGTAGGGAACTTTATAAGTGCATTACCAAGAATGATTTTAAAACTTTATCTACTGGTGAGCCTACTTACTGGCCAAGTGATCCACTTAAAATCCCTGATCTGCTAGATTTTGCTGTATATAAAGGCATTCAAACTCCATTGCTGGACATTGCCAGTTCTGAAGAACTAAGCTCAGACCACTCGCCAATTATTATCAGTTTTAGCCCTGTTATTAATACAAAGCTGCGGAAGTATATTGGATTAAACAATAAAAACCAAATCAATATTTTTCAAGACCAGATAACAGAAAATGTGGAACTTAAGACCTCAATCAAAAGCTTAGTAGAACTGGACAATGCAGTTGAAACATTTACGTCGTTAATTCATAAAGCAATTGCTGCATCTACAATCGAAAATAACGCAAACTTTACACATAGACCTCGTGCCTGTGTGCATGTATCTGCAGATATCAGAACATTAATTCAACAAAAGAGAAAGTTACGGAAAAAATGGCAAAATACTAGAAGCCCAGCAGACAAGACTATACTGAATAAAGCTACAACTGAACTCAAAGACAAACTTAAAGAATTTAGAAATAAATCAATCTCAGATTATATTGAAAATCTAAATGACAATAGTAACGATGATTACAAAATATGGAAAGCTACAAAGTACTTGAAACGCCCAAAAAAGAGAAATGTGCCAATAAAGGACTGCAATGATGAATGGTGTAGATCTGATAAGAGCAAGGCAGATGCATATGCGAAACATTTAGAAACAACCTTTACACCTATTACAATTAATAAAAGCAACCATTCCGATGTTCTCAATTTCTTGATGCCCCATGTCAATTGTCATTGCCAATCAAACATATAACACCTGCAGAAATTTGTATTGAAATCGAAAAGCTTGACAATAATAAATCTCCAGGATATGACAAAATCGATGCTAAAATAGCTAAGTTCTTACCAAAAAAAGGTATTATGTTTTTGACACTAATATATAATTCAATACTAAGGTTAAGCCATTTCCCTACGCAGTGGAAATGTGCAGAAATTGTGATGGTTCCCAAGCCCAACAAACCAGAAAACGAAATAACCTCGTATAGACCTATCAGTCTACTGGCGCTGTTCTCAAAAATATTTGAGAGAATATTTTTACGCAGAATTTCGCCAATACTCAAAGAAAATAACATAATACCTGAACACCAATTTGGTTTTCGCCGACATCATGGCACACCTGAACAATGCCATCGAGTTGTAAATTTCATTGTTGACTCTTTTGAACGAAAAGAATATTGTTCTGCTGTGTTTTTGGATATACAACAAGCATTTGATAAAGTTTGGCACCATGGCCTGTTATATAAAATGAAAAGATCTTCCCCTCACCAATATATCTAATTCTTAAGTCGTATCTCGCTAATAGATTCTATTATGTCAAAGTAAATGATGAAATCTCTACCATAACATACATCAAAGCTGGTGTACCTCAAGGAAGCGTTCTCGGACCAGTCCTTTATACAATTTTTACATCAGACATGCCACAAACTGAAAACGTATTTATTGCTACATATGCTGACGACACTGCTATATTGGCATTAAATCCATCTCCAATTGAAGCTTCCAACTTAGTCCAGAAACAACTGAATGAGATACAGTCCTGGTTAGATCGTTGGAAAATAAAGGTCAATACAAATAAATCTGTACACGTGCTATTCACTTTAAGGCGAAAAGACTGTCCTCCTTGCCGCATATATGGCAGTATGATTCCGGAACTTGACAGCGTCAAATACTTAGGCTTGCATTTAGACAAACGCCTAACATGGAAATGTCATATTCAAGCCAAAAATAAACAATTAAAAATGAAAACTAAAAAACTGTATTGGTTACTTGGGCCTAAATCAACTTTATATCTCGAGACTAAACTCCTATTATATAAAGCTTTATTAAAGCCAGTATGGACTTATGGTATTCAGCTTTGGGGCACAGCCTCAAATTCAAACATAGAAATATTGCAAAGATATCAGTCTAAAACTTTAAGACTAATTATATACAAATGCTCCCTGGTACATCACGAATAAAGCCATACATTCAGATCTAAATATTAATTTTATAAAAAATGAAATTAAAAGGCTCAGTACGGCATACTTACGCAGAATTAGTTATCATGAAAACTTAATGGCAATCACGCTATTAGATGAAACCAATGAAATCATTCGACTTAAAAGACATCATGTTCTAGATCTCCCCTTTAGAAATTAATTAATTATTAAATTAAATTAAACAAAATGTATATGTATGTATATACATAAGTATATTATTATTGACCTCACTGGAGACCAATAATACAAGTCAAATTTTCATAGTTAACTAATTTGCTTATTGTTCTACGAATAGATTGCAAATACATGTATTCAATAAAAAAAAAAAAAACAAAAATGTATGGGCCACTTCCCTACCCTTTAAATTTACTAAGACTTATAATTAAAAAATTAATAATTAAGCTTTGGTAGAACTACACCACTTGCTTTTCCAACATCCGGTTGTCTACTTCAAACCATCTTAGCTACTGGGCTGAAAGTTTGGTCATAGTCAATTTTGTGAAGCTAATTATACCACTTAGTAACCAAGCATTTTTTTAATTTTTCAATACACATTCAATAGACCCATTTTCAGGTCAATACAGGTCATTCCAATATACATATACTTTAGCCTCCTTTGGTACGTTCACTAGCTCCCAAGTTTTGTTTTCTTGATCTATTTTTCTTAAACGAGTAGGGAAAAGGGCGGTACACATACCGCGATATCACTAAATTCTTAACCATGTGGCAAGTGAAGTTACAAAAAAATCGACAGCAAGATTCCCAAAGTGTTTCAAGGATTTTAAGTTATCCCGGTACATTGTCTTCAATTGCTGATTTATGTAACAAGTTTCAGCTCTCAGAGCTAGAGTCTAGCTTACCGCCAAGTTACCTACAAATTGAACGCAATATTTAAAATTTTTAATGGATTTTCCATATATCTAGATCCGTTCGAAATCGAATGGACATTTTCCCACTTGCATTGCATTGTCAAGGAGTTCTGAACTATGTTCCAAGTTTCCAATGCCTAGCTCAACGGCATTGAAAGACTGTGCAAGATTTTAAAGTTTCGTGTGGATATAAGCCAATACACAAGAAAGGGATTTAATATAAAAGGTATTAAAAAAGTAGGGAGAGCGCTGTCTTCGGCTGTGAGTACAACCTGTGAGCAGTTTGCCGTTCTTACTTATTTAATTCAAATATATATTTGTTTTGCTTTGTTGATTTTCCGACTGGGTGAAAAGTTGATGTATATTAGACCGATTTTCCGTCATCCCTTGTCAAATAGGGATGGCGGAACGCGGAAACCCGTGGTGCCAAAAGCAAAGTTGACAAGGGATGAAAGAAAATTGTTCTGAACATACATCAAATATATATGGCCCACATTCCATTTATCGGTAAACTCGGTTGTATGGGGGCTACATATTATATTGGTCCAATCGGGTTGGTTTCGCCAAATTATTAATATATACACCTGTGTTCAATATAATAGTAGTAAAATTAAATTGGATATCGTTCGACGAAATAAGAAGAAGCCGTGATTTTAATAGTTTTCATTTAAAATATATCGGATTCCAAAACAGAAAACACATAAAAAATTTTCAAGGTAAACACAAAGTTCGGTAAGTTAATTAAACTATAAATCTTCAAATTTTTTGGTAAAGTCTCCAGAAAATTTTTGAGAACGCAGTTCTGTAAACCAATCAATATTAGTATAACATCCCTGCAGTCAACTTGCCAAACTGGTTAGTAAACATTCTAGTTCATTAACTAGAATTTCGTGGGCTTATTCATAAGAGTTTGAGCGACTGTAACGTTTCCGCTATTATAAGCAGCAACAACTTTATAAAATCGTCGGTACATGCATACACGAGCGAAAAAGAAAACAATTCAGTATTCGGGCCGCAATCGTTCAGTTAACAACGCCGTCCTACATTTTAATTTTCTCTTCAACTAATATTCTGAGTAATTCAATTAAATAGAAAACGTTCTTGCAATTAATATTTCTTATAGTAAAATCATAATCCTTTTGAGAATTTCGTGTGTCAAATAGTACATTTCGGTTGCAGATCATGTACGTACGTGCATGTCAACAAAATCATCTTTATTTTTGCCACGTCTCGAATAAGAAATATTCAAATGAAACCACGAAGAAAAGTGAAAACGAAACGATAATTTGTCAAATCAATTGTGTAAGTAAATAACATTTCTTCTTGGAGTAATTTATGTAACCTTTTTCAAAAAAAAAGGTCTCGAAAAGTTCACAAAAAAATATTGAATTGTTGTTATTTTTCAGGGTTGATTTATTGTTATTGTGAAATGCAGAGTTTAGAAATAAAATAACAATGAATCTCCAATGGAATCGTTTAAAAGCTGGAACAACGAAATGAGCGAGCAAAGGCACATACAATAACAAGGTGGTTAATATTGCACTTTTTAAAAAATTTAGTTACTAAAAACTTGCACATTATGTACTAGAATTTCATGAGCGAGTTCTCTGCACTGTTATTGGCAAAGAACTCTTTAACTTAAAATTTTCACCATAAAAATTTATTTTAATTAATTTTGTGTAAAGCTATTTTTACAAGTATGGATTAGTTAGATTCTTTCTGAGATTCATATTTAAATTTGAAAATTTTCCATAAAATGTTTCCAGAAAATTTAAAGATGTACATATGCCTGTGAAATAAATTATAAAATTCAATAAATAAAAGACTACTATTAACAACTAAGGAAGTCTAAGTTCAGGTGGAACTGAACATTATATACCCAGTAGTGATCTATTATGGCATACCAATTTACGCAGGTCTATTTTAATACTTTTCTGTTCGTATTATAAAGCCAGCTGATTGTTTTCAATAAAAACACTTCTGTCATGAGTTTTGACGGTTAAATTAATTTAAAAAGTAATATAAATGTATGGCGCGATATACAACATGTATATCATCATTAACCTCCTGAGAGATTTTTGCGCCGAGCTTCCCTTCCAATTATAATTTTTTCCTACAAATTGGTGATACCTACAGTTTTTTGTCGACTTCGAACAGCATCTACAAAGGACATGAATTTTTGATGAAAAGTCTTCCATGGCAAAAAGACTCTCGGAGAGTTTGCCAAACCACTGCCGATGTTACCTGTCCCAGGACTCGAACCTTGTACCTTCGGTGTGGTAGGCCGGCAACACTACCGCCACACCACGGCGGCCGCCATTAATTTATTTGTATATAAATAGCTTCCCTACAATAACTGCTAACCACATTTTGTCAAAATACCAATACATGCACATTTTATGTTTGAAAAATGTGCGTTCAAATAGACAGACGGACGGAGAGACGGACTTTGCTAAATCGACTCAGCTCATCGTCCTTATTATTTCAGTTTGCTTGTTGATGGGCTCATCTCTTCTTCTTCTCATACTTACAAACATTTCATGTTCATTAAAGGCATGAGAATCAAAAAAGGTATATAACTTCCCTATTGCAGTGGGGTATTAAAAGCTTGCCAGGCTATTTTACTTGTACGTTATCCGATTTGCTTAATTTTTGACAAGAGTATACTACATACTTTTGAGAAGCAGCTGACCAATTTTTATTAAAATAGTTTGTTGAAATTACAAGCAATCGCCTTTGAAAATAGCAGAATTTTTATGCTTAAAAAAGCCAAATTTTTTTTCCGGTTGAGTTTTTTCAAAAAGCTTATTATGTGTACAGGATCTTATTGATATAGCTTGCATGGTTTTAAGAATATCGCGTTTTACATTTTTTGAACAAATTTTTCAGAACTATGTTAAAATTGGGCCTTTGACCGATTTCGCCCATTTTTACAGCAAACATTTATCTTTATATGTACAACATTTTCGCCAAATATCGTTTCGATAAATGAATTTTTGCCGGAGTTTTGGTGTAAAAAGTTTTGTGGAATAATCCACTATAAAGAGGGCGGGCCACGCCCATTTAAAAAATTTATATTTGTCGACTTTCGTTGTTCCCGGACACTTTGAAAGTGAAATATAAATGGTATAAAGCTTTAGCTCATTTTTTTCTGGAACATACCTTGTATTAATATAAATGTGTGTGCTAAATTTCATTTCAATATCTTGAACTGTTTTTGATTTATGTTTAATATTATTTCTAATTTTGAGTTAATCAAAAGTGGGCGGTGCCACACCCATTTACTAAAATTTCTTTAAACATTTATTTTCTACCTTAACGTTAATGTACACACCAAATTTAATCCTTCTAAGTGTATTATGTACTGAATAATCACTTTTTTTGTATTTTCGAAAATATTCTATGTATAAAAAGTGGTCGTGGCTATCATCCGATTTTGCCCATTTTAAATAGCGATCGGAGATGAGTGCCAAGGAACCTGCATTTCATTAAAATATCTCAAAATTTACTCAAGTTATCATGCTAACAGACGGACGGACGGAAGAAGAAAATTACTTTTCAGAAATGTTTTCCAAGAGCAAAATTGCTATGAATAGCGACTATATTTTTATTCGTGTCATTTGTTTAGTATAGTGATAGATATATTTTTATATCTGATAATATATATTTTTTATCTGATGACTGAATTTTCAATATAGTGGTTTGTAATGTAATTTTGCAATTTTCTTGTATTTTTAAACCCAAAATAAAGTAATGATAGTATGATCGCTGGTATGATCCTGATGTATATACAGACTAGTATTTTGAATGGTATAATATTGATGTATATGATGACTAGTATGCCATTTGGTATGGTGCTGATGCAGATGCGAACAATATCCATCTCTCAGGACATCGCCGTGTTAAAAATACCAGTTGCCAATATGTAAAAATTGCAGAACTCGATCTAGTTAAGACGATTTGGAAAACTAGTATTTGTCTAGTATAAGACTAGTAGCATTGACTGCAGGGATTCTGCTAGATAGAACGTGCTCAAAAATTTCCCTGAATTTTTAGAATAATTTTCGTCAAGGGAATTTGAGTGATTTCTTCCATACAGCACATGAAAAAAAATTCTTTGTGTGGAAAAAAATTCCCAACATCCTTGACAAAAAAAATTCTGAAAATTCAGGACTAAGTTTGAGGTACTTCTAACTTGCACATTTTTAGGCTAAAATTGAATGAGCTATAAAACTGCGTGTTTATAACGTACGAGTTATGACGTCATTGGTTAGGATTCATCATCGATTTTTTTCAGCGGTAGCTTACACAATTTTTTTCTGTGTACATTTTCATGTTTTTCTTTTGGCAAATATTGTACTATACAAATATAAACAGATGTCATGCGCTGCACATTGAAAATAAATAACAAAATAGAGACAAATACGTGCGTATTCATTTTAAATGGAACACTTGGGGCAGAATTCATAATGTTGCACTGGGGAATGCGGGGGTGGCGTAGTGCATTGGTTTTCACTAAAGTTTTACGTAATCAAATTTTGCACGTGGAGTTGGATGAACAAAACGAATCGCACACAATTTTCTTAAAACTTACCAACATTTGTCTTTTGTGCGTCTAGAATTTGCATCAAACTAAATGCAATCAGAAGAATTATAGCAAAACGAATGCAATAAGTTGTTGACACAAAATGGGGCAAATGATGTTGACGCTGCTGATTACGCTGCGAAGCCATCTGTGCAACGTCCCTCTGATCTTTGCGCATGAAAAATACGAAAAGTTGAGTTGACGTCATGCAACGACTTGGAAAATAAAGTTAACCGTAGCACAGAGCGTATTTTTGTATTGTTTAAATTAAATTTCTTGCAAAAGAAATTTAAATTTGTCAACTAAAAGTCCACATTTCACTCTCACGACGGCCACGGTTGAACGAAGAGAACTAAACTGATCGTGAACATGCAAGAAAGTTTGGCAGCGCAAAAGATAAACAGGAAAATGCAAAAAAGTACAGGGGGGCTTAGATTGTTAAGAATTAAATTTGTCTCAGATTTATTTTTCTTAAATACATCTTAATGGTAAATGGCAGAGGCAGATTTCAATTTCTTTTACTCCAGGGTCCACATTGGTCTGCTTCTTTCTTCTTTAAAAGGCGCTTAACCCATTAATGACAAAGTATGATATATCATACGCAGAAAGAGCTTTTTTAAAAAATTCGGCAAAAATATAATAAATTGTAAAAGCTTTTCGCCATTTACAGATAGAGCGAGAGAAAAGGGTTATTTGAAAAGTAAAGCGTTTAGTTTACGGTCTAAGGCTCTTTTGTATACATTTTTCGAATTAATTTATGTAGTGATTTTCTGAAAAGTGAATAATGACACGCAGGTGAGTATTACATTAAAAAAAAATAATGAACAGAAAGATTACATTACCTAAAATGTACGCAACGTTAAAGGCTAAACGCCAAACTATAGAATTGAAATAAAGTGCTGTGAAAAATTTGCCCTTAAAAGTGTTTTAACAACTTGTAACTCATTACGTAGTTTTTATCATACGTAAACGCTAGTCCAGTTTTTGCCCAATGGAAATTCATACGTAATATATGTTTGTAGGCAAGCGACAACTGACGAGATAATTGGATGGCTTGAAGATCTGAACAAAGATGATGATTCAAAAATTATAGAGAACATCAATCATGCAAGTTCAATTAATGTGACTTTATTACCACCTGAAGAACAAGAGGTATCTGATTGCGATGATGCAGATGAAGACGAAAAAGGCATATTGGGCAATTTGGGCAGTGGAGTTCTAAAAAGGGAATTCGAAATAAAAATTGCAAGCTCAGAAGTGGATGAATTACAGTTTCTAAATGATCTGAGCAAAACAAAAACCTCACGTCACGTACATCCACTCGAAGTAAAAGGAAAAAACCAATAATTCGCCGAAAGTGGTCCAAGATAGCACTAAAAGCAAGTGATGTTACAAGCACAGCAATACGCACTCATACTTCAGATATTACAACAAATATTTTGGATAACGATTTGAGTCCACTACAAATTTTTAAAACAAAAATTTTGACGAGGAATTTATGAATTATATACTAGAAGAGACCATAAAATGTGCTGTAAGCAAAGGAGATGAAGCGTTCACCCTAAGTGTTGAGGAATTATATACATACTTCGGCATCCTTATACTGAGTGGATACAACGAGGTGAGTACTAGAGAACTAGACTTGCTTACCTCCTAAGTTACTATTTTTATTTTTAGGTTCCAGCTACTCGGATGTACTGGGAGACGGAAAGTGATGTGTACAACCATTTAGTGGCGGGTTCAATAAATTTCAGAAAATCCATAGCTACCTTCATTTCAATGATAATACACAAATTTATGTGAATAATAAGGCATTCAAAGTTCAGCCTGTTCTGGATTATTTAAATACAAGATTTAAAGAGCTTGGGAAAGCCTTTGGACCCTCCTTCTCTGTAGACGAATCAATGGAGCCTTATTTTGGTATGCATTCTTTCCAGCAGTTTATACGAGGAAACCCTATTCGTTATGAATATAAAATTTGGTGTCTGACTACTTCAGAAGGATATTTTTTGAACTTCGATTTGTACACCGGAAAAGCTACGACTCAATCTAATGAGCCCTGTCACAAAGAACTTATGCAGCGACATAGTTCCTGAACACAGCACTGTATTTTTAAATAAATATTTTAATAGTTTTATATTATTAGAAGAGTTTGAAAAGCAAAATATAATAGTGGTGTGAATCATTCCCTCAGACCGCATAGAAAATACTCCTTTGAGTAGCATGAAAGGAGAAATCCGGGGTGCTTGTCAAGCAGTTAAATCTAAAACTATTACCTTAATTAGGTGAAATGATAACAACAACAATAACGACAATATAAATACCAAAACTGGGCTATGTAAAAAATATGATTGGCAACAAAAACGAAGGCAAGACGTAAAGCAACCAGTTATCATAAAGGAGTATAACGCCGGAATGGGTGGTGTCGATCTCTTCGACCAGCAAAGGTCAGCTTACCGAACTCGGATTCGGTCAAGAAAATGGGCCGGTTGGTTTTGTCTTAATGGTGCCATTGTAAATTTATGAATGTTATTTAGAAAAGCATATCCGCAAGTAACTCTTCTCGGGTTCATCCAACGTGTTACAAAAAGCATGCTTTCAAAACCAATAGAATTTCATCCAGTTTCAGCACGAAAAAGGAAACGAGAACACGACACTAGATACGATGGAGTCGAGCACTATGTCAACTACTCAAAAACTCAGCGCCGTTGCAAATATTGTGGCAAGTGTACCAAATTTGTATGCATGAAATGTAATTTTGGATTGCACCCAGATAACTGTTTTTACAAATATCATATTAATTGAAAGAGCAAATAACCAAGAAACATAAAAAGAAATACGTTATGTGAAAATTAAAAAATTAAATGTCAATTTAAGAGTAAAACTTATATTGATTTTTTAATTTTATTTTCGAGAAAAACACCTCTCCGTTTACGTTTATGTATGATAAACCATATGCCCCGTCACGCCCACATCTTTGGAGATATAATTGAATTTTTTTTTATTTAGGCTTTTAATATCAGCACAAGTAACTGCTGCAAATTTCAATCACCTACCTCAACGGGTTTTATGTGTGAGCAGTAATGGGTTAACCGTCTAAACGACTTTGGCCGTCCAATATAACGCCTGTCGTTTCTTCTCTTTGCCTCACCCCGGGATCGCAAATCGATCTTTACTTGGCCTTTTTATTGTAGTAGTTGTCTCCCTCTTTCTTTGCTTCCACCGGCAGATGCCGAAAAGAATACCTCCTGAGCATCTTCTTTCATTCGCACAACATAGCCTAGCCAACGAAGCCTTGAGTTATAATTCGTTGAACAACGTCGGTGTCTGCACACACTTCATACAGATAGTCATTAAATCTTCTTCTTGGGGCTATCCGTCGCCAACGGGCTCATGAAAAATGTATATGAAAAACGCATATTGTCAGGTATAGCTTGTCCGTATATAACTTTGCTTAAGTAGGGTGTGCCATTCCCCCCGGCAATATAAAGTTTTCGTTAAACATAACTTAGAATCGATTTGGAACAGATTCTCCCTCACCATAGAAAGGCAATTAAAGTTACGGTGTAAAAGGTACAGTGAGATGTAGAGGAAGAAGTATAGCAAGAGCAATAGGAAGACGAATAGGAATGGGAATAATAATAAAATAAGAATGTGCTTAGGAAGAGAAATAGCAAAAAGCAGACCTAGAAATTGATAAAGATAGAAGAAGGGGGTACGGAAGAGGATAAGGATGAAGAGGGAGATGTAATGGCAGAATAATAGGAAGTGAGAGTTGAGACAGGCAAGTCAAATTTCTAGCTGGACATCTTCTACCGGGTCTGATTGTATTTCATATAATAAACCAAAAACAGGAAGTAGTGTAATGGGGTGGGAGTTGTGCGAAAATCCCGAATCTTGCATCCTAGTTTCTGCACTGTTAGCATAGTGGCGCACTGTGAAATGGCAGCAAAAGACGAAGCTGGTCGCTCTGAAATATTGGGTTTAAGGGCTTGCTTGGGACTTGCAGCGTCTATCCACCAGGAAAAAGGGGCTCACTATATATATTTTCTTATTTTTTTCCCCCAACCCATAGTTTACTTCAAATGAGGAATTTAAAACGCTCCTGTTGAAGACCGCTACGTCTAATTAGGGTTATCTCAAATGGTGTTGAGCACCTCTAAAAGCTGAATGAGGAGCCATTAGACACCGATACTTTGTTGGGCAAAGAGTTTATTATTATTTTGCGATAATACAAAATTTTCTCCAATTCTTTGGGAATCCCCGATATCAGCCAACTTAGAAATCGATTCTAAGATCTCGCTACTTTTTAACCAGCTGGTAAATGGGAAATGCAACCTTCTTGTCTCTAGCAAATCTGGCTATATACGCAAGCCGAAGATAGAAATTAGTCTGTTTTGTTGTTATTTGCCAAATATTGATGCGATATATTTTGTGAAGTGGAAAGTTATATTAAGTAGAGATAGCAGTAAGATACGAGACTTTATTATTCATCAATATATGAAGAACTGACGCTCGGAAGTAAGAGTTCTATATTAAACATGCAAGTGGATCACGACGATCTGAGAAACTGGAGCTTCTCCCAAACATATTTAGGTTCTCTTGTATGTATAATTTTGTGAATGAAAAGGAGAGTTCTGATCTTCAATAAGTTGTCCAACACGGTCACGTCTCTTGAGGCCAAATACGTATCTTGCGATGTTGTTATAAGCAACATTCAGCTTCTGACAACATATATAGTCACAATTGGCAAAAAATCTCACACCCATATAACAGCGTATGTATTAAATACGCTTTAGTTAAGAGAAGGCGAATTTCAAATGGTATGAAGTATTGGGTTGACCAGAGCTTACGGAGCATTCCATACACTCTTCCGATCGCACTAAAAATATGGTAATTCCACGTATTTTAGAACATTTGGTATATCATTTATAAACAGTATAAAAAGGAGAGGTCCTAGCATTGCGCCCTGAGAGACACCTCTCATCAATGATAATACATCGGACAGACGATTGTCAATACTAACAGCTTGAGCTCTTCCACTGAGGTAAGATATTATCAGTGTGAGTGCATGCTTTGAGAAGATAAACATTGATCCAAGTTCACGACACAAGGTGTTATGGTCAACCGTGTCAAAGGCCTTGCAGTGATCCAGCAGAGTCAAGAACACAATATTTTTAGCATCAATGCTAGATCTGATGCTTTCCGTTACGTCTAAGAGAGCAGTAGTGCAGCTCCGCTTAGGTCTAAAGCCGGACTGGCGGTCAGTTATCAATATATATATTATATGAAGACATTTGTGTGGCTTATAAAGAAGAAAGAAGAGAAGATATAATAAACAGCAGTTTGCGTCACATCATCATGCGTCTCATCGCTTGCTTTATTCAACTGGGTTTTGATATCTGATCTCCACAAAGTAATGAACGTTGTCGGCCCATAAGATAATTCAAGCTACTGGCATACATTGATGTGGGCGGCTCGACTTGTTACAGTGTTGTGGTCTTTTAGTCGTACGATCTTGATTCCAACCCCGGAAGCAGCAAAGCCCAATTACCTTGACTATGTAAAAGGGCTACACTACCCGCTTTTAATATGACAGGAATAATACATCAGCATTACTTCCCAGGTGATACTCTCAATTTTCCGCTTTGAGAAGAGAAGAGTACATTGGAAGGTTTAATGAATGAATGACATTAATGAAGTATGGTAGGACCTCGTAAGTTGTGTTCCAAAGAGAGGAAGAAGATGTATTTCTATTTATGGTTCTGCCTAGCCGGATTATGCTTCCTATTATAATTTTCTCAAGTTTTATTTGACCAACAGCAGATGAGAGGAGCAAAAAAATAGTCGCCAACAAAAAAGAAACCTTCTTTGTTATGTCATCACAACTTTTACATTTACAAAACGTCATTGTTTACGTTTCTTGTGTTGTTAAAAAAAGAAACCAAGTGCACTTGATATAACTCACCTCCTTTAAAGCACTAATTAAGCTCGTTAATTTAACATTGACTCAATTATTATATTAACTAGCTGGAAGCACTAAGCGCGGGTATCTCATATTTCACAGGTATTGAATGAAATCGCAATCGCATGCTCTTCACACCGATATCAACCGTAATTGCTAGTTTAATTCTATCAAGAATGTTATTGGCAGCACTTCAAATACATTGAGCATACAGCAATACAACACAGACACACACAGAGATACATACATGTGGACGTGAAATTGTAGTGCTCTCAACTTTTCTTTGATAGAGAATGTTGATAGCAATAATTACGAAACAAACAACAAAAAGGCTTAGATATTGCAGCTACTGCTTATGCAGTGAGTGAGTATTGGGGATGGAAATTCTTTATAACGATTCCGGGATTTTCATTCTTGTGAATATAGTTGTGTTCGGTGACGATAAAATTTTTAAAAAGTTTATAAAATTTAATTAACTGTATAACATTTTTAATGGAAAGTGTTCGGTGACACAAAACACTTGCAGCGAGAGAGCGCATTTTGACATTTCATTGAGAGAGAGTTGCAAGTTTCTGCTGGGGGAATTTCACTCAGTAAAACTTGCAAGTCAAAAACAGCTGATCGTGACATAGGAAAGCAACAACCAAAATTTTAAAATTTGAGCTATTAACCAATCAAAAAAGCAACAGTTGTTTTTTTCGCAAGTTTTTACTGACTCCTGTTCGACGAAAACTTGTTACGAAGGCGAATTCATATACCTGGTGATGGCATAAAAACATCTGATTGGTTGTTATTCCTGCTAAGGTGTACCTCAGAATGTCAGTAGAAGAAAATGAGAAAAGATTTGTTAATATTTACCAAGGTTGTCCCTTTATATTCTCCTTTTCTCCGACATTTTAAGTTACAGAAATCCGAGACGAATTAGGGCGAATATGCTTGAATTCGCCTGGCTTGTTACTTTTGCGTTTCGAGAGAGTTTTACGTAATTCTCACTTTATCGACGCTTCTTTGCAAGTTTTGTCCCCGGACACAGCTTATGTTCCTTAAAATTTAATATGTATGATTGCAGGAAAGAAATCCCGATATTTTCGGGATTCTATTAATGGTAATATTTTGAGTATTGAAATTTCCCTTGCTGATTGTGTTAGAAACATGAGAATTCCTAGCAAAGCTAGCACGAAACTGTGGGTCTACCAAGCCCATTATTGAAAGTTTTCCATTTATTTATTTAACATTCGATTTTTTATTTATTTAAATTTACATATTCTACAACTAAAATGTGTTAACACTGAAGTTTAACTTAACAACAGTGCAGTTTTCTCATGTCAATTTTAAATTTATTTTCTTGATAAACTCAATTCTTTTTTTTCAAAAAATTAAAACATCACCTTTTTATAAAAATTGTAGCTTTCAAGTTGAACCATTTGGAAAATTATATAAAAAAATAATTTAACAATACAGCCATTTTGTAAAAATTAATTGGGTGCATATTTATTTTGCCTTGTTAGCAATTAAATAACTTTCGTTTATATGATTTCTCAGCTTTGACACTAAACTATTGGATAATAGCGAATCTTCAAATCCTGGACTAGTCCCGGGCACTTGGGATCGTTAAATCAAATCCCGAAAATATCGGGATTTTAAAAATCCAAAACATTGCCATGCCTAGTTACTAGTTTAGTCTTAACTGTAATGGAAGCCATTAAGAATTGTTCCATTTAGTAAAAGCTGAAAACCCACAACTCAACAAAAGATATTTCCAACTGCCAAGCAACAACCATTTGTATGCCATCAGTGAGGCGTATAACTTGACAGCTTTGCTTAGTTTAAGCTGTAATTGCTGCTCGTGGCAATATGGAAATAACAATATGTCTTTCTTTAATTAGAAAGCATACATACATATGTAAATATGTAAAGATACTTATGTATGTGTATTTGTATGCATATAACGCAAAGCGGAAGTAGAAGTTGATGCATTTGCAGATGATGCTCGTTCAATAGGAAAATATATCTACCCTCTGTATTCCAATTTCAAACTTTAATGCCTTAAATCTTCCAAATGCTCTTAACTGGGGATTTGCTACTTTAAATAAAGTCTGTCAGTTTACTTTAATTGCTTGAATGATAAGAAATGATTACATCATTTTGACAGTTTTCGTAATTGGATTTTGAGTAGGATTAGGATGTATCAAACTAAGAACTTGAAGCAGATCAATTTTGAGAATATTTATTTGAAACATGTTTATCATACAATGGCACTAAGCCGGGTAGGCGATTTTGGCCCTTGTTTATCAAATCACTACAGTCATGCCTTTTTAGCGATAGCTGTTGTCAATTGATAACGCCAACATCTTTTTAGCCTCTCCTAAACTTTGACTACACTAGTCTTATCACTAACTGGTAAGTGAGTCTAAGTTCGGTTGAAACTGAACATTAAATGTTATGTAAAAGTGGGCGTGATGAATTGGTGAATTGTTGTGTCGGCAGCATGCTCATTCTCTTCAGCTAAGTTTTCTTATTTAATTAAATCACTTACTCAAATATCTATACTAAAGGGAATATAATGTAACGTAGTGTAATTCGTCTCGCAACGGTTAAATTAGCAAAGCAATATATATTATTGCTGATGTTAACAATAAATTTTTAAATAATATAACAGCAGAATAAAGTTAATATCACCAAAGATTTTGTATGTTATGTCTTAGTACCTTAGTCCAGTCAACTTGGATAAAAAAGTAGGCGTGGTTAGCTGGCGATTTTGCGTGTGTTCATTAGCTAAACGGTCTACAAAAATAATACTCCTTGAACTAAGCTTCGTCATTATATTTTAAACGGTTCTGAAGTTATTAACAGTCGAGTTTTAAAATTTCTTGTGGGCAGTGCCACGCCCTTTTTAAAAAAAGTTGTGAAATGACACATTTACTTGGGTAAGTGGAAGATGTTACAGTCTACCTGCATCAGTCAAGAAGATATGACATGTTCAGTCTTTCTGACTCCTTTTCGGATAACTTTAAGGAAAAAGTGGGTGTACTTGACGCAGTAATGGTATGCCTCCTAAGATCCGTTATTGTAGCGTAAACAGTTCCGAAATTATTAACAGTCTAAGTTTAAAAATTTGTCCCCATATATGTGGGCGGTGCGTCGCCTCTTTTTCAAATTTTTTCTTAAATCGCTGAAATCAAAAAGCTGCATTCAGTGTCAGCGGTCCAAGGTTAGTAGACATTCTGCATCCCCCTTTGGAAAATATTGTTTGTCATCACAAATATTTGAGCATATCAATATAGATCTTATTGGCCCACTTCCACCATCAAATGATTTTCGATATTGTCTGACAATCATTGATCGCTAGGTGGCCTGAAGCAATTCATATGACAGACATTAGCGCCAGAACTGTTGCACAAGCATTAATTAATGGTTGGATTTCGCGTTGTGGAGTACCAGCTCTTTTAATTACTGATTAAGTCAATAGAGTTACCGCCGTGGCTGCCATACCGAAGGTCCAAGGTTCGAGCCCTGGGACAGATAACGTCAAAAGTGGTTTGAAAGCAGCACGTCAGAAATTGGTAGAGGAGCTCGGCCTTAATCTCCTCGGAGGTATATATCGTGCCCATTATTATTATTTTTTATATAGTGCGCAGAGGCGGATGGACAGACATGGCTCAATCGATTTTCTATTCATTCTAAGAACTCTAATATGTAGATAGTGTCCTACATTCTTAAAATGTCTACCTAGGTTTTCACAGTCAGAATGCTGTAATGGGGTTGCCACTTATCTGATTTTTTTGTCTTTAAATGAGATATGCTAATATGGGTACTTTAGTTTGTTCCGTCGTATTTGATATTTTCTGTCGTATTTAAACAAAAACATTTCAAGGCAGTTTTATTAGCTAGGGTTGCCAACTGATCCGAAAAATTTTTTTTTAACATACTCATCGTCACTAGGAGTTTTTTACAGGGTTGCCACCTATCTGCAATTTTTAAAAATGAAATAAGATAGTACAATATGAGTACCAGTATGAGAAATTTTGACGTATTTCAAAAGATACATGTTTCCAGGAAAGATGATTTTCAATTATATAAACAGGCCAAAACAGCAGTTACGTACTCATAAAAGAACAGGATAGTTAAGGCGAAGTTACCTAAAAGCGAAAAGTGTACTCAGATCAGGTTAACATTGGTTTAAAGTATGCGAACACTATTAAAAGAGAGGAGGCAGGCACCCACCTCGCAGTATAATGCTTTCATAGCGCAAAAAAACCACCAACAAAATAACAAGAGAAAGTAAAAAGTTGAATGGTATGCATTGTGACGTGTAGACAAGATTGTCACTGACTTTGTCGCTGTGCTGTTGAAACGAATATAAGTAAATAACACTTTAAATTTATTTGAGGGCTTACGGCAACGTTTACATGCAACACCGTGCCCCTTTGGCCTTCTTTCGTCGCTTGCAGCGCGAGGTGGATGCAATGAACTTACTGTGCTTCAGTAGCTTACAGAGAAATATATAAACTATCTATCTAAGTATGATTAGTTTGGAGCAAATCAAATTTCATTGAAGAAGATGGGAAGCATTGAGATCAAAGATATGAGGATTTCAAGACAGTCAAAAAGATTTACTATAAGGTAGTGGAAATTAAGGTATGATTTGGCGAAAAATTTCTTTTAAGTTACTTTATATACGATGGCACCCATTTAAATAATTATTATTCTATTTTGCTCTATTTTATGTTACTTTTTTTCATTTTATTATGTTTTGTGTTATTCTATTTTATTTCTTTTATTTCTTTTATTTTTTTTTTTATTTTATTCTATTTTGTTTATTTTATTGTATTTTACTTTACTTTTTTTTTCATGAAAAAGTTAATAGCATCGTTCCTCGAAGTTGAATGACATAAAAGAACATACGTTGATAACCGAAGAACTATTCTTAAGCACAGTAAAATTTTGCGGTGAAGAAAATAGATATTTCATATACAATGGAAAAATGTATGAAGAAAGCTCAGGAATGCCCATAGGGTCGCCGGCCTCGCCTGTCATAGCCGATATAATGATGGAAGAGCTCCTCACACATTTCGATACAAACTCCATTAGAAAACCACGGCTGCTGACGAAGTATGGAGATGACCTGTTTGCGGTGGTAAAAACGGACAAAATATAAAGTATGCTTCACATGCTTAATACGTACCACAGAAGCATACAGTTCACAATAGAGGTGGAAAAGGATGGAAAACTCCCATACCTTTACACTCTGGTAGTAAGAAAGAACAACACATTATTTATAGATTGGTATAAAAAACCAACGGCGTCGGGTAGGCTAATAAATTATCACTCCGACTAAATCGACGGCGACCCTGTTTACTACATGGAATGCGCAGATGGGGCAAGAGTTAAATGTCCACGTAGACGGAGTACCTCTACCTACTGTCAACCACCCGAAAATCTTGAGTGTGACATTCGACAACGGCCTCACCTTCGCTGGTCATGCCACCGCAATAGCCTCAAAGGTACAGAGCCGCAATAAGATCCTCAAGTCACGGGCCGGCAGTACTTGGGGAAAAGACAAAGAAACATTGCTTGCTACATATAAGGCCGGCCGGTTATTGACTATGCTGCGCCTATATGGTCGCCCAATCTTTCAACTGGAGGAAATTGGAAGTCTGCCAAAACACCGCCATCAGAACTGCTACGGGATGCCTGCTCATGTCATTTGAGTCTCACCTCCATCAAGACGCAAAATTGCTCAATGTTCAAGAGCACACGGAACTCTTGAGTAAACGGTTGCTTCTGAACTGTCATAAACCCAGTCTTCCAAACCGACATCTTTTGGATGTAGCACCGCCCCCCAAAGACATAAGGAGACATCTCCGTAAGCATTACGATGAGATCCGGCATCATATCTCTTTGCCGTTTGATCTGCGGAACCATAGACGGCCTCTAAATGACCTCCACACCGAGTCGGTAGACAGATCTCTCAGATCTCGGCCTGTGAATCCGGATATTAATACTCAACCACCTGAATTGGCTGAAGAGGAGCGTGTACTTCCGAGGGAGACTAGAGTCATACTAGCACAACTTCGCTCTGGATATTGTAATAGGTTAAACTCTTACTTATCCAGACTGAACCCCAACATACCAAACACATAACCTGCATATGGTATGTCCCCTCATGATACCATACATCTCTTCTCCTGTTCAGTTGAACCCACTCTTCTAACACCTACATCACTCTGGTCCAACCCTGTGGAAAGTGCGCGTTTCCTCGGACTTCCGTTAGAAGAGCCTGATGACAATTTAGAGTGATCGAGCCCATTGGGCAGGGCGAAGCACTGTTAACAACAACAACAACATTTTCACTCAAAACACGAAAGAAAAACGATTTTAAGTACAGCCAAACATTTCATTCGAAGGGTGCTGACAATCAGTGGTTCTCAATTCCATCCGAAAAATATTGACGTTATCAAAAAAACCCTCGAACAAAACCATTTTCCAAAAGAGTTGGTAAATAAACTGATCCGTAACTAATTCGTGACAAATACCAAAAAGAAGAAAAGGGAAACAGATGTAGACAGCAAAATATACAAATCTATGACATATGTTTCAGGAATATCAGAGAGGATTAGGTGTTCCAACCTATATGACAAAGCAAAATATCAGATAGCATTCACCTACAACAATACATTAGGACAAGTTTAAAGTAAGAAGCGATATTTGGAAAACCAGACCGCATTATCAACCCACTGTAAGGATAAAAGTCATTATCCTGATTTTGAAAGCACATAAATTTTGGAAACAGAAAAACATTACAACAAACGCTACACTTTAGAAATGCTGCATATTTTGAACAACCCTAATGATAAAAGAATAAACTTCAAAACAGACACAGATCACTGCGCCTATGCATATCGGAATTTGGTATCAAAACAACAACACTCACGGTACTCACCTAAATAGAATCCGCGACTACTTTTTCGATCTCCTGCAGCATACAGTAAAACAACAACAAACAAAACGAGGGATGATATGTACATATGTATGTATTTTTTGTTAAATCTTGTCACAGGTGTTTTATTATTGTAATTTTTTGTTTATAATCGCGGAGTTTTTAAATTGTTTACTCTTACGGTCCTTTGAAATTGTTTACATTTTTTCATGTTTTCTCTCTTCGAGACCTTTTTAACTATTTTGTCCAATGTAAAATTTAGTCGATCGACCACTGTCCAACAATAAAGTCGTATTGGTATATGTATGTACGTGTATACTTAATTATTGTTTTATACCCCATAGTTCTGGTGATGACTTCAGATTGAATTCGAAATATCGACAAAAATAAAAATTTGGTTACAAAATATGGAATAATTCTGGTTTTTATTTAAAATTGGCCTTCAGCTCAACAACTTTCAACTTTTATTTGTTTTAATTTTATTTTATTTTGTTTTTTTTTTTATTTTATTTTATTTTATTTTTTTTTAATTTTATTTTATTTTATTTTTTTTAATTTTATTTTATTTTATTTTATTTTATTTTTTTTTATTTTGTTTTATTTTATTTAACTTTTTTTTATTTTATTTTATTGTTGGTTTTACGGTCTGTTCATTTTACATATTTTTGTAAGTATAACTAGCTCAAGACCAGTTGATAATAATCAAAAATAATAATAATTAACTAAGAATTATTATCAACTGGTCTTGAGCTCGTTATAATAATAATCAAAAATAATAATAATTAACTAAGAATTATTATCAACTGGTCTTGAGCTCGTTATATGTACTTACAAAAATATTATTTTATTTTATTCTATTTTATTTTATTTTATTTTATTTTATTTAATTTTATTTTATTTTATTGTATTTTATTTTATTTTATTTAAATTTTTTATTTTTATTGTTTTATTTTTTTTTTCGTTTATTTTAGTTTATTTTGTTTTATTTTATTTTATTTTATTTTATTTTATTTTATTTCATTTTATTCCATTTTATTTTATTTAATTTTTTTTTATTTTATTTTATTTTATTGTATTTTATTTTATTTTATTTAAATTTTTTATTTTTATTGTTTTATTTTTTTTTTCGTTTATTCTATTTTATTTTGCTTTATTTTATTTTATTTTATTTTATTTCATTTTATTCCATTTTATTTTATTTTATTTTTTTTTATTTTATTTTATTTTATTTAACTTTTTTTTATTTTATTTTATTTTATTGTTGGTTTTACGGTTTGTTCATTTTACATATTTTTGTAAGTATAACGAGCTCAACACCAGTTGATAATAATCAAAAATAATAACTAACTTACTAAGAATTATTATCAACTGGTCTTGAGCTCGTTATAATAATAATCAAAAATAATAATAATTAACTAAGAATTATTATCAACTGGTCTTAAGCTCGTTATACTTACAAAAATATTATGTTATTTTATTTTATTTTATTTTATTTTATTTTATTTTATTTTATTTTGTTTAATGTTATTTTATTTTATTGTATTTTATTTTATTTTATTTAAATTTTTTATTTTTATTTTTTTTTTTTCGTTTATTTTATTTTATTTTGTTCTATTTCCCACAAATTTAACCGAGTTGTACAAAGGGGTATTTCCATCTCCAGTGAATTCAACAGCACTAATCCCTTTTTTTTTTCTGTAAACACTGTATGTATCATTATTGAACTTTGTTATATTATGTTCCCGACAGAGTAATATCCGTTCTCTCACACGATTCTCATCGGTGATTAATACATTCACTTCAACTCATATCTGATTCGATGCTGGTTGAGATACTCGTATGAAAGTATCTATCAACGCACTGAGATGGCACAAATCCATTCATAAACTCCTGTTTAGAATATTTCTCATTAATAACTTGCCTCATTTTCATTCACTCATCGCTCTGCTTGCATAATGATCGAATTGTTTTCTTCGCATCAATGCAAATTGATTCACATAATTCTTGCGTTTTGGCTCACTACTCCTCAAAGTGTGTAACATTTGCTGCTTGCCTTTATTTTATTTTTTTCCAACACCCATTAGACATTTGTTTGCTGGAGGCACATTGCTCTTCTTAGACCGTTAGTGCCATCCATTCATATATGTTAAAACAAATCAACATTGACATATAAACAAGTGTAGAACAGCTGTGGATATACTCGTATAGTGATGATGATGGTGGTTGCAAACTGGAGTCTGCCAGTCGCTGTTTGCACACCCGTTGCTGTGGAGAATTGCAGAAATTTACAAACCGTAGCATACTTCAAGGCAGCTTGGCTGACTGTTTATTTCACGCTTGACACACCATGAAAAATGGCCACAGCCGGATAAGTAAAAAGAGTGAAATATGAGAAAAACCGTAAACAAAATGTACAATGGTCACAATAGTGCCAACAACTGAGTGAGGAAAGAAATGGGGGCAGAGTGGTGTAACAGAAAGTACTATTGTTCCTGGCTTTTCAACTAAAACTATTGTATTGTGTTTTTGTTTTCATTTAACTCACGCAGTGTGCTCGGTGCTTATTCGTATTAAACACTCAACCTTTTTTCTTTTAGCTCTAGATTTTTAAACCCATCTTTGCTTATATACTAACAAATAAGGAAGTTTAAGTACGAGTGTAATCGAGCATAATATATTCAGCTGTAAGTTTTATTTGCTGATCTACGGTACCGAAGGCTGCCAAGTGCAAATTCCGGGGCATTTTCTCTGCAAACCTACGAAACAAACATATCAAACACTAATTTTTCTTGCGAAAAGTTTTCAGTAAAAAAGTTTAATAGAGCATTGTCCTATAAGGTTTCATTTTCCCTTTTGCGTTCATTTTTGGTTACTGGTGCCCCTTTTCATTCGGTTCCGTACATGTTCAGACCACCCAGATGCAGTTCGTGTATCGACTACCGTCTCACTTCTGGTTTTGGTCAAAGCTTGTGCTCTGGAGTCACTGAAATATTGGTTCAGGTTCAGCTTCGGGAATTGAGTAGATTTCGAACTGGCTTCCGATCTTGGCTTCAATTTGTTTTTGTAACAACAAAAACACTCCCCGAAGGTTATTGATATTGTGGTCGATATTCACAGTCCTTTGTGGGATACGGATCCCTTGATACTAGCCCGCCTGCCTCCGAAACTATGTGAAGAGACCACGACGAACTTTCTTTATCAAACTCTCGATTTTTATCGCCCCTTATTACAGGCGTACCTACTTGCGGTAAACTTTAAACACCTAACTCGCAGGGATCCGGTACTTGCTATGGTTCCTTATCGGCCCGGGTTGCTTTCCTTACCTTTTTCTTTCCTTTCTTCCTTTCCCTTCCTTTCCTTTTATTACTATACCTGTACCAGCTTTGTTAAAATCCACAACTGGGTGTATAGAGAGAAGTGCTTGCTCTTCGCTGAGCTTTAGCTCCTAACTTATTTTCTTCTGCCCGCTGTTTCTGTTGTTGCTTCGAGGAACGATATGTCACAATGCAATTAGATTTGGAAAGGCATAAGTTAAATACCCATTTCCTTTCTGTCTCTTGAGTTATATGAAGGTCACTATCACAAAGCTAAACATTTCTCATAAGCAAAGCGCAATATTTTTTGAAGCCAACAGAAGATTTGGCAACTAAATGCCTCAAGCCTAACATGCAAGGCTTGGCTTTATCTGTGACATGAAGCTGTCGCAGTTGAGCTTGGCCTCGGCGATAAACAAGAAGAAGACGATGGAATTAAATGATAATAAAAAGATTTGCAAGCAACCTTCAACAGCACAGAAAAGCTTCACGCTTACATAAATGTACTTATTTGTATGCAAAATGAACATATCGACAGCCCCACTGCAAAACCCTGTAAGTCACTATTTTTCCAAAAATAACGTTCTGAGCCTTTCCCATAGATCGTGGACTTGCGCGAAATAAAATGCAGCCAAAAATGGGTTACAACTTTTCGTTGTATCGTTGCTTTTAGTATGGCATTAAAATGGATTGAAAAAAGTCCGGTTCATATGATAAAATTATCATAGTTTTTCTCTCTCCTGAAAACTTTTTGGTTTTGCACATACAGGGTTTTGCAGTGTGGCTATCGATATATAGAGGTTTGTATGTGAGTTTGTATTTGGAAGCAAAGAGCGTGAATTGAATACAAAAAGCGCAACAGTGTGTCCAGTTATGACATGTCCTTCAAAAAATGGATCTCTCTCTCGTTTTCCCCATTATTAAGTTTCTATCTCTAACTGTATTTTATCTTCACTCTCTCACTTTGAGTTTTTACTCATATGTACAATCAAACAAGCAAGAACTGTGGCGTTGCCAGGGTAAGTTTTCTTTTATAAAAATTAAAAAAGGTATGAGACCCTCTGCTATGAGAGCTTAAAGAGCGCTCTCTTCAGCCATATCGTATAGTTTTATCCGACCTATTTCTTTATAACCATGTTAAATATGCAAGGTCCATTTAGGGAAAAAAGAAGCCACAAACACCAGCATATTAGCTGCCTTTTCGACGCTACATTTCTGTTTGGCCGCTCTGCCAAATGAGTTTTAAATAAGACTATAAGCTGAAAATGTACGTACCGGCTAAACAAAGTTTCGGCCGATTTCTTCAACTCGATTATATAGAAAAAGTCCAGCCTTTCTTGTCTTAGAACTAAACTGCTCAAAGAACCATCTACTTCTGAAAATCTCCAAACAAATACATCCATAAGCTCTTAAATCAGAATATTTAGATACAAGCTGGCAACACCATCACCGATGGCAATGAAATTCTGTGCATTTTCTGCTTTAGAAATTTATCTCTGAGACAGCGCAGGCACACAGCACTATATGCATTCCATTTACATACGAGTATAAGAATGACTTTCAGTTGCTGAATTTTCTGAGAGATAAATATTATGCTGTGAAGAGAAGAAAGTAGCAAAGTTTGAAAGAGCGCAGCAGCGGAAGTAACCTACTGCTCCAGTTATATAAATTTAAAAATCCTTCTATGACATTTAGCTGATTCATTTGCACTGAATTCAATTACGAAAGAAACACAGAAGTGAAGAAAATCATTAAAAAATATTTAAAGTATTCTATAATAATGAATTGAAGGCAAAGCAAGGATTACACAGGCAGTTTTGGATTCTTTAAGATGGGTTTTTTTATAATAGGGATGCAAATGCCGGGATCCCGTGCATTCATAGGTCCCGAAAATCTTTTGATTTAGGAAAAGTCTCGGGATTCTTGATATTTAAAATGTGTTACTAACCTGTAGCTTGTAAAAATTTGTGCGCCGGTAAGCATCTATATATGTATATAAGTGTATGTATATTAGGGTGGGTCGATTTGTATGGACGAAAGTTAACGGATATCGCGCCATCGATTTTTCGATAGATTTTGGGCTCAGGGAAAAAAACGTTGCAGACATTTTTGGGTCGGACAGGGTATACATGAAAATTTTAAAATCAAAAGAAAATTTTTTTAGTAGGTCATGAAAAAAACTTTAAAAATCAAAGTTAAAAAAAGTGAAAAAATTAAATTTCGCAGGCTCAAAAATAATTTTTTTGGGTATGCGTAGTGGAACTTTTTTTTCCTGAGCCCAAAACCTACCGAAAAAATCGATGGCGCGATATCGGTTAATAAATCGACCCAGTGTAATGTATATACTACCTATGTATGTATGGTTGGAATATAAACCCTGCAAAAATGCGATTAGTTTAGGATGCGTTTGTGATGAGTCACAAAGGAGGATGCGACTAATGCCAGTTCTGATCACTTTGTATGGGTTGAACTTTTCACATTTGTGTGAGCATGTCCAATTGTACCCATTAGACCCGAACGGGTACTCAAGGACTAATCCACTTTCTAACCAAACGGGTAATTTTAACTCCTATAAGTATGCTACAAAAACTGAAATTGACTTACACCCCTCTAAGCATGCTACACAAATACAAATTTACTTATGGATTTTGAATTATGGGCAACTGTAGACTAAAGGGACTAATTGCGGATCGCTCTATTTAGAGACTAGTCATACAATTTTTTGTAGGAAAGTATTCGGATGATAAAAATCTCACTTTTTTGCAGAGTTTAATGGATTTGAGTTAATCGCTGCGTATGTTTTACGAGTATTTACATTTTACTTTAAAAACTTTGTTGTTGTAGAATTTTTAAGTTCTTGCTAGATCCTCTTTTAATGATAAGTTACAAAAGCTTAAGCAAACTGGGTCCATACACAAATTCAAGCAACAATAGGTTGTGGTTTGGTTAATCCCCTAGCTTGAAAAACAAATAAGGACGTCTGGTCCTTGCGTATCCAAAAATAATATACCCTGATCCTTATAATGCTTTATAAAGCGTGTAATTTTATCAAGTATATGTCACTTTTCATGCAAGTTTACCAGGTTTATATGGTTTATAAGCTTTACGGGGCTTTTTTAGGCTTATATGAATCCCCCTATTTGGGGGAAATTTGAAATTTCCCTTAAAAAAAACTGTGAGCGCTTGTAGAACCGATCTCATTTGTGCTTTAAAGCTGTCAAATTTTTAAACTAAAAAATTATGTTTTATATAATTTTGTAGGAAGTTGAATTCCCCAAATTTCTGAAGTTGAAATTAGAAAACCGTTTCAAAGTTTAAAGCTTGATTACTTTGGAACCGCGCCTGGCGAAAAATTTAGTCCAAGCATTTCTTGGCTTGAAAGGTTTAGCACCTTTAAAGGAAAAATTAGATCAGTCTCAAAAACTGTAACTAGCAATGATAGATCTCTAAAAATTAACATTCATTCCGAAACTTTTGCAATTATTTTTTCTCCCCATTCTGAAAAATAATAACAAAATAATTAAACAAAAATGTTTTCCTTTTAGCACAGTCTATTATAAACACTTGAAAAGTTATGGTTCTCTCATATGTGAGTCCATTTTACGAAATTGGTATAAACGCCTCCACCAACGTTTTAAACTTTACCAGCAAACCGGCAATCTTTAGTAAAATATGACATTTCTTTAATTTTTCGAAATATTCGATACAGATAATGTGGCGGACCTTTCTTTCGATTTCCGATCAAAAAAATTGTATCTGCACAATACGCAATTTGGTGTTTCTTTTCTAATAATTCCAACATAGTGAAGTCTGTATATATATCCATTCAGGCATTTTTAACCAACTCTTATGCTAACAAAATGATAGCATCTTCTGCTCTGAGCGCTACCAGCTATAAACAAAAGAGATTTGATAATCCGAAATAACTTGAAACTATCCTTCTTAAACCAACCTTCGGCCGAAGCCTGGGATTGGGGCTTGTTCGATTTTTCGTACATTAATCGATCATACTCGCTGGACTTTAAGATTTTTTCTGAACAACTCTCCAATCAAATGAGCCTAAAGTGCTTAAGTCCTTATTGATATGAAAGCTTTTTTTAGGCAAATTAACACTTAGATTTTCCAAAAATCTCTTTGCTCACCTAAAACAACGTAAACAGCAATTAAATTTCATTACCTCCCCTGTTAAGAAAGTTTGAATTGTTTTTATTGCTTAAATGAATCTGAAAGCTGCAAAATGTTCTTTTAAAGTAGCTGTGGTGCTTAGCTACTCAGCTATAAAAACTTGTTAGATTATTCAAAACATTGCATCCGGTTGTTGCATTCGTGCCATGTGTAGTGAGTTGCAGTGCGAAGTGTTCAAATGAAAACAAAAACAAGTAAGGAAAGCGCTGTCTTCGGCTAAGTACAAACTCTGCAAAATTTGAGGGTCTTATAGCGTTAATTGAAATATACTTAGAACAAATCTGTTTATCGGGAGAATGGGTTGTATAGGGGCTTTACGACATATTGCTAAAATGTTAGCAATTTTCACTACATGCATTTCGTATGTAATAAGTACAGTACCCGTAAAGTACAGTACAGTAAAACAGGTAATATCACGGCGGCCATGTTGAAAATCGCTCCCGTAAAACGTCAAAACATATCAAAACAGCACAGTACATGTTAAAGTGTAAACAAACCGATTCAGAGCAAGTTTGACAGTTTAGAGAAAATTAAAATGAAAAAAGTCGAATCAACCATGACAGTACCTGTAAAATTTTATGGTCCGAGCTATTACATTGCAAGTGTTATGAGTCAAAGTCCGTTTATCGAAACAATCAATTGTATGGAAGCTATATGTAATAATGGTCCGCTCTTGTTGGTTCCGACAAATGATTAATATATAACAAAATCGTGGCCCCACATCAAATTTCAGCTAGGTAACTTTAAAACTGATTGACTAGCTTGCGTTCAAACAGACAAACAAACGGGCATGGCTAAATCGACTCATCTCATCGGCCTGTACATTTCGATATACTTATTGGTGGGTCTATCTCTGCTTCTTCTCATACTTACAAGCATCGCACCAAAGTTATAATACCATTTCATGTTCATGAAAGGTATAATCACAGTTACTATGCATATGGGTAAAAAGTTGGGAAGTGAGAGCTCTGAAACTTTTTCGAAGGTCATGCATTTTAATGATATTGGGTGGTATGGCTCAAAACGATTAAACAAAAATATGTATTTCGTAATTTTTTGAAACTCGAATTATTTTTTAAGTTATAGCTGTAAGCAGATTTTCGAAGTTCCAAAGCTTTCGTTCAATTTCTCGGGATTGACCAATCCGATTTTGCTCATTTTTCAAATACATATACAAAACGTTATATACTACAAAACTGCATTACTTAAATTGGCAAAATTTGTTAGTAAATTTATAAATATTTGCGACTTCTTCATCGCGATTTCGGATAATGTTGTTGGCCATTCCAAGACACACTTTTATCAGAAATAAGAAATTGGGTAAGAACAATGGGTTATTTAAATTTTTAAGATTATTGTAACTAACTTTGTATGAAAAGTTTTCTCGAAAATAACAGTTTACAAAGCATTATGAACTTTTTAATTTTTTTTGAAAATATGTGTAAGATATTACGTGGAATTACAATTGGCATTAGATGCAAATTTAAAATTCAAATGCGAACTTTCTTAGCATACTTGTTTGATACAAATGCGTTACGCTTTTAGTACATTCTTGCTTTGTTTTCTTGTACACATTCCATAGACAGTGGATTGATTTATTAGCTGCTTGTACAGGATTTATGATGGATCTAATAAGTGCGACATACTTTCTTATTGTAAGAAACATTTTTAATGCGTTGAAAGAATTGTATTTTGAAATTTCCGGACGTTTTGTAATTTATAGAAAAATTTTAATTTTTAAGAATTTAATTATTAGGAATTAGTTCGGTTTACAACAAAAATAAGTAATATGAGAATCTATGTATATATTAAAAATAACAAGAATTCGGAACTTGCCGTAATAAGTTTTTGTAATGAGCAGAACTATTATATTCATTAATCAGTTTTGATAGAAAAGGTGAAGAAAATAATTTGAGAAACTTTCAAAATTTCAAAATCGAGTTTCAGTATTCTTTGCAGGTCATAATTTTCAACTTACTTATGTTTCATTGCAGAACAAAAATTATTAAAAATTTAGGAAAATTCTGATACACTTCAAACTTGCACTTCTTACTTGAAATTTTCGTAAAAATTAAACTGAAATGTTTGTTTTTAATTTTAATTCTTTTTTGTGAACTAATTTGGTATATCCCCACCATTATTTTGAATTAGTTTTTGTTGTGTGATATTTATTAACAACTACACATCCATACGAAGCTCAATTTGTTTACTTAAATAGTTTGGTAGCAATAACACACCTCAAAAAATTAATACTAAAGTCCGGACTTTTAAAAGTATTTTTTTCCACACCTGATAGAAGTTAACTTCTACTTTTTCCGGATCATTGCAGGACGATTTCATGACAACTCAGGGATTGCTTTTGTGAACATTTGGGACATTTTCAGGATCAATTCGCCATATTTTTTATTTTTTTTGGCAATTACGGAACTTTTTCGGGACCAGTCTCGTAAACATTCAAGAAATTATAATGAAATGATCTCAAAATTCCGAAGTTATAGCAAAAAAACCCGAAAACAGATAATGGAAAGGAAAAGGTCAAAAAATGGTTCCTTAAAAGTCAAGAAACAATTCCGAAACTATAATAAAAGAGTCTTCACCGAGCGAAATCTGACCCTATCTCCGACTAAGTCGACGGCCACCCTGTTTACCACATGGAATGCGCAGATGGAGCAAGAGTTAAATGTCCACGTAGACGGAGTACCTCTACCTAGTGTCAACCACCCGAAAATCTTGAGTGTGACATTCGACAACGGCCTTACCTTCGCTGGTCATGTCACCGCAATAGCCTCAAAGGTACAGAGCCGCAATAAGATCCTCAAGTCACTGGCCGGCAGTACTTGGGGAAAAGACAAAGAAACATTGCTTGCTCCATATAAGGCTATTGGCCGGCCGGTTATTGACTATGCTGCGCCCATATGGTAGCCCAATCTTGCTGACACCAATTGGAGGGAATTGCAAGTCTGCCAAAACACCGCCATCAGAACTGCTACGGGATGTCTGCTTATGTCATCTGAGTCTCACCTCCATCAAAAGGCGAAATTGCTCAATGTTCAAAGGCACGCGGAACTCTTGAGTAGACAGTTCCTTTTGAACTGTCATAAACCCAGTCATGCAATTCGACATCTATTGGAAGTAGCCCCGCCCCCCAAAGACATAAGGAGACATCTTCGTAAGCACTTCGATGAGATCCGGCACCATATCTCTTTCTCTCCGTTTGATCTGCGGAACCATAGACGTGCTCTCAATGACCTCCAGACCGAGTCGGTAGACAGATACCTCAGATCTCGGCCTGTGAATCCCGTTATCAATACTCAGCCACCTGAATTGGCTAAAGAGAAGCGTGTACTTGCGAGGAAGACTAGAGTCATGCTAGCACAACTTCGCCCTGGATATTTTAATAGATTAAACTCTTACCTTTCCAGACCGAATCCCAACATACCAAACACATGCCCTGCACGTGGTATGTCCCCTCATGATACCAAACATCTCTTCTCCTGTTCAGTCGAACCCACTCTTTTAACACCTACATCACTCTGGTCCAACCTTGTGGGAACTGCGCGTTTCCTCGGACTTCCGTTAGAAGAGCCTGATGACAATTTACAGTGATCGAGCCCATTGGGTAGGGCGAAGCACTGTTAACAACAACAGTCTTGATTTATTAACGAAAAACGGACGCGAAATGAAGCCCAAAGTTTCCAAATTATCCCCAAAAAGGCCAGAAATTATTATCAAAAGTCCCGAAAGGATTTTCGTAAAGTCAAGCAAACAATCCCGAAATGATCCTGAAATTAAGCCAAAAAAGTTCTGAAATGATCCCTAAAAAGTTCCCGAAAAACATCCCGAAATATTCCAAACCCTGCGTAATTCTAAAGAGTGCTTTACACGAGTCGATATCATGTTGCATCTTTTGAGGTCTATAATTAGCTTGCAAAATAACTACAAAATAGTTAATAATTTCGAAATGAAATAGTTTTCATTTATATAATTTGTGTTTTAATTGCATTTTAAGTTTTAATAATATAAACTAATCAATGATAAAATTTATAAATTATTCCACTCATGAAATTTGATAGATATTTATAGAAAAATTATTTTTTTACTCACAAATTTGTGTTCTTAACGAACTTTGATTTCAACTGACGGTAGTTCAATATTCTGTTTAAATTGTAGACAATCCATAGCCAAATTGAATACGACTATCTATTTATATTAGGCCAATTTTCAAAATTATAATAGTGTACTTTTTGAAGCTTTTCTGCTGGTTTTTCTTAAATAAAACAAAAGTTTATTACTCCATGCCACGCCCTTTTTCAAGACTTCCTCAAGAATTTCCTATTTTATTTTAATTTCAAGCAGCTAAAATATGTGTTTGAATTATTACTCAAAAAAAACTTTTTTACACATTGTACTTACATCTTCTAACAATTTAAAAGACACATTTTTTCATTTTTATATTCATTACTAACACACAATAGAACATAAAAACTCAAGAAAAATCAAGTTTTCTTATTACCTATACTAATGATTTGTGTGTCATGTCAAATTTATCACAAAATGCTCATATCGTCGGTGACATTGCAAAACCGCGTAACGCAACAGCAGTTTGGCTGTTTTTGAACTACAAATTACTTAGTTAAAAGACGAATAATGACTTAATGGAAAAATTTCCCATCAAGATCGAATCTTTTAATTATTTTTGTAAGCCAAAATGTAGTTTTCTTGAGAATAAATTAATAGATCTGTATGACAGGGTCCTATAAAAGTGTTTGATACAAATGTTACTTACACGGTTTTGCAGTGACACCGAAGATATCGAGTTTATAAATACACTAAATGAGCAAAATTACGACGGCAGAATCAAATTTCGCATTTTGTATCAAAACTTAATCTCTGCCAAATGCTTCAACTTCAATGGGAACAATCTATGTAAGTATTCGTGAGAGAATGTTCATTCGTATATATGTACGAGTATGTAACATATATATGTTTACAAAAACATTTAACACATCTGTTTTGAGTGGTTACTTTGTAAGAGCTACTAAGCGTTCAGTGGCATAACCAGTCACCATAGTGCAATCTGTCAGAGAAATGCAGAATCCTTGACTTTGTAGTTAAACACATGGCCACTTGTTAACCAAGCAGGAAGGGAGCAGCATAAAAGGAAATAGAAGACAAATAAATATGCACCAATTGAGTAAGAGAGACCACTAAGAGAAACAAAAAACTGAGAGCATTTATATTTGCGCTTGATGCTACGCTGATTCAGCGAATGACTGAGAGCACTGAGAGTCAAAATGTATTTAGCTACATTTTTTGTTTGCTGCTCATTCATGTTACGTATACGCACTGTCTAACACTAAACGGCGGAGAAGGCACATTTTATCAAAGGAAGTTAAACACTTAGTTTACGTGTGTGTGTTTGTGTTAAATGTAGCTGAGAGTGTGCAAATTCATACATTTCTTTCTTTAAAAAATTACTCACAAATTAGCACACCGATTCGACGATTGCAATTTAGTTCAACACGAAAGCTTCAGGATTGTAGACGTTTAATCGCGCTCCACGCAACGGCAAAAATCTAAGAAAACAACAACTACATACATATTTTTAATTGAACATAAATGAAAAGTGCATTGATTTTAGAAAACGGAAAACCACAGAGACGAAAAGTTTATCAAATATTTAATATAGCTAACTTCCGCTTATGAATTATTCAACATCAACAACACTTTACCCGTCAAGTTAAGGCAGTGATGCCAAAAGAGTTGAAGTTAAAAGAGAATTCATTGTAAAAATTTAGTCAATATTAATGGCAAGAGTGTAGATACACAAGCTTAGCATTAAACGCTGAACGGTGAATGGTTGCAGGTGTTTAATGAATGACGGATTGTTGTGTTAAGGTTATATATTTACATTTGTAGGTGTGCATATGTGTGTGAATAAATAAGATTGTTTCAAGCGCGAAAGTAAATAAGCATAAAAGTGTTTATTCGGAAAAGGCAAGCAACATTCAAAAGTTTTATTGCTTTAGGTACAGACAAGTGAATTGAATGTAATCATTCACAGTCAAAGTGTGATAGGCTGTATATAACTTGAAATCTCATGAAAGTTGAAAAAAAAACTTAGAGTATTTTTGTCTGAGCAGTTTGTATTCGATGATACTGTAGTATAATCTAGTTTAGCAGCACACCAGATGAAAAATTCCAATCCATTTAAATCAGGCTTTTTAAATTTTGCTCACAATGAATAAAATATTAAAAATAATGAATACTGATTATTTACTTTAAATAATAACAAAAATTAATTAAAAAATTAAAAGAATTACTTTATATAATAACAAAACCTAATCAAAAATTAAAAGAAACATCTATAAGAAAAGCTATGGCGGTTGTCTCTAACATTTTCCTATTCTATTATAATAAAAAATTTATTTAAAAATAATTATTAAAAAATAAAAACAATAATAATTCTCATAAAAAAGGAAAACTATTATTTATTTTATTTATATTATAGTCATGGTACTTTACAAATGTACAGGTCGTAAAAACAAAAATTCAATTGAACTGTTGGTATACAAAATAAACAAATGAAGTAATCTATCTATCTATCTATGGCGCGATATACAACAGGTATATCATCATAAACCTCCTAAGAGATTTTTGCGCCAAGCTTCTCTTCCAATTTGTGGTGTGCCGATTTGAATTTTCCCTACAAATTGGTGGGACCTACAGTTTTTTGCCGACTCCGAACGGCATCTACAAAGGAGACGAATTTTTTGCTGAGAAGCCTGTCATGGCAGAAATACACTCGGAGAGTTTGCCAAACCACTGCCGAGGGGCGACCCCGTTTTGAAAAACTTTTTTCAAATCACTTTTGATGTTACCTGTACCAGGGCTCGAACCATGGACTTTCGGTGTGGTAGGCCGGCAACACTACCTTCACACCACGGCGGCCGCCAAATGAATGAATGAAGTAATGAAGTAATCAGTTAATTAAATTATTTGACTGTTTAGTTGCTTTTAATTAATTTGGCTTACCTACTCCAGAAAATAGCAATTATTAAATTAAAACCAAAATCGTAAATAAACCATGATTACTTGCCATAACAAAATATTTGACAAATTTAAATTAATTTAAAATTAATTAAAAATGATCTAATAATTATTTATATCACTTGGTTGTATTTAACAATTCATTATTTTCAGTTATTTGCCTATTTTTAACCAGAAAATCGTCACGATTATCTTTTAATTAGTTAAATATTAGGAAGGTAAAAATAGTTCGGTAAAAATATAGAAATTATTTGACTCGACATCATAATTTATGTAGTTAAATTTCCTTCTATACTCACCATAAATCTTCTAGCTAACTTTTCTCTGGAATACATCAAATATCTTCTCATCTTCTTTCGACGTCGACCAATATTCCGACCCACACAGTAGGATATGTAACCTAAATATAACTTTCTTGGTACGTTCCACTAAGTAGTGTGAAGTATTGCCACACCTACAACAAAAGCAACAATTAAGCTTATGATGATGAATGAAAAGTAGTACTGTTGCCATTATTTTCGACTTTTACTCTGGTTTCCTAATAGACGATTTCGGTACAGTGCAAATTTCGGAGAGAAAATAGCCACGCGATCGTCATTATTATTATTATTTCTTTTCGCGAAATTTTTTTGTTGTTAATTTTTCATATTATTTTATAAACTAAATATTGTCATGATTAAAGAATGAAATGTACTTATAAATTAAATCGGAAATATTCATTAATTCAAATATCTAATACCCCAATTAATCATATTTTGATTTATTTAAATCATAACCTATTTAATTTTACAATAATAATAATAATTTTTGTCGGTGAGGGCGTCCCTCAAAATGAAGTGGCTGCCTAGGTGCAGGTGTGTACATACTCTATTTGATGCCAGCAAATATTTCGTATTCTTCCCATTCACATAAGACCCATTTTCTTCCTCTTATCCAGGTCGAAGAATACAGAATTAAGGCCAGTTAAATCTATATACCAGCAATTGAACCTCTTTTAATATATTATACAAATGCAGCTTGGAGCTACTCCTCGAAATATCCTTTACAGCAGAAATCGTCAAATAGAGAGTCGCATTGTTGAAGAGATCCTTCTCATTTCTGATGGAGCTGTTGCTTCTACTTAGCGGTAGTTAGCATAGACATGCATGCAACTCCTTTTCGGACAAAAAGGACATGTGTGTCAATTTTTTTACGAGAATTTTTTTTTTCGAATTACGCTAATCTGGCCGATGGTAGACCTACCAGGTCTAAAGCCACATAGATAAGGTCAAATCAGCTGGTCGCGGATAGGTTTCAGTTTTTTCAACAGTACCCTAGAAAAAGATATTACGTAGACTGAAAGTTCCAGAGTAGGCTTAAGTTAAAATCTGAGTCAATACGTTCGGAGGCCTATATTCTGCATAAGATCGAATACGTGCCTTTCAAAAAATATTCACCTCCGTTAGCTTGTAGGGTAGCACATCATTTTTCGGCGATTTGTTATTTCTCACTTTGTCATAGTTGGATGCTGGTACGATTTTCCATCATCAGGGAATGGGAGCTCGATATCTTCACCTCTTTGGTGATTTCGCAATGATGAGATGTGTTACCTTCAGCATAAGAAACTCTGTACGTCGGTTACGGGCTTTCAAATGTTCTGTCATTTGACTGGATTCAAAAAATGTTACCGTTCAATATTGGTATCTCGAAGAATTAGAAAAAAAGAGATCAAAATTTTACCTTAATAAAAAATTTCATAAAAAAAATAAAAAAGGTGTATTGTGGATTGTCATTATTTTCTTACAACAGAAATATTTCAATAATTTTATCACAAACAAACGATTCAGTTATTATAATAAATTATTTTAACTTAAAAATTTGTCCATTTTTTTACCAATTTTTCAATATTTTTTTCAAAATAATTCAAATTTTTGGAATTTTTTTCTTATAGAAATATTTTGAATACTTTTACATAACCAAACGATACATATGTACATTTTTTGAAATAAATGGAAGCTCAAAAATTTTACTAATTTTGTGTGACGGAATTTTCAGCCTTTTTCCAGAACTATTTAAAAAATAAAAAAAAAATTTTTTTGTTGATAACATATTTGAATATTTTTTTTTTTTTTCAATATTTTTTCTACAGCCTTTAAATTTTTTAAATGGGCTCAAAGCCTAATTGAATCATTTCTTTTGTGAAAATTATTATTATATTTTATATATAAAAAATTTTAAAAATAAAAATCAATCAAAAATTTCATAAAAAAAAAAGATTATAAAGATTGTTATTATTTTCTTACAACCGAAATATGTTAAATACTTTTCATAAAAAAATTATTCAGTCATTTTAATCAATTTTTTAAAACTTAGAAATTTCTCCAAATTTTTTTATAAAAATTTTTAAAAAATTTACCCAAAAAATATTAATAAAATTTCAAAATATTAAACAAATTTATACAGTGGCATTTTGACGGTGAGCGACTGTACATGACAATATTTGCATAGTCTGAAAGTGAGAATGGAGTAACATTACACGTGCATTGAACAAATATTTGCACAAAAATATATTTTAAACATACTAAACAAAGCTAAAGTGAATTGAAAATTAAGAGAGATAACCAAAAACATTCAAATTACTTCCACCAAACTCAAAACGGCGCTTCCTTTGCAAAATAGCTGAGATCACAGCTCTAAAACCAATATTTTTTAAGTTATCAAACACAACAACAAAACAATATGACCGAAGTTGTTGAATTAAATGTTGGTGGTGTTCACTATACCACCGTGCTAGACACATTACTCCAAGAGAAATCTTCACATCTACACGAGCTCTTCAGCAATTTAGATGGGCTCGCTAAAGATAGCAAAGGCCGCTACTTCCTCGATCGTGATGGTGTACTCTTCCGTTATATATTAGATTATTTGCGTGATAAGCAAATTAGCCTGCCAGAGGGCTTTCGCGAAAAGCAACGTCTACAACGTGAAGCGGAACATTTCAAATTGAGTGGCATGTTGCAATGCTTACGCAGTGGCACCGATTTACGTCCACCTGGTTGCATTACAATCGGCTATCGTGGCAGTTTTCAATTTGGTAAAGATGGTTTGGCTGATGTTAAATTCCGTAAATTATCACGCATTCTGGTATGTGGGCGTGTGGCGTTATGTCGTGAGATATTCGCTGATACGCTAAATGAATCACGTGATCCCGATCATGGTGGGCCCGATCGCTATACATCGCGTTTCTTCCTCAAACATTGTTTTATAGAGCAAGCCTTCGATATGTTGCATGAACGTGGGTTCCGTTTGGCAGGCAGTTGCGGGTCGGGTACAGCGGGTTCGGTAGCGGATCCCAAGCCGGGTGTGGATACAGAAGAGAATCGATGGAATCATTATAATGAATTTGTATTTGTGAGGGAATAAGAATTTTAAAACAATATAAATATCTACTAAGTATCGTAAGTATCAAAGTTGTGCCAGTGCGTATGAGCAACAGTCGGTTTTTGGGTTTCTTATTGATTTTAACCCTTGACTAGTGATGTAGGGTTATCGTGAGATTCAGAAAATTTTTCAGTTTTTATATTTGACAAAGTAAACATATTTCAAAACAAGGCTTATAATTAGCATTTTGTGACTGCATTTCTTCTTTAAAAATTCTCTCTAATTGAAAATACGAAGTATAATTTAACCACTTTTGCTTAATTCAAAGTCAAATATATAAGTAGGTGAACACAGTTTCTTACACAAAAGTAGCACTGAGTTGAGTTAGGGCTGCACCAGCGACGAAACCATTAAAATCATTATCCTTTTCTCTTCCTATTACCAACACCAACAATCTGCGTATAAAATACTGGTGTCAAATATCATTTAGCTTTGATAAACCTTTGCTGCCTTGAGAAAGTCAAAGTCGTATATATATCATGAGATGGACATTAAAGGCATCATTAGAAAATGATGAGAATGAAATGTATTTCATGCACACTTAAATAGTTACCCAAGCGTGAATCGTTATTGCTCTAGTTTGTCTATAAACAAAAATGTGCGAAATGTGAATAAAGGAATGCATACACATATTTATACTTAGTAGATAGAAAGTAAGTTACAAAAATACACATACGAGTATGTGTGCACATATGAACAAATATTAGGCTGGGTCGAAGTGTTTTCTGCAAATTTTTTTTTACGTTTTATGGCAAATTCTCGGATGTATTTCAACCAAAAAAAAAAAGATTCTTTGATACGGGAATATACATGAGATTTCATCAAAATTTCACCAGAAGTCAAAACTTTCAGGTTGCCCTTACCGTATGTCATCAATTATTTCTGTTTTTAATTTCAATGCTTTATAATTTTTTTTAACTAGCCCAGCAATTAAATATTATAAAATAATAAAATTAAAAGATTAGTTGCCTTCAAATCAGTTAACTAAAACAATTTATTCAACAAATGGGAAAAAATAACCTAATCTAATCTAGTTTCAATTATTTAGTCGTTCTTATTTATTTGATTACCTTTAATTACTCCACTATTTTTCTTTATTTGTTTGTAGTATCACTTTTATTTATTTGATAGTTTTTCACGTTATGACTGTTAATTATTCGACTAATTTAATTATTTCATAATATTAAATTATTTCTGATTATTTAATCTTTATTAACTATTTGATTTGCTTTGAGTTTTTTGATTCTTTATAATAACGTGGCTGCTTTTAAATGTTTCCTTATTTTGTGGTTTACTTGTTTGTTTTTAATTTTTATGACTTTTTAAATTATATAATTTAATGATTGCTTCGAATTATTTGATTGCTTTCATTTATTTTATTGATTTTCATTATTTGGTTATCTTTAATCATTTGATTACTTTTAATTTTTGATCGTTTTTGCTTTTTTTAATCATTTTATTTCTTTATTTTAAATATTCTTTTATTATTTTTAATTATTTTTCGAGTTTAATTTATTTGGGTGCATGTAATTATTGATTTTTTTTATTTGTCGATTACTTTTAATTTTTTGATTACTTTTAATGTTGTGTTTAAGTATTTAACTATTTTTACTTATCCATATAATTTTAGTTACTTCATTATTTTTAAATTTTTGACACTATTTGCATGTTTAAGACTTCTAAATATTTTATTTTAATTCCTTTATAATTTACTTAATTATTTTCAATAGTTTGACTATTTTGGTTATCTCTTGTTTGTAATTATTTTATTGACATTAACTGTTTGATGATTTTTAATTACTTGATTCCTTTCACTATTTGATTTTTCAAGTGATTTGTTAAGTTTTAATAATCAGATTATTTTTAATTACGAAATACATTGAAAAATTCGATTATTTTTTCTCACTTGATTGTGTTCAGTAACTTGATTTGTATTTAATCTTTTTGATATTTAATTGTATGATTAGCTTAAATATTTTTTTTTTTATATTATTACATATATATTATATTAGTTGTTTGATTAGTTTGAATTATATTATTTTTTAAATATTATATTATTTTTAGTAATTCGATTTTTTTAAGCTATCTGATTATTTGTAAATATTTGATTTATTTTATTTTTGCACTATATTTAAATATTTCATTATTTTTCGTTATTTCTTTATTTTTGAGAAAAAGTTCTTATGATTTGATTACCTTTAGAAACTCGAATCTTTTTATTTTATTTTTTTTTTTTTTCTAATTATTTGATAATTATTTGTAGTCATTAAATTTCTTTAAGTTATTCAATAATTCATAAATATTCGATTTTTTTAATTATTGCATAACTTTCAAGAATTTGATTACTTTTAAATATTTGATTAATTTGAAAAATTCGATTCTTTTCAATTATTTGATTATTTCAAACTATTTAGCAATGTTTAGCTCATTGACTGTTCTTAATTAATTAATTGCTTAAACTATGACATTATTTTTAGTAATTTTATAGCTTCAGTTTATTTAGACTTACAAAATAAAATGCAAACCCAATCTTGAACAATATGAGAATTTAAATTTCGATTTTTCGGAAAACGCCATCTCCTAATTCCATCATTTCCCACATTTCCATTGCTCCTACGATTTTAGGTCCATACTATAAACATTAAGACAAACCTACAATTGTATGCACATTTTTTCTTCATATATCCGTGCCAATTAAAATTAAAAAATAAGAAATGTTTGCGCCAGCATAAACGCAGCTAAGTAAGTACTTAACTACTTGAACGCTTGCGCTGGTAATTAACTGACAAACTCTCCAAAGAGCAAAGTGCTTAATGCGAAAAGTGGGCACTTGTGTAGAGCATTCCTTTTTGTCTAAAGTTTAAAAATTTTCTAGGCGGAAAGCAGGGTGCAACGCAACAAGGAGGTGCATTTTTGTAAGAATAAGTAATAGAACAATGTATGTTTAATAAGTTCATAATTTAAAAGTTTAAGTTTTTTTATAAAAGCAATTGAAAAATATGCAAGCAAAGTCAAAGAACTAGACATTATCAGGTCTAAATATACGCATATTTCAATGGTTTAAGATTTTGTGCTTGGTGCAGTCTTAGCCCATTATTGGTTATGCTTGCCACCAGCCATTTCCAACAGGGTATATGTGTATATGCTATCAACCACTACTTTAATCAATATTTCATTTCATATGGAAACTGTAACGACTGTACGCAACACTACGGGAATGAAAGCCATATAAACATGTTTAAAACAAAATATAAATTTCAACAATTGCAAATGTATTATTATATGTGATTTATTGGAATACAAAAACGGGATGTTACGAAGCTTCGAAACCCGTTCCGGAATTTGAGAAGTGCTGATTGATATAGGAGGCCTGATTTCGAGTTCAATTGACTGTTTGGAATCGGAATCCTAATCATTTTTTCCTTACATTCAACTAGTAATAAGTCGTTGATGTATATTGAAGCAATTATTTGGAATAAAAGGAAGCACTAAAGATGGCAGAAACCGAAACTTGACTTAGGATGACGGCAAATCGTTCAAACATACATCAACTTTCCACGCTATTATAAAATCAACAAAGCAAAACGACTAAAATATGTGTCGCTTCTAGCCTGGTTCGACTTTCTATTTCGGCTCTGATTCTGAAAAAGCAAATTTGAAAAATGGACAGATTCCGTTTCTGGCTCCGTGAAACTCACTTTCGTAACATCCCTAAACTAAATTTCTCTGAAACCCAAAATACATACATACAAATGTATGAAAACATATAAGTAAATATTTATTATGTTGACATATTAGAATAAATAAATAAAAGTATTATAAACTATTATTAGTACGGGTCTTAGCATTTAAAACAAAACAAAAATTACAAGAATTTAAATATATATAAACAAAAAAATAATAATAATTTAAGTAAAATGATTTTAAATCGATTTGAAATTGAGATAAATTCATGGCACCACAACACACACAAAAAAGATGTCAAACAAAGCTTTGTGACCAGAAATTTTGCAACTGTTACTAATTTGAAGACATTTTAGAGTAAACAAAAGACGAAAAAATGTGCGAAAGATGAAAAATAAATTTAATAAAAACAAAACAACATACATACAATAACAATATTGAATTCAGCTATAACTTAAAAGCATATACAAATATAAAAATCAAATGATTAATAAATAAAAAAAAATTACCACAAAACAGAACGCAAACAAACTACTATTTATTCAAATAATAATAAAAAATACAAGAAAAATCTCCACCAAAAATAATATAAACAAACCAAACGATATTTAGATGGCAAATACTATTTGTGAAAATTAATGTCTAATGATTAATGTAATGTAATGTTTTGTTTTACTAGAATAATTGAAAATAATAATAACAGTTGCAACGCCAACAAGAACAAGAATCCATAGAACAACAGAACAAACAATAAAGCACAGTAGCAAAAACTAACAACAGCAAATCATTAGCTAATAAATATGCAAATAAATAACTGAACGTATATGAGTGCAAAGCATGGGGTCGGTTAAAGTGCAATATGGCGTATAAGATTTCTCTAAATGGCGTTACCAACAATTGTGTAAAATATGTTCTGCTAAGAAAAACTATTGACTTATGCTCAAGTGAACTACAGATTGGTTGGGAAAGGTATTGAAAGAAGCGCCTTTTAAGCGAACTTATTCTAATTCTTCTTAAAAATTTTGCAGTTGCAAAACCGCCTCCATAAGATGAGGCTTACGCATTTTGCTAAAGTGTGATGCGCTATTTTGCACTTTCACCGTCGTAGCTTTCATACATGCAATATGTAAATGTGTATGATATATGTATTTTAAAGCAAATAATTAAAATCCACGCCAAATGGGAGCAAATAATAGCAAATAATAACAAATTCAAATCAGCCGCTTTGTAAATGGCAATAAGAAACCGGAGGCCAATAAGGAAATAAAAGTGACATTGGTTTAGCTATTTTCGTAGAAACGTAAACTAAAACGTAATGAGTGTACACAAAAGTATCGATACTCGCCGTAATCGCTTTTAAAGAGAAAACATACTGAATAGGGTTGATAATTATTTGGATTTTAAGAATCCAAGTTCTCTCGGGATATGATTTTACAATCCCGGAATTTTGATAAGGTACGCTCCAACAGTTGGGGTTGAAAAAGTGAAGAACTTATTTAAGAAGCTATCTGCTCATAAAATGCATAACAACTGCATTTTTAGTTTTTTTTTTTTAATTTTAATAATTAATTTAATTTTTAATTTAATAGAGGTATTTCATTAAAATAATAATATTGGCAACAAAATTTTTGTTTTCAAAATTATTGAATTTTTTTTTTTTTTTTATTTCAAAATTAATTATCTTCGTAACACAAATTTTTGTCTAAGCAGGCGTGTTTTTTTTTATTTTTTTATTTTATTTTTTTTTTTAATTGTTTTTAGCATTCCGATACATTTAGAATTTACATGAAGAAACGTCGGTTAGTTTAAGTTTAAAACTTGTATTAAGTAAGTTTATATTAGAGAAGACTTTACATTAAAAAAATGGAGCAATGAAAAACTCACACACTTTCTTGTCAGTTGCTAGAAAGGCTAATGCTTCCGTAAGTAACACAACAGTACCCATCAGCAAAAAATAAGCCATTTTAATTCAAAGAAACTCTCGTGTAGTACATTACCAGTAATAGAAGTTAGCTTCTTACCTTTTCGGGACTGTGTACTGTATTAGGGGCTCTTTCGCAACAATTTCGGGATAGTCTGCGAAACTTTTCGTGATTCCTTTTGGGATTATTTTGGGACTTTTCAGGATCATTTCGAAATTGTTTTCGGAATATTTTTTTAGATCGTTTCGGTATTTTTTACGATAGGATCATGAAAAGTCCCGAAAAGATCCTGAAGCTATCCCGAAAAAATCCGGGAAATGGTCCTGAAGAAAGACCAAAAACAATCTCGAAATTTTTCTGCAATAATCCCGCACTGAGGAAATAAATCCGAAAAAGTTCCAAATTCAGTCCGAAAACAGTCTCAAGAGGAACCCGAAAAAGTCCCAAATAATACCCAAAAAGTCCCGTAATTCTGCTACAATTAGCTATTTCGTAAATTCTAAATTCCATATACTCTGCCACAATTTTTTATTTCCGTGCCGATCCACTCAAAAAAACTTCTAATTTCACTTTCAATCAAAACTTTGCATCGCCGCCTAGGATGTTAACTTATGTTAAGTTTTTAGAAGCATATTTCCAAACTTGACAATAATGAAATTATAAGGAGGAAATCACAAGATTTTCTTCACCGAAAAAGGTATAGATTTGGCGTCCATAATACCGGTGCGTCAAACAATTTTTTTCTTGCTAATTAAACAATGGAAAACACAATCCACAACTTTTGGAAATAAAATTCAAGAATACCGTTTTAACAATAAGAGTTGTGGTAGTTCGCTAACGAACTAGTTCAATTGAACGGTTCAGTGTGCATAACGAACTAAGAACGAGCGAACTTTCACGACCTAATTCAATTGAAGGAGTATGTTTCGATTACATAGGGGTTACTTTCACAAGTTTTCTAAGTGAAAAGTAAGCGTTTTGTAAGCCTACAATTCACAATTCAACAGCATGAATGCAGTAAATTTCCGTCTGTCACACCAAAATTTGTTCTTGCGTTTGGTTGTGAATAATCCATTGTGGCTGTGAGTGCTTTTAGCGCGTCAACAAACTACAACTACGATAACCGCATTCCCGACTTCACAGTATGCTCTTTATTTTCACTTTCTATTTTATCAACCACAATGCTATTTATGTTTGTGTTTATGAATATTTCCCTAGAAAAAAAATTCAAATGTCGGTTTGCTTATGGCCAAACTACACATATCCGTCCTCTAGAGCTAAGCAATAACAACAAATGTAATTTATTATTCAATATAGAAAGTTTACCCATTTATTTAAGAGTTATGAGCAAAATTTGGAAGGAGATTACCAACCAAGAATAAAATCCTAAGCTCGCACTAAGAGTTAGAACAACAAAAGCAGCATATTCTCCAAGTGTCAGATGCTATCCAATTGTAGATTTGGGCTTCAAATGATTATCCACATATAACTTCCGTTCATGCTCTCTGTTGGTGAATGAAAATATAAATTCGAAGAAAAACAAGCAACATGATAACCTGCCATGTTTAGATCTATGTAGGTATAAATGTGGGCATACTCATCAATCATTGTCTTCCGCTTGCTTTGCTCATCAATATCCACCCGATGGATGGTTTGGCTCTCACTCTAAGCCTTTGTGAGTGACAATTTTTTAATTTCCAATTGAATGCACTTTAATTGGAGAATTCTGTGTGTTAACACAAGCAATGAAAGGATATTGTAACGCATTTTATTTTTTATTTTTTAATCCACTGCAAAATGCTTAAAGCTTTGATGGCTAATGTTCGTCAATTTAGAAAATGCATGCATGACGATGTCTGCGGCAAAGTTTTAGACATGACTTTAGTAAATGGAATTATAACGTTCGAAAAATGTTTCCTGAGAAAATGTTGAGACGAACTTAAATTGAGAAATTATTTTGATCGCGAAAAAATACAAATATTTATTTTACCATTAACCACTCCAGACAATTATGGCAATTTATTGAATATTGTAAGAATGTCCTACAGCAGATTCAAAACACGATTTTAATATCAGATATACCAAGTATTCTGTTTTTGCAAGTGGACCGATTTTTTTCTTCTGATATCGAGTATTTCATCGGTTTTTCCTTAGAATAAAAAACTTTTTAAAGACTTGACATTTTGCACTTTATTGCAATTAAGTTAGATAGCCTACAAAACTACGGATTCGAAACACTTAATAAAAGCTCGAGTCTGAATATCGATTTTTTTTTTTGCTTACAGAAACTATTTGATTTTTGTTGTGTTAGTTTTTAAAAATCGATGTTAGTCAACAAAAAAGTTAATGAAAAATCCATAATTTAAAAATAATAAACGACTTGGTATCGATTATTTATTCACATCCCTACTGAAATGTTTGAAATTTTTATGAAAATGTTTCAGTTCGAAAATTTTATTCAAGTTTTGTGTTATTTACATACAAAATTTTCAAAAAAAAACAAAACATTTATGTAACTTGCTATCGATATTTTGTATCAAAAATATCGAGTACGGTGAATATCATACATGCTGGCCGTAACTTCGGTCTTCAAAACATGCAAGCTAATAAAATAGTGGTCGAATTTGTCCTCTCTCTGGGGTTGATAAAAACTCGCACTTCTCAACTTAACTTTTTTACATGTGAGGTATCATAATTGAATTAAAATAGCATACACGATCACTCATTTCGCGGGTTTTGGTTTCGCGAACGAATTAAATCTGTCCTAAAAGCTGTTTCCATTACTCAATTACACAGTCAACTTCCTACCATGCAACAATTACATGTAAGAAATTGGCATTCAGCCATTTTTGAATCAACATCTCGTGCAACTGAAATTGGTTCCAAAGTTGACTAATGCAAACAGCTCTTAACCATACCTCAGCCACAAAACATATGATTTTAAAAACATTTTGTACTTATAAACCGAAGTTTCGTTATAATTGGTCTGAGTTCTCCTCCATAAACTGGCATGCCGGTAATAAAACAACTTCATTTTATCTTATTTTTGTTATTGTTACAATAACTACTACTCGTACTTCCACATCTTATCACCACAATAAAAATAACACTATAGAATATCATTTTATTGCAAAACTTTTCAACAAGCAACCACTTATAACCAGAAATGTGTCAAATTTATCGAGATGGAGCGCATTTATTGCAAAATGAAATTTCAAACCACCTAATACAGGCAATCACTTGAACAAAATATATGCCAAAAAACATTAGTTAAATATAAAATTATTAGAATGCAGACAATTCAACTAAGAGAAACGTTTGAAATGAAAAGCAGTCGATACAGAGCAAAATAAAAAAATTTCAAAATAGATGACAAAATAATAAAAAAATACAAATTTCTTTAATGCAAGTAAAAATATACATATAAATAGATCTTATATAAAAATCAAAACCGGATTTAGTTATAAAAATTTTTGCTAAAGCTATTCACTTACTGAATAAAATAAAAACTTTATTGAATGTAGATATTTTGAAGTATGAATCAGAAAACAGCTTAATTTAATTTACGTGAATATTTAAAATAAATTGTGTAGTACATTAAATTGTTACGCTTATTTAGTGAAATATTAAAAATGTAGAGTAAATAGAAAATACTCTTATTTTGCCAAATACGGCGAAAAATTGTATATTAAATTTGGTTTCGTTTGTCATTTCAATAGAAAAACTACTCTGCTGGGAAAATCTCTAATGCTGAACGGGTGAGCTTGCAGAAAAATAATTAGGCGGAAAACACTCTAAAGTAATTATGAGACACATGCATACCTTAGTAATTAGTAATCAATTAATTAAACATCGTTTTTAATTTGTAATGATTATTTTAATTTCAAGAAGAGGCAATTATTATTTGATTACCATTAAAAAAGTCAAAAAAAAAACAAAAAAATATCTAAAATATATCAAAAATTATCAATCGATTATTTTTAATTTTTTAACTTTTTTTTTTGATTATTTTGGATTTTTCCTATTATTGATGTATATATTTGTGTGCTTCTATAACAATACTGAAACAAAATATAAAATAATCTAATAAATATATAAAAAAAATCCAAAATTTAAAAAAAAAGTTGTTTGGATTACTTCCATTATTTTTAATTTTCAAATTTTTTTTTTTATTATTATTTTTGATTTTTCCAGCATTGTTGATTTGTATATATATGTGCTTCTATAACAATACTGAAAAAAAATATAAAATAATCTGAAAAATATATAAAAAAATCAAAAAAAAAAAACAAGAATAATCAAATAAGTTGTTTTGATTACTTTTGACTATTTTTTTATTATTTTTGATTATTTTTGGATTATTTTTGATTTCTTTCAATATTGTTGCAGAAGTACATAAATGTACACATCAACAATACTCAAAAAAAAATCCAAAATCATCAAAAAAAATTAAAAAAATTAAAAATTATTGTTTATGATTAGTTAATTAATTGGAAAATAATCATTACAAATTGAAAGTAATGGTAATCAATCATTAAATGGATTCTCATGAAAGTAATTAAGCAAACCGGTAATCAACTGTTAATAATCATTATTTAACAGGTCTGGACACAAGAAAAATATTTCAACTGAATTCTAATTAGGGACCGATTTCTGAGATAGTGAGTGAAATAAAATATTTTGCTAAAGGAAGCTCTTCAAACTGGTTTAATTGCATGGTACCTTGCTTGAAATATTGTCACACATCGGCTGCTGATTCGAAAACGCCCTAATTTGGAATTTTCCAAAACAACACAATATCTCCAAATCGGTTCCTATCAGAGAATTGGGTTGAAATATCTCATAATTACTTTCAGAAACGCCGTATCACACACAGAAGAAAATGTAAATAACTCATGCTGATTTTTGGTGTTTTGAACCATATCCTGAGATAGCTCGTTTTTCAACAAAAAAAATTTGAGGTAGACGGTTTTTACTAATTCAATTGTCCATCCCAGATTGAGTGGAATATTATCACATTTCGGCTGTCGGTTCCAAATGCATTGCGATAGTTCCATCGCCTCTAATGCTAAAACAGAAATTTCCATCTCTAGGCACTGATTTCCCTGCAGGGTAACTACACCCATATAAAAGTATTTCTACCTAAACAAAAAATTTGCACAATTCGAAACAAGTAACCCATGCACACATACATACAAATCAAAATAAAATAGTTGCGAAATAAATATACAAACAACTGAAAAAGTAAAACCTTGATTGTTTTTGTATGAACGAAGGAAAATTAAAAATTTTGTGACTAGACAAATAGTAATGCTTGATTTCATGGAAATAAAGAAAAATGTAATTGTTGTTGTTGAAGGACCACCTAAATGAAAATATTTAAAAAAAAATAACTAAGTAAATTATTTATGTTGACTGTAACTATGAAGCATAACTGTAAAATGAAAACCAGCTGTCCCAACATGTAAAATAATGAAAACACAAAGAAAATTCTATAAATAAATCATTAACAGAAATATTTAAAAATGTAATGAAACAATGAGTGTGTTCTTTGATTTGTGGGAGAAATTTGGGTCACAAAAGACGTAAGTATGCAGCTGTGCATCTCCGTAGTTATGGGTACAAACATGAGATTACGCACACAAGGTATATTAACTTTAGTCGCCTAACGGTATACAAACGGATCAAGATAGATATTAACTTATGTGTATCAAAATGTTCAGGAGTAAAAAAGAAATTGATTAAGCCATGTCCGTCCGTCCGTCTGTTAACACGATAGCTTGAGTAAATTTTGAGATATCTTAATGAAATTTGGTATGCAGGTTGCTTGGTACTTATCTCCGAGCGCTATTTAAAATGGGCGAAATCGGATGATATCCACTTCCACTTTATATATGTAGACAATTTTCGAAAATACAAGAAAAATTATTGTTCAGTACATAAAGGATTATATTTTACGCACAAAATGTTTGAAAATGGGAGTGGCACCGCCCACTCTTGATTAAGTCTAATTTAGAAATAATATTAATCATAAATCAAAAACTGTTTAAGATATCCGGAAAAAATGGGCGAAATCGGTTAAGGGCCACGCCCACTTTTATACGAAAGATTTAGAAAGGTTCATAGAAATATTTAAAAGCTAATAACTTTGCGTGCAAAAGCTTTATATCCTTTCTATTTCACTTTCCAAGTGTCCGTGAACAAAGAAAGTCGAAAAATATAAATTTTTTAAAATGGGCGGGCCCCCGCCCCTTTTATAATTGTTTATTCCAAAAACTTTTTATGCCATAACTCCGGCAAAAATTTATTTATCGAAACGATATTTGGCGAAAATATTTAATATGTATAGTTTACTGTTTGTTGTAAAAACGGGCGAAATCGGTTTATGTCCACGCCCAGTTTTTTAACATAAATAGTTGTGGAAATTTTTTTTTAGGAAAATGTTAAACGCGCTATTTTTATCGTGGATTTTAGGGAAGTTGGCGTCGATATATTAGTAAAAAATATATTACGAATAATTAAAAAAATAAATAAATAATTGGCGCGATATATACAGGGTGGCTAATGAAAGCCGCTACCAAAAAAAAATTAAATAACTTTTTTTCTATTTAATGAATCTGGTTAATTTTATTTTTATTTTGCAGATTGACTTTTACATTTAACAAAAATGGATAACTGGGACACTGAAACAAGAATTTGGATTGTCCGCCGCTATCACGCACTGGAGTCCGTAGTTTCGGTTCAAAGAGAGTATAGGCGCACGTTTGGCGGCAATCCTCCGAGCAGATGGACCATAATAAGACTTGTAAACAATTTTGCCGAGCATGGGACAGTCAACAGAAGACCTTACCATCGAAACCCTTCAGTTCGAAAGGAGGAAACAATCGCTGCTGTAGCTGCTGCCATACAAAACAATCCACGTGTTGCGACAAGAAGCTTATCTTCTCAAATGGGTGTAAGCAGACAGTCATTACAGTCAATTATGCACAAAGATTTGGACTTATTCCCATATAAATGGCTTACGGAATTGCATCCACTTCGTGTCACAGTGTGGTGTGCAGTTTCATCACGCTGCATTGTCGGGCCCTACTTCTTCGAAGAAAACGGTCACACCGTTACGGTTACTGGAGACCGTTACTTGAGCATGTTGAGAGAGTTTTTCTATCCAGAATTACGCCGAATGAGAATTTCTTTCAACTCTGTGTGGTTTCAGCAAGATGGTGCAGCTCCTCATATAGCCCAACCTGTTATGACAGAATTGCGACGAAAATTTCCCAATAAGCTGATATCCAGAAACTCCACATTCCGTTGGCCACCCAGGTCGCCTGACCTTACTGCACCTGACTTTTTCTTGTGGGGTTATTGCAAACAGGAAGTCTTCAAAGCAAAACCAACAAATTTGAATGAACTAAGGCAATCCATTCGAGAAACAATTGCGGCAATTCCTGTCTCAACTCTCCAAGCAGTAATGAACAACTTTTTGGTAAGATGCCGCACATCCATCGACGAGCAGGGGGGGCATTTGAATTCCATTATTTTTAAAACTAATTAAGCTATATTTAATAAAATTTAATGGGCTTTAACATGAATAAAAGAAAAATTAATTCCATATAATGAAAAAAAAATTATTTTAGTTTCTTAATGTAGCAAAATTCATCAGCCACCCGGTACCTCCTGAGGAGATTAATTAAATTAAAAATCATTTAAAGTAAAAAGTATAACAAAACCTAACGGACGATTTTCAGTTTTTCTAAATTCCGAATCGAGTTATTGACATACAAACTTTCAATACTCTTAAATATTTTATTACATAAAAATTTAACAAACTAAGAGTGAAAAATATGGCAAATTTTCGTTCCCAAAATTAAAATACACGTACATCACTCGCTATAATTTATGTTAAGACAATGAAAAAAACTAATTTAAATTGCTATCAGCACAAATTGTTAGTATAACGTTTATCATTTGACTTAATTAAAAATTAAATTAACTGTTGAATATTGATAATAAATAATGTCCAAATTATTTTGGGTGTAAAACAAAAAAGATACAAAATGTTTTTCCTTATTATTTAAACATAAACCTAAAACAAACAATACCCACAAATGTTCAGTATTACCTAACATTTGACTTTAAGCAAGATTGGCTGAAAGTAATTTATGCGAAACTATGTGCTTTCAGTTGTAGCGTGCACTTAGTTTTACCCATTTGCATCCATAGCGAATTTGTGACTATTTGCTAAAATCTAATAAAGTAAAAATCAGTTATTTATTCACACCCCTAGCTTAAATTCAACGGCCAGTCCTACCCATTTATAAATGCTCTACTAAAGCAGAAACCCATGAGACGATTTGGAAGAAACTTAATACATATGTAGTGTACTACATCCTAATAAATCCACCCTACCATATTGCTTGTATATTTATTGTTTGCATAGCCAATGATTTGACCCCTAGAAAGTTTTTACAAGAGAATCTAGAGAAAAAAAATCGAAAAATGCCGAGTAAACCTGTCTGGCATAGATACTGTTACATTATTTATAGAATGAAAAATCAATTAAATTACACTTTAAGAAATTTTATATTTTTAGAGATATGTTTACAGTTCTTTGATTTTTACCCAGTTTTGAAGTTATTGTCTTGTATATTTCAAACTGTCCAATCTGCATGAATATTTCAGGAATCGTAATACATTTTTTTAAGAATTAGTTAAAATGATGGTTGGTTTTATTGCCTGAGCACACGACATGCCAGGTATTCATCTGACATGTCGGGGCTTACTATTGATGGCCCTTTACACTATTCCTATATAAGTTGAGCTAAAATGACTTGCTACTCTCTGAGAAGATTCCTCTCGTATACAGCTACGGTAATGGTTTTGTTTTTATGACGGCGTCAACGGAAACATTATTTAGCAGGGCTGAGTGCATGGTTTTGTCAGGGCTGAAACATCCTCCAACATAGAAGCAGAGCTTGTTCAGCTCATCATAAAATTTCTATTGATTATCCAAGTTGGCAACATGGGAAGGACCACATATCTTTTGAATAATTTTTCTCTCGAATAGTCGAAGGTCTCCCCCCAAAACCTTAAAATGATTTCATTTCAGGTGGCATATTTATATTACTGTTCTTTCAAGAATTTTCATAATCTGGTATTTTATATTTGATATTTTTTTAAAAATGTTAATCCTGAGACAACAATTTAAAACAAATTATTTCTAATGCCAGGCACGTATAATACAGTTAAACCTTCCTAAACCTAAACAAGGAAAAAAAATAGAAAACCGGTGTAATAAAGAAAAGAAATATCATATTTGGACATCTATCCTTTTATTCCTTTCGATCTGCTTTTCTTCTTTCTTACTGGCTGCAAGTTTTCCTTCTTCTACTAGAACGAATTGTGGATCCGTATGCAAGATTTGCTTCATCCGGAAGCAAATACCTTCTCGCGAACTTCACAAAAAAATAAATCCAGGATACTTGCATGATGGATTACACGTATTAAAGAGTTTGGACAGCTTTATCTTTTTCAAAGGCGCACAATGTGAGTGGACACGACTAAAGATCAAATGTTTCAAAGATTCCTTAAAGTATTTTTCAAAATCAAATTGTCCTGCTAAAACCTTGTAAACGTTCGGCTTTCAGCTTAATTTTCTTTGACTATTTAAATTTTGTATGCTGCATGCGAGGTACGCCTCACACTCCTAAGTCCTTATATAAGCATCTCCCTACTTAACCAACTAGATGTCGCTGCAAAAAGCTAAAAACATTAAAAATGCATTAAAAGGGCATTTGAGTTGCAAAGAGAATCTCATTAAACAGAGTCAAGTAAGTAAACAATGGCAGCCCATAAGATTTCTGAGAAAAGAGGAGAGCTGAAACACCAAACAATGCCGCGCCAACTCAATGTGTTTCATGCGCGTAACCTTCGTAAATAAAAACACATACACTTTACTTCCTTATGCCACGAGCTCCAACAACAAATTGTCGCCACATAACCCATTACAAATACATAGACATATTATGGGAGCGGTGACATGGGCTATTTAGCTGGCTGGGCGTAGGACATATCGCAAGTGAGCAGGAGCAGTAAGGGACGTATATTTGGAGCAAAAACAAGAGGTTCTGGAAAATGGGCTAGGAGGGTGATGTGGTGACTACACCAGCAAACATTCTTTCCTGAAGCTCATAAACGCAACTAAGATTTAGCTTCCACTACAATTGCCTTAAATGAACTCGAGCGAGTTTTATATAATTAGTTCCTTCCAGTAACATAAATTGGCCAAGACTCTTAGTCTAAAGCATCTGTCTATCGGATTCTAGGAGAAAGTCGACTTGGAATAACGCTAAAATCCAGATGAAAAAGGTCTTACTTAAAAGCATTGTCCTTTCTTATTTTCACTGGATTGTGGGAGCAACGCTAATGTACTGCAAAACCTTTAGTTTCAAGATGGCAAAATAGTGGATGAGCTGACAATTCTTCTCATAAGAGAGAGAAGCGAGTAAAGATAAACACCACCTCTGGTCCTAATAATGCTGTAGTATATAGAAAATAAGTTGGTACAAGAATTGCAAAAAAAAGAAAGTAATTCTGTTTAGACTGGATCACAGCTGCATGGGAAACCCCGTAGTGAACTTTAGAAGTTCGGCTGAGTGCTTTGCCAGAAAGATGCCTTCTCTATCCAGTGCTTGGTCAACTGACCAGATTCTCACTTGACCAGGAGAAGGTTGAAAACTCAAAACCCCACACATCAATCACGTAAGGCTTGCAGATGACACTTAGCAAATGATGTTATTGTGTGCTGACATTAAACTGATTTCAATCTTAAAGGAGTTCAAAGAAATCCTCAGCTTGGGTTGTAGTTGAGCACAGCACTTAAATAGCTGATTGGCTTCCCTAGTAGATATCGGGTTTAATAACTGTAAGCGAACTAGATAGCATAGCACCCACTGATTTTTGCTTTTGGCTGAGCTCTAGAAAGAAAGCATCCTCTGTACCCTACCATACATACTGGGCCCATTCATATTTAAGTTCACTAGTCCACTGCCACAAATGAATCACTCCTCCGTAACCCTCACTCGAAGTAATAATCATGAGGTAGCTAGATGTCTGTTTACCTGGAACGAAGTCCAAGTGCTGGAGTGATCTTGGTTCCGATTTTTGAAGTCTACTTGCTCAGCATTACATTCTTAGCGTAGAACGGGGTTGACCATCATTTTACTCAGCCAATGTACGACCATTGGTGGAAGCTCCAAGTGTGCAACCGCATACTTCATTGCTTTCTCTACATGAAGCTTTTAGTGCAGCTTCGTGACAAATATACACCTCAAGGTACTTAACCCTATCACACAGTTGCCAGGGCAGAAAGTGCATCACATTGTGTCGTACCCATTTTTAGTCTGCTCTTCGCCACACATGCATTTGCTTCCTAAAGATATAATGTCTGTCTACAGCCGTTCGAAGGACATTGTTAAAAGTGCATACGCTTTCCAGAAAGACACCCAACAGGAATTCCTTGCATTATAAGGACCCTTTCATGGGCCTGAAAATGGAATGTAGATCCGTTTATAAAAGCCATGCAAGTAGGCATGTTAGGATGCATTCAGGAGCTCTCGAGTAATTCTACTTGGTACGCATAGATTAACAATTTCTTTCCACGATTTTAAGAGGGTTGATGCGCTTAAGAGCTAAATAAAGAGACCGACCACGGGTTGAGGAATGCAAAGGAATCCGTACAGATGTCGGTGCACAGTAGCGGTTCCATTGGCCCCCAGCCAAACTAGCTTCCATCTATCACGCCCTTGCCCGAAAACTGTATACACTCTAAAAAATAGTACAACCAGCAACAGGGAAAATATGATACAAAAGCGAACAGCAAATGCAACAGAATGAAAAACAAAAACGAAACAAAAAGCAACAATAATATAGTAAGCAAATAAAATGTACGAAGTGCTGTGAATAAATTGCACAGATAAATTAAAATATAATAAAATGAAGGCGCCTCCCACAGATGCAAATTCATGCAGTCCCACATTCATGACAGGGTGCACAGCGCCGGAAACTTGAAAAATGTTCGCCGTCCCAAATGTCGTGCTATTGAGGCTCGTGGAATTTACGTATTTTAACTCAACACATACACATGTACAAAAATATTTCAGGGATTTTTGTATGCAATTTGTAAAGCAGTCACTTCAAATTTCTTTCAACTGCGAACTGCGGTCACGTAAAGAGTGGAGATGACAGAGGGTGTACAAATCGGAATAACAATTTTATATTATTTCGCTCTTTATTGATAACTGGGTTCTAGTAAAAAAAAAAACAATTGACGCCAAGTAATAGTCCTTACGCTTCCTCTTCTGCTGAATTTGGGTATCGATAGGAGAGTCTTCTGGAGCTTAGCGTTTTTGTTCCTTCTTATAGCATGAGCTAGCCAGCGAATTTGTTGGTGTTTAATTTACTGTACCATGCTTATAGTAAACCTCAAGCATTAAATTTCTCTTTCAAAATTAGCATCGAGGGAAAAAGCATAAATCTTCCCGAAACCTATTCTCTCGAATACTGCAAGCACCATCTAATCTTCCTTCGACACTTACCATGAGCGTCACCTTTTTTATCGAGAGGGTACTTAGTCCAAAGTAGCACTGGTTGGCAAAAGCGATTCTCATAAGTTCAAATTTGGATCTACCAACAGCTTAATATATGCCAAGGGTGGAGTGTATCTATACTTAATGACAGCAAATGCTTCGTATTGTCCTCATTTATCTCAATCCCCATATTTTTCGTATTTTTACCCGGACCTAATAAGGTCCACACTCCCTTCCTTTTCTTGAACCGCTTCATTTCTCTACAACACTTCCTTTCGCCTTTTCCTCTTCCCTTCTTCTCAATTATTATCTTCGCTATAGTAAAGTACTCCAAACTTTATTGGCCGAGACCGCCCACTTTTCTTAAGTTTAATATAAATTTTATATTAAAGGACTAGGGGCTTTTCATTGTTTGAGGAGTGACACCAAATGATTTCCAAAAATTTGATTTTAACCCCTTGAGAGATGCAGTTGGACCAAATGACACAAAAGTCCAACTCTCAGCAAATTGGTTCAGTTGCTGAAGAGTTTACCTTGCTAAAGCATTAGGACTCTGGATTACAATATATTAAGATAATTGTTAGAGGTTAATTCCGGTTAATAACCCCATTCCCTTGAAGGGCTGATTGGTTGAAGTTCGTACAGTGAAATTCTATAAAACGGTTATATTTCTTTTTTGTTGGTTTTGTAAGAGTACTTCATACTGCTAAGATAGTACCATGGCATAGTAAAACAGGTAATAGCACGGCGGCCATATTGGAAATTGCTTCTCTAAAACATCAGAACAACACAGCACATGTTAAAATGTAAACAAACCGATTGCAGGCAAGTTTGACAGTTTATCGAAACTTAAAATGAAAAAAATCTAATCAGCTGTTGAGACGATATTACCTGTATAGGTATGCCATGGTTAGTACGTCATTCAGTGGAAGCGGAATGAAGGGAGATACACTGAAATAGGGAACTTGGTTATGTACAACACGGGCCTATCTGGTTTTGCGGCCCAGAGAAATCATTACCTGGTAATCGAAGAAATCATTTTCGCTCTTTCCTAATTCCGTTAACTACCCCCCCAACGAAGGCTAGCCACTTTTGCATTTAGTATTACCTCAAGTAATGAAGCCAAATTCAAAAGTCCCATTCATCCTCGTGAAAAGAAAGCAAACCAACTCCGATATTAAATGCCCAAACTGGTTTGTCACAAAACCAAATTTAAGGAGGGATTACATAAATCGAGTCTCATATCTTGTCCACATGTGCGGAAAATCATAAGACTTTATAAAATTGGTTTGACTTGATTTCATCGATACATTGCCAAACCGAAATCCAAACCGGGAGATAACCGAAACAACTTTAAAAGAACAAAAGTAAAACCGTTAGCAACATTTATTTTGAATCAGTTTCTACTATGGGTTTAAAGTATACTTCTCTAATTGCTTAGTGAAATATCGAGCCCTAACCGCAATTTTGGCGAAACCAACGAAATTCCGTATTTTGACAGTTATCGATAATTATGTTTATTTTAAACCAGCTCACAAAATGGTACAACTCTAATATGTACCATTACAAAAATAAAGCAAAGATTTAACTATTTTCTCTTTACATTTGGCAGGAGTCTCTTCAATTTTAGGAGCAATTAATTTTATTAAAATTTAATAATTTAAAAATTTTTTGATTTTTAAAAATTGTAAAAATAATTATTTATATAATAGATTTTTAAAATTTCGAAATTATTAACTATTTGTCAGGTAATTTTTAATTGCACATTAATTTATTATTTTAAATTTTAATAAAAAACAATTTAATATTTTCACATTGATTTCAAAATTGTTATCAATGGTTTTGTTTTTAATATATTAAATAGTGAATCGAAAGTGAGTGAGCTTCATATTTCTTATTAGTAAGCCTTGCGGTGAATCCCTATATAAGAAGTATCAAACTGACTATGTTTTATGTGGAATAACAAAAGGTTAAGGTCTATTTGTTCACAGACTGAAAACACGATGGTGTAGTATTACTGACTATTCTTTTCATAACTGTCTTTAAAGCCACCTTATTTTTAAATAAATGAAATTAAAATAATTGCATTGGAATGAATGCGAAATTGCATAATGCGTATACAAAGTTTTAATTGCGCTACAACAAATTAGCCACACATACTTCTGACATTTTTTCAACAAAGCGAAGCCTTTTAAAATTTTTTATTTTGCGAAAAGACATAATAAAACAACATAAAAAATATAATAGCATAATGTGACTAACAACCAGTTTAAAATAACGACAAATAACTACGCAATTGAAATACAAAACAAACAGTAAGAACAAACAAAAGAGCAATCTTGACAATCGCATCAACGTATGTTTATACAAAAACGCATACCATCATACAATCACGCAAGTCAGCACAATTAAATGCGAAAAAGTATACGAGTATGTAGTTGCATTTTATTGTTTAAAACAATCAGTGACGCTAATGAACAAACAAGTGTATTTGAATCAGACTGAACAAAAAAAAATAAAAATTTACTTGTTAATTATATTGTTATTATTTTACAGAGTTATGAAAAAAACACTGTAAAAGTTGAAAGCCCTAATATTAATTTTTGGAGGTCTAAACTTGCTAGTTTAAATTTCTAAAAGACTGATGTTTTTTTCTTTAAAGCATTACTACAAACAAAATTTACCTGCATATAATTTTGTTGGAAATCAAAATAAATTACCCAACAAAAAGTTCAGAATTCAAATTTTCATCAGTCGCGAGTTTCAAGCTCTAAACATTTGTATGTTTTTTTAGATTTGACGTTTTTGTTTTTTTTTTTTTCGAAATTTTTTAAACACGCAAAAGTCAATACGGAAAAATATTAATACAGAACCTTAAAGAAAATAGCATGGCCTAAAAAAAAGTTGTGAAAGAATTTCTGATAAATTCTTTCTTTCAAAAATTATTACTATTACAGAAAAAACTCCTGCTATTTTAGTTCTTGATGCAATGTTTTTTGGTCGAAAAAAATTAGTTTATATTCTACAATATCTGGAATTATAATTTAATTAATACTTTTACCAAAAACAGAAGATTTTCATGATATATTTACGCTTATTCTTGCTCACAATCTATTTACTTCGAGAACTGTTAAGTAATAATTAATAATCATAGTGATTAACGGTTTGATTGATTATTTTATGGAAAGCATATTAATGATTGTTTTCGGGTTTTAATAATTATTTTAATGATTATTTTAAAAAACAATCAGGAAGCCATCAAGTTTTTTTATAATTTAAAAAAATCAGGAAAAATCAAAAACAATCAAACATTTTTTTTATTAGTTTTGATTATTTTTTGTATTGTTCCAGACAAACATAAGCACATACTAGGGAATATGTATGAGCGTTATATAAAATTCGTATTTATACAAATTTTTTACAAATTACATATGTAATAGTAGCGCGTGAACGCTGAACAGGAAATGAAGCGGCGACAACGTTGCTTGTCCCAATGGTTTAAGTACCGGAAAATGGCAATCTATTCAGTTAAATGTTCTATGATAAAGTCGTTTTTCAAAAAGCATATTGAAAGCCTTTTTTGACCAACAAATACGAAAGTAAATTTTTAACACTAACATTTCTCAAGTGTTTTATTAAAAAGCATGCATACACATTCGGCTGAACCAAAAATTCGTTTTCTGGAATCCGATTTGGCAATAGAAATAGGGACCACATACAATTTACATAGCGATGTGTTATGGCAGCATCCCCTACTCGTGTTATTTCTGAGTACTACATGGAACAGCTACTCCATGGAGCGTCTACACGAAAGTACTATCCAAGCTGTTATCTATCTTGACAACTGATTGGGTTGTACTAAGCTGAGGTGGCCCGCTAATGCACTGCAACGGAGTACTATGCGAGCACTCCAATATCTTATATATAAATAGACAAGATGAATGCAATGTAGAACCGTTTTCTGCTAAACTATAATTCTAAGGTATACAAATTATATATGTATAGATATGAAATTTTGAGGTGTACTTTTATCCGTAAATAAAAAAAATTTCAAAAATCATTTTAATATAAAAAATTTAACATAAAAGTTACACCACTACACATTGACTTATTCACACTATAGACACGCTGTGTGTGTGTGTACTTGCTTTTTGTGTACTATGCTGAATCGTGAGCATGGCCGAGGAGTTGCTTTGTAAGAAAAAATTAAGAGCCGTAGTAGTGTGAGTAGACTTGCCATGCATGTTTTTGTGTTATTCGTGTGATCGGCTCTCACTGTGAGTGCGAAGAGTTGGTAGTGGTCCAATGAAAAATAAGTATTCGCACTATAGATACTCTGTTGTGTCATGCATTTTTGCTTTAGTTGTTGTTATTGTATTGATTACTGGCTACGATGCCCAGTGTCAGCTGCTCTCCTGAGAGCACGAAAAGTTGCTTTGTTGGATACATTAAACAAGCAATGTAAAATATGAGCAAATATGTAAAATTCATTGCTGATACCTACAAACAGGGTTTACAAAAATAAAATAAATGATTACTCATAAAGAGTATTAAACACCGAAGAAAATAAAAGGAAAATAGAGGAAAGGAAAAGAATTGAAAGGAAGGAAAATTAAAGGAAAGAAAGGAAAGGAAAGGGAAGGAAAGGAAGGAAAGGGAAGGGAATGCAAAGGATAGGAAAGGAAGGAAAATTAAAGGAAAGAAAGGAATGGTAAGGAAATGAAAGGAAGGGAAGGGAAAGGGAATTAAAGGAAAGGTAAGAAAACGAAGGGGAAAGAAAGAAAATAAAAGGAAGGGAAGGGAAAGGAAAAGAAGTTTGAGGAAAGTAAAAAATAAAATAAGAGAGTAAAAAAAGAAATCAAGGAAAATAAAAATATGTTAAAGGAAAGAAACGACATAGAAAGGAAGAAAAAAAGGCGGATAAAACATACCTACAGCAAAAAAATAAAATAAAATAAAGTTTATTGGTTGAATTTCAACCACTGGGCGAACTCTAGTAACATAAAAATAACAAAGGGTGTAGCGGTTTCTGCAGCGTCACGGCAGATTAAGACCGAGCTTCTTTTCCAAATTGGTAGTGTGTTGCGTCTAATTATTCCTACGAAGCTTTTCATTGAAGAAATCACTCGGAGGGTTGCCTATCACTGTCAAGGGCGACCCTGTTTTAAAACTACTTTTTCCAAACATTTTGATGTGGTAGGGTTGCACACAACCACCACATAAATGAGGTTGCCACGGTTCACGACTACATCTTAAAAATACTCCGAACTGTAAACTGTCATGTTCCTTACAATGATACAGCAAAACAATCAAAAATAAACAACAAAATCATAACAAAATAAGAAAAAATTTTTAAAAAAATCAAAAGAAAAATTTTTTATTGTTTTTGGTTACTTTTGATTTTTTTTTGACTTTTTTGATTATATTTAAGTTTTTTCCGATTTTTTTTAAATCTAATCAATTAGTAATTTCCGATTTCTGAAAACAATTAAAATATAGAAAAGATCTAAATGCGGCACATTTCACTATAAAAATCGCATTCACAAAATCACGCACTCAAACCAAATTACATAGCAAATGCCATAAATTTGCTTGTTTGATTGATACTTCAAACACGTTCGAATTGCTGGTCTGAAACTACGTATTTATATTCTTGATTCACATAACGACGATATAATTTTCCAAAAAAAATAAAAAAATGTTGGCCTAATCTAATATATATAAGTATATAAGTATATAACATATAAAAAAAAAATATAGCAAAACTGTAAATAACACAGGTAAGGAAGAGACTCGTGTGAAATCGAGTAAAATATACTCAGTGTGGTCACCGCCATTCCGCTGTTACAAAAGTCGGCTGTCGAGGCGGAACACCTTCTGGGTCATTAGATTCCGTTTTCCAATAAATAGAATTTGCAATATACCATGTCACAGTCACATTGAACAAAGCTGGTGATCGAGCATTTTCGACTTGGTTGAATTTTAAAATGGAAAATCTTCCTAGGTATTCATAAGCACACTACTTTGACAATGAGTTTGAAAAAGCTCGATTTCAGTATTAGGCAGAAATCATGACGTGATGTTTTCCGCCCAAGAATGTCACGCAAGTAACGAAGTTTGCCTTTCACCGAAATATTCTCCATTTGCTCGATTTTATTAAATGTATTACATACACTTACAGATATGTATATGCCCATTCGCCAAATACAAGAATAAATTAATGAGGGCACGCGAAAATCATGCCTGCGTTAATAAACGATATTAAGGTACACTCATACATCAAAAAATACATTAATGTGCATAAATATGTTGTCATTGGTGTTTCAACAAATTAACATCAAATACGCATATCGCTTGGTGTGTACCCTCGATGTGCACATATATAAGAATGTTGTTGTTGTTGTTGTAACGACAAAAGCACACCCCGAAGGAGTGACATTACTTCATACTTTGTGTTGTCGGCTATGCAAACTCTTACCCTGTGGGAAAGTCAGTAACTAGTGAGAATAGTTTCTGGTTCAGAACTAGAGATAAAGTGGCTAATAAGAACTAGTGAGATAGTAACTAGATTTTAACTAGTTCGACACCGGCAGTTGTGTAATCATTAAAATTTAATAAAATTTTGAATCGTATTTGGAAAAATGTTTTGTTCTTGTAACGTTTTTTAAAGAAAGGTTAAAATTTGAAATTATAAATAAAAAAAACAAAAATGTATCAGTTGGTAGGATTGGAACCGACGCGTCCCGCATCAGAGTCGAGTGCTCTACCCACTCAGATACGGCGCACGCATCAATAGTGTGAGAAAAGGATACATATGTATACATTATGATAGAATAGTTTAACGTGTAGGCTCAAATTATTAATATAAACTAACGGCAATGGTGTGGCGGTAGTGTTACTGGACTATCACACCGAAGGTCCAAGGTTAGAGTCCTGGGAAAGGTAACATCAAAAGTGGTTTGACCGCAGGCAGTCATTTGGCAAAAATTCTCCGAGTGTAGTTCTACCATGGAAGGCTTCTCCAAATATTTTTTTTATAATTCTAAACTTACTGCATTCAAACTGCAGCATTTGGAAATAGTTCGGAACTAGAGCAATATTAGCAAAAAACGAACTACATTCCAACTTTAGAATTTTTAACTAGTTCGGAACTGTCGAAAAGGTAATGCAGCGGGGGAAAATTGCCACCGCCTAGGACATCGCCATGTTAAATTCGCCAGTTGATTACATGTGAAAGAGATTGAAGGCGAACTACTTGTGGTTCGAAGCGCACTAGCTGCGCACCAGTTCAGAACTAGAGATTTTCCCCACAAGGTTATTATCACACTCATACATCTATGTATATAAGTAACCCTGCAGGGAAACTAATAGCTAGTGATCGAAATTTATGATTCATAGTTAGAACTTCACTTGTCGAAAAGGGACTACTCAGATCGAAACTATAACTTATACAGTTCAATTTCGGCATTTATTTGTGGGTGAATTCTCTGTTGCCTGTCCGAACATAGCCTCAACTACAATTTCAATAAGGAAGCTAGTATCTTACAATTAGAACAACGACTTTATGATATACATTGGAACAATTTTCCGTATCGGAAACTATTTCATAAACGCACTATTTTAATATACATATGTAGATTCCACAATTATTTAGCTGCGGTAGAGAGTTTTTGGAAAAAATCTTAGCAAGCAGTTCTTCAAGGTTTGAAAAAGAAACATTTTTAACTAATAAGCCTGCGGTCTTGCTTTCTAAAATTTAAACAATTTCAACCGGTGGAGCCGCGTTTCCAGTTTCGAATAAGGAAGAGTTTTAAACAGTTCAGGTTTCGGTCTCAAAAACTGAAGCCATTTAGCCATCACGGTATCGGTTTATAAAATAAATAGAAACGAAAACTTGAAAACTTTTCCAAAATATTATGGTTTGGTTTTGAAAAATCAAACAGTTTTCAAGGTTTTCTTAAATGAATGGTCTTAAACGCTTGCTTCGGTTTCGAAATTTAAGCTTTCCTATTAAAGTGGTTGGGCTTTTAGTTTCTGAAACTAAGTTGGTTTTAAGCAGTTTCGGTTTTAAGAGTTTAAAAATGTTCAACCATTTATGAAATAAATCAGTTTCCAAAACTAAATGAGTTACCGGTTTGGAAAATAAAACGGGTTTTAAATTATTTCTAATTTGCTTTCGGCTTTGAAAAATGCTGCAAAATGTTATGGTTTCAATGTTATCAAGTGAATTGGCTTAGAACAGTTACGGTTTCGAACTTTAAAAAAGCAATCATGAATTAATATGCATCAGGGCGAACACCGGAAAATTGGATTAACACTCCAAGTCAGCTTTGATTGCATATAAAATTTAAAATTGATTAATCTTTAAATTCAATTTCATCTCTGTCCGCACCAATGAAATCTATAAACGAACTACTACTAATCTGTGGAATTTTAACAAACTTCTTTTTGAATTTCTTTGGAGCTAAACGATTTTCCTACAAGGTATGTACTAAACATACACCCTAGCATACATATTTAAATTAAAATGACAAGCACATATAATCAAGTATAAAATTATTATGGTTCAGCTTGCCATTTTATAGCTATCATACACCAATCACCTCAGTTTCAGTTTTCCCCAGTCAAGTGTCAGTCGAATGAATGTCATTTAAAAGGCACTTAACTAAATAAAGCGAAGCACAACACAGCCAGGCGCACACACTGGCATACAAGCACCGTTACTGCCGGCTGCTCCATTTTGTTAATTATCTATATTTTATTCGATGTGGACAAAGTCACACTTCCAGCACTGCTACATATTAAATTCGTAAGACATAAGTATGCATATTACAGTTTGTCATAAAAAACAAAGTTGGGCGCACACCTGAAGCAGTAAAGTAGACAAGATTTCACGAGGGAGATGGAGAATGGACAAATTTTCTTTGCGTTCGTTGAAGAGCACATCACTGACTTTATGAATTTATAAAATTCGACTAGAGTGGTGAAACAACAGACGAAACCAGAATGATGATGCGTTTATTTACCAATAGAAGCGACGGAATCTCATGTGAAAACTTCTGATAACAAAATTGGGAGGTTGGTTGACATCTCCGCTGTAGTACCAGGTTTCAGCAATCTAGCTGCAGATAAGACAAAAAAGTATACTTCTGTGTGCCAAAAAATGTGAGCAGTTTTGACTTCAACAAGCTATTCACGAATCAGACAGGTATTCATATAATCCTTAGTTACCGTAACTGCTCTCCCAAGGCAATTTTCGACCTAACAATGCAACCGAGTGGTCGGAGAATATTTCTTAATCACTGCATACCGCCACTGTGGACTTTTTATAGTTCCAGGAAACACATAATAATAACTGGTACAATGAGTAAACCGACTCTGAAAGAAAGGACGTCGCTAAAAGATAACATGTTTGCAGTTGTTGTTTGTAACGGCAAAATACTTCTCGAAGGCTGTTAGGGTGTGTGGTGAGCCTACCAAGCCTTGAGGGGTATTTGTGTGCAGTCTCCACTAGCGTTGCGAAGGCTCCGTACGGACACCTGTATTTACCAACAATTCAAATAAAAAACGAATCCTAAATACATCCGAAGATAACCGCAAACGGACCGTTTTGGATTGTTTCGTTGTTTATACTTAATTAAATTGCGAACAAAAAAACGGTAAACGCGATACTATTAATCGTTTAAAAGTTATAAAGGTGTTGTATGCGGACCTAAAGCTAACAGTTATTTTTTTTGAAGCGCGGCCATAGGCCCCATTACCCAAAACTCGTTAAAGTAATCATATCCAAATTTAGCACCAGAGTCATTTTTATTACTAGACATATTGTGGATGAGAGTAAGAAAAATGGCTTAGTGACACCACTTTATACTTTTTATACCCAGCGGTGCTAGTACATACCGCATTACAACTTATTCCACCAATATGAATTTGTGCCGCCATTCGAGCTGGAAATATAGCTCCATATATTTTTATGACGAGAAGAGCAATAGATTGAGCCATTTTCCGACTACAAATCCGGTAGTCAGGGCTTAGGATTAGACTTCAATAATTGTTATACCTAGTAGTGCTACATTAGTCGCCTAGCGGTAGTATATAACGGCATAAACGGATCAAGATAGATATCGACTTATATATATCAAAATGCTCCGCAGGAAAAAGGAAATTGAGTAAGCCGTTCGTCCGTCCGTCCGTCTCTTAAATAGGTTAATGAAATAGATATATTAATGAAATGCAGAATCCTTAGCACTCATCTCCGAGCGCTATTTAAAATGGGCGAAATCGGATGATAGCCACGCCCATTTTTTATATATACAATATTTTCCAAAATACAAAAAAAGCGATTATTTAGTGCGACTATTTCAGCATAAAAATTCTGCTATTTTTAAAGGCGATTGCTTGTAGTTTCAACTAGGTATTTCAATGAAAATTGGCAGCTGCTTCTTAAAAGTATGTGGTATACTCCTGCCAAAAATTTGGAAAATAGGATAACACACAAGTAAAATATACGGGCAAGTAGTTAATACCCCACTGCAATAGGGAACTTATATATATTTTATGATTTTCATACCTTCCATGAACATTAAATGTTTGTAAGTATGAGAAGAAGAAGAAGAGATGGACCCATCGGACGGAAATAATGCGGACGATGAGCTGTCTATTTAAACGCAAATTTTTCAAACACAAAATGTGGATGTATTGGAATTTTGAAAAAATGTGGTAAGCAGTTGCTGTTAAGCAACCTATTTATTTGCAAATAAATTAATTTACCACTCAAAACTCATAAAAAAAGTGTTTTTATTGACAACAATCAGCCGGCTTTATAATACGAACTGAAAAGTATTACAATGGACTTGCGTAATTTGGTATGCCATAATAGATCACTACCAAGTATATAATGTTCGGTTCTACTTGAACCTATACTTCCTTACTTGTTTTTAATTGTGATTGTAAGGCCGACGATAAATTAATATTTTGACATGAGAAAAACTTTTATTAAGTTGAAAAGTCCTGTAACTCAATTTTTGATACAAAATTTGTGACATTTAAATTTAAAAAAAAAATGTTGAATAAATAAATGGTTTGATTGATTTCTATAGGTTAAAAGTTACTTTAAGTAATACAATCAAGTTAAAATATTCGAAAACATTGGACGTCAACAAAATAATAAAGATAATTTTTTGTAGAATTCACGTATATTGCATTTTTAGCGCAGGATTCCGGGATTAGCTTACCTAGTATGCACTCGTAGTTCACTTTTGAATGAGTGCTCATTACTCACACGCCACGTCGTATATAAAAACTATTGATCATAAATTATGAGCATAGCCGTTTAGACAAGAGTAAAACTATAAAGACAACTAATAGATTGTACGCACACGTCACGATGTTACGGGTTAAAAACGCTTTAAAAAAATGTAAGTAAACGAGTCAGTACCATTAAAATAAAAATAAAAATATGTGCATTAGCGTGGGTTGATTTGTATGGACTAAAGTTAACGGATATCGCGAGATCGATTTTTCGATAGGTTTTGGGCTTTGACCAAAACACTCCCCAAAACCCAAAAAATATTTTTTCTTTCAAAAAACTGTTATCGCCAACGTTTTAAGCGGACGTTTTTGGGTCGGACAGGGTATACATGGAAATTTTAAAATCAAATGAAAAGTTTTTAATAGGTCATGAAAAAAACCTTAAAAATCAAAGTCGAAAAAAGTCAAAAAATGAAATTTCGCAGGCTCGAAACCTATTTTTTTTTTGGGTATGCGTAGTCGAACTTTTTTTTCCAGATCCCAAAACCTATCAAAAAATCGATGGCGCGATATCGGTTAATAAATCGACTCAGTCTAATGTGCATATAAAAATGCATTTAAAAGCAGCTGCTTTTTTATGTTTGTACACCGATTTGCATCTCAGAAACGGCTCTGAAAAAATTCAATATGTCGTTGCCTTTGACTGACAGGTGCCAAATAAAAAATATGGCCTCCAGGCACTTTTGCTGTTTAGAGCAAAAAAAAATTGGAACACGTACAATGTTTCCATTGCAAAACGTTCAAAAGAACAATGGATAAAAAACAAATAGATTATCACTTTGATATTCCACAAAGCAATTTTTTCGTGGCGGAACAGCATAAACTTATCAAACCCACTTTTTCAAAATTTGCAATATTTTTGACCAACCTTTTCTCAAAACTTTTCGGTAGATGCATGCTTACGTTGTAAAGAGGATCATCAACAGGGTATTCTACTTTTCTGTCTCCACTCAGAGAAGCAGGATTCGTCGGACGTATTTTAGTGTAGCTTACAAGATCAGCTGCGTTTTTTACTTCAGCCAGCTGTAACATTATTTCCCCATATTAATTCGCCTGTAAAGAATGTAAGCGGTCGTTAAATAAATGTTCTTAACAAAATACAATATATACAATATAATATGAAAATGTTTATCTTTATAGCGCGTTCCCTGAGGCACTCTTACCAGTCAGAGGGTTAATATTGCATATTCGGTTATAGCCAGGGTATTGTGCGAAATATGAAAGCCAATTCAAAACAACTGGAATAATTTTTGGATTACCTATTTTTTAATTAATTAGTTTTTTAAAAAGCTCATTGAAATAAACCTTGAGATTACAAAGTGCTGACTTTCGCTTACAAGGTAAACGTTTGAAAAAAATTCAAATAAATCTTTTTATAACTGCGTTTCTAAGCCTTTGTTTTTATAATTTTATTGGGAAATTATTATTGTTTTTATAAATTTTTTTTTCCTCAACTTTTATTATAATTATTTTTAAAAATAAAGACGGAAAATTTTGAGACAACCGACATAGCTTTTCCTATACATACATTTCGGAGGCTGCTAGTCTGTTTCATCAGAAAATTTTGCATTTTCTGCTAACCATTTGCTAAGCTCCTATTTCTACTCATTTTACCATAACTATGTGCAATCCATCTCACGTTATATAACACTGCTCATAATTTTTGGTTTTTGTGACCACTTATGACGCTCTGAAAGTGCTCTTCGGCTTTGTTTACTTTGTATACCAATAATTCAATTTAATTGTTGTTTTTACGACCTGAGATCTATTCTGGTTTTTCGTTATCGTGAAGTGAAACGAAAAAACTGGTCGATTTTCAATTCTCGTTTTAATTCAAACCCTCGATTTAAAGTGAAATGAAAAAAGTTAAAGCCAATATAAATTCGGTGTTAACGTCAAAATTTTAAAAAACTCAAATAGCGACTTCTTTACAAATTTAAACTTTTTAAGTTATAAAAATCAAATTTATCCCTACAATTCTGTAACAACTTATCATTTATCAAGAACATCTTGTGCCAACACAATTCAAAATGATATTCAACAAACAGTTTTGACAGACACATATGAGAATCGCATTTTCTAGTCCAGTGTAGCGAAAAAAGAAAAATGTCAAGTGATACTTGTAACTAAAGTGAAAATTTTTTTCTCTTCACGATAGCGCAAACCCGGAATTGACTATAAATGAACTCAAGACCAAGATTAAGACTTATAAGAGCTTCCGAAATAAATAATAATAATATAATAATTAACTAAATTATTACAAACAAGTAAGGAAGTCTAAGTTCGGGTGGAACGAACATTAAATACCTAGTAGTGATCTGTTATGGCATACCAATTTACGCAAGTCTATTGTAATACTTTTCAGTTCGTATTATAAAGCCGACTGATTGTTTTCAATACAAACACTTCTGTCATGAGTTTTGAGGGTTAAATTAATTTTAAAAAAATATTAAAGTATGGCGCGATATACAACAGGTATATCATCATAAACCTCCTAAGAGATTTTTGCGCCAAGCTTACCTTCCAATTTGTGATGTGCCGTTTTCATTTTTTCCAACAAATTGGCGGGACCTACAGATTTTTGCCGACTTCGGACGGCTTCTACAAAGAGATGAATTTTTGCTGAGAAGCTTTTCATGGCAGAAAGACACTCCGAGAGTTTACCAAACCACTTCCGAGGGGCGACCCCGTTTTATAAAATTTTTTCAAACCAATTTTGATGTTAACGGTCCCAGGACTCGAACCTTGGACCTTCTGTGTGGTAGGCCGGCAAAACTACCGCCATACCACGGCAGCCGCCATTAATTTATTTGTATATAAATAGCTTCCCTACGAACAACTGCTAGCCACATTTTTTCAAAATACCAATACATGCACATTTTTTGTTTGAAAAATTTTGCGTTCAAATAGACAGACGGACAGAGAGACAGACGGACGGAGAGACGGGCATTGCTTTCTTCTTCTCATACTTACAAACCTTTCATGGTCATTACTGGTATGAAAATCATCCCTACTGCAGTGGGGTATTAACTACTTGTCCTGATATTTTACTTGTGTGTTATCCGATTTGCTTAATTTTTTGGCAGGAGTATACTGCATACTATTGAGTAGCAGCTGACCAATTTTGATTGCAATATCTAGTTCAAACAACAAGCAATCCCCTTTGAAAATAGCAAAATTTGTATGCTGAAAAGTGGGCGGCGCCACGCCTACTTCACCAAAACACACAACATTTTTTTTGCGGTTGAGTTTTGTTTAAAAAGCTTATTATGTGTGCAAGATTTTATATATATATAGCTTGCATAGTTATAAAAATATCGGGTTTTACATTTCACAAACAAACTTTTCAGAACTATGTTAAAAAACAGGGCGTGGCCGTTGAGCGATTTCACCCATTTTTACAGCAAACAGTAAACTTTATATATTCAATATTTTCGCCAAATATCGTTTCGATAAATCAATTTTTGCCGGAGTTATAGCATAAAAAGTTTTGTGCGATAATCCGCTATAAAAGGGGCGGGGCCACGCCCATTTTAAAAAATTTATATTTTTCGACTTTCTTCCGTCACGGAAAATTTGGAAATGAAATAGAAATTATATCAAACTATTGTACGCATAGTTATTGCCTATTAAATATATCTATGAGCCTTTTCAAAATCTTTCGTATAAAAGTGGGCGTGGACTAAGGCTCTTGTTTACAATCCATTATTCGACTAATCGGTTAGTCGAATAGCAACTATTGAGCTGTTTGAAAATCGGTTAGCAAATTTTCGATTTCGACTAATCGAATACTGCCGGTTGATAAATAAAATTTTTAAATTTTTAAAATAAAAATTAAAAATTCAACATTTTCTATAGTTGCAACACATGTTTATAAAGGTGATGAAACTCAGTTCCACGCAAATAGAGCATCCATTGTCAATAAAGAACACAACTAGTCGAATGTAAACAACTAGTCGATTAGTGATAATCGATAATTTTTTCAAACAACTACTCCAAATCGATTAATCGACTATTCGATTAGTCGACTATCATTACCTTAACCGATTTAGCCCATTTTTTCCCTAAACCTTCCTTCTATTAATATAATAAAATAAATTTCGTTTCGAGATCTTAAACTGTTTTTGATTTATGATGAATATTATTTCTAAATTTGACTTAATCAAAAGTGGGCGGCGACACACCCATTTTCAAAAATTTCTTGAAAAATTTATTTTCTGCCTTAACAGTAATATACACACCAAATTGTATCCTTATAAGAGTATTATGTATTGAATAATCACTCTTTTGTATTTTCTATACAAGGTGGCGCAAGGTGGCGCAAAAGTAAGCTTCCGATGTTCAGCATATCGGTTGTGGCACGTGCAGTGTGTGCTGTTGCACCGTCTTGTTGGAACCACATGTTTTCCAATCCCAATTCATCAAGTTGCGGCAAAAAGAACTCGTTGATCATTGCTCTGTAGCGCTCACCATTCACAGTAACCGTTTGGCCCCGACCGATTATTGGTCAAATAAATAGTCAGCAATATTCCGCGTTCTGGAGCAGTGTAGCGTAACATTGTTTATTAACGTGTATTTCGCATGTGTTTACTACACAAATGTCAAAACAGAACTGACTTTAGGGGCCAATCGACAAATTTATAGCATTTTCTGATAGGAGGATTACTTTTGCGCCACCTTGTATAAAAAGTCACATTGAACTTGCTTGAACCCATCTTGCTTAGAATCGGCCAAGCTGAGCCAGTTATTGAAATCTGGATATAAAATTCATTTGTAAATATATATTTTAAAGTTGATGGTTTGTTTTCAAGAAAACACGTCTAGATAGATAATTATAGAAGTTCCCAATTCGAAGCAAAATGTGAGCTGTGTGTTTAAGCGACATAAGCTATAACGATTTATTTCGTCTATTTTAGTTGCGCTGCACTCTCTTGTAATTCGCAAGCAGCTTATAAAATATCCCAAAGATAAAGTTTATGTTTTGTAATCCCAAAGCGGGGTTTTTCACAGCGAGAATGAGGAAGCCAATCCCGCGCAATGCCTCAGAGCCAACAGTGCTCGCCCCCAATTAATAAATACAAGGTGTAACAGGTGCGCCGCACCCCATTCTATATAGAACAAATACTTTAAATAGATAAAATAATAATTATTTAAATATTAGAAAAGGCTCCCTATACTAAACATGTGCTCCGCACACCCCCTTTTCCTCTATAAGCCAATGATATAATATAACTAATAAACATCTTTCAATCCATAACTTTATATGGATGTCCTGTCTGGGGTGCATGTGCAAAAACCCACATCGCAAAACTTCAAATCAAACAAAACAAACTGCTAAAAATTATGTTTAATCTGCCGTGCCATTTTTCGACTATGGAGCTGCATACCCAAAACAAAATCAGTCTGGTTTCGGACCGTATTGAAAAAATTAGTGAAAAATTTGAGCGTCTCTGTGATATATCTACAAATCCACTTATCTGTAATCTAAATAACTGATAGTTATCCTAATATATAATTATGTATATACTAAAATTAAGAAACAAATACTTAAACTGATTTTAACTCTAATCAAAAAATTCGTAAAGGCTTTTTTTTAAGCTTATTTCTTGTTGCCAAAGCTATCTTTTTTTTTTCCTTTTATCTATACAATTTCTAACAAAATACATCTATACTCTTTTCCCCAAAATACAATGCTATAGCTGTAAGGTTTATCGATAAGCCATATCTTCTAAAATTACTGTATTTAAATATAAAATAAAATGAATGAATGAAATAACTAATAAAATAAAAAATAACTCAAAAAACTACTCGCCCTCCATAGAGCTTAGACACTGTGTTTTGTGATGCCCACCAACAGTTTCAAACATATTTTTTTTTATTTCCTCAACTAAACAAAAAAATCCCAGTGTAGACATAATATTTTGTAACTGTGATGTGATCTACACTTCAATATAAAAACATTTAAGCACCACTGGATTTTGAAAAACCTTTTTTAAAATAGGGTGATCGTCCACTCAGCCAGCGATATGTAAATTGAATCTATATATCGTCGGTGATACAGCAAAAACGCTTAACGCAAAACCGCGTAAGCGATATCTCAATTTGGCTGTATTTCAACTACAAATTGCTTAATTAAATCCAAATAATGACTTTATGGAAAATACTCCTTTCAAGATCCACTCTTTTAACCATTTTCTAAACCCACATTTAGTTTTCTTGAGAATAAATTAATAGATATGAAGCCTATAAAAGTTTTTAACACAAATGTTGCTTACGAGGTTTTGCAGTGGCACCAACGATATGTAGGTTCTTGTAATAGTAAGAAGTATTGTTCATATTTTTAATTAGTTTTCATTTAATTGGCACTCGAAACGTGAAAGTCATTTGCTCAAAATAATATAAAACGCCCATGGCCATTTCAAATGCAAATTAAGTCAGATGTAGCGAACAACTTTGCCGTAAACTAAATACTTTTTGGCAAATAAATGTTTTTGCAAAAATTTTATTTGAAAAACTAATTACAATGTTCCGTGAAAAGTATTATGAACATAATAAATGAAGTCATGTCTCCATCTTGAGATGCAAACATAGCCAGCCCAGCCCGGAGTAAATTTTTACCGCAGAGCTTTTTTTGTTTTTCTTGTCCCACTGTTGCAAATATAGCATTTTATCTAGCGCTGAACTAAGAGTTATATATGATTTAGTTTAATACTAGAAAGAATAATGTACATAAACAAAAGTCCAGCATATATGATTTACATATAGACCAAATGTTAAAAAAAATCGGAACACCGTTCGCAGATAATAACAACAATTAAAGAAAAAATTGATTTAAGCAGCTTGCAAACAACACGAAGCATTCAGAAGTGCGCTGGTTCGATTCACCAGAATAGAAAATAGAATAGAAATAGAAAAATAGAATTAGTCTGACTAGAAATTGTGACTGTTTGCGGCAGAGTGCTATACTCGTAACTACAGCATGTATTTTTAATTTAAAAATTTAAATTAATAACTCAATAATAATTATTATCAACTGATTTTGAGCTCGTTAACTTACAAAAATATGTTTTAGCAGAATTTATCTCTGGTAATTAAAACTTTCATTCAAAAATTATATCCAGTAAAAAATTTTTTCAATAACAGGTAGACAAATAAAAGGGAGAAATATATTGCTAAAAAATAAACGATATTTTTCACGATTTGTCTACCTATTACTGAAAATTTGTTTCTATCACTTTTTATTAAAAATTTTATAATTTTACCTCTTAAATCAAATACGTTTTTTTTTACTCCCAACCTTTCATATGTTTCGTTCTATGGATAGTAGGTTTCATGGAATGGGAAGGCATGGCGTATGAGTAATATTTTAAAATTTTTTGCAAAAACCAATGAGAAAAAGTAACATCCCAACAAACATTTTGATAAGGGTGTCGCAAGTCAAGCGAGGACAACTTGCACAATACTACTTAAAACAAGCTTCAATGAATAGACAACTAGAAGCTTTTTAAACCTGACTAAAACGATGCTTACAATAATAAGACTTTTGTAATTTGCATTTGATATTGTAAGTGTAAGTAATAAAAATTACTTTTAGTACGTTTAGTCTACACATCTTTGAAACAATTTAAAGAATTTTCAATGCAAACTTTTATTTTATATATAAAATTGTTTTCCTGGAAGACACCTCTGTAGTACATAAGTATTAATAAAGAGAAAAGAATTTCCGATCGAACAACAGAAGGAAAAAAGTATTGAAATCGGTCAAGCTGTTATTAAGTATTAGCTAAAATAATAATCAACTGAGCTTTTTAAAAAAAAAATGTTGTCATAATTAAGCAATGAATCAGATCAAAAATATTTTAAAAAAATTTATTAAAATCGGTCAAGCCGTTATTGAGTTTTAACCGTATTCATGTACACACTTAGTGTTCGTATATAACTAAACAAATTTTTGAAAAACCACAATTTAATAATATTTTAGCTAATAAAATTTTACCTGGCATACAAACAGAAGTTAGTTTAACAACCAAAGTTGAGTTGAATGTTTAACAACCAAAGTTGAGTTCAATGTTCAACCTTACCAAGCATGGCCAACCACTCTAATTCCAACCCAATCACAAATTTTTTCCAACACAGCAAGTGCCTAGAAGTATATAGGCTCTTATAATGCTCACCGGCACGGAGAAGCAATTTACATGGTGAAAAAGTGAAACATTGAAGTTATCTTATAAATAAAAATGACTATGTTCACCTCCAATTTATTATTTGATGTGAATGTTATCGTTATAACGATGGATTGTTTGCTGCTCAAAGTTACACTAAAAAAAGATGTGATAGGGAAAATAATTTTTGGTAGAGTAACAAAACATGGTGGGACGATATGCCATCAGAATGACTATCATATCGTCTATATTGGCTATTTATAAATATTGACAATTTATCAAGGACAGAGAATAGGGGGTCAATCCATACAAGTTTGGCGGGTCAGTTATTGTATTAACAAGTAAGAGTAGTAGTCCATACAATTATTTAGTAAAATATACTTTTCTTTATCACAATTGCTTTAAAATAAAATTGTGCATAGTTTGCACCATTACTCTTCTACTTTTTATTTGGCTAGTAAAATGCGCTAAGCATATGTTATTGCGAATACAACTATGTAGTTGATAATTTTCGTGGACATACTCGGTCATGTATGCTTTTCTATGTTGTAATATACCAACAATCTGGTTATATCTGCTGTTTCTGCCTTCCCTTTGCACTTGATTTATTACTCCCCATGCGACTACTAGAACGGAAATAAAATAGTAAAAAGGGAGCGGTAAAGCAGAAACTGCCAACTGTCATTTGTTAACGACACTGTAAATTTGGTTTTTACATCAACATCGCAAATCTCCTTTCAACATTAGCGTTTCGTATTTATTGTTGCACATTTGTACTTTGCTTTAGCTTATTATGTTACTTAATTTGATTGTTTAAACTACCAACAAAACTATAGTTTAGGTTTCAGCACTTGAGTTTAGATAAACACAAATATATCGACTGCTGAGTGGAAGATCACCCTATTTCAAAATATTTTTCAAAAACGCCCTATTTCAAAATTTTTCTTAAGAACGCCCTATCTTAGAATGAGTTTCAAAAACGTCCTATCTGAAAGATAATTCAATATATTTTTAGCTGAGATAGGGCGTTTTTGAATCAAATTCTCAGATAGGGCATTGTTGAGAAAAATTCTGAGATAGGGCGTTACAGAAACAAATTTTGATATAGGGCGTTTCTGAAAAACATTTTGAAATAGTGTGATCTTCCACTCATCAGTCGATATATGATAGAATGAAAAAATGTTTCGCAGAATATTTTGGAAAAGTTTTGTAAAAATAAAATAAATATAGTTCAGAAACCACTTAAAAATACGCTTTTTTGACGAATTAAACTAAAAAGTTAAAAATTATTGTAAATTTGGAATTAAGCTAATTAACGGTAAGTGGTATTATTGTGGAAAAGGGGCTGATGCTTTTAAGAACTTAAACTATTTTTCATAAAAATTATTATTCTTACCCCATATTTATACAAAATAAAAAAGGTTTATAAAGCTCTTATAATTGAAAGTTTCTATTGAAATATCATTTTAAAAAGCTTTATAAACCAATTTTATTTTTTATAAATATGGGTGTTATAGCCTAGAGCTCATTTATAGTCTTGAATACTTTAAGCGATGTTTTGTTTAATAATTTATTCCTATATTAACAATAGTTTTTGGCTTTTTACTCAAAATTTTTTTAGGAAGATTAATTATCCTGGGATTGTAATCAGGACAATCCACTTAAAATGGACTCGTTTAAGCTTAAGACTCTCTAATTATGTAACTTTTTGCTAAGTTCCAGTTCGAACATATGAAAAAACTGGGTTAGCTGAGCTGGCATGTACAAAACTAAAAAGAAACAATTGAGAGTGAGTTTCCCTAATTCAACCTAATTCAAATTCAAAAATATATTTAATACGTTAACAAAGGTCATTGCTTCCACAAATATGGAATTAGGTCGGATCAGATCGAAGTCAGTCTTCTTACTAAAAACGCATTGACTCAAAAGAAAATTAGCCGCAAAATATCACTTTAGCAGAAACTTAGACTCACTTCATCTTTCCAAATCAAAACCTGCACTGGGTACAAAGTTTACAGCAAATATTCGCCAAGACTTAATGAACGCGGCTTCGCATTTATAATCTATCATTTTGAGAGCACTCTACCCCCTTATTTTAATGCAAAACTGCAGTAACAAATAATTATTGATTATAATCAGCATGAGTTCTATAAAACTGCAAGTATCACGCCTTTTTCACCACGCCAAATGAGCAGGAAGCAGGACTATTACACATCCAAGTTATTCACACTACTATCTTATCCTAAAATATTAAGCATCTAAGGGTACTCTCAGCTTGAAAGCTGTAACCCAAGCTCAAAGCCGTAACAAAACTGTCAAAGCACTATCTGACATTTCTTGACAAAGAAATGAAGAAACAACCATCACAAAGTAAAAGACAATTGGCCAGTCAGTCATGAGATGCGCGTCGCCAATATGGTTGTCGTACTTTTCAAATGCAAAATGGAGGAAGCAGCTATCCCGCCAAACACTGACCACGAAACTGCTATCTGATGTCAACTTGTGACTCCTCCACTTCAATTATTATACTTAGCGGAAACGCTAAACGCTAGAGACCATTTTATCCGAAACTTCTAAAAAAAAAGAGGACGAAATCTACATAAAAGCGGTAAATTTTTTTACTAAACCATTATTAATCAATAACTAAAATCGCGCCACCCATATCGGTAGCAGTATGTTAGGAGACACTCGAATTACTACGGATCGTCTTCGATCTAGATATTGCAGTACGTTAAACGCTTATTACTGGGAAGGAAATATTTTGATTTCATCTCAATATAAATAACAAAATGCCATTGGCTTTCCAGTATGTAGCATAATATCCTGAGCCTTATAGCCTGACTCAAATAAGCAGCCGTTTCCGAGTAATCAAGGCTTAAATATTGGTGTAGTTTTTGGCTGTTACGTTTCAGTTTGGCAATACCCAAAAACTGATTCAGAACAAAGATAGATATATGTTCTTTAATGGAATTGAATGGTCTAGAAAAATACGATTGAAGTAGAAAAAACAATTGTGCCTACCGGGTTGAGACCAATTCTGGTAGCGGATTCGGATTCAAAGTCGCAAAATACATAAACCCTAACACTACTTTTCTTTTGGCCGTTTTCTTGATTATGCTATGAAATAGGGAAGAACAATTTCTCTTAAGAATTTGTACATATCCTTTTCCTATTCTGATTTTTACGTTCTTAGAAAATAAAAACATGAGATCAGAAAACCAAACTAATGTTTATAGCCCGAATACCCTGTATCGACCTAAAAATTTTCATTAAGAACTTTTATGTGGGAAATTTTCATTCAGACAAAAATAATAGACCTCTAACAAATACTATTAAAGTCTTCTCCAGTATTTTTTTGCCAAAGGGTAACCTCCCTTCAAACATTCTCGGTGTGCTCATAATTTAGGAGTCCGATATGAGTCTTAAATATAAGCAAAATATGAACCTCAGGAATATGATCATATAGGAATCTTTTACGACTTCGATTTGATGAAAATTATGAGCCTTATACAGAAATTGTTCATTTAACAGAGCAACTTAGGAGAGTTTGTTTTTGAATAAAAAAAATGGTTTTCCATACAAAACTTTTACTCATGTGTTTTGCTGTTCCTTACGCTATATCAAGTCATTTGCAACGGAAGAGTGTGTTTCATATATATATATACATATAAACACATGGGAAATATACACGGATGAACTTTTCAAGGGTTTTTTCCCAAATATCTTTTAACAAAATTTTGCTAAACATAGCCCTAGAAAAAAAAATCCCAATCCAAGCCTGAATTTCAGTTGCAAAAATTTTTTTTTAAGGACCCAAAAAGAGCAGATTGTAAGGGAGATAAATCACTCCGAAAAGCTTCATAAAAGAGTCGTTTTGGAGTCGAATATGTGTCGATTATGAGACAAAACGGTATCATATTTGACTCCTATTCAACCTCATATGATGTATGAAATTCGGCTCATATCGAACGACCATCGCAAGAAAGGAAATACCCGCATTTCGGACTCATAAATGAGCTCATAAAGAGTGTAAACGCTCCAATTTAGGACTCCTTTCTGACTCATTTATGACTCCTTTGGTTTGCTGGGCTAATAACAATATAATTTTCAACAAAAAAAAATATTTTTTTCTGGTCCAGTCTAATATACATATTATTTATGTACACATGTACTGAGTATTTACTAAAAACGTTGGCTACATTGCTGATGTTCTGCTGATATTCGTTTCCGCTATTTTTTTTATATTCATATACTCGTATGTACATAAATACATAATTTCTTTTCGATAGATTGTGGTCCAATACAATTGACTTGATGATTTCTGAGGAATCACAGTTGTACATGGGTGTTAATTCAGTTTCGCTTTTCGAAAGCAAATCAGTTGGAATACAGAAATTGATTTATTGTTTTTATGTTAGTAACATGCAGTCATGTTATTAATTAAATGTGACAGCGTGGTAAACAGTTTTACATGCATCACGCCATGAGTTTCACACAATCATTTTACACAAAAATATTTCGCCCAAGGTCACACGATAATTGTTCCTAAACATCTTGTTTTCAATTTAAATTTGATAGTAGCTTAACAATTGTTCTTTGTATTTTGAGTGGAATTTAATTAAGTTTATTCAAAAAAAATTTCTGCGAATTCGTAATAGCAGTAATAAGTAGTAAATTTCAATAAAATCAATAAATTTAGTGCCCAATTTGATGAACAGTTTTAATGCAAATTTTGTTCTTCCTTCCAGCTCCACGAGATTAAACAATACTAAACAATTCTGACTAATTAATTTTTTTTCAAGTTAGTGAATACAAGTCTTGAGCTTAGTATTTTTAAAAGGTAAAATCACTTTTCAAGACAAGCTTGCTTAAGATATTTGCCTAAATCACATCATTATTTGTATTCTCTTTTGAGTATACCCCTTTAAATATTTTAACTTACCACAATTTAACCCAAAATTCTCTGATGCATACTCCTCTGCATCATTAACATTTGTGCAATTAAATTTTGCATTAAATTTAGTGCCGTACACAGCCTTTGTTTACCCATCGCCGCTCATCAACCATCAACTGACATGAACCGTGACGGGCGATTGGCTCAGCTTTTGCCCGGCAATGGCTAGTTGCCTTTGGTGTGTATTTTCTATTTGTATTCTTTTGTCCATTACAATTATACGCTTCTTTGCCGTTTGGTGTTTTATTTAGCTAGATTTTTCCAACAACAATTCAGCCATCTCAAAGAATCATAAATGAGTCAAGGCGACCTAAGCAGTGACGGGCCCATCATTACAAAAATTATTTTATAAAATGCTATCAAAGAGTGGGCAGTCGTCGAGCGAAAAGAAAATGAACAAGTAATTAAGTCAGTGAATATTAAACCAAAATTTTAAGAATGGAGAGTTGATAAAATATTTTTATTTTTCCGCTGCTAATAAGAAAAATATATATATAGTGCCGAAAATGATGATGCAGAATGTCAGAATACTAATTACAGGAGCGAAGCGATGATACCGAGGTAATTGTAAATGTGCAGGGAAACAGGCCGACATTTTCATGAACCGGTATCATAATGTCTCGCAAAGGTCTTCAATTACGTCTATCTCCCTAACATCTTCTCATGGATATGCTTCTTGGCACCATTCTGGCTCTATAGTCATGAAAAGTCTATAGAAGTAACAAGTCAAGCGTCAGAATGAGTCATATAGGACTCATTGGCTGGAAAGTTACATTTTTCACCGCCATTTTTCTATACGCATGTATCTTTGGAACTTGACAAGTACAATTCAATTCAAGAATTAAAAATAGTGGTTGGTTTGGAATGTTAAATTATATGGGTTACTTTATTTCAAGCTTGCAAAATGTATGTTTGAATTTAAAACATTCAAATTGTGTTCCAAAATCCATCCATCCCATACTTCATGCTTTGAAATTTTCGAGGCTTTTGGAAAAATTCTTTAAGGATTTCGTCTTCAGTCATATCAATCCGGTTATGGATATTCAATAAAGCTATACCATTGAGACGATCTTGTCCCATCGTATTTCTCAAATAATTCTTGATTCTTCTCAAGGTTGACCGTAATACATAGGTATACCGTAATACATATTCGTTCATTTTTTAAACGATTTATATACATGATACCTTGAATTTGACATTGCCAATACCAGCAAATATTTTATTTGAAAAACAAGCAAAAAAGTTCAGCACTGGTCTTATTTAAAATCAGAAGTTTTAAGCAACTCGAAAGTAAAAAAACAAAAATATCAACCCCCATTCCCAAAAATTCTGGATCCGCCACTGGCATGCATCATTATTGAGCCATTTAATGAAAGCAACAGTTTTTAGAATTTTTGTCGCTCTGTCTGTATGTTTGGGCACGTATCACTCAAAAATGTCTGAATAATATTGAATGCAAATCACCGTTGCCTAACAAGATGTTTAACTTAAAATTATGGATATCCATTATTTCGATTACTCTACCGGTATCGGAGTAATCGACAAATATGTGGACCAGTGTCACCCAAACTTCTTTAGCACAATATTGGTATCAAACAAAAGGTGCTAATGAGCGCTTCAAACAGAGATGTTATTAAGATTCATATCTCAACTGCTTTCCGAGACAAAATGATTACAATTGAACTCAATATTTTTTAAGCTTCATATTCATGATTGGTGACATTTTTGAGAAATCACTTTCCAAACTTCGATGTTAATTTTTCATGTCATGAAAAGTAATATATGACATTAACTAATGCTACCAGTAATATGCAAGTAAGTATGTACTAAACTGGCTCTTTTTTTGTTGTTGTTGTATGTTTTTACGATAGAATTTGTTTACTTTTCAATTAATTCTTTTTGTATAAAATTATTTGTTAACAATCAAATTAATTACCTTTTGTCATGACTTAATTGCCTGTAGGCAGCGAGTTTTTGTTTCTTTCAAAAGGCCAAACGCATTTTATTTTCAATATTAGATTGCCTACCATTGTTCAAGTGGAAATGTGGAATGAGCTTGAGAGCGTTCCCACTGTTTATCTGTGCAACACAATTAACTTTTTCTTTTTTTTTTTTCACATACCAAAAGTGATTTCTTTGCGATTCGGGCATGCGGCTTACGTAGCCAAATAAGACACCCAAACAAGCAATATCCCATCCAGTTTTTCTTGCAATTTCAGTTTATATTCATTTTTTTTATTTTTGCTAGGAAATTTCTTTTGTTTACCTTTCGTTGCTTATTTACATTTTAATTCATTTCTCTCATTTGTTTCGCTATTATTTTCGCTTTAAATAATATTTACATTTACATCTTACTTAATTTACTCGAAGCATAGACATTTATTTATCCATTCCTAATTATATTTATTTCTTTAAGTGAGAGGAAAAATTTTGGGTAATTAATCTTACGGCAATTAAATTTGATTACAATTCTGTGCCATAAAAAATCTCTTAATGGCTCTAAGTGTTACGCATTAATTAAGCCATTCGTGTCCGCAGACTATATGCTGATGAATTTTTTCTAATAAGAGTGATATATTAAGTAGGCTTAAGATGTTAGATCTTTGGTACAATGCAGTCATGTCGTCTGAGCAAGGCAAAGTACTGTCACTTTAGCAACAATTTTAAATCACGCTAGCTCATAACAACGCATACGATCTTGAGATCATCGTTGATTTTGGAGCATAGGTCAACAACGGAAGTGCTTTAACCTGTTGCCAGTGCCGCGGAGTCGTCTGCGTAGAAAACGATGGAAACTGCCCGTGAAGGTAGTTTTGAGATGTAAAAATTTGCAATAACTATTGAGTTTTATTTTCGAATTTTATTCGTAAACTATAGCTAGCAAACAAACTAGAGTTCTGATAGCCCAATGGTTAACAGAACATGGCAAAATATCTCTGATAAAGATGTCTAGCAACAATATATAATATGTCTATGAAATGGATCTGTAAGAAGAGCTATAGGGTTTGTCTATAAATTTTCCTCAATATCTTTGAAAAGTATCTCGTGGCTGACTGCGCCGAAAGCCTTTGACAAGTTCAGAGCCACACTGATACTCCTAAGTTGAGGTGTTCGCTGTACCTTTTACGGAGCCCTTGCTGGTGGTCGGGTAGTTGGAAGTAAGGAGTGAAGTAAGGCAGTAAAATACACTCTAATGTCTTGGCTAATAGCGAGAGTTGGGGTTTCCCAGGTTTTTGTAGCTGTGCCACCCCTATAATTTTCCCATATTTCAAGAATGGCAAATATTTATATGAACAAATTAATGATAGCAGTAAAGGACTTGCTTCTTCACTGCCATGATTGTTTAGCATGAGCATGGTGATAACGTCTGAACTTAAGTATTTCAAATTCTTTGCTGTTCTGATGATTTGCTAAACCTCTTTGGTGCTGATGACATTGCAAGAGTCCAGTATAAATGTCGGCAAAAAGAAGCTCCCGCATTTCTTCCAATCCGCCCTTATTCCTAAAGGACATTGAAAGTGGTTGCTGGATCTTACGTTCTGCTTCCTTATGGTTCTGTTTATGCTGATCCAGCAGATGTCTGATTTCCGTATAGACTTTCCGGTTTAAGTATCACACCTGATCAAATTCTCTGGTCAAGGCCGCGTGCTTTGGCTCTATCATTCGATCGTATTCTCGGTCATATTCCGCTTGGTATAAAGCTAGCCGGCACTGAGGCACTATGAGGCTATGAGGCACTTCCGTCACACTCGTTCTTCTTTTCTTACTTGCCCGAAAGCTTTACTTAAATTGCCTAACAAGGTAATGAAGGAGTATGGATAGGTTTCCATTCAACTCAGTTCATATGTTCCCAGCTGACGATAGTTGTGTTCGGTGAACTTTGACAGTTTCTTACCACGGGGGTGGGGTCATTTCCGCCCAATGTGCTAAACCTTGTATAATTTTTTTACTTTGTCAGCTCTTGGGTAACATGGGCCTTCAAATGGCAAATCTATAGTTCGGGATATGTCCAAGCCAGCGCAAGTTTGAAGATTCCACCGCGCGACTAACTTGGTCTTCTCGAACACCACAATGACCATATTATGCAGCTTCATGAACTCAGTTATCAAAGCCATCTTACAAGTGAGGCCATAAATGGAATTGTTGACAGATATCAATTCACAATGCTTAGACAACAACGCTACTGGTAATTTAGGTAATTTCATCCCCCCTTACCACTTCTTCTGTGGGAAGTTCCTTTTCATCTTAACTGGCTGCTAAGACTTGCAAACGACTTTGACCGAGTTGTGCTTGTTTTGCGATATCTGAAGGCAGATAGGAGCACCAAAACCGCTGCAGCCTTCCTCCATTTTACTTTTCCAAAGCTGAAAGTAGTGAATTTCGACAAATATGCTCTCTAAGCCAGAGCATCTTCATTCATTGCCATAACATTGTCCAACCATCGTATGCAACTAGGTTTAGAGATAATCTCTCGTTCATAAACTTGATCTGATTGGTTTTCAACCTGGTCTTACCCGTTGGATCTACTCCAAAATGCACTCAACAAAGTGTGAGTGAATATGACGTTTCTCTCAATTGGAACAAAACTATGATGCCAAACAGAAAAAATCGTTAAACCTTTTCAAAATAATCTTTTCAGGTTAAAAAAACAAATTTTAAATAGTTTTGGTTTGAAATTTTCGAAATTTCAATATTCTTTTTCGACTTTGATTTAAATGAAAGAATTTGAGAAAAAATTCTGTTGGAAAAATAGAACTCTATTGTTGGTACTAAAAAAACTTCTTTACTGGTAGAAAACGAAAGAATTTCGGGTATTTCGTAGGGTTAGTTTTGAATTTTATAGAAGTCTATTACTAAAAGCAGGAGTCTTCATATCTGCTTTAGGTCTCAGCCAATTTGGCTTTAAAGTGGATATTGGTCCACTGTCTAGTTGACAGAGAATGGAAGATTCTAGAAGACAAGAAGAGCAACCTTAGTGGCCCTGAAACTCATAGCTTTAAAAAAAAAATAAAAAATATGATAGCATGAATAGCACATAAACTGTAGAATCGAATCACAAATTCAACAAAAAGTCTGACAGAGAAGATTTAGATTTCCCTAATATCAAAAGGAGAGTGAAGATTTTCAAATATTTAAATTTCCATACGGCGAAAGTAATAGTTATACCTAAACTTGTTTGCTCTCCGAATCTTTTAAAATATTCTATCAAAAATTTTCCGTTATCCCTTGTCAGATTTGGTATGACGACACCATGGACAAAATATTTAAATAATTCTTTCAAAGAGCTCCCAGAACTCGATATAGACATTGCTCTACCAAATGCGATAGATGCTGTGAAGTAAGTTACATCATTCGAAAAATGGGGTTAAGCCAATATGAGCAAACAACGTTCCATGTGTATGAATGCATATCCCGAATTTCGTAGAGGAGCCTTAGGAAACCAAATAACCAGTTTCTTAATGCGATAAAACAGCTTTAAACTGTTTTTATGAAAGTTTACTGCCAAAAATAGCTAGAATGATAAGATTTCAATATTTACATTCGTAGAACCGAGCTCACACATATATTTGACTGAAAAAATAAAATCTTACTTTTATAATTGCCAAATAATGTTATATTAGAAAACTAAAATCTTTAAATGGATGGTTAATTGCACAAAACTTATTTAATTAAAGCAGAAAAATTGCTAAACTTTAACTTGTGGAATTCTATTCCCCCGCACTTGTTCTATCTGGATGTATAGTTGTTGTTCTAGTCATCTTTTACAATGCTGTCGAATAAAATAAAGTAAAATGCAAAAAAACAAAACTTATAGATGAGTGGTGAAAAGCTAAATGTTTGAGGTGCATTTAGCTTTTCACATTACACTAACACATTTGTTTACATTCGGTTGACATAATAGTCCCTTACAAGAGAATCATATTTAGCTATCAATCACACTTCGTTGAATATACTTTGATCTACTCCCATTTAAGTGGCAGAACACAAAAAGTAATTTTCAAAATGTTTTTTCTAATGGCATTGATGTGACCTCAGGTGTTCCTCAGGGCAGCCATCTTGGCCCGGCTCTTTTTTTTGCTGTTCATAAACGATATATGTACATTGTACAACAATAAAATATTCAAAAATCTGGACGTATGCAGACGATGTGAAACTATTTAAGTCATATGCGTCGGCGGAAGAGCGTTCTTTTGCTTCAAATGGATTTAGACTACTTAGTTAGTTACTTGCTGCAACGTAAACCATATGCCGCTCAATCTAAATAAATATAGATGCAAGTGCTTTTCACGTATATATATACAGCTAGCTTCTTATGCAACCAACAACCACAGTCTTGAACAAGTTAATGTGTTTGTCGGCTTGGGTGTGACGATGAACTACAAACTCAGTTTCAATCCTCATATTGAGGACTACAGGTGTTTTGGCTTTGTGAAAAGATGGTCAAAGGAATTTACTTAGACTTTTTACTACTTTAGTTATACCGATATTAGAAAATGGATCGATTGTCTGGAATCCGCGTTATGAAGTTAATCTAGATAAGCTAGAATCAATTCAAAAACAATTCTTACTTTTTGTCTCGAGGAATCTACAATGGAACTCATTATATAGTCTTCCACCTTATACTAGGCGGTTACAACTTATCGATCTCCCAACCATTGCAAGTCGTAGGGAAATGCTAGTTGTAATATTTATGGTCAAACTATTGAACGGATATATTTCAAGTCCATTTCTTTTACACGAGCTTCAAGACATTTCAAACCTAGTATTCTGAAGCAATGCAGGACCAATTTTCAATTACACGAACCTTTTCAGTATTTTTGTGAAAACTTTATCTCTCATTCAGGTAAATTTGATATTTCGCACTAAAAAAGCTGTTCTCTACTCTCTCAACAAATGATTTATATGTGTTTACGTATTTGACTCTCTTATGTAAGCACCTTAATCAGCTGTTGAAGATTTTTCTGTTGCTAAGCAACAACGGCGGCCGACGTGGTGTGAAGGTAGTGTTGCCGGCCTACCACACCGAAGGTCCATGGTTCGAGCCCTGGTACAGGTAACATCAAAAGTGATTTGAAAAAAAACTCTCCGAGTGTATTTCTGCCATGACAGGCTTCTCAGCAAAAATTCGTCTCCTTTGTAGATGCCGTTCGGAGTCGGCAAAAAACTGTAGGTCCCACCAATTTGTAGGGAAAAATTCAAAAATCGGCACACCACAAATTGGAAGAGAAGCTTGGCGCAAAAATCTCTTAGGAGGTTTATGATGATATACCTGTTGTATATCGCGCCATAGAGAGAGAGAGAAGCAGTTTGAGATCTCGATGCTTAACAAAACGCACCTCGTGTTGTTTAGGCGGTATGGTGGCTAATCCATTGGGTTTAATATTATAAAAAAAAGACAAAAAAAATAATATCTCATAAATTTTTTTCTAAAATCCTGAAAATTCCGGGATTTTTAAAGTACAAAAAATTCCCATCCCTAGTACTTATATACAAGGTGGCGCAAAAGTAAGCTTCCGATGTTCAGCATATCGGTTGTGGCACGTGCAGTGTGTGCTGTTGCACCGTCTTGTTGGAACCACATGTTTTCCAATCCCAATTCATCAAGTTGCGGCAAAAAGAACTCGTTGATCATTGCTCTGTAGCGCTCACCATTCACAGTAACCGTTTGGCCCCGACCGATTATTGGTCATATAAATAGTCAGCAATATTCCGCGTTCTGGAGCAGTGTAGCGTAACATTGTTTATTAACGTGTATTTCGCATGTGTTTACTACACAAATGTCAAAACAGAACTGACTTTAGGGCCAATCGCAAAATGTATAGCATTTTTGATAGGAGGATTACTTTTGCGCCACCTTGTAGCTACATACATATTTATTATCACTTCAATATCTTTATTCGACTTAGTAAAGTTCTTATGCGTTAGAACAATGTTGCTAACGTAATCAAGCATATGAAAATACCACAGACACACACTCACACATATAAAAGTTCACATACCCTGCAGTCAAACAAACTAGTAGAAAACTACTTCAAAACTAGAAACAGCACTAATTGGAACTAGTCAGCCAATTCTGGTTCTTCCATGTCTATAAGGAGCTGGTATTTTTAAAATAAAAGTGTGCTGCGAAATTCCAATTATCAGATTTTAGACAGAAATATAGCAGTCACATACTAGTTCAAAATAGACCAAGAAAACTAGTTAAATTTTAGTGCTGATTTCATTGAAATTTAGGTAGGTGTCACAGGTTTGGGCTCTGGTGCTGAAAACATCAAATTTAATGTTATGAGTTGTACTAAGATTTTATCAACTGTTCGCACTTCAGTATTCTGCAAAAATTTTAATTTTCGTTGTTACATATTTGGACTTTTTCGGACCATACTCTTGTTGTAACCATGACTAGTTAAGCGTTTCAGTGGTGTATAAATATGACCGTCATCATAAACAATGACAACGCATTCACCATAACTCAACCACTTGGCTACTATCTTCCGCAGATCGCATACAAAAAACGAAAAATCGCAGGAATAAACCTATAAAATTTTATATTTAATATGATTGCCTCTTAAAAATATGGCATTCTGGCGTTTAGTGGCCTTTGAGAAATGGCGATTTCATGTTCGGTGTACCCTCATTTCCTGTGCGTCTTTGTTGTGCGCTTCCTGTCCACGTTGATTTCCGTTATATTTTTAATTCTCTTTTGTTGTGCGTAATAAATAAAATATTTATTGCACGTTTGTATGTATGTCTGTTATTGCATAGGAACGTGACACTTTTTGTTTGAAAATGGTGGTGATGCGGTCATAAAATATTTTATAAAATGACTAGAAAACCCGGCCCGCTTCGCTGCGTCTCAGAAGTAATAATATACTGAGACGGATTTTAATCATTATATCCCATATCAAAGAAGATATAGAACTTAATTTCATCGCTAATTGCAGCACTCATTATCACCTTTCGTTTGATACCCATATTGTACTAAGCACATTTTGGGTCATCTTGGTCCCCATATCGGTCTTTATCTCCGAAACTGGTCGAACTATCGGAACAAGTGATATCTTAAATCTTAATTTAAACGTCTGGTAATGCAATGGTAAGAGCTCCATGCAATTCCATTAAACAGTTTTTGAGTGATGCGCGACCAAACATTCAGACAGACAAACAAAAATTCTAAAAACTGTTGATTTGGCTTCTATTGGCTTAATAATGATCCCTCCTATCGATTATTCGTAAATATCTGCAATGTACAGACAATTTTATTATATGTAGAGATGGGATAGACCACGTACATAAGTTAGACCAAAGCAACACAGAGCGTAGACCAAACAAAATGAAAAAAAAATCCATTTACCCGTAATGACAATGACTGACATGTACCTCAGTGGACCGGATCCTTGCTATGGAAGATTTAATTTGGTGACATCCTTGATGATGGATAACACAGTTATTCTCATTGCTCAAGAAAGATGATGAACCCGATACCCCGATTCAGGGCGATGGTATATATGTTCCACAACCGGACTATGCCTAAGTAACGATAGCAAATATAAACGCTGGGAAATTAAAGACTACCTGCAGAGATGTTCAAATACGGAGGTAAAGGGTCATCAAGTCACATATGCAAAATATGGAAAGACGTGCGCATGTCGCCAGATTGCAATTTATGTGTGCTGTGCACAATCCGTACAAAATATGCATTTGGTGGCGTTTGCTGAATATATTGATAATATTGGCCTCAAGAAATCTGCCAAAACTTCCGGCTTCAATGGCCTAATTTAGGACTCGGAAAAGGATTTGCTTGAGGCGTACCAAAAAAAAGGCGAAGTAGTCAGTGTTTCCGAAGATGATGTGAGCGCATTTGATGTCTACAGGATTGATATAGTGCACAACTTTTCCAAGCTAGTCACCATCATATTTCAAGCTAAATCTTATCAGTGATGTAATGCTTTTCGAAACTCGATCAAAACACAGTGTTCCAGAGAAATGCATGCGAGTAAGAGTATTTTTAAGCTTTCTCCCAATCAGCCGCACAAGGACCGCGCGAAAGTTTGTTACGAAACAACCCAATAAACATAACGGTAATGACGATATCTTCTCGTACTCGTGGCGAATTCACGGAACATTTACTGGAACCGAAATTTAAAAAGCAGGGATTTATAGAATAGTGTCCAAAGCATTTCGCCAACAGCACAATAGTGGATGTCATTGCGCCAGCTCTGTGCCTATGGGCTAAAAAATTTCCAAACATTTTGCAACCGTCGAATAAATTTTAAATTATGTATTTTCTATTGGTTGTATGCCTGGCCCGATGTACGATTCGACCCGAGCATCAATTGCAAGACTGTAAGGCCACTAAGGCCTAAGTTATATAGTTAAATAGTAAAGTAATTGGATGTGTCCGTGTCTTCACCGAGCCAACCATTGATATGCTTACCTTTATTTCCCAAATGCTCATGATTTCTACCCATAATAAACTGCTTTTAATTCAGCTGATTATTGCTGCCTCTTCATTACATTATTTCATTGTATAAGAACTTCAGTTGCCTTTTGCAAGGCAGAACTCCTATCAATGTTGCTCTGAGTAAATATCATGCCAAGGGTCCATTAATATTAGTGATGAGTGGTTTTGAATATTTCAATAAACGGTTGAAGGGTCTCCGATATCAAGCAGTATAGTGTACCAAAACCGTTTCTGGCTAGTACTCATTCATACACTTATTGGCACTTGTCTGTCTAAGCGTTTCCCACAACAAGCCATTCATCATCTCTTTTTCGAAAAAACTATCGCCACTTTGATGACCTTATTTAATAAATAATTGTTGTTGTTGTTTGTAACGACAAAAACACTCCCCGAAGGTTTTGGGGAGTGTTGTCGAATTGGCAGTCCTTGGCTGGATATGAACCCAGTACGTTTCGGTACTCCATTGCGGTACTGCCCGACTGTCGCGTTAGATTTGGTATGACCAGTGCAATCTTCTAAGTCATGTCACTTCCTTACGGAAAAAGAAGATGGGGGGTCAACATATCTGTAGATCAACCATGGAGTTGCACGTCATTACCTTTGTACATTTTAGTCGCCTCTTACGACCGGTGAGCGTTCCTCGGGTATATTCTAAACCGCTAACTTAGCCTTAATTTCAATTTATAATGTGAATCTGAGTAAATTTTCTATATAGCAACCAAGTTTAATGGTCCCTCCGAGATGGCACCGGGTTGGACTAAGATGAATTTGGGGTTAAAGATGAGCTCTATATGAACATGGAAGTATAGAAAGGACGTCAAGGTGATTGATGACTTAGTCTTATGTATAGAAAGTAATCACTATCGAGCTTCAATGAGTATACGGTATAAATACTCTGCGCATTTAAGCAACTATTAATGAGTATAATAAACTTTAGGAGAAGTAATAGCGAGTTTTGAGTCCTACAACAGTTGGTTAGAGGCTCAAAACAGCAAAACGGCATAAACTCTGCAATGCAGTGATCCAAAATAGCACCCTGCGCTAGGTCGTATCCCCGTACTCCCATCGGCCACCATATCTACTGATCAACACACTTTGCAATGCCGACCTTTTTAATAGGTCTTTCAAAAGATTATAGCCTTCTTAGTGGTGCACTAGTTAGGGGCGAGAGTCGTGTAATCTTTTAAGACTTTAAGACATTGCCATTGTCCTTACTCATAACCTACGCAGGCTGGCTACCGATGCTACTGATCATTTACCCATACGGCTCTCAGTAAGTCGCCCAGACGAATTCTTCAGCATCGCATCTGTATACATTACAGCAAACCCGACTAGGCCTACTTTTCCGGATGTGCACAGAGCGTCTTCATTATTTAGAAATCAGGGCAAGGTACTGTTAAAACAACTACAGAAACACGAACTCAGCGACGAATGGATGGCTAAACGTTTGTGAATTTTTGTGGAAAAAGAGCCTTAACCGGAAAAACTCCATGGAGGCTACCGAAAAAGAAGCCGAATTATAATCTGTTGCGTCCAGCTAAACTTTCTTTACATACCAAAGACCGATTCCTTAAAATACTCGGTTCTTATAATTCACTTCCTCGATTCTGCTCATCACTAATTTCTAGCAAAAAATATGGAAATAATAAACGTAGTAAAACAAAAAATAAAACAAAATACGAGTAAGGTAAAAAAAGGCTAAAGGGTAAAATCTGAAAAAGTACTGATAGTTTTAGCCATTTTAACTAACGGCAACGTAAGATTAATGGAAATAATGTCGGAAAATAGTTGTAAGCGTTGTAAAGTTCAGCAAAGCAAAAGGGATATATTTTTCGTATTTACAGCGATTCTCAGGCTTTGCAACAGCTGGAAGAGAATGTACCTTTAGTCGTAATTTGAGTAAGCAAACGGCAATGAAAAAATCTTTTTACAAAGGAAACAAAGCAATTGTTGAGCAACAGGCCACATGCTAAGGGCGCCAGGCTATGGCTTAAACACTCGCTCACACATTCCCACATACACATATATATATACACACACACGCATACTAACCACTTTAAGATTAAAAGGAGTTACGTCTATTGCTATGTCAGAGTTCAGAAACTTCTTGTGTTTCTTAACCCTAGGCCATCTAATCGTACGAGGGCAGTTAGAAAGTTTGGGAACTTTTTGATTGGAAAGTAATTTTTTCTGCCAAAACCGATTTTAGTTTTCAACATAAACTTCTTTTGGCTCGATACATTTAGTTCAATGTTTTCAAATTTTTATATTTCTTCCATAAGAGTAGTGAAATTTAAATGGATATCATTTGTCGAAATAAGAAGAAGCTGTGATTTAAATAATTTTCAATTAATATAAGAGGTGTGTTAAAAAGTATCGCGAATTTTGAATTTTCGCTGGTTACGTATATTCGAATTTCATGGCGTTATGTTGGTACTCATGTCTCTCACTTATGCCGACAAGCTCGGCCATTTTGAATGTTCAGTTAATTGTTGACAGCTGCTTTGCTTGCACGTGTTTTGGATCGTCTTCGATTTTTACCTATTTTTTTACCAAAATCGCTCAATTGTGACCAAAAACAGCATCGCATGAACATTGCTAATGAGATGGTAAACTCCGTCCGCGACGACCCAAATTTGCTCCAGAGGGTCATAACTGGTGACCAATGGTGGGTTTATGGTTATGACGTGGAAACCAAAGCTCAATCATCTCAATGGAAGCTGCCGCACGAACCAAGACCGAAAAAAGCGCGCCAAGTTCGGTCGAATGTGAAAGTTTTGCTGACAGTTTTCTTCGATTGCAGGAGCGTGGTGCATCATGAGTTCTTGCCACAGGGAAGAACGGTCAATAGGGAATATTACCTGCAAGTTATGCGCAATTTGCGCGAAGTAATCCGCCAGAAACGCCCGGATTTGTGGAAGAACAAAAATTGGCTTTTGCACCGCGATAACGCCCCTGCTCACGCATCGTTGCTTGTGCGCGACATTTTGGCCAAAAACAACACACTAATGATGCCGCAGCCACCGTATTCCCCAGATCTGGCCCCCTGTGACTTTTTCTTGTTCCCTAAACTGAAGAGACCCATGAAAGGACGACGTTACGCTTCTTTTGACGAGATAAAGACGGCATCGAAGGAGGAGCTGAACAAGATACAAAAAAATGATTTTTTGAAGTGCTTCGAAGATTGGAAAAACCGTTGGCACAAGTGTATAATATCTCATGGGGATTACTTTGAAGGGGACAAAATAGATATTCATGAATAAATAAATAATTTTTGAAAAAACACAAAATTCGCTATACTTTTTGAACACACCTCGTACATCGAATTCCATAACAGAAGCTACATTAAAAGAAATTTCAAAGTGCAGAAAGGTAAATAAACTTTAAAAAATTTCCATCAAAATTTCAATATTTTTGGGCAGAATTTGTAGAGAATTTCTGAGTACGCAACTTTATAGCTTATTTAATTTTAGAATAATTATGTGCAAGTAAGAAGTATATCAAAATTTAACCTGAATTTAAAAAAAAAAATTTTTTCATGGATGTTGGGTATTTTTTTCCATAGAAAATTTGAGTTTCGTTCATGCGTTGTATGGAAGAAAATGCTCAAGATCCTCTATAAAAAAATTCTAAAAATTCAGGGAAAAATTTGGCGTAATTTTAATTAAAAAAAACTGCGTACTCAAAAATTTTATTGAAATACTGCCAACTGCAAAATTTAGATTTTGATGGCCATTTTTTGAAGTTCAATTGACTTTCCTGAACTTTGTGTAAACTTTCAAATTTCTTTTAATGTGCCTTCTGTTATGGAATTTCTCTCTCTATGGCGCGATATACAACAGGTATATCATCATAAACCTCCTAAGAGATTTTTGCGCCAAGCTTCTCTTCCAATTTGTGGTGTGCCGATTTGAATTTTCCCTACAAATTGGTGGGACCTACAGTTTTTTGCCGACTCCGAACGGCATCTACAAAGGAGACGAATTTTTGCTGAGAAGCCTGTCATGGCAGAAGTACACTCGGAGAGTTTGCCAAACCACTGCCGAGGGGCGACCCCGTTTTGAAAAACTTTTTTCAAATCACTTTTGATGTTACCTGTACCAGGGCTCGAACCATGGACCTTCGGTGTGGTAGGCCGGCAACACTACCTTCACACCACGGCGGCCGCCGTTATGGAATTTGCTATTTTGTTAATGAAAACTATTAAAATCACAGCTTCTTCTTATTTCGAGGAATGATATCGAATCAAATTTCACTACTATTTTTATGAACACAGCTGTAGGTATTTTTTGTAATGATGACCTCGTCATTTGACCCGAATTTCTTACCACCCAGCCATTTCTTTAAGTTTGGAAACAGGAAATAAACTCATATAGCTAACTCTGGAAAATAAGCTGGTCAGGTTGCAGTTCGTAATCTTTCAAGGCAATGGATGTGAATGACATCTCGTACATTCCAAAATACTGTGAATATAAACTTGCTGGTCGACAAACCCCGCTTTGGCGTTCTAATAAAACAGACTCTACTGCGTACCACTTGGTCCTTGGCACGGGGTGATTAATTCGTGTTCGGTCGCCGATAGCAAAATGGCACAAAAGTTCGTTCGGAGTGCTGATACACATCGCCAAACACTCCTTTGAAGTTCTCACGGGGCAGGGTTACTGTTATGATCGATGAATATTGGAACGATTTTCCGTCATCGAGTTTAAGCGAGCGCAGCACTCATCGCGCTGATAACTTTTGTATATAAAAATATTAATGTGAGATACAATATCTTAACTCAGTTCATAAGCTTGCACCCACAGCTCGGATCATCTAATATTAGTCTATGGATTTTGTCGACGATTTCTTTTGTCGAAACTTCTTTAGGGTGCCTCGAACGTTTCACGTCAATTGGGTAAGACTGATTGGGGAAGAAAATGATTGGAGAAGAGTCCCCATTGTATTTATCAAGCGTTGATTGGTTTCTAAAACAGAATGCTTAATCAGCTTCCAAACTTCAATTTTTTCCACTTTTATCGAAAGTCACGATGTTTTCTGCTTTAAAGGGCTCACTAGCACGAACTCAATGGCTTGGTTAAACTTTTTATGTAGAAATTTTATCTTTTAGAGATGGTAGTTGACAGTGTTGAATTTTTGCTCTCATAAACTATAAAAAGTGACGGACTTATCATACAACCCTCGTACTTTCAAGTATACTGCCCTCTGGTGAAGCTTCAATGGCTTTTCGAATGTTATGGAGCACTGGAAAACTTTTATTATGAAATTTAAAACAGCAAAATGTGGCTAGAACATAAGAAACTTGTACGTATGAGATTACATCAATTTGATAGTTGCGCTGGTGGAAAACATTTGAGTTGTAGTTTTAAAGGGTGAACTGCTTGTTTTTGATAAGAATTGGGTTTAGTGTTGGAATTAAATATAAGCCCTTTGCTTTAGCTGTGGTGTGTGTGAACTTTATATGTACCTAATAACCCGACGTAAAAATTCCAGTAATAAATGATGGAAGAGCGTAGAACTGTTTTTATCTCTATCAAAAACTTTATAAAAAATGTGGTACTAACTACTTGTGAATAAGTAGTCGCCACCACAGGGAATGCCATCCAAGCTAAGCAACATTGCACTAACCCGGAAATTTTATTTAAAATATTTTGATTAGAACTTGATGCTAGCTTGGTCTTTGAGACTCAGGCCTGAGTGATGTCAATGTAAGGCACACGTTGTCTGATCGAATAAGCAATTCTATATTCCGCACTATCAACGACGTCGCCCTAGCTATATGTTGTTGTTGAAACCGGATATTGATATGCACAGTTCTTTGCTGGAATCAATTCAATATGATTCTGTACTAGCATCTTCTCCTACCAGCCCGACTGCCCCTGGCTTCTACGAACTTTTGGGTCATGGAATACAGTAATAGCAATAGTTTCATACGTTACACCTCCGAGAACATTTAGGCCGAGCCTTTTCTCCTATGGTGTGTTGCTTTTAGGTTTTCCTTACAAATTGACTTGAGCTACATTTTTAAATTTCTCTTGATCACCCGTGGTGTTTCCGACCATTTTTGATGTTACTGGTTCCGCTACTTGAATTACGAATCTTTCAGTGCAGTAGGCCAGCAGAGTACCACTTTACCACCGCGACTCCTTCCTTTGGTGCTGTCAAAAACTTCTTTCAAATTGGCGAAGAAACGGTGCTGGTCGATGTTCTCATCTTACTCGTCTATTAACATACCTAAAAATAATCTTCAACTCCTTGATGTTATGTTCATAGTTCGCTTTAAGCTTCTACTCTCATTAAAAGCAGTATATATAAATATCTCCTCAGTTTTTTATCTTCCGAGTGCAAATACGTACCTTTCCTCACACGTGTACGCCCACTATGTATTATGTGAGATACACGGTTAAAAACTTTAGTTTGGTTTTAGCAATTGTTTAAATTCTTTTTTGTTCCAACCTTTCAATAGGATACTCGGATTTTTACTTGCTTTCTGTTTAAACTTAAAACCTAGCTGAATAAAAAGTATCTAACCTTAAAATGGTTTGAACTAAAACAAAAAATTCATTTTTTTTTCTGAATGTTTTTTCAAGTCATTGAATTTGTCTCAAAAAAATTATGTTTTTATCGTAGCTCGGTGCGTATAGCACTCGACTCTGGTTTGATCATTCCCACAACAGCCGGCTCTATCGTACCGAAATGGCCCGGGTTTTTTTACCCGGCCAAGGGCTGTTATTTCAGTGTAACCCTGTCTAATCTGTCACTCTGGTTTGGTCATATATCCATTCCAAAAAGTGTCACATCTAGGCTTAAATTTTTGAACGTGTATGTATAAATATTTGCATATGCATATTAAAGTTGGATGCCAGGCAAAAATTTTTTATAACCAGGTACACATATAGAAGTCGCCAACACTGTTACATTGGATATTGCAATTTGTATTCACCCTGCAAAAATCGTGCGACTGATCTCTCAGGAGGTGATCCGCGATCAATACCTTTCGTCTATAGTGGGCTACAATTGATGATCCACTATTCCGTTAAGGCATAGTTGGGGTAAGTCGATTTTAATTTCTGAAGCCTACTTTTAGGTGTAAACTTCTCCGACCGTACCCGTAGGGGAACAAAGGGAATTTATCCAAGACTACCCTCTTGGGCATGAAAGGGGTCAATTAGTATCTTCATAGGACATGCTCAAACAAAAGATATCACTTCAACCCATACAAAGAGATCAAAACTGGCATTGGTCGCATGCTCCTTTGCGACTAATCCCGGATCCATTCTAGACTAAACGCATTTTTTGCAGGGCAGTTGTTAAATGCCCATACACACACTGACACGCAAAGGTATACACAAGCCTTTTTTTGGCTTGCTTCAAGCTGCGATTTTCACAATTGACGTCAGCAACAACAACTAACGGAAATTGAAATAACTGGCATGCGACATCAATGCATGTACTCATACTATACACATGTCTGAGTATATTAGGCAGTGACTGGATCGGTATGTCTTTATAGGTGCCGAAATCACGGGATTTAATTTTACAGTACGTGGGATTGAATACGAAATATTTATGGGTGATTAATGCAGGAAAATTATCTTAATTGTTGTGTTGATGTGCAACATTTTTAACACGGATTTTTAGTTTTGAGCACGGTTTTACTTCAAACTAAATTTTTTTTTCAGCCAAAATAATAGGTAAAATCTAAATATTGCTTTTCTCACAACACAAATTAAATAATCTCTCCAACTTGTTGCAAAACCAACCAACGTTCCGTCTGAAAGATCAAAAAACATGAGGCGACCTCAAAAGTTGATAAAAGAACCAGTAAGGAAAGGGCTGTCTTCGACTGTGCCAAAACGTTATACCTTTCATGAATACGCATCACGGTTTTAAGTGTCCGATCCTTACTCACAATTAGTCAAAAATCTTCAAAACTGATAATTTAAAGATACATAGCACAAACCCCATTTATCGGAACAATCGATTGTATGGGAGCTATATGTTATGTAGGTCCGATCTGACTGATTTTCACTACACACATTACATGTATAAGAAGTACCAAACCTGCCAGACTTTACGTTCCTAGCTTTTTAATTGCAATATTTATAGCCCAAAACCCATTTATCGAAACTATCGATTGATGGGAGCTATATGTTATGTTGGTTCGATCTGGCTGATTTTCACTACACACATTACATGTATAAGAAGTACCAAACCTGAAAAACTTTACGTTCCTAGCTTTTTAATTGCAAAATTTATAGCCCAAAACCCATTTATCGAAACTATCGATTGATGGGAGCTATATGTTATGTTGGTCCGATCTTGCTGATTCCGACGAAATTTCATCAAGATATCTCAAAAACTGAGGGACTAGTTTGCGTACAAACGGACAAACGGACAGACGGACATGGCTAAATCGACTCAGCTCATAACCCTGATCATTTTGGTATACTCATTGGTGGGTCTATCTCTTCTTCTTCTCATACTTACAAACATCGAATCAAAGTTATAATACCATTTCATGTTAATGAAAGGTATAAAATACGGCTATGTAGTCGGATAATGTGGACACCGACTTATTTCGATCGTAATTTATGGTAGTTGAACCAATATATACGTTTTTTATAGCTTTTATTGAGCTATGTTTCAGAATTATTGAAACAAAACTTAATGTTCAAATTTGTTGAACTTGGAAGTAAAAGAGATTTAAAACATTTGTATAAGTAGTCTAAAATTTATTTTATTCCATTGGGTATTGTTTAAAATAATTTCAGGTCACTATCTAAATTTCGACTTTGCTAAAATAATTTCGGAATTTTTTAGTGACTATCCAAAAAAAATCGTGAAAAATACCCCCTAACAATCAGGATACACCCCGAAATTGCACCGCAAACAGTCTTGAAATGATCCCGAAACAATCCCGAAATGCTCTCCCAAAAGTCTCGAAAACCAACACTCTGCTACAGTTTTTTATTTTCGTTGCATCCCAAAAAAAAAACGATTCACTCCAAACAAATTTTAAAAATATCTGCACCTATCTGATTTTGCTATGCGGTAATGAAATAAATTTCGTTTGTAGTAATCACCCTTTTTAAAATTCAATGATTTGTTATATATTGCCTGTTTTTTATTCGTATTTTCGATGCTACCTTACATTTTTTCCGCCCGCCTAAAAATATTGTTCAATAGAGAGCTACGTGGTTGATATCTACCAACCGACAAGTACGCATTTGATATTCAGAAGAAATTACAGATTTAAAAAAAAAAATTTTTTGTATTTATTTATTAGTCGTTGATTGCAATTTCCCTATCCAGTGGCTAATCCCGTGTTCCCGAGATTATAAAATCATATTTGAAAAATGTCGGCGTTATAAAAATACAAAAACTTATCATCCCTAGTACGTATGTATCAGAAAATTCATTGGAAATCAGGCTATGCTTGAACCAGCAAAAAAAAACCAAAAATTAAAAAATAAATTACCAAAACAACTACCATTTCATAAAAGCGAACACATGCAGGCTTATTAGAAATTACAGATACGTACATACGTACATCAAATATAAAAATATCGCATCCTAAATGGAATAGTGAAAAGAAAAATTAACAAAAACTCTTTGAAACGCTTCAACTAAATATACTTCTAAAGTTATGCGTTTTCTCAACCACTATACATTTTTCAAGAACAAAATATTAATGTTTTTGTCATAACTCAAGTTGCTTTTCTTGAAATGCAATTGCGGGTATTTTACCTAAAACTATATTTTTTTTAACAATACACCTCAATCCTGAATAGGAGACCAAATATGTCGGTCATTTTTGCCGCTAACATGATACTATCAATGGTCCGAGCACTAGGTACATTTCTGAATTTAGTTTTTATTAAAGCTAATTCAGAAATTTTTCCTTCAGCTGCCGCAGAACTATGTGGCAGTGATAACAATTTCATCACAAATTTAGAAAGTTCCTTCTTTTGCACCCCAAATTTTTGATTTTACTTATTTACACCCAAAAAGTTTTTTTATATCGATATCGCTTTGGAATAAAAAAATTTTGGATAAACGCAACAACTTCCATTGCGTTATAGTTTCAGTGCGTAATAGTTTCAGCATCGCACGTAAGAAGAGGGAAGGAAATTACAAATGCAGCGGATAAGTTAAAGCATCTGATTCAGAGAAAATTTTTTCTAGGGTTATATTTGACAAAAGTTTACGTCCTCCTAGGTACTATAAATCGTGATGTGCGAAATGGGCGAATGAGAGCAGCTAAACTACATGCAATGCAGTAAAAGCTTTACAGATTGATCTTAAGTCCTATTCTTGACTACCTTGAAATTCTCGCTTTCCTGGCAAGCATACTTACCGAATTGCGAGGAATAAAAAGATACATATTGGCCGCAAGGCCTCGAAAAGACTACCAAACAAGAAAAAATATTACCAAATTACCAAAAACGTTTTAAAGTGAGAAGAATTACCAATTTTGTTTAAAAATAAATAAAACGGCAACCTTGGCTTGAACGCTCAGAAGTATGCCATCATTAATTAACGAATAAATGCGCACAGTGAACGGGCGCACGTTCTGCATTTTGACAAATATGAAAAGTGCTGTGAAGCATACAATTAACATCATTTACTTGCATTACGGTGGTACTGAAGCGAGTAAGAAGAAATAAGGTAGGGTGAAACTCAACTGCCTGCCTCGAAAAAAACTGTGGAGTTGACTTTTTCTTTATTTGGCAGAGATCGTCCTTTCATCGCACATTTGTGGGCGCTCAAATTACACAGGCGGCTACTGCAACAGCTATGAGTCTGCTACACAAATTAAAATTTACTAATCCTAACTCGTCAGTGTATCCACCTTCTAAATAACGATGTTATGATGTACTTTTTTATTAATAAAACATTACTTTCCTATTTAAAATTAAAAGGGAGCCTAATACTTTTGGCTAAGGCTGTGAATTTAAACGGATTATGAAAACACCGAATCAAATACCAAAAGCTTATACATTTACACACTATGTACTTATTGACTTTGATTTTATTAATTTTAACTATCCCAGAGTTTCATTGCACAAATATACATACGTAAATATGAATTTTGCATTTACACGAAAATCGATTTAATGCGGTTAACACTTGTGGGTAACCACAAAACATTGTTAAGCTTATTATTTTTGCACAAGAATTACGTTGCCGGAATCAAGTTGATGGCAGAGTCAGTATTTTATTACTATTTAATAAATTATTATGCATTTATAATGAAATCATATTGTTGTTATTTCCAACGAGCATTCTCAGAATATTAGAGTTGGTGTCATCGATGTGGACACTTCTTTAACGGTTATTGATTTGAATGCAGCGGTCCTGCAAATCTTGGTACTAACCCGACTGCGGAGCGATTTGTATGTATTCTATAGCTTGTATTTCACCTTGCCAACTTTTACTTCAAAAGATGTTTATATTTCAAAGAGATACCCAATGTCAAAAAGGTGAAAGAAGACATATGCGAAGAGCAGCCATTTCATCCGCCTATTCGAGTGTTAGTATTTGTGGCTGGTTTTTACATAAGACTGGGCAATTTTTTTTTATACCCAGCTGTACGTGTTGTTTGGATAACGGTTGGTTGTACAGGTATAAAGGAATCGAGATAGATATAGACATTCATATATCAAAATGACCAGGATCGAAAAAAAATTTAATTGGTCCGTCCGTCTGTCCGTTGACACGATAACTTGAGCAAATATTGAGATATCTTCACCAAATTCGGTGTGCGGGCTTATTTAGACTCAGAATAGATTGGTATTGAAAATGAGCGAAATCGGACGATAACCACGCCCTCTTCTCCTATATCGAAAATATCGAAAAATTTAAGAAATAAGATAATTCGAAAACGAAAACCACTTAATTAATGAAATTTGGTAATTGGATTGATTTTATAACGCAAAATACAAGTTCAGTAAAATTTTGGAATATGGGTGTGGCAACGCCCACATATAGAAGAAGCAAATACAGAAGTTTAACAAGCTGTAAATCAATAGCCGTTGGAGATATAACATTGAAATTTGGCATAAAGATTTTTTTTCGTAGCAACAGCTGTTTGCTGTAAAACTGAGCGAAATCAGCTGAAAGCCCCGGCTTCTTTTTTATAATAGATTTGAAAAAAGTGTCTGTAAAATTCGAAAAGTCTTACATAAATAAATAAAATATTTATTGGTAGTGGACGTGGCACCGCCTTCTATTGGGTAGACAGTTTCTGTTGTCTTCCGATAGCGAGTGCTTCTAAGTTTGAAGAGAAATTGTATTTAAGAATGGTGAACGAACTATTGTGACATTGGAGTATAATTGTGACAAAATATTAAGCAAATCGATTGAAAACCACACTCACTTTCACATATCTATCCCAAAGGAAGTAATATTGCTTATGTTTTTGACTTAGTATGATATTTTGCTTTAAGCTTTGCAAATTAATATGGTAGTAAAATTGGCACGTAGTCAGCAGGTATATAGGATTTTTATAAATTATGAACCACATATGTATATTGGACCATATATGCATCGGTATAACCAGTATTTCAGAATCAGTTGAGGTAAAATTAAAAACCATGGTATATCCCCTGCGCATACCTTTCATTTGATGACCATATTTCACAAATACATAAATGTCCTACCTATTTCCACATTTAAGTCAATATCTCCGAAACAAAATAATTCCTTTAAAGTATTTAATAGCATCCTATATTTATGTCCTCGCCAATGCAATAGGTGTCAAACGGCTATATAGTATAAACACATTCTAGGATCCAAATTTAAGTCAATATCCCCAAGCCTAAGTGGGTTTTTGAAATAATAACCCTTCCATATTGATACCGTTTGATTGATGCTAACTTTATCACTGTGGTGTTTATTAAATCTTATTATAAAAGTCAACTTTTGATATTTTGTAATCAGTAGTATATAGTTTTTTCCCCAGTATATATCAATTTAAACTTTAATTTTGATTAGTAAGTTTATATGTATTTACTTAAAACTAAGGCTTCTATTATTTGCATAAATAAATAATTTTGATAATCAAATACTTCTTAAGAATCAGATAAATATGTACTTAATTAGTTACAGTTTATCAAATAGTATAAAAATATCTTAATCTACCTCAGTTAGTTTCACTATTTTCATAAAAAGAGGCGCAAATGCTATTTTGGAAGCTATATACAGTTTCAGTACCTCGGCATTTTCATAGGTTGCCATACATACAATTTTGTTTATTTAGATAATCATCAATAATGATATTCTGGTTGTTTGTATGAATAGTTTTACTTACCAGCAGTGCAGTGTTCTAAAGACATATCTTGATAATAAAAATATGTTTAAAATTTTTTATTAGTAACAAAGTTTGAATACACATAATTACTCCTTGGTGGCTGCTCAAACAAATTTTCGACAAGTCTTTACAAGATTCCTTGCTGAATTGTATGGTTAGCAGCTGTCGATTGTTATCAAATAATCGAGAAAGATTAGGGTCACATGGGTATATTTGTTGGTTAGTGCACTATATATCGGTCAACATTCCGTTATTTCTTCATTATTTTTAATGATAGAACTATGCAAAACTTTTTATATTCCATACATATGAAATCTATTGCAACACTTCCTTCCATACCATGTTCCGAGTACGTTTCTTTTTTCCGGAGACATTACTTTAAATGTATTTGGTCACTTAACTCTGGAAACGCCACATATAACATACCATGCATGAACATCGATGAATTTAGCTCCACTCCGAAAAACTCAAAAGTTTAACTCTGATCTTTATGCGCAGTCATGGCAAATGTTGGTCTTACGGGAAGTTGCACCTTAGCGACTCCTTGGATGAGTGCGATTCTCGGTTATGAACTTGTTTGCCGGATTTTTCTTGTCGAACAAAAGTAGCGACCCTACTTAGAAATATTTTTTTTCAATACGCAGGAAAATACCTTTCGTTTGATACCCATATTGGCATATTTCAATATGATAGGTAGACACTCCGTAACAACTCCTATAAGGCAGCACCTAGATAGGAATTCTTAGAATGTGGTACCCTATGTACATACCAAATTTCATCCAAATCGGTTAAGCCATTTGCGAGATATTCGAATATACAAATATATAGGAATAGCTCGTTAAAACTTCAAAGATATAATAAACTCAAATGGCAACAATAAATTGCAATCCTACTTAGAAATGTATTTTTTTTTTTCAAAACGCAGGAAACCCCCTTTCTTTTGATACCCATATTGACATATTTTATTTTATATAAAAAAAATTCAAAAAAAGGTGGCAATCCCAAAAAAATAACCTATGTGGCAACACCTACGTAAAAATTCTTAGAGTGTGGTACACTTTCTACATACCAAACTTCATCAAAATGGGTTGAGCGGTTTTCGAGATTGTTGTTAAGTAGTTACCCTAAACAAAAAATTTATATAAAAACCGCAGTAAGAGGCAACCCCACTTCGAAATATTTTTTTTGAAATACGAATAAAAGTGTCTTTCGTTGATATCCATATTGGCATATTTTATTCTATATAAAAAAATTTAGATAGGTGGCAACCCCAAAAAAATAACCTATGTGGCAACACCAACGTAAAAATTCTTAGATTGTGGTACACTATGTACATACCAAATTTCATCCAAATTGACCGAGCCGTTTTCGAGATAGTCTGGATATTCAAATATACAAATATATAAATTTACAAATATACAAGATTAGCTCGTTTAAAGTAATAAGATAAGTAATTAATATTCCGCTTTAGCATTCTTAATTTACATATATATTTATTATAACTTTTTTTGGGGTTTTTAACGTTTTGAAAAAAAAACGCGTTTGAATTATTAAGCGACCAAACAATACTAAACTAAAATTTTACTTTTTACTCAAAATATTGGGTCGCTCGTCAAACCTTTCCGCATAGATATTTCACAGGACAATGGTTACCAAAAATTTTAATTCCTCAGTTAACAAAAGCCTAAATTATTTACTACCTGCTACACTAAGGGAGTGTGCAATAATCTTTTTAGTACAATAGCACTTGCGTGTTTATGTTTATTGTTCTGTTATATCTCTATTTTAAAATAAAAAGTTTTTGTAGGGAAATCCCCATATCTGAAGTAAAACTGCGTTATTACCCGCTCAAGGTCATTAGTGTTAGCCTCTGTATCCTTTTTACTTCTTTTAAACGAAAATGAGTTCAGGTTAGAACCATATACATTATTGCGCAGCCTTTTAACGCCATTAACCAAACAAAACAAACAATAACAGCGTTTCAAGTGCCCAGCTGGGTATGTAATCTTCGGTTTCACCCGAACTTAGACTTCCTTGCTTGTTTTTTTTTTTTAATTTTACTGATATTATTTTTCACTGGAAAAGGATATGATTCAGACCTTATTATTCGTTTTCTAGTCTATACTTTTTCTATAACTGCTAAATTCCCCACAAAAAAGTTTTGAATGAAAGTTTTCGTTAGGCGATCCGTTCCCAAGCAATAAAGATGAGCGTGTTTTTTTTTTTGTCTTTTTTTTTTTTTTTTTTTTGATTTCTCATTTTTACCTTAGTCTGAGAAAAAGTTGTCAAAAAGTTCTGGCTTTTTCGGTCATTGATTAAAATTTACTAACAAGTAAGGAAGTTCGGGTGAAACTGAAAATTAAATACCTAGTAGAAATCTGTCCCGGCATTCCACTTTTCGCAGGTCTATAAAATTACTTTAAAATTAACAAATGAAATACAAATAAAAACGATACTACAATCCATTTTGCTGTGGGTAACCAGATATTTTGTTTGTTTATTATTCGATTTGCTTCATTTTAGGCACGCATATCCTAAATGTCAATTATAACAAGCTTACCTATAAGAAAATAGCAGAGTTTTTATTTTTTTAAATAGGCGGCGCCACGCCTATTTCCACAAAATGTATTCTTGGTCGAGTTTTGGTTAAAAAGCTTATAACGTGCTCGAAATATTCTTGATATAACTTGCACAGTTAAAGAAATATCGCATTTGAAATTTTACAATAAATTTTTCAAATTAACAAGTGAGCGTGGCTCTCTCCTGATGTAGCTCATTTTCACAATAAACAGTTACAAAGTCACATTTCCAACAAATATTTTTACTCAAATAAATGTTTGTGCCAGTGATGGTAGTCAAAGTTTTTCAAAATAATCCATTATAAATGAGGTGAGCCACGCCCATTTTTTTAAATTTGTTTTTTTTTTCTGATTTTTTGGTACACCGACACTTTATATAGCCGATATAACGTTACTTTTCGCAGAGCTATTGCTTATTATATTCGTGTATTATTCTTTTAAACAAATTTTTTTTAAGAAAGTTGGCTTGGTGTTAGCCGATTTCGTCAATTTTTCTGTGGCGCATTCCTTGTAGGAAATGTTATGATACTTTCAACTGGGTTTGATCTTTGATTAATAGTATTTATTAAATCAACTTAATCAAAAGTAGGCTTCCTAAGCCCAGAAAAAATTTGCAAATATAAGTCAATTCGTTGCCTTAATTTAAATGTACTCCTCAAATCTGGTAAATTATTCTTATTATATATTGAATAAGCACTTTTTTTATTTAAAAAAATATTCGTAAAATAAATATTGATAATAATATTCGTATATAAATAATGATGCGAAATAATTGCAAATAAAATGCAAACAAAAATTTAAATAATATATCTCAAAACTTGCTCAAGTTATCGTGTTTACAGATGGACGCACGGACTGTCATGGCTTAAGCAATTCCTCTTTTTTTTCTGATATATATGAGTCAATATCTATGTTTTTGTTGTTGTTGTAACGACAAAACCACTCCCCGAAGACCCCGGGGAGTGACGTCGAACTGACAGTCCTTCGCCGCACATTAATCCGGTATTACCCGACTGTCGTGGTAGCGATTTGGTATGACCAGTGAAACCTTATAGGTCATGTCACCCCTCCTTCCGTAAAAAAGAAGAGATGGGTAATGAGAGGTGAGAGGCATCATATCCTTAGATTAACCATCAAGTTGCACGTCTTTACATGTTTGTGCATATTAGTCGCCCCTTAAACCGATATGCCTACCTCGGGCATATCCTATACCCCTAACCCGCAGGGGTTTCAAGTTCTTTACGTGTGCGTAGTACCGCTAGGTATAAAAGTACATATATAGTATATGGATGACGATGTGGCCACCTTTGTTGTTTCCAAATGGTATCAGATATCGCGTGGTCTAAATATCTGGCCGTGCTTCCCCACATTCGTGCAACTATTCATACGCACCAAGATGATTTACTATCTCTAGCAACATAAACTTGCCAAACATAAAATGTTATTGAGAGCACTTCATCAAACTTGCCCTATTGCGGATTTCGGGCATGTACTCATATACTTGTGTAAAAGCTGTCGTTGCCATATACGCCAGAGGGCGACATTTAATGAGTACTCTTTCCTACGCACAAGCAATGGCTGACGTATTGTCAAATAATTTTCCTTGTTCCGTCGTTCAGTTCGATGACAAGTGTGCATTTCCTTTAACGCACATGCAGCACCACATATCCTCAAGTGACATGTATCGACTATCTTGTGCTTCAATGAGCTCGTGTTTAACATGTCGAATATGTTCTACAGATTCAGCAGCTTGCCACTTCAAATGTTTGGAGATTTCTTGATCAGCTTTTGGCATTTTAACTTAGTTTCTTTACGAGCTAAGTTAAGTTCAACTAATGCAGATAATAATTCAAGGACTCGCTTAAGGCGACCTTTTCTGGGTATACAAGCGTACGAGGAGCCTCTTAAGCGACAACGTAATCTTGAATACACCAACAGCAATAGTCAAAGTTAATGCTGAAGATGTGCTACGAATTTTAAGTAGAAAAGTTTTAATGGTTTTAGCTCATTTCTTTTTGCCATCGGAACGCGTGGTTGAAGAAGCCATTTACCCATGGAATTTGCTGGCTTAATCAGCGTTATTGTCACAACACCAGCAGGATAATAGGAATTGTTGATAAACTGTTGCCTTTGCATGAAATTACTGTAGGAAACTTTTTAATGCGCTCATCATTCTTGCAAAATTAATTAGCACACCCTTTTTAGATACTAAAATAGAACAGTTGTTGGCGTACAGTGTGTCACTTGAAGATAGGAAAGTGGTTATTATAATAGAAGAATTTGATTCTGATCTATATGGAAACGGACCCGAACTCTGTTGACGGGACATTTTAAGACCGGGAGCATATCTGCAGCGATCGTAATGGCTGTCTACTAACCCGATATACCTTACTTAATTTTGGAGCATTGGATAAAAATCGGGAATAAAACGTATAAGCCATTTCAAATCGAAAACTATCTATAGTAATCGAAATAAATTGGCAAAGGCGATATAAAATGAAACAATCCAAAATATAGATAAATATAATCCATAATATCCCCAAAAACGGTAACAATGAGCCTAATAAACATTAAAATCAAACCCAAAGAATATAAAAATCGCAAAAATAGTTATCGATAACATCCAATATACAATTATCGGTCTCCAAAAATTTTTTTTAATTAATAATTCAAATAGCTATAAAATTGGTACCAACTATTACAAATCGAAAATAAGAAAAGATAAAAATCGATAAAAATTAAAAGCGATAAACTTTCCCAGAAGGAAACGAATCGATGTAAGAATATGGAAGCTAAAAAAACGACAAGGTCCGTTAAAACAGACACGAGACAACAAAAAACCACAACTCGATAAAATTTCTTAAAAATCGATAGTGATGGTAAACAACGACCCGACCCATTAAAGACATAATCAGATTAATTAGAGACAACTATACCAAATCTATGGAATTGGAAAAGATCTAGCAAGATAGAAATATATAGCAAATACTAGCACCCTGCAAAGGCAATAAAAATAGTTAAAAATACTGATGTATATTGGAACGATTTTTCGTCATCCCTTGTCAAATTTGGTTTTGAGACAAACCGGTTTCGGCGTTGTGCCATCATCAGTGTCGATTTTCGTTCAGAACGAGCCAAACCAATATACATCAATCATTCACCCTGTCGGAAAAACAACAAAACAAAATAAAACAGTTAAAAATACCTAATTAAAATCGAATTATATTTTTATTACATATCGAGAATTAGTGCTGTTAAAATTTACACAATTCGACAATCTATATAATTCAAAAACCAAGACACAAAAGTCCATCAAAATCCATAAAAAAAACTAATATTCGGTAAAAATCTATATAAATTGAATAAACTTAATGAAATCTAAATATGATTTAAGAAGTTATAAAAATCTAGAATAGCTCGAATCAATAACCTTACAAACCAAGAATAGAATCAACTATAAGGTAGACAGACGCGAGAAAACAAAAAAACTTCAGAAACTCGATAAAATTCCATTAAAGCCGATAGCCATAAAAACAAGTGCTGAGGTCGAATAAAACAGATTTAGATGGGTTATCGTACACCACAAGTTAGAACTGGTCTTAATATACGGGAAGCTAGACCGCGCCAAATTCATATAACTATTATTAAATCGATAAAAATGCAATAAAGACCGATAAACATATTTACCAAAACCAGTGCTCCAAAAAAGGCCATCAAAATCTATAACATGCCCAATAATCGTAAGACCTTGATCAAAATGTAATAGAAATGTATGGAGCCTACAGCCAGTAAAAAGTAAAGATATCGATTAAAAGCAATATAAAGCGATATAAATCTAGAAAAATTGTATTTAATTGAACAGTCCCGTTTCTAGAAGTCCATGCAACAACAACTTTGGTTAAATTAAAAAAGCTTCACAGTGCAAACCGATAATTGTTGAAAAATGTTTTCAGGATTTCAGCTCAGTCATTGTTGTTGCCAATCGTGCGGTGCACACAATTTTCGGTGATGAATTAATGGCTGAAAAAAACAAGAAGGTGATTACAAGTCTTTAAATTCAATTTAAAGATTTTACCAAAAGCAATCAAGTGATAACAACTTGTGCACCCACCCAAAAACAGAACATCAGTGGAGACTTAAGTACGTGCTTTTATACTTATCTCCTATTAATGTGTCAAACGTATCGTAAAATAAAACAACATTGACGGCAATGATTGGGTGCAAATTTTTGTAATTAAATAGATTTTACGTTTAAATTCGTGGAATGAATGACGATTAAGAGAAATACTGGTAAGTCACAGCTGAGACTCCAACACGTTCAAGACTCAAGAGTCTTAAGTACCTTAACCGACTTACTCTCAAACCACTTTAGTTGCACTTACGGGAACAGCAGCGTAGCCCAATTGCGACCAATGATTGAAAAAGTTAGTGCTGCAATAAGGAGTTACAACGTCTGAGGCTCCCGGCTATGAAACCAGACTTGAATTCAGACCTTTCTTGTTAAGAATGCTGGGTAAAGGAAGCTATATGGTCTAACGTGACACATCCCAACTTTCAACTCAGTACTTAAAATAGAACTCTTATTTAAGCCAATTGAGCGTTTCAAGCGTCTTAGAATCTCTCCCGTTTTTGTCAACTATTTTATTCTAAAACACCTGATACTGTCTAGTAGTTTGGCATAGAATATTCGCTTTACTTGGTACACGAACTGGTTAGGTAGGTCGCGGGTCACAGCATACTAGGTAAGGTAAGCGATAAGGTATATAATGAAATATTCCACTTACCGTATTCATTTTTTCGAAATTTTCCAAAACTTCCAGTCAAAGAAAGTATAAGAATAATAAGTGGGCGATTTAGATCATGTGGCTACTGCCTGTCAGTCACGATATCAGCTGACGTAAGTAATAAGCTTCCACCAAATAGAACAGAGAAGGGACTTTTTCCGCTCCTTCCATGTGCCAGTATTAACCGTCTCGCACTTCAGGCGAGCAAAATTGGTCGCATTTCATAAATACCTAGTACATATATCTATGCAAGTCAGTAGTTGTAAGACTGTCGTAAATCTTATGTGACGTTGGCAGTCAGCCCTTAAAGTTGTCAAGTCTAATCCAAAGCTTACAAGTGGGGAAGGGATTGAAGCTGGCAATTGAGTTGACAAGCTAATCTCTAATCATCTTCTTGTGCTGGTGATAGAAAACACACTGCTTCATTTGTAATGCGGTTGGGGGAAGGGACACGTTAATGAATTAAGCAGACACTTTTATGTAGAAAGTATTTTTATGTTTTTGTAATTAATTATGTAACAGGACTAAAAAATATTCATGTTCGGTTAGTGTTTAGCTATTACAAACTCGTCCCTTCGCAAGAGCTCCAGAATTGCGCTGCTTCACCAGCGTGAGTGAATTAAATTCAAATCATGTCTTGAATGCAAGTCCTTTCCAATATTATTTTATAAACGTACTTTTCTGTCATCGGGCACAGGCCTGTAGCAACGGGCACAGGTCGGGGAATCTGCCTGAAGAACTTTTGGCTAGGTTATCCCAAAATAAATCTCCCTCTATCTCTTTTCACCTCATGTTGTCATCAAATTCCTTAAGGAAGAAGGGAACGGGTTGGGGGGCGGATTTTGGAACTGAAGAACGCGGTCGTATCAAATGTTTTACACGACAGTCGGGTTTCTACCTAAATGTGCTACTAAATGAAAAGTTACTGTCAACACTTCTCAAAACCTTCAGGAAGATTTTTTTTGGTACTCAAAACAAATAAATGCATTGTCTTCCATTTTACCATGTCTTTGGGGAGGGGGAACTTAAGTATCATCCATCTGGCCCTGTAGATTTATTATTAGCAACTCTGGAAGCATCATCCGTTACCTCTTGATTTTTGCAATTCTTCGAGGTCCTCGTTTGTAAAGCCCAGGACCTCTGTGTTGCAAGAAAGATTTCGACGACACAATTCAGCAGGAACGGACACGTGGGTTTGCTGTGATATCTGGACCATCACCTTTCTGTAAACCAATCCCCAATACTCGAGTTCAGCATTTTCTATTGATTCCTTGAAGCAAGTTCTCTTGCTCATTTTTATTACATTTTTAAAAGCTTTTGTTTAAACTATATAGATATCCTGTGGTTCGTCCCATTGTGTGGATCGTCACATTTTCTACGCTTTCCGGCTTTTTCCTCGGTCGAAATATGCCACCTTCGAAGATGTTCTTAGGGTTGTGGTGTCATTATACTTAAATGTCTGTACATCAAAAGGTAAATTTTTCCTTCTGCATTTTGTCCTTGTTAGAAAAAAAACTTCGAGGTGTTTCTAGGTACTCTATGTGTATTGCTCTATACTCGCTTGGCGTCTTTTGCACGTATCGAAGGCATATTAAAAAGCTTCTTTAAGAAGTTTGAGGATCGCCCGCTTTCGTTAGTTCTACTGCTGCCTCAAACAGCTCAAAAACGCAATGCATTGAAATCTCTATAAATATTAGAATCTGGTGGTTATGAATGCTTCCACAGTGCGAACTCGACTAAAGGCATGCTCTGTGGGGCATAATAGCTGAAGACGGCCTTGGTTTTTGCCCACCGAAGCCAGCTACTGTGAGTTCATATTTTCATGTGGAAGAAACTTTCCTGGTGTTGAGCTTGCTGTTTTTCCTCTACCTCTATCACTACCTCCAACCCGGCCTTTATTGCTACTGCTACACCTCCCCTTAATTAAAACTTGACAGCAGTTTGAAAATAATTTTCAGAAGATCTCATTAACACCTTCCGGGCCACAATGGTCTACAAGTAGGCGAGTATTTCTTAAGCCAAGTGCCGTTTGCGTATGCCAAAATGATGATATTCTCGTATGCTAGTCTTCCACGCGAATAGTGAAACGTGCTTGTCTTCTATGGCGCCTGTGAAATATAGCTATGTGTAGCATTAAACACGATGAAATGAGAGCGCTGTCGCAATTATTACTTTACTTCGTGGGATTTCCTTAATTCTGTTGTAATTGCTTTCTTCTACACGAACGCACAATTAAACTTTGACCACAAAGCACTATGAGAGCTTTTCGAAGAAAATTTAGTGATAGTCCTACAATGTAAGCCGCTTTGAAAAGTTATCAGCGGTAAGCTAAGACGCAACAGAGACATTGAAGTTCATTTATGAGTAAGAATTGATGGGCGAATTACTGTTTGGGTTCCAGTTGTTGCTAAGCTGCAGGTGGCAACCTCTCGTTATTTCATTTTCTTAAAAGAGGATTTCTTAGCTTAAAGTCACTGCATGGGCATGACAACGTCAGCCCCTACGGCCCTCATGCAGTATTTGTGGAAATTACTTAGACTACACTGAATTTATAACATTTTTGAAGCATCTCTCTTCACCCTTGTCATTTGAAGTGGGAGCGCAATCACCGTTCAACAATTCAAACAAATTTTAACATGTTTTTATCCCGAGCAAAGCCAAAATCAAAATTTAATTATCTGAGTTAACGTTGCTGCTGTTTTTCCAATTGGCACCATGGAAAAGTAACTGAGGTGCAAATAAAGAAGGCAGCCAGTAGGAAAAGCGAACATAGAGAAGTAAGAGCATGTTTTCAATATAAGACGCTGGGCTGGACTAGTAATTTTGACGTCCTCAAGACTATATCGGGCCATCGATATTTATTAATTTAAAAATTTTTAATTTAAATTTTTTTAAAGAAAAATTTACAATAATTGGGTAAATATTTTTATTACGAACTAGGAGACCCATAAGGTGGTGTCCTATCTGAAAATTGGCTCTTTTGTATTTGCACAACAGTAGTCTCTCCCATCCTCAGGTCTCGCTTACTCTTCGTGTGGCCTTCCAACCCATCTGTCTTTATTCTTCTTCTTTTTTGCCCCTTTCTTCACATAACACCTACACCCTCTCTATACGCCGCCCCTTTTCTCTTCCTCTTATTCTTTTACTACCTTTCCTCCTTAAATCTCGCTATTTTTTTCTTTCTCTTATACCGATCCATATAGCGGTGCGATACATCCAAATATAATTTATGTGAAGCAAATAGATTCTGGGTCATGACGAAGCTTTATATTTCTGGGGGGGGTGTCACAGCCCTCTTTTACCTAGGCTATAGCTACATGCTGTACCCAACGACCATCCGTCCGCCTTCTACGAAGTTTTTCGCTGTGCAAATGTGGAAATATCGCTTTTCGAATGCAGTAGCCCGTCTAGGGCTAGTAATGAAGCAGCAACCCGTTACCCTAGCAATTACCATTCGATGGTATTTTCTTGCTCAATACATTCTCAACTGGGTACATTAAGCACATAAGTCATTTATGATTACTTATGCATTTTGCCCCCTGTCGTCACCATGCCCTAAGAACTAAAAAACTTTTAATTAAAAATTATAAATTTCATTTCGCACATTTTTGATGCAAAATAAAGTTACCAACATATGAACGAAGACTTGTAAAAATGTGTTCACAAGACAGTTGGCACCATACATACAAGGTGGCGCAAAAGTAAGCTTCCGATGTTCAGCATATCGGTTGTGGCACGTGCAGTGTGTGCTGTTGCACCGTCTTGTTGGAACCACATGTTTTCCAATCCCAATTCATCAAGTTGCGGCAAAAAGAACTCGTTGATCATTGCTCTGTAGCGCTCACCATTCACAGTAACCGTTTGGCCCCGACCGATTATTGGTCAAATAAATAGTCAGCAATATTCCGCGTTCTGGAGCAGTGTAGCGTAACATTGTTTATTAGCGTGTATTTCGCATGTGTTTACTACACAAATGTCAAAACAGAACTGACTTTAGGGGCCAATCGCAAAATTTATAGCATTTTCTGATAGGAGGATTACTTTTGCGCCGCCCTGTACATATGTACCAGCAGAAATGAAAAAGCGCTTAACTTTTCACGGATGACAAGAATAACGGTAATAAAAACTGAGTGATTAAATGTTAATTAGCGAAATGTGCTTCTAACCTGCGGTATTCGCCATTCTCAAGGGTATGCACGATGTAAGAGCACATTGCCACACAAAATACGCTTATTTTACTCTGGGTTCGGCGTGAGACAGGAGTCTGATGTTGTTGTTGTTGTTGTTGTTGTTGGACCAGTGTGTGCACGAGCATAAATTAGCCAGCAACAAGGCTTAACACTTTCGCCCATCTACGATCAAAAACTTTGTGTATACTTTGATGAGTCGTGATGGGGAGGCAACGAAAGGCATATTCTCCGCCAGTTTTCTCAGAGCTAGGTAGTTGTTTGGTTGGTTGGTTAGAGTGGCGGGTTTTATATTACTCCAATTAATGCTAACGCGCTCTTTTGAAAACACAACTCGTGAATTAATACGTTGACTGCCACGGCCATTTTCAGAAAACTGTCCAAAAATGACATTTTTGATTTTTTCACATTATATTACTAAAAACTCTATTTCTTGATCATTGGTATCATCAAAAATCAAAAGTAATGTTTTTTAAAGGAGAAAAAGGACCTAGTAGTTGGCGTCTGGGAAAGAACGCTACGAATTATCTCGTAGTAGGTAGGTCCTTTTTTTCCTAAAAAAAACATCATTTTTGCTTTCTATAGTATTTTGTTTTATAGTTATTATTATTTATTATAATTATCATATTTTATTATTATTTTCTTTCTTTTTAGATTTATAAACATTCTCTAAAATTACTGTTATAATTATCAAGAACCCAATATGGATAGGAAAAGGTCACTGAATCAAAGTGAAATTGAGTACAACGCAAATCTAAGTGATTCAGAAGATGACTTCAGCGATGGTAGTAACGACATTTATGAGCCTTCTGAGAATACAAGTGATAGTGAAGATGAAGTCATCTCCGAACCTGAAGACGTCTCCGAATCTGATAATAATGACGCTGATTTTCAAGCAACAACGTCAAATGAGAATGATGATTTGTGGACAGAAGTTCAACAAAATCCTGAATTATTTCTTTTCGAAGAAAATGTTGCTGTGAAATTAGATACATCAAATTTTACAGTACAAACGCTGGTGGCTTTAAGTTTTTGGATGAGTTTCTTGCATTACTGGTAGAACAAACTAATTTATATGCCACGCAAGAAATTGCAACATCGGAAAATGGGAATCAAAATGCTATAAAAAAATCTAAAAGGATATCAAATTGGCAAGACGTAAGTGCTACAGAGATGAAAGTTCTTATTGCACTTTTATTGCAAATGGGACCTTGTACTTTTCCAACAATAGAACATTACTGGACCACAAACAAGCTATATAATGTAAACTTTTGGCGCACACATATGAGCCGCAATCGCTTCCAGTTGATACTTCGTTATTTTCATTTGGTTCATAACTCACAACCATCTACCGACAGATTATACAAGGTGATACCAATCCTAAATCATTTCAAAGAAGTTATGCGTGAAAACTATGTACCAAGTAAAAATTGCTTTTCCGTCAATACATAAAAAATAAAAAACACAAATATGGTGTCAAACTATATGAACTATGTGAGTCCGACGGTCTTGTAATAAAAATAAAAATTTACAGCGGAAAATCTGAGGAAACTACCAATAATGTAGGTCACACTGCTGACGTTGTTTTACATTTACTTGAGGACTATCTCGATAAAGGCTACGCGCTTTACATGGATAATTTTTATAATTCAGTTAGTCTTACAAAACTGCTATAAATGTTACAAAACTCGTATACACGAAAAACTTATGTTTTTGGAACCCTACGAAGTAACAGAAAAGGAAACCCCATAGATGTGGTAAATCGTAAACTAAAAAGAGGGGAGTGTTTTTGGCAGACAAATGGTTCTGTTACTGTATGCAAATGGAAAGACAAACGAGAATTCCTTTCCATTTCAAAGATGCACGCTATTGAAATGGCAGAGGTGCCCAATCGCAATGGAACAATTTCTATGAAACCGAATATAATTCGAGATTACACTAATGGAATGTCTGGCATTGACCGATCAGATCAAATGATTTCGTTCTACTCATCTCTAAGAAAGACTATTAGATGGCACAAAAAGGTTTCACTTCATATTATAGAAATATATATACAACATGATCACAGAATTTACCAAAAAGTAACTTCATCTAAAATAAAACTGATAAAGTTCAGAGAAGAATTCGTCTTGGCGTTGATTGGAGATTTTCAACCAGTTTTTAAAAAAAATAGATCTAAAGAGCTCCATTATTTAGAGTGTTAACCACCAAAGGAAAAAAACAGCGTCCGACAAAGCCATGTCGTGTATGTACCCAAGAAAAAAAACGCCGAGAAACGCGTTACTTCTGTCCAGCCTGTCCAGAGAAGCCAGCCCTTTGTGTGGAAAATTGTTTTAAAAACTACCACAAACAATAATATATTACTTTATTTCTTGTATTTGAGTTAATTTTTCCATTATATTGAATGAATTTTTCCATAAAATTTTTTTTTTTTTAATAAAAAATAGCTCACGGAAGCCAAACCCAAAATTTTTTTCTTTTCCCAGAAGCCATTTAATACTAACACTATTATAATACGGTTTTACTCATAGCTACGCAAAAAGTGGTAGTTTTAGGTAGTACGAGATAACTCGTAGTTGGCTTCCTGGAAGGGAAATCATACTACGAGTTATCTCGTAGTTAGTCAACATGTTAACCAATGAAAGCTATATAAGAGAAAAATGGAAAGGATCTCAAGGACCCGTCCCGCTATATTCATTCTTTTGAGTTGAGAATTTTGGAGGCTTAATGGCACTAAGTCCCGAGAGACTTCCGAAGCAAGGTTTCCGTAAAAATTTCATTCTGCTCCGACAGTGCGCTGGACAATCGCACAGCACGTGCACCATCGTCTCTTCCGCCCCGAAAGATGACAGATACGGCGCAAGATATTGTGTTCTGGAGGCATCCGTGCCACGTGGACTCCAATATACCAGCGCCCAGTAGCACCGCACCTAATCTAAAAGCTCCTTTCTACTCATCCTCATCGCGGTCGAAGATCGCTTTTCGTTGTAGAAGGGACACATACTCCTCGACACTCTGCAGGACTGCAGTATTGCGGACGCTTTCACATATTATTAGCCTCGTTAAGCCAGGGTTACAAGAACCTCCGTCGCCTCTGAGATGTCTAGAGTCGATCCACGCCGTGACAGTTCGTGCCTTATCTTGTTTCTCTGTATATTATGACGCCGCGGCACCCATGTTAGAGAAACAGTATCTCGACTTGCCAGGTTCATGGCCCACCCCCTGCACTCACCAGCTAGTTCCGTACACGTAATTGGAAAAGTTATCAATTCCTTTGCCTCACATAAAAGGAATTGATTACATTTCAATTCCTCTTCGTTAGATATTCTACAGTACTGCAACGTCTTTCTATGTAATCCTGCCAACAACCATTTTCCGAGCCAAATTTAAGGCAAGTGTGGTAAAAGAATTTTCGTTTAGAGCCATTTCGCCATATTGAGTTTTAACTCTAACTTTTTTCAAAGAGAACAAAACGGTCCTTAGAATGGTGGAGCTATGTCTGGCGTTTATCAGAAAGTGATAAATTTGTTTTCGAGATCTTCGCTGAGAATTTATACAGGTAGCTACTACATCTTATGATGTTAAACATTTTTTGTAGAACCAAAGTCTTCTTCGTCTACCCTCGCGGGGGCAGCGCTCTTAAGCTTTAACTTATTTTCTATAGAAGGAGTCATTATCATTTCTTCTGTTCCAACAGCGAATGGGCACAGATAAACGTTATATTGAAGAGTATCGCTTTTTACGGATTTGTGGAAGATAGTGTGAAGGAGTCAGTCCACTTTAGAAACGGTGATAAGGAATTATACCTCTTACGAAGAAGTGCTACTTCGAAATAAGGACATTGAAAAGTTCTCGACGAACAGAGATCACGTTCTATAAGCCCCTTCTCATAATTTACGCTATCAGAAGCAGAAAAGATGACTTTTGGAGTATTCGAGAGAAAAGCTCTACAAATAGTTTTGTTCCGTTCCAAGTGGAGGATGCCTTTGTTCGCCTCGGTCCTTCAAAATGCGGGTATTAATCGCTTAGAATGGATTCTCGGAGAAATAATGAAAAGCATGGCCCGAAAAGTTCACCCAGCAATCGAAATATTATTTTACACACGAATTACCGTTAACGTTCAACTTTTCTAGTGCTTTAACAATTCCTTTGATCAATAAGATGGAAGGCACCCATGGGTCAATACCCAGCTTATAAGCAATAACAGAGCTAAAAACAGTTTATCCTTGTGTTATCTCCATATTAAAAAAACACAACATAAGGATGTGATAGATAATATTATTAATGATATACAAAATGACATGACAATAACAAAAACAATTCCGAACGGCTTGTGACATCCAGCACAGGACGAACGTATCCACGTAACTACAAATAGAATAAAATGAATGAGATGTGATATGCATAAGTAAATACAAATATAAAAAGCAAACAAATAAAATACTTGAAAAAAATTATGTATGGTGGCACCTCCTTCCACATTCTTGCCTTTTACTGAGCTGCCAGTGCCAAATGCAGGCAATATGTAGACAACAGGGCCATGAGAGCACGCCAGCCAAAACCTACCAAATTGTCGCTAATGTCTTTTATATCCTTTCACGTGACAAGCTGTGAATAGGAAGTGAAATTGACATTTTAAAGGGCTGAAAATAGTTATTCGTTTGCATATGTAACCAGATACATAGATAAATTGCGCAGAATAAAGGAAATGGAAAAACATATTCAATGAAAACGATAAAAAATGGTATAATGTATTTTAAGTATAAGTGAGATGATATAATATAAAATAAGGTGTGCCCATGAGCAAAATATATCACGTCAATAGTATTGTTGTAGAGCTCACATTTGTATTTTGTCTTTCCACATTACTTTTGGTGTCACAACTCGAACAAGAACTCACAATATCTGGAGAAAATTACTTAAAACAAGTAAGGAAAGGGCTGTCTTCGAGTGTACCGAAGACTTTATACCTTTCGCGAATACGCATCACGGTTTTAAGTGTCCGATCCTTACTCACAATTAGTAAAAACTCTGCAAAACTGTTAATTTAAAGATACATAGCCCAAGCCCCATTTATCGGAACAATCCATTGTATGGGAGCTATGCATTGTATTTCTCCGATCTTGCTGATTCCGACAAATGATTAATCTCATGCAAAATAGCGGCTCCGTACCAAATTTCATCAAGATATCTCAAAAACTGAGGGACTAGTTTGCGTACAAACAGACAGACGGCCAGACGGCCAGACGGACATGACTAAATCGACTCAGCTCATCGCCCTGATCATTTCGGTATACTCATTGGTGGGTATATCTCTTCTTCTTCTCATACTTACAAACATCGAATCAAAGTTATAATACCATTTCATGTTCATGAAAGGTATAATAAAAGTACATGGGCAACCGAGCTTTGCTCGGCCTTTTCATAGGTTGCCACACAATTTAGTTTGCTTTAGATACTCATCAATAAAGATATTCTGGTTGTATGTATGATTAATTTTAACAAAGTTTGAATACACATAATAACTCCTTGGTGGCTGCTCGCAAAAGGTTTCCCCTTATTTTCGACAAGTCTACAAGATTTCTTGCTGAATTGTATAGTTAGGGGCTACCGATTGTTATCAAATAATTGAGAAAGAATAGGGTCACATGAGTATATTTGTCGGTTAGTGCACCATATATCGGTCAACATTCTTTGATTTCTTCTTTATTTTATTATTTTATTTAATACATATGAAATCTAAGCCAACACTTTCTTCTTGTTCCGAGTACGTCTCTGATTCTCTTTCGAAAGCATTAATTTTAACGTATTTGGTCGCTTAACTCTTGAAAACGCCACATATAACATACCATGCATGAATATCGATGAATTTAGCTCCACTCCGACAAACTCAAAAGTTTATCCCTTAGCTTTATGAGCAGTCATGGCAAATGTTGGCCTTACTGGTAATTGCACCCTATCGGTCCCTTTGGATGAGTGTGATACTCGGTATATGTACTTCTTTACCGGATTTTTGTTGTCGAACAAAAGTGGCAGCCCTACTTAAAAATGTTTTTTTTTGTTGGGCAGGAAAATACCTTTCGTTTGATACCCATATTGGCATATTTTATTTCATATAAAAAAAATCAGATAGGGGGCAACCCCCTAAAAACATCCTATGTTGCAACACCTAGGTAAAAATTCTTAGAATATAGTATATTAAGTACATACAGGGTGGCTGATGAAAGCCGCTACCAAAAAAAATTAAATAACTTTTTTTCTATTTAATGAATCTGGTAAATTTTTTTTTTATTTTGCAGATTGACTTTTACGTTTAACAAAAATGGATAACTGGGACACTGAAACAAGAATTTGGATTGTCCGCAGCTATCACGCACTGGAGTCCGTAGTTTCGGTTCAAAGAGAGTATAGGCGCACGTTTGGCGGCAATCCTCCGAGCAGATGGACCATAATAAGACTTGTAAACAATTTTGCCGAGCATGGGACAGTCAACAGAAGACCTTACCATCGAAACCCTTCAGTTCGAACGGAGGAAACAATCGCTGCTGTAGCTGCTGCCATACAAAACAATCCACGTGTTTCGACAAGAAGCTTATCTGCTCAAATGGGTGTAAGCAGACAGTCATTACAGTCAATTATGCACAAAGATTTGGACTTATTTCCATATAAAATTCAAATGGCCAACAAACTGAGCGCTGCAGACTTGCCGATTCGCTTGGAATTTTGCCAGAAGATGCTTCAAATGGTGGAAGAGGATGGAAACATGTTGAACTGTCTTTTCATGTCTGACAAGGCCCATTTCGATTTAAACGGCAACATAAACAAACAAAATTGTCGAATATGGAGTGCTTCCAACCCACAGATACTCCATGAGACGGAATTGCATCCACTTCGTGTCACAGTGTGGTGTGCAGTTTCATCACGCTGCATTGTCGGGCCCTACTTCTTCGAAGAAAACGGTCACACCGTTACGGTTACTGGAGACCGTTACTTGAGCATGTTGAGAGAGTTTTTCTATCCAGAATTACGCCGAATGAGAATTTCTTTCAACTCTGTGTGGTTTCAGCAAGATGGTGCAGCTCCTCATATAGCCCAACCTGTTATGGCAGAATTGCGACGAAAATTTCCCAATAAGCTGATATCCAGAAACTCCACATTCCGTTGGCCACCCAGGTCGCCTGACCTTACTGCACCTGACTTTTTCTTGTGGGGTTATTGCAAACAGGAAGTCTTCAAAGCAAAACCAACAAATTTGAATGAACTAAGGCAATCCATTCGAGAAACAATTGCGGCTATTCCTGTCTCAACTCTCCAAGCAGTAATGAACAACTTTTTGGTAAGATGCCGCACATACATCGACGAGCAGGGGGGGCATTTAAATTCCATTATTTTTAAAACTAATTAAGCTATATTTAATAAAATTTAATGAGCTTTAACATGAATAAAAGAAAAATGAATTCCATACACTGAAAAAAAATTATTTGAGTTTCTTAATGTAGCAAAATTCATCAGCCACCCTGTACCAAATTTGAATCAATTAGACGGTTTTCGAGATAGTGTGGATATACAAAATTTACAAACATATGTATTCGCCTTACCAGCTCCTTGCCGTGTTTGAATAGCTCAGCAGGCAAATCATCAGCGCCAGCGGCTTTGTTGTTTTTAATACAGATATTGTTTTCACAGCTCATGATAGTCGGGTTGTGGAACGTCAATTCTATCAGCTCCTACGGTGGGTTCAGGTTCGGCATCTTCTCTGGTTTCTTGCTCCGTTTTTCTGTTTAAAGGGCAGAAGTGATGCCTCCATATTCTTAGTACTAATTCTTACAGGAGTTTGCCCCGGGCTTAAAACCTTCCGTCGTTCCCCGAGTTTTTTGATAGAATTTGCGAGTGTTGTTCCCCGTGGCTTTTATTGTGCTGGCAGTGCTACAGTTTTATAAAATTTGCGAAATTAGATATTAGGCATGTCTAATATACAGCCAAATTAGATATGGCTATTATAACAGACGCTTAAAATCCACATCAATACGGGTTCTGGAGTCAACGAAATTGTTCCCACGGCAGCCGCCCTAGTACTACGAGATGGTAGTCAATTTCTGTATAACGCTGCTTGGTCCGCGTTGCTCTATTCCCTTTGCAAAATTGTGCTACTACAACAACAACAACAGCCAAGTATTTATTAAGTATAAGTATTAGATTAAATATACTCTGTAAGATAACATAAGGTTACATCGGTTTTGGGTGCATGTTTGTGAACCATGTTAAGTTCAATTTGAACTATTGGTATCATTTTTAGTTTCGGCTCAGACTTCGGTTTCGAATTTGGTTACGATTCGATTTGGGCTGCGAATCAATTCCCGTTCTGTTCATGCTCATATTCCAGTTTCTGTTGTAGTTCCAGCTCGTTTTTTTTTTTTTTGAGGCTTCGGTTTCATTAAGTATTTCGGTTTCGGTTTTAACCCAGCTTTCGATTTTTGGTGGGGTTAATATTCAATTCCAGTTCGTGTTTCCGATTCGGTTCTAGCTGCAGTTTCGGTACTCCGGTTTCGATTTCGTTAACTGTTCTGGTCTCAAATGCTCCGGTTTATTATCGTTTTCGGTAACGGTTACGTATTCGATTTCGGTTTCGGGGTGTTTCCTAGCTTTTCTTTTCTTTGCTCTCCTAATCGAAATGTGCACTAAATTTCATTCAGACGCCCGTACCTTGTAATCTCTTATCCTGTTGTCCTTCCTTTTTATTTATTTACGATTTCAGTTAATGTTTTGTACGGTTGCTTCTCTGCTTAAAGTTTGTATCAACACTGTCACACTCGCTTGTTTGTCTGCCCAACAAACAGATACTTGCATCCAATAAGCTTTGGCCTCTTTTGAAGAAAAAGAAATTAGCATTACCACTTAAATCATAAATCTATTTCAGTTTCATGAGAAAATGCAAATTGCCACAAAATAGACTAAACAATTGTTTATAGTTGTTGTGCTTTTCGTAGGGAATCCCTTAAAAAGTAAGCTAATTTATTGAAATTCGACACTATTGCGCCCAAAAGTAGGATACATTGAAAAATTCGGAGTGGAAAGTCCCATACAAAATTGAATTCTTATATCCTATATGAATCTCTGGATTATTTTAAAGTAGGTGACTCAAGTTTTATATACATTATCAATACAAATGTTTTCACGAAAAGTGGGCAGCACCCACGGGTAATTTTCATATCGCATATCTATGAAATTGAATATCACCATAAATTCCATTGAAAAACTATCATTAGACGAATTATCGAACCTATTTTCTATTAACCAATATCATTAAATAATTGCTTGGTAAAGAAGTTGGATATAATGTCAGCTCATCAAAGTAGCCTTGAGGGACTCTTGTCACAGCGTTTGCAGTAAATTCAGTTTTATTTGATAATTTTTTTGTTGCTTGGTTTTGTGTTGCTATTTCAGCAATAGTTGTGTGATTGTACATTAGACTGGTACAAAAAAAAACGCACACACAGTTTTAAAAAGTTTCGTTTTTGTTTAAAAAGTGAATTTTTATTTATGAATTATATAGGAAATTTGATTTCTCTTCAAAATAACAACTCTCTAATTTTCATACGATGGGCGTAGTTGTTGAGCGCGCTCTTACTCTGAGCATATCTTGTACGGTTTTCACGCATCAGAAACAATCTAAGTAACTTCTTTTTTAAAAAATCTGTGTCTTTTTCGCTGTAATGGTAAAAATTCTCATTGAATTCTCGTTGCATGCAACAAATACTTAATTTAACGTTAATTAAATGTTAAATGCCAATTTGATTATTTCCTTTGAAACTATAGTTAGAACAAAACTTTCTCAATGTATCTTGAAGCGCTTGACGACCTCTTTTATTTTTTCCATTTATTCATTTATCTATCAATCAGGCGAGCATATTTTTTAAAGACAGCTTGAAATATCCTAAAGTTCTGGAAGCCTTCAAACTTTCACCTACTCAACGGGAAATGAGATATAAAAGTATGCAGAAATACATTTCTCTATTTTTGAAATAATAAAAGACTCCCGATAAAACAAATTTTTTTCATGAACTTTTTATTACGATTACTAACTTTACATTATCTGGCTTTCTTGTTTGCAAACACATTTTCAATGCCAAATTAGCGGTTTTTTGAAACGATTTTTAAGTAACTTCATGCTGTGGCACAGACTTAAAAATGCAATATCAAATTTAAAAAATTCCCCAGATTTCGCATGAATCGAAATATTTAAAAACATTTCTTTGTTTAAAGATTTCACTATTTGGGCCATATAGAGATATCGATTCAAGCTTGATAAAAACATCTTCTCAGCAGTGGTGGCCGTTCGATCCGATTTCGCACATTTTCACAGCAAATCAATAGAGCCTCACAATATCAACCTTAATTATAATATGACTTTTCAACAAACTTTTTTATAAAAGTAGGCATGATATCAAAGCGATTTCGCCAATCACTCAGTGAATGTGTAATTGTAAAAGCAACACATATTTTTCAAGACTTTATTTTAACCAGACCTGTTAAGTAATGGATAATAATCATAATGATTAGCGGTTTGATTGATAACTTTTTGGAAAGCGCTGCCGTCGTGGTGTCGCGGTAGTGTTAACGGCCTACCACACCGAAGGTCCAAGGTTCGAGCCCTGGTACAGGTAACATCAAAAGTGGTTTCAAACAGTTTTTTCAAGACGGGGTCGCGCCCTCGGCAGTGGTTTGGCAAACTCTCCGAGTGTATTTCTACCATGGAAAGCTTCTTAGCAAAAATGCATCTCCTTTGTAGATGCCGTTCGGAGTCGGCAAAATCGGAAGAGAAGCTTGCAGCAAAAATCCCTTAGGAGGCTTATGATGATATAACTGTTGTATATCGTGCCATTTTTTTTAATTTTAGATTAATTATTGATTACCCATTGTTTTCGGGTTTTAATGATTATTTTAAAAAACAATCAAAAAACAGTCATAATTTTTTATGATTTAAGAAAAAAATCAAGAAAAATCAAAAATAATCAAAAACAATCAAAATATATATTTTTTTATTGATATTAGAGAATTTTGTTATATTCCTTTTATACATTCTTTGGTACATATATTTTATATGTCAACTCAAGGAAAGTGGAATATTTTCAGGCGTGTTCATAGAACAGTTTAGATACAGAAGGGGTTTTTTGCATCTAACACATCCGTGTTATTTGTTATGCACCCGCACTGTACCTGTATCAATTATAGTTATGGTAATTGTTGTTGGAGCAGTGCTCGAATTTTTATGTTTTGTTTGTTGATTGATATTAGAGAAAAATTACAACGATATGCACAGCAATGGTATTTTTTTGATTACTTTTAATTGTTTTTGATTATTTGATTACTTTTGATTGCTTTTGATAATTTTTTGTATTGTTTCAGACAAACATAAGCACATACTCGTATATGGAAATATGTATGAGCGATGTATAAAGTTCGTCTTTATACAAGTTTTGATCAAATTAATAAATACTTATATACAATAAAGTACATACATACTTGTATGTAATAGTACCACGTGAACGCTGAACCGGATCCGGATCCGGCAAAAAATCGTGTATCAATTTACATAGCGATGTGTTTTGATATTATTAGTTATATATTTCTTGATAACTCAGCCCAATAGCATTCGCAAAGATTGGGTTGCAATAAACTGAGATGACCCGATAACGCAGTACTATGCGAGTACTATAATATAACACAGAATACAACGGTGTTTGCATCGTCACGGTTCAGTAATACTTATAATAATAATAATAATTTGGGGCAATATACTCCGAGAAGATTAAGACCGAGCTTCTTTTCCAATTTTGTAGTGTGCTGCTTCTAATTACTCCTGCGAATCTTTTTCATAGAGTACATCACTCGTAAGGTTGCCTAACCCTACCGAAGGCGACCCTGTTTTAAAACCACTTTTTCCAAACATTTTAATGTTCCCTGCCCCGTTATTTGAACGTGATGATGTTTCTTATAACGATACAGCAAAATAATCAAAAAATAATCAAAACAAAATCAAAAGTAATCAAAAACAATCAAAACATTTTGTTGTAATTACTTTTGATTATTTTTGATTATTTTTCGTTTTTTTCCAATTCTAATCAATTAGTAATTGAACATTTCCGAAAACAATTAAAATAATCATTAACGATTAAAAAAGCTATTTTATCAATTTATTACTCAATTCTAATCGGAATTTAACAGGTGTGACTTTAACTAAAAACGATTTCATTCAAAAATTTATTGCCACAAGTATTTTTTCCTGTAGGGTGCTATTTGCACGTCCCACAGTTCTGGTGGCAAGACTTTTGTTGTACGCAGAATTATTGAAACAACAATTTTTTCTTGTTTATCACGTGCATATTTTCCACTTAAAACTTTTACTTTCGGTCCCTTACTTAGTTGTCTAGTTTTTGAAATTTTTTTAAGCTTTTTTTGATCTGCTCTCAATTAGAGTTTGTTTTTAGTTATCTTTTATGGCTTGTCTCGCTTTCCCTATTATTTGGTGCTTTTAGTTTATGTTTTTATAGCAATCATAAGTGAAATAATTTGGTTAAAGTTTAATAATTTGAATAATTTTTGCTTTGAATAATTGGTTAGTCCTAAGAGGTAAATAACTATCCCTAACAATAATGCTTCTGGAACACATCTGAAAACGGCGACCTCAACCCACCTCAGAAATTCGAATAAATATTATAGATTGACTACAGCGGAAACGCCTTGTTCGACCCCTTGTAACTTCGTGTATTAGATTTCAGTCAGATCCCTAATCCACTGATCTCTGATATCTTATTGATGACTAAAATCCTATCTCTGTCGTGTGATCTCTGGTATACTTTGTCTTGTCCATTTTGCCCGACCTCTCGGCATTTGCATAAGACCTCTGATATCTGGTTGATTTAGCAAAACTGATCTATGGTCCGTTGACTTCCCACAATTTGCTTCTGGTCTACTGTTCTTAGTCTCTGGACTTTGGCTTATTACCTTTGATCTCTGGTCTACAGTTTAGAGTGTAACGTCTTCCGCTTTCTATGCAGGAACTAAGTTTTCCGGTGTCTGGAATTTGACCTATTTTTCTTTCCTTTGGTCTTTGGTCTCAATTTTCTGGTTTCTAGCTTTTATCTGTTCTATCTCTGGTAGCCGGTTTGATTTTTTTTGTTGCTGATGTTGTTTTAACATTGCTTCGTTGGAACATCTACGGATTAACCTAGTTGATGCTGAAATCACATCCCTTGATCGGGTAAAACATCTGGTTCCTGTTTTCTCTTTCTTGGTCTCTTGCCTTTTGCTTTTGATCTCTAGTCTTCAGTTGCTGGACTTTTCTATCTGATCTCTCCGGCGTTTCGTTTTCGTCGTACTTGGAACTACGGGTTTTGATACCTTTGTGGAATATCAGTGCATTACGCTAAGGTACTAACCGGACTGGAGTGTTAATAATTGGATACGACAACGTCGAACCACAATGATCGTGTAATAGGAGCTATGTAGGTTTGAAGCTATTATGCTTAACAACACATCGAATTTAGTCTTAGAAGTTGACTAATGGTTTTCTGTTGCTTAAGCAGTAAAGGCTTTCAGAGGAGAGAGCACTCAATAGTCACGCACAGAGTTAGCCCGATCAGCGACGCACACAAACCCCCTGCGGGTTAGAGGCTTAGAATATGCCCGAGGTAGGTAATGCCGTGCAATTCGACGGTTGATCTACAGATATGATGCCTCTCACCTCCCATTACCCATCTTCTCCTTTCGTAAGGAGGTGACATGACCTAGAAGACTGCGTTGTTTATACCAAATTGCTCCCTCGACAGTCAGGCATGGACCGCAAGGAAAACTTTCGGGAAGTGTTTTTGTCGTTACCAACAACAACAACGACGCACTTATACATACTATTTGTAAGTGTAATACATACACATATACTTCTCCATTCATACATATTCACGCGAATATAATGTGACCACACCTCGGTAATTTTCTGTTAATTTGACTCTGATTGATGTACAAATGAATATGACATAACTGCTTATTCCTGTTTCAGTTTTGGAATGTTTATGACGTTATTTCAAATTAGTTGTTATGCCACAAAAACTCGCTTGCCATTTGTTTGTGGTTATGTCAATTACAATCAAAATATTGTTGTTGGCGATCAGGGTGGGTAGACAGTATTTAAATGAATTCGGACATTTTTGTATTCGGATCAGTTCAAAGAGCAAAGTAACAAGTAAATAAGACTAAGTTCGGGTTGAACCAAACATAAAACACCTGTGAAGTGTGGGTTTAGCCGCGCCGCCAAATAAAAGCATCAGAAAGAGCAGCAACTGTAAAATATAAAATGTAAAATTCAAACTCCAACTCTATAAAAATGGAATGAAAACATCATTCAACAGTGATGAAAACAGCACTTAATTCCATAGGGAAATTATTTAGAGATGTATCTACGAACATACGGACAGACAGACAATAATCGAAACCATATTCTTTTGGCTTTTTATACCTTTCATAAAATGTGGCCGATGTTTGTAAGTATGAGAAGAAGAAGAGATAGACCCACCAATAAGTATACCGAAATAATCAGGGCGATGAGCTGAGTTGACTTAGCCATGCCCGTCTGTCCGTCAGTCAGAGATATCTCTATGAAATTTGGTAAGAGGCAGCCATTGTGTAAAGCATTTATCATTTGTCGGAACCAGCCTGATCTGACCAATACAACGCATACAATCGATTGTTCAGGTAAACGGGGTTTGGCCTATAACTGCTGCAATTAAAAAACTAGCAACGTAAAATTTTTGTAGTTTTAGTACATATTATATATGTAATATGCGTAGTGAAAGTCACTCAGATCCGACCAACATAACATATAGCTCCCATATAATCGATAGTTTCGATAAATGCGTTTTGGCCTATAACTCCTAAAATTTAAAAGCTAGGAACGTAAAATTTTGCAATTTTAATACATTTTATATACGTAATGTGTATAGTGAAAGTCACCCAGATCAGACCAACATAACATATAGCTCCCATACAATCGATTTTTCCGATAAATGGGGTTTGGGCTATGTATCTTTAAATTATCAGTTTTGCAGAGTTTGTACAAATTGTGAGTAAGGATCGGACACTTAAAACCGTGATTCGTATTCATGAAAGGTATAAAGTCTTCGGCACAGTCAAAGACAGCCGTTTCCTTGCTTGTTTTACTTTAACGAAGACCACATTATGCTCTTTCCTACAATCTATATGTAGCTGCCTGTTACAACTTTTTTAAATCTAAGGACTTTTTCGCTGTCTGTCCAAACATAATTTTATAAATCTGCGACATTTGTAACTTTGTACGCACAATATTTTACAATTTATTTTAAATATTTTCACAAGCACACCCTTCATAAGCACTCCGTCTCCTGGCATGCGAGTGTGTTATCTTGATTTAAAGCACGAAAGGTAGTAATAATTGAAATTCATTGCCAACTTAAAAATATGTCAAATCATGCTTCGCCAAGCTGTCTAGAAAGTAGCAGATTCCAAATACTCTATATGTACTACGTTGTATATTTACATATTTAAGTGCTTACATATTAGCACACTAGGAGTGCCAATCCCGACCAGTTTTATATGCGCCGGAAATCATGGAATCATGAATTGCAGATTTGCAAAATTATCTTAATTTTTATTGTTGTTCCATATTTTTATATACATATTTCAACTTTCTTTGTTGGTTGTGTTATTTAAAGTAACTTAAGAACTCTAAGCACTATGGAAACTGTGAGTCTTCCGTACCCACCATTAAGGTGGCTCTTATATTCCAAGTGTTTATATATGTATACGGCCTTCGGTACAACAAACTTCAAAACACAAGTAAATCTTGGCTAAATTTTATATACAGTACCTGGGCGGCCAAGCTTTGCTCGGCATTTTCATAGGTTGCCATACAATTTAGTTTGCTTTAGATACTCATAAGTAAAGATATACTGATTGTTTGTATGTATAATTTTACTTACCAGCAGTGGAACCATTCAACAAGAGATTTTAAAAACATATCTGGATAATAGAAAGATGTTAAATATTTTTTTTTATTGGTAACAAAGTTTTAATACACATAATTACTCCTTTTTGGCTGCTCAATAATGTTTTCCCATATTTTCGACAAGTCTCGTTATCAAATAATCGAGAAAGAATAGTGTCACATGGCTATATTTATCGATTACTGCTCCATGTATCGGTCAACATTCATTGATTTCTTGTTTATTTTTCATGATTGAATTATCCACAACTTTTTACATTTAATACATATGAATTCCATCCATGCCATGCTCCGAGTACGTCTCTGATTTCGTTCGTCGACTGGAAATTGCTGCCGCTGTATGGTACACCCTAGCGGCAACTAAGATGAGTGTGATACTCGGTATATGTACTTCTTTACCAGATTCTTGTTGTCGAACAAAAGTGGCAACCCTACTTAGAAATCTTGTTTTTTAATACGCAGGAAAATACCTTTCGTTTGATACCCATATTGGCATATTTCCTTTCATTTAAAAAAAAGTCAGATAGGTGGCACCTTCGTGAAAACACCCTATGGGGCAACACTAAGGCCGAGGTAAAAATTCTTAGAATATGGTACCCTATGTACATACCAAATTTTATCAAAACTTTTATCTTTAACGTTTAGCTTTTGTCGAGATATTCTGAATATAAAAATATACAAGAGTAGGTCATTAAAAGAAACAAATCAGATAGGTGACAATAAATAAAAAAAATCTATCTCCATTAATCTATCTTAACTTCCGTTTTTATCTTCACCTCAATCTTTGTTATGATAAGTTTTTACAAATAATTTTGCAATTTTTCCCACAATAAGCCTTTAGGTCTACTCTAGAAGATTGGCAAAATCATGGCAAAATCATAGCAAAATCGTTTAATTTTGCAAGACTTTTATCGTCCTTGTAATATTTTTTTATAAACTATTCAAAAAACATGCTTATCGATTTGAAAATTTTCTTAAATCGACTTAAGCTGTTATTGCACTGATCAACCATAAGCATACCCGTTTATATCGCCTTCCCCATCCACATTCGCGTGTCCAACCCTATTTTCATATTCCTCATCATAATCCTCTTTTCCTCAGCTTCCGTTTCTTTGCCTTATCCTTTTCTATCACATATTAGTTTAAGTCTCCATATCTATCGGTATTTCCAGTTGAGTTTTTCCGAAATGCTTCCTCCTCTCCATCTCCTTACCCTCAATTCCTCATCTGCCTCTAAATCTTTAAATCGATTCCCATCTCCGCCTTGATAACCATCCCCATAGATAAAAATAGGGATATAAAATCTAAAACTAGTTCAAATGAACTCTACAAATTTTCAATGTGCAGACACGACTTTTTAGAGTTTTACCAAAGATATGTGGATGGAAGACTGATTCTCCATTCACTTTCTCGGCTGATATTATCTCCGCTACTAACGCTGATTTAAATATTTAGAAATATCAGCATACCGGCAACTGCTTTCGCGCTGTCAAAAGCAACTTTAAAATGAACAAAGAGATGATTTATTCCGATCCGATTAATTCTAATCTTGAGTCGAGTGCCGACCATATCTTGCATAAGGTTGGTGGCAGTTTCTAACCTGCTCTTCACCTGAAACTTCCTAACGTCCTCAGTGCGTACTGTGTGAGTAATACTTCTCCACTGCTCTGTTACACCTTACATCGTTAGGTTTTTATGGCGTGACCTTTTACTAAAGACTCCACATTGTGGTAATTAAGTCTCAAAAGCAAAATGGGAGTTTCGATTTTTGTTGAAATAAAAACGAAATTTAATTTCTAATGATTCGGTGAAAGTTGACTTATACTCGTATATCAACTATGTTCCGTCTTCAAAGAAAATTGCACTGATGATGGCACAATTCTGAAACCGGTTTATCTCCAAAAATATGAATGACAAGGTCTGATACTAGTTAAATCTTTGTAAATATAAAATAAATAAATAAATAATTAGCGCGATATAGCTTCCGAGGAGATTAAGGCAGAGCTTTTCTACCAATTTGTAGTGAACTACAAAAAAGATGAATTTTTGCTGAGAAGCCTTCTAGGGCAGAAATACACTCGGAGAGTTTTTCAAACTGCTGCCCCGTTTTGAAAAACTTTTTCAAACCACTTGTGGTGTTACCTATCCCAGGACTCGAACCTTAGACCTTCGGTATGGTAGGAAGGCAACACTACCGCCACACCACGGCGGCGCTGCGAACTCTGCATTTATCATAATAAAATATGCACCCAAAAAATTATTTTCGAAACTAAATACATATTTAAATAGCACTTATATCATACCCACAAAATCACTGCCAGCAACATTGTTTACTTTAAAAGTTGTTCCTTTTGGACTGACAAGGATACGAGTACATATCCCCACCTACACACACATTTGTCTATACAGAAATACCAACCCAAACAAAGACATAGGAAATTAGATATTTCCTTGTCACCACACACAACCACACTCACCCAAATACTCAAATACAAACGCAAATAGTTTGAATAAAGCGAAACTTTTGAATAATAAATTCCCTGAAGCCATATAAAATGTTAATCTTAATAAACTAGCGCTTGGGTCACAGCTGTCAAAATTGTACCCATTGGACTAATGTCCCAAGCGGGGCAACAAAAAAGTAATTTGGATTCCCAAACGCCTTAATCATTGTAGTAGTAAATCGAGCTTCATTGAGATTTTGGTTACTAAAGTGAAATTATATTTTCTTTGCACCAACTAGTCGTCTTACTTATACATATCAGGGAACGTAACGGTTGCGAGTTTTATTATAAATCTACTTTTTATTTTTTGCTTGACAATCCGCATTTCATGTATGGAAGCGGACTGAATTTTTTTTGTGCTGGAGCTAATACTAACGAACAAAACCGAAAACTTACTAACGGTTAGTGACTTAAAAATCTATTGCAGGATTTCTCCAATTTCGTACGGATAATAAATTGCTCAATAAAAATTTAGGTAGTAGTTAGTAGATTGGTGTTTTTTTTTTTTTTTGAGGTTGAACAATATTTAATTCACCATAGCTGGTGCCGTCGCAGTGGACTCTGCAAAACTTAACCAAAATTTTGGAACCGTCACTTACACCGGGACCACTTTCGTATTGCAAAGTTCTGAGGTTCCATATTTGTTGCTGATTTGTTTCCGCTCTTCTGGCGTTCAGCGCTGCAGCGACACCAGATCTGGACACGCAGGCATCCTGGATTCCATACCCACGCCTACAGACTACTAGCCAAATACTAAGTTCTTCACCAAAATCCCTAAGGGGCACGTATGGGAGGACGTGCATATTCTAAACATTCAGTCAACCTCAATTTTCACGGATGGCTCAAAGCTCAACGGCAAGGTGGGTAGCATCGTCTATTCGGAGGATCTATCACTCTTCTCAGGTATTAGACTACCTAGCCATTACAGCGTATTCCAGGCTGAACTCACAGACATAGAGGAGGCTGCATGCTGGCTACTCTCAAAAAACTGCACATCAGTTTCAATAAACTGCCACATCCAAACAGCGATCAAAGTCCTTCAACTATCAAAGCCCCTGGTAACACTGCTTCGAAGATTGGACTCGACTGCAGGCAACCGCTCAATGAACTGACTTCGAAATGCTTCACAACAGTGATATGGGTTCCGGGCCATAGCGGCATGCCTGGAAACTGCTCTGCTGACGAGTTGGCAAGGAAGGCCACAGAGCAATCGGAGGTGAACCAAATAAAGAGCATTTTCCCCTCTTGTCACGACTAAATTGTGGCTCCTATTTGAGCAAAAATCAAATTCTATATGGTCACTGGGGACCACATACCAGGTGTCCAGACAAACGTGGCCCCGCATCTATAGTAAACGGACCGAGTTCATACTCAACCTAAAACGACCCTCACTAGGCCCCTTGTTTTGGATACTCACGCGACATTGTCTAATGAGAATACATGGTGAACGCATGGGGTCCCATCAAATGACTTCTGTCGTTGCTGTAAGGACGGGGAGGAAATGGAAAGTGTTGAACACTTCCTCTGCAGCTGCCCCGCCCTAGCTAGGACTCGATTGAAGTGCCTAAATAGGGGCTTGTTCACTAGTTTAGCAGAGCTAGGTTCTGCCGAAATCGGAGACATTCTCCGCTTTACTAAGCGGACAGGATGGTTCAACTTCCTATATGTTTAACTGAGGATGGGGTCTGCCTTTATTCAGTGGTATGACAATGGGCCATACGGCTCAACTGGGCCTCTCGGCGGTGTAGAGAGGCAGCCACCTTAACTTACCTAACCTTCCGCTCTTTCGGAACGCCAAACATATATTCTATTCTGTTATCGGCTGTAATTTAGCCGACATTGCGATCGAGGACTTATTGTTCCTTACTCTATCTTAAGCATTCTAAGGATGTGTATTCAGCGTCTCCATACACGCACTTCGGCTCTTCGACTTTTCCCATTCTTTGTTAGTACTTTTTGAAGTATCCGTTCCCGGAGAGTAACGTAGTAGTTAACCTCGTCAAAGTGTCTAGTGTTCCATGAATAAACGTCAGTGATGAGCCTTGCTGTCCATCTGCCTCGGTCGTCCCTTTCCCGGCGCTCTTACCAAAGTCTAAAAGTGTTCTCTCTTATTCTTGGCGAGCGCCTCTTATGAGCTCTTCATTTGTGTGCTGCTCTGCTACCAATTGTCTTTTTTTTTGCAGGGCAATAGGTCAATGGATTCTCTCTCTCTCTATGGCGCGGTATACAATAGGTATATCATCATAAACCTCCTAAGAGATTTTTACGCCAAGCTTCTCTTCCAATTTGTGGTGTGCCGATTTGAATTTTCCCTACAAATTGGTGGGACCTACAGTTTTTTGCCGACTCCGAACGGCATCTACAAAGGAGACGAATTTTTGCTGAGAAGCCTGTCATGGCAGAAATACACTCGGAGAGTTTGCCAAACCACTGCCGAGGGGAGAGCCCGTTTTGAAAATCTTTTTTTCAAATCACTTTTGATGTTACCTGTACCAGGGCTCGAACCATGGACCTTCGGTGTGGTAGGCCGGCAACACTACCTTCACACCACGGCGGTCAATGGATTCTGTGATGTTATTATTCCTGAGAGGGTTTCGAAACCAACTTCTAGTGGTATCTAATTTTTGGTTAGGAGTACCAACTCAGTGATTTCTGTCGTCAGTGGCCGGTACGCAGATGGCGAGGTTGGGTCTCCTTTGCCCTTGCCTATAAGTGCAAGCTGCTGCGCCTTTCATATTTCTGGGAATAATTCATTCCTGAGGCATGTATTGTATATATCCAGCAAGGTTTCAGTTCGCCTTTTGGCTATTTCTTTGAACTTGGAGCTTTATTGTTCTTCAGTGAAACGTTTTGGACTACAAATTTGGTTGAAAATTTAAGCAAGTCCAGTTTTCAAGGAAGTTGCTGTGATGAACAGGGTTTACATTTTGAAACAGAAATTTCTTAGAAATTATCAAAAAAAAAAAGGAACAGACATGGACCGACGAACTGGGACACACATAAAAATGTTTAGAGAAAAAATAAATGACTAATCAATGAGTGTACCAATATTTCCCTGATGAAGAAGTCTAGCAGCTTCCGAAATGGATCTATAAGAAAAGCTATGGCGGTTGTCTCTAAAAAGTTTCCTATTCTTTTTTAAAAAAAACTTTTAATACTAAACTAAAAATAATTATTAAAAAAATAAAAACATAATAATTTTGATAAATAAAAAAATTTTTATTCTTGGCCGTGAGCTTGTTTATATTCATGGTACTTTACAAATGTAAAACAACCAAACAACAAGAATAATTCAGTGGAGTTGTTGGTACATATATGTATATATAATGACATGGTATATATAATGACATGAAAAAGCTTTTAGAAATTAACAAAATACAAAAAAGTTCTTCTGCGTCTGTCGGTGAACATTTAAACTTTTTGGTTTAGTTTAGAAAACATTTTAAGAATATAGATGTTCTATTTATTTGAAACCTTAACAAACAAAAAGAAATGAGGAGCGCTAACAGGTATTTGAAAGGTTTGGAATTTACTACAAAAGAGGTCAAAAAATGTCTAAACTGGATGAATGGTTTAAAATTTATGGCCAAAGGTTTAACCTCAACACACGGTTTTGACATTTTTTTTTTTCGTTTCTTATACTAAATAAAATATTAAAATTGTAAGAATAAATAAGTGATCAAATGAGATAATTCTAACGAAAATTGTTTTTTTTTTCAAGATTTTCCAAACTCTGCAGGGTGTCGATATAGAAATTCAGAAACTATAATATTTTTGTGATTTGAAAAAAAAAATTTACTTTGATTTGCTTAAGATGAAAGGATATTAAAAAATCATATTCTACAACTTTTGGATGTTTTCTACGTTTTTGCATCTAAAAACTTTTTCTTTTAGAACATTTTTTGGTTTTTTTTTTTCAATGTTTTTTATAAAGTAAAAATTTTACCTTACCCAACATTTCGCCCTAATGTGTATTTTAAAAAGGCTTTTCAAACCTCTCGAAACTTGACTTTTCATCACACTTTTCTATTCAATAAGGTTGCTAGTGCATTTAGGAAAGTACTTCACAAATCATAGGCCACCAATGTACTACTTAGTTGGATTCCATAAATATGTATGTATGTCAGTAGATAGTATAAAGCACACTAACAACACATACATACAGTGGTGTTACGCCTTTTCCACTGCTAAGTGCGCATAGCATTTCAAATAAATTTTCCGATCGGACTCTCATAAAAAGGCCACTTAAACAACATTTTTCAACTCATAATTTCATTTAATCCTGCTATAAAATAGAAGCACTCAACAGTTGCAAATACATACGTAGAGTGCAACATTTCGTATTCCATCTGTGTAAAGTTTCTGCGTTAGACTGCCTGCAGGTGTTGGACTAATTAATTTTACACTGCAACACATGGATGTTGACAGCTGACAGCACAGGCGCTGAAATCCAAAGCAGTTTCAGGACTGAGTATAGAGCACTTGTATATTGAATGTATGTATGTATGTAGACGTGTGTGTATGTATGTATGCTAGTTTGTAATCGTAAGTATGTAGTCATAGCGAAATGGAGTGGGTAATCAACAGTGACAGGTAATTTTATTCATTGAAATAGTGAAAGATTAAGCGATTTTGTAATTGAGCATTGTTTTTCTGACAACGTGCGTTAAGATTAATGGCTTTTAATCATTATGCTCTGTATAGTATCAAGTATCAAGACTGCATATCCACTTGTAAGTAGCTACTTTAGGCAAATTTAGTTGGCAGTCATATTGGAATTTCCTACGGCTGCTCATCTGCAGTAATTAATACATATAATCATGGTAACATATTTACCTACTTATATTCAATGGCAAATACAACGTTATTCACTTTTACAGATAGAAATATACTCGTAAATTAGTGTTGGGGAAAACGTATATAGTCATATTTCTATTAGTTCTGTTGTGGCGAAAAGAATGGAAGGGCTGTAACCGTATTATGTTATGAAGGATAGCGAGATATATGACGCACTAGATCGTGTTTATGGATGATGGAATGGAATGCAAATGAAAGAGGTCTTCAAATGGAAACGCGAGTCCCCTTCACAGTTTTGGTGTAAATATTGCAATGGGTTAAACTCTTACTTAGGCAGACCAAAACTCGACATACCAAATATATGCCCGGCATTTTGTGTGTTCCCTCAGTACGGTAACTCGTAGAGTTTGCCAAACCACTGCCGAGGGGCGATCTCGCTTTGAAAAAACTTTTTCAGAACACTTTTGATGTTACCTATCCCTATAAAACAGTGACGTACTGTTACAACAACAGCAACATTTTCGGATGAGCGCATATCTCCAACATGGAGCTAAATGGTAATTTGCCCAGCTACAGACTAGCGTAGGGCTGAATTTCATCGTCATAAGCTTTTCGGCCTTAACAGTCTAGCCTTAAAACTGGCAAGTATATTTTCGAACAGATAGTCAGCCAAATCCTAGGAAAGACTTGTGATAGGAAAATCAAAACGCAACACTGTCGATTCAAAGTAGCAGAAGTATTTTCTAAGATTTAGGTGAAATCTGAAGAAAGGACTTGCCAAACCAATATGACGCGCTATAGGTCTATCCTTAAAACTGGACGGCGTCAAAATAAGATGGGATGGCTGGATGTGGAGTATTACAGAGGCAATTTCTCTTATAGATTTACGTACCTTCCCGTAATGGAAAAGGAATTCCGACTGCGACACCGGACTTTTGTTGAAAAAAAGGGAAATGTATAAAAGGGATGACGTGGACTTGCTTGCGTTTTCAATTAGATGTACTGATGTACAGCTCAGATAATTCACTATTTTCAAAGTCTTTGAACTGAGAGCTCAATTCAACAGTCAAGTATTCCCTCAAAGGACAAAAAACATGCTTCATAAGTCTCTTATCATACTCATCCTCATAAAGGCATGGATAATAGCAACTTCATATCTGCATAAGATTATTGAGTGGTACAGGTTGTTACTATGATTTGGACTAGGTATTTATTTTTTCGTTCGAGCTCTGCTATGAAACATCTGAAGTCCGGACTTCGGAATAAAAAATGTGATTATCGTTTCCCATCATTTCAGTTATTTTTACGGCTTGAATATGTTTTTTCATATCGTAATTTCATTGGCAACATTTTTAACCATCAAATGATGCCAACGACCGTAATTTCAAATCCTTTCATTTAACGTTTTGAAAAACTATACAAATAAAACCGGGACTTCGTTTCATGCACAAAAAACTGACAAAAATAATTAGGAAAAATCAACGCTAGTTCGAAGCTACTTAAAATCTACTCTGTGGACTTAAGCGATTTTGATATTTATTAACTCAGATAAAAATATATAAGTATAAAAAACAGGTATAAAAGTTTTAACCCATATAATAAATAAAGTGGGAATTACTTTAATAGAGTTCCAAAACACTAGAAAGGACAATATATTATGACCTAAAAGTGATTTCATTTGACTTGAAAAAAGTTTCATTTCAATTGAAAAAGGTTTCACTTCATTTGAAAAAAGTTTAATTTTACCAGAAAATGCTATACAAAATTCTACTCAGATATCTTTGGCTTGAAATGCAATCACTCTAGTCGATGTATTGCACTCAAATAGACATTGTTTCCAAACTTACTTCTACCAGCCATCCCATCGCCTGTGGGTTAAGCGCATTATGTCCATGAATTTCGAAATACGGTCAAACCAATATCAAAAGCCAACTTGCGCAGCAATTAAATGCTTTTGAAGAGAGTAACAATGTGTTGGATACGACGAAGTGGTCAAACAAAGCACTATTTCACGGCATGCAGCGATTTGTCTATGGCTGAACATTGGACAGCAATACGCGCATGAAAGTACTAGTAGCTGATAAATAATCCTATAGGTTTTTTTTTGTTGTTATTATTTAAAAGCTATTAGTTTTTGACGCACAGAAAAATATATATTTTGTTGCTATTGAATTAGTTTTTAGCATTTTATTAATTCTTCATTTTTGCAGTTAACTTTTCAGACGGCGATGTTAAGTTTACAACGAGAGTGAAATTTAAAGTTTTTTCTGGAGTAGATTGCAATTCTTTAGTGTTAAATAGCAAATAGTAGCAGAGTTAACCTGAAATCATGTTTCGTAAAGCCTAATTTTAAGAACCTTTATTATACTATATCAATAATCGCTCCACGGATTAGGATGAAATTGGCCTACCTAACCTAATCTACACAGGTATGTGTAACCTATTTTAATATCTGCATGAGGGAGAGTGCAGCTCTGCAGCAAGCAAAGAAAAACTTATCATAATTGAGTATTCGCTCCCAATATTGTTTGCAAGTTATAATAACACAAGACTGTTCGGACTAGGAGTGACAATCCCGGTGTTTCAATTCCTGTAATTTTTCCTTACAAGCTCGGGATTTTCGGAACGTAGATATGTTAGTGTAACTTAATATGTTTGAATTAGTTATGGATTTTTTTACTATTTCTTTTTGGTGTTTAAAACTTTTGAATATTTTAGTTTGCTTTTTTGTTGTGTTACTTCAAGTTACTTTAACCGTCCAATAACATATTTTTTTATTTCATTATTTATTATACAATTTTCTTTTATTTAAATCTTACATCTTCTGTGATACAAAATGAATTAAAATGGATTTTAAGCAAAACAAATGAAAAATTAAGGTAATTTTCTGATCTTAATATTAATGCAAATACACATTTTTTATCAAGATGATCAATTATAAAACATTTTTAAAAAAAACATTCCTTGAGGAAAATTGCTCGAATTTTAACCATTTAAAACTAATATTGGCGGCCGCCGTGGTGTGAAGGTAGTGTTGCCGGCCTACCACACCGAAGGTCCATGGTTCGAGCCCTGGTACTGGTAACATCAAAAGTGATTTGAAAAAAGTTTTTCAAAACGGGGTCCCCCCTCGGCAGTGGTTTGGCAAACTCTCCGAGTGTATTTCTGCAATGACAGGCTTCTCAGCAAAAATTCGTCTCCTTTGTAGATGCCGTTCGGAGTCGGCAAAAAACTGTAGGTCCCACCAATTTGTAGGGAAAATTCAAATCGGCACACCACAAATTGGAAGAGAAGCTTGGCGCAAAAATCTCTTAGGAGGTTTATGATGATATACCTGTTGTATATCGCGCCATAGAGATAGAATATTTTATTATTTTAGTGCAATAGTTTAGAAAAAAAATTTTATTTTAAAAATCCAATTATTCGTTGCATATTTTAAGTTAGAAGATTTTCTCGAAAATCCCGGTATTATAGAAATCCAAAAAATGCTCATCCCTGATCGCATTTTGAGGTATGCAAGCCCATAATGCAGTATTTAGCAATGAATGTTGCGTATACGACGCGTACGCTATTTGGCATATCAACGCACGCATTCCAGAGTTAACACGCACTGCGAGGAAAACGATAACGATTTCATTGCCATACGCTATAATCGTGACATTGCAACAACAACAAAAGCTATTGAAATAATTGTAAATGTCTGTTATGGGCAAAATAAAGTAGTATTTGTAGCATATTTCCATGGGTTTGTGAAACTTGAAGCAAGATCTCACACAGACGAGAAATATAGAGTACTCCATTTGGCAGTATTTTCGGGTAGGAGCACTGATTTCGTGCCTGCCATTTTCTCATACTACTTTTATTTTAGGAAAAGGGGAAAACTCGTCGAAGCGAAGAATAACGAATACTCCAATTGGCATGATTATCCAAATGAAGAAGTTTATTTTATGTTTCACGGTATTTCAGTTAAATTTGGGTTAATTTGCTTCACGTTCAGGTTAGTTTTATTTGGATTTTGTCAATGGGTTACTTACAATCTACATAATTCGATGCTAACAACAGTAGTAGAAACTATAATACAAATTCGGGGTTTAATGATTATTTTCAAAAACAATCAAAAAACAATCATGATTTTTTATGATTTAAAAAAAAAAATCAAGAAAAATCAAAAATAGTCCAAAACAATCAAACAAAATTTTTTAATAATTTTTTATTGTTTTTGATTACTTTTGATTATTTTCAATTGTTTTTGATTATTTTTTTTATTGTTTCAGACAAACATAAGCACATACATGGAAATATGAATGAGCGATGTATAATAAAGCTCGTCTTTATACAAATTAAGGATATATATAAATACATATGTAATTGTAGCACGTGAACGCTGAAACGGAATTTGGAAAAAATCGTGTAGTCGATTGTAGGAAACAAAGGAAGCGGCGGCCACGTTGCTTGTCGCAATGGTTTAAGTACAGAAAAATGGCATTATATTCAGTTAAATGTTCTATGATAAAGTCGTTTATCAAAAATCATAACCAACTTTTCATAAGGTTGTCTCCTATGGCGAATATGACCTCAAGTCCGATAAAACCATTACAGCAAAAGGTTTTATCTAAAGAATATTGCTTGTAATTTACTCCTTACAATTCCAGACTCCATATTGAAAACCTTTCCTTATCAGAAATAAATCATAGTTGAGAATTTTTCGGCGAACAATTGCGAAAGTAAATTTTTGACACTAACATTTCTCAAGTGTTTTACTATAAAGCATGCACACACATTCGGCTGACCCAAAAAATCAATTTTCTGGAATCCGATTCGGTAATGGAAATTGGGGCCATATACAATTTACATAGCGATGTGTTATGACAGCACCTCTACTGCTGTTGTTTCTAAGTACCATCCAAACTGCTATCTATTCTACATAGAACCACTTGCGCGATTTCATTCTTTTTATTATTGGTTTCATATTTCTTAACAACTCAGCCCAATACCAATCGCAAAGATTGGGTTGTAATGCATTGCAAAGGAGTACTAAGCGAGTACTGCAATATAACACAGAATACAAAGGTTTTTGCATCGCCACGGTTCAGTACTACTAATAATTGTAATAACAATATGGCGTAATGTACCTCCGAGGAAATGAAACCCCAGCTTCCCTTCCAATTTTGTAGTGTGCTGCATCTAATTTTTCCTTCAAAGCTATTTCATGGAAGAAATCAATCGGAGGGTTGCGACCAATGCCGAAGGTGATCCTATTTTAAAACCACGTTTTCAAAACATTTTGATGTTTCCTTTCCCGGTATTTGAATGTAGGATCTTCGGTGTGGTAGGCTTGCGCACAACCACCACATCACGGAGGCTGCCACGATTCACGACTACTCTTAAAAATCCTCCCAAATATACTGTTATATACATATTAGCATGCTGCACAGTTATTTTTCTTAGACGGAATAGCAAAACAATCAAAAATAATCAAAAAAAATTTAGAAAAAATAATCCAAAGTAATCAAAAACAATCAAAAAAATTTTTTTTAATACTTTTAAACTTTGTTGACTTTTTTGATTATTTAGGATTTTTTTCCTGTTTCTGAAAACTCAAAAACCCGCTGGGCATTTTTGGCTAGAAATTGATCATAAATATGGGTTGGTATAATCTCGTCGGCATATGTACTCAATAATTAAAACATATTTATAGACACATTGAGCCAATAGCCACAGCAGCTAGTGCCCTTTTCTTTAAATGTTAGTCTTCAAATTTATTTTAAGTCGAAATAAATAATAATAATAATTTAAAGACACATACATATGTAAATGTACATAGGTTGGCATGCAAAAAGCCTTTTTGAGTTTTTCGAACTGTGAAAAAATTTGAAACTTAAAATTTAATTTTTATTCTTGAAGGATAAAATACCGCTCAAGGAATAAGTTTTACTTGCATCAAAAAAATAAAACTCAAAAGAGATTGATTATATGTAATTTATATACAGGGTGGCTAATGAAAGCCGCTACCAAAAAAAAATGAAATAACTTTTTTTCTATTTAATGAATCTGGTTAATTTTTTTTTATTTTGCAGATTGACTTTTACATTTAACAAAAATGGATAACTGGGACACTGAAACAAGAATTTGGATTGTCCGCCGCTATCACGCACTGGAGTCCGTAGTTTCGGTTCAAAGAGAGTATAGGCGCACGTTTGGCGGCAATCGTCCGAGCAGATGGACCATAATAAGACTTGTAAACAATTTTGCCGAGCATGGGACAGTCAACAGAAGACCTTACCATCGAAACCCTTCAGTTCGAACGGAGGAAACAATCGCTGCTGTAGCTGCTGCCATACAAAACAATCCACGTGTTTCGACAAGAAGCTTATCTGCTCAAATGGGTGTAAGCAGACAGTCATTACAGTCAATTATGCACAAAGATTTGGACTTATTCCCATATAAAATTCAAATGGCCAACAAACTGAACGCTGCAGACTTGCCGATTCGCTTGGAATTTTGCCAGAAGATGCTTCAAATGGTGGAAGAGGATGGAAACATGTTGAACTGTCTTTTCATGTCTGACGAGGCCCATTTCGATTTAAAAGGATGAGTTTACCAGTCATGTCTCAAATGGCTTTAGAAAAAATCTGCAAACCGACGTTATTTATACGGATTTCAGCAAAGCTTTTGACAAAGTGTGTCACTCATTACTTATTCATAAACTCGATCAGTTGGGCTTCCAGCCGGGTCTCAATCGCTGGATCTCTTCTTACCTTAGTGACAGGACACAAAGAGTAATGTTCAAAAATTTAGTATCCGATGTCATTTATGTCTCTTCGGGGGTTCCTCAAGGAAGCCATCTTGGCCCGATTCTGTTCTTGTTGTTTATAAATGATATTTCTACAATAATAGAATTTTCAAAAATGTTAATGTATGCCGACGACGTAAAGGTTTTCATGTCATTCGCGTCATTTGAAGATAGAAATAAGCTAAAATCAGATCTAGATGCACTAGTTACTTGGTGCGATTTAAATTATATGCCACTTAACCTTAAAAAATGTAAACACATGGGTTTTTCGCGTGGAATTTCTCAGCCGGCTTCCTATACAATTAAAAATTATAGTATTGAGCAAGTGTATGATTTTGTTGACCTGGGGGTTACTATGGACTATAAACTCAGTTTCAACCGCCATATTAATACAACAGTCAATAAGGCTAGAGGTGTCCTAGCATTCGTTAAACGATGGTCTAAAGAATTTAGCGACCCTTATGTAACTAAAGCCCTCTTCACTACATTAGTCAGACCAATACTTGAATATGGTTCTATAATTTGGAACCCGCGTTACCAGGTTCATGTAGATCGCCTTGAATCAGTTCAAAAACAATTTTTACTATTTGCCTTAAGAGATTTTCATTGGGATCCCTCGTACAATCTGCCACCCTATACGAATCGTTTAAAACTCATTAATCTACACACACTTTCTAGTCGGAGGGAAATGCTTGGAATTATTTTTATGATTAAATTGCTAAATGGTTCACTATCCAGCCCATTTCTTCTAAGTGAAGTGAACTTCAATGTACCGTCTCGTCCTTCAAGGCATTTTAAACCTCTAGTCTTAAAACAGTGCCGAACCAATTTTCAGTTAAATGAGCCTTTTCGCTGTTTGTGTCAAGATTATAACTCTCTTTCTGGTAGATTTGATATTTCAGACTCGCTTTTCAGCATAAAAAAATCAATCCTTTCTGTCCTAAATTCATAGCTACTAATTGTTTTTTATTCTTTGACTTCTATTTTAACTTTTAACAATAATTTTATTCTGTTAACTAGTTATTTCTTAATGTATAATCTATCCTATATCTACTTTACTTAGCTGATGAGGTTTTCTCTGTAGCTGAGCAGTTTTAGATCTCGACGATTAACAAACCAAAGCCTTTCAACGACTCGGCACGAACGAATAATCCGCGCGTTATGCGGATGCGCCCCTCGCGCCGGTCGGGCGGGATATGGTGGGTAATCCGTTGGGAATTATTATTATTATTATTATTATTATTATTAAACAAACAAAATTGTCGAATATGGAGTGCTTCCAACCCACAGATACTCCATGAGACGGAATTGCATCCACTTCGTGTCACAGTGTGGTGTGCAGTTTCATCACGCTGCATTGTCGGGCTCTACTTCTTCGAAGAAAACGGTCACACCGTTACGGTTACTGGAGACCGTTACTTGAGCATGTTGAGAGAGTTTTTCTATCCAGAATTACGCCGAATGAGAATTTCTTTCAACTCTGTGTGGTTTCAGCAAGATGGTGCAGCTCCTCATATAGCCCAACCTGTTATGACAGAATTGCGACGAAAATTCCAGAAACTCCACATTCCGTTGGCCACCCAGGTCGCCTGACCTTACTGCACCTGACTTTTTCTTGTGGGGTTATTGCAAACAGGAAGTCTTCAAAGCAAAACCCACAAATTTGAATGAACTAAGGCAATCCATTCGAGAAACAATTGCGGCTATTCCTGTCTCAACTCTCCAAGCAGTAATGAACAACTTTTTGGTAAGATGCCGCACATGCATCGACGAGCAGGGGGGGCATTTAAATTCCATTATTTTTAAAACTAATTAAGCTATATTTAATAAAATTTAATGAGCTTTAACATGAATAAAAGAAAAATGAATTCCATACACTGAAAAAAAAATTATTTGAGTTTCTTAATGTAGCAAAATTCATCAGCCACCCTGTAGGTTTCGCTCAAATTTTCTTCAATCAATGCAGATTTCCGTTGAGCACGACGTGACATGCACGTTCATATACTTTAAACTGTCTTCCGATACTGGGAAGCCTTTGATTTTCTTCATTAAAAATATAAAAATAATCATTTTCGGGAGTCCCTGAAAAAAGGGGTGAGAATTTGCAAATATGAAATGATATCCAAGTATGCAGCTTGTAGCCTTTACAATTCTGGTCTCACAAAAAGAAAGTTTTGGCATTTTTGAACACTTTTTTGGTTTTTGGCATTTTTTTCGGCATGGTGTTTAGTATTTTCTCCAATACAACCTTAATAATTATTACAAGTGGGTATCCTAAGGTAAACGTACATATATTGAAAAAAGCTCGTACCAAAATTAAAGAGTAAAGGGAAGTAATCCCGTGCTTAAAAGAATATACTCACGAATCACTCACAATGTTACACCGAGTCCTACGGGAATGTGCCGTGTATATATCTATGTATTTATGACGTTCGTGTGTGTGTGTGTGACTATTTAAATACCAATCAATTTGTATGTTTCTCATTTGTGCCGAAGCACCACACTTAGGCAGGTTACCATTTAGCGCTTTCAGTGATTGTTTCAAAACTACGAATTATTGGTTAGTATTGAACGGCTTTTCGATTACGCAACCGTTAGAAAATAACAACACATATTCACAAACCAAATACCAAAGCTTCCAATTACAAAAAATGTCAGCCATAAATCTATTGGGCAGCCCGTGCATAGTTTTTTGTGTGTATTTGCAATTCAAAGGATTAAACTCTCGGATATATGCGAATATCGAAATATTGGTGTTCATTTTCCTTTAGCCTCATATACCTGTGTAAGTATGAATTGTAATTAAATTTACACATTTCAATCAAACGCATATATTCTAACTAACTAAATCAAGAAGATTCCTTCCAACACGAAGCACTTCAGCATTCCTAATCTTCGCATGAGCTCCTGACACCACGGAGAGACTAGAGCCTACTATTTATATGCAAATAAATATTTATCCAGAAATTTACTGAGCCCAAAGTCCAACTAAACGTTAACAAACTTCAAAGAATCTATAAGGGCTGCTGTTTCGGTATTTTCTTTCTATTTTTGTTTTGCTAAACAAAGCCAATTTGCAGGGTCATTTCGACTTATGTTGCAAATCCAAAGAACTTATCAAACTCTCAAGAGTTCTTGCACCCTGCTTCTCACGCACCATGACTAAGCGAACGAAGAAGTTGTAAAACTTGTATAAGAATTTATCACCTGCCGGCTACGCAAAACTGACGTTAAACTTAAAAGTAAATAAAATGACAACAAGAAAGTTTAACTTTTAAAATGCAGAGACTAAATACAGATTAAATGAAATTTTACAGAATAAATCAGTGTTAAATTGGTACGACCAACTAAATGGACAACAAGAAAAGACAGCGTTTAAAGAGTTATTAAATACTGCACAAGTTACCAACCAACCAGGTACGGTGGGTTCTGAAGTTGATGTGAAAAGCGGCTGCCACAACACGCCTGATAGTTAGCTCAAAATAGCTACCCTTTTGGCATTTTGGGGAAAGCGATTGTATTTGTTTTATAGTATCATATTCGTCCTTCTCCTCTGCGAATCACTTGCTGATGCTCTTTCAAGCTCATAAAACAGTAAGGCATAATCTTTTTTAAACAACAAGTTTGCATTCCTTTCCATCGACCTTGAGCCTTAGGGTCCGGACTTTCAAGATACATACCTTTTCATTACAGTCATAAAACCGTTTTACATGGTCTTCATCACAATGTAAAGCACCCATAGTGTGTTTAAACTTAAATTTCATTGGATGCTCACCACTAAGCCTAAACTAGATACAATCAGAGCCGAAAATCTCCTATGTGAGCTTCCTCCCGGTGTACATCGTCAAACAAACAAATGCACCACCTATCTCTGCAGAGGAACTCTAGCTACAGAGCAGCACGCCGGTCACTCTCAAGCTCGGTCTGGAGATCTTAAGGGATGAATCTCTTAATTATCTAGACTAAAGCCACACACGCCAAATGTTTGCCCAGCCTGTGGTCGCCTTCACACTAACCAGACTATTCTCAAACTCACCAAAGTCCAACCTTTTTTAAAAAACCAATTTTTTAGGACTTCTGTTAGAAAGACGGGTGGCGATAATGGGCTTGCCTATTAGATTGGTATAAGTGATATTACAAGAAGAAAGTCTTTTCTACTCTGGCATGGAAAAAGAACCGAAGAAAGTGTGTCTTGCGGTGAACGAGGACAAGAGGAAGTATTTTCTGTCTTCAAAGAAGGAATACCTCACTTGGGCCTTTGCAGCCACGTCACTGTTGATAGTTAAAAATCTGTAACTCATCTGTCAGACGAGAAGTTTAACGGAGAATCACTGTTGCCAAAAGAGTAGTACTTTGGAGTGAGTAGACAACTGCTCTATAAGTATCTCATCACACATGTCCTCATGTACGGCTCTAAGTCATATACAGTGTCGGGAGAAGATGCGATGGCTCTTGGAGATTGGTTCATCCTACAGCGCCAGTTCTGCTTCCCTATGAAAAATATATGGTCCTTCACGTAATGCCAAAGCGAGTGTCGAAGGAATTTAAATAGATAAAACCCCTAAGACTCTGGCTGGATCTTGTTATACGAATGGGCAAAGAAGCTCCACCCCAGAAGGGTTTCCTATCGACACCCAAATTCTACAGCAGAGTAAGGGGGAGATTTGAACTCCCTTGGTATTTCCAATTGGCGCCAGTTATCAATAGCAAGCGACTACCGGCGTGCTGTGATAAGAAACGTTCAGAATCACGTTGGCGGCTAAGCGCCAATAAATAATGATGAATGATTATCAGTATGATAGAGATATGCAACATGAAAAATCCCATTTACATTGGAGATGCCATATCCCTTCACCCGTTTGCCCCTTTTTCTTGAGGTGTCAGAGATTAGCCTCTTAAGCTCTTTACCAATTTTCAATATTTCTCAATCTCCCCGAACCCCCGGTTTTCTGGTGGCGTTATAGATTAACATCACATAACTTCTTCTATGTTTCCAATATTACAAACAAAAAAATGTATGGCGCGATATACAACAGGTATATCATCATAAACATCCTAAAAGATTTTTGCGCCGAGCTTCTCTTCAAATTTGTTGTGTGCCGATTCGAATTTTTTCTTACAAATTCGCAGGACCTTTTGTCGAATCCGAACAGCATCTAAAAGCAGATGAATTTTTGCTGAGAAGTCTTCCATGGCAGAAATACACTCGGAGAGTTTGCCAAACCACTTTTTCAAACCACACTCGAACCTTGGACCTGCGGCGGGGTAGGCCGGCAACACTACCACCACACCACAGGCGCCGTGGAATATTCCCCCAAAAATTTTAATATGACGACCCCCTTCTTCCTTATTATTACATCATCTAGTGGTCCGGATTTTGAATCTAAAACATTTTTGAGCTCACTTTAATACACACAAAATTTCATCCAAATCGGTTCAGGCGTACGGAACGAGTTTAGTCACAACCGAACAAACAGAAGATTTTTTTGTATAAAGTTTCGCATACCATGACCTACTCAGCGAAGTAGCACTTATAAGGATTAGGACAAAGCACCATACAGACACCTCAGTTTCGCGCTCTCAAAATCTACTTCGAAATCGGCTCTTACTAAAGCAGTTCTAGAAATGTAGATTATTCGCTTGGTCAACTCTTTCTAATTCACTTCAAAATATTCCTCTCAACTAATCAGACAAATAAAATATTCTTCTTCTTTTCAAATCTTGAGTCCTTTATAGTGAATCTACTTCAAGTAGCAATTATTCATAATCAAAATTTTGAATAAAGTCATCTCATTTTTAATATTTGAAACACTAATTTTTCCTAAAATCCATTAAGATAATTACACCAGCATTAAACAAATATCAATATTTGTAATTTATTATGATTTCTTTACTTTGCATTCCATGCCATTCATTAATGGAATGTTTTACAAAGAGAAACTTCAAGGTCAACTAACCGAATTCAACAAAAATGATGAATATGAAACTCAAACCCTTAAAATCAAAGGTGAAATATGGCAAAAATGTCCGCCATTTACCCATTGGAAGGCGACCGTAAATAAAACCAACGGCAAAGAGAGTAAAAGTGCCATTAATCATAAAGTTTAAAAAACGAAGAGAAAAAGGTTTTGCTTTAAAATATCAAAAATACTAAATGCAAAAGCATTCGAGAAAGCACAGCAGCAATCAGCTCCTTTTATGCATGCAGAGTCGCTGGAGTGGAATTGATAGTCAACTGGTTAAACTTGTTATCGCTAAACTTTTCAATGCTTATAAAAAATCAGCAAAAAGACAAGTATGGCAATGACGTCAAGAAATAGAAAAGCGTCTAGGTAACGAAAAGAAATAGAAAAACTAAAACAAAGATGCAAATCAAAAGCTGCTTTTACTTAAAAGGGTGGAATGAAAAGTAATGCTGAGATTTACGAACTTAAAATCAACTTTTCCTAAAAGTGTGGTTATGTACGTATGATGTTAACCTATATATTGAGCACGCTTTAGGAATTTATTATGTAAAATGCCTCGTATCTAACAAAACATATATAATCGCAGAAAGTTCACCCACTTCAGTGACTGACGAGTATTTTATTTGGTTTTATATTACAGCAAATGTGACTGCGACACGGACTGTTACATAATAAGTCCATAAACTTGCAGAACGGAGCTAATCGAGTAAAAGTGGCAACGTCGCATAAAAGCAATGAATTTGGAACGGACTGTTATAATTATTTTTAAAGTGAAAATTACTTTAGTCACATTGGTCACTTTTAATGTGGAAATTCCATGGACCGATACATCTTTACTGAGTTTCCGTGCCTTTTTCGTATTAAAAATGGGTGAAATCGGCCACTCCCACTTTTCATGTTTCGAATAATAAAAGTCAGCAGAAGTAAAATATTTTCAAAGGCTTAATGGTTAGCTGAGCGTGCCAAACTTTCTCTGATAAAGAAATCTTCCAGCTTCCGAAATGGATCTATCAGAAAACTTATGGCGAATGTCTCTAAAATTTTTCTTTTCTTTCAAATTTTAAAAAGAATTATTAAGAATAAAAAAAAATAAGACTTGAGCTCATTTATAACTAGTCTTGGACACTTTACAAATGTACAGCCCGTAAAAACAATTCAATTGAATCGTTAGCCCACCCTTTTTTGACCAAACCTATTTTAAGTTCCTGTAGCCATTACTCGATTTTGCGAGTTGGCGTAAAATAACCATTTAGTACATTATTTGAAGTGTAATGAGAACATTTTTTGGTAAAAATGAGCAAAGATATGTAGACAACCATGCCCACTTTTGATAAAAGTGTCAAAAAGGTATATCAGTAAATTTGGATATCTCTGAAACCCAAAACTCATTAGGACTACTCAAATTTTGAAAAAAAAGCAAATAATCATGTTTGTTTAATCGACATAATTTGGGGCCATTTCTTTCGTTTGTTTAATTCGCAACTAGCTTATGAAATATTCCAAGGGCATAGATTAAAATATCATGCAAGCAAATGAAACAAACGATTAAACAAACAAGGTTATTCTTTTTGTAAAATTTGAGTAGTCCCAATCCCGAATTGGGGCTTTTACAAACAAAATGAGGAGGACAATCTAGCGTTAATAGCTCAGAGCGACAAGGGCTCGCCCCCAATAAATACATAGAAGATGTAACATGTGCACCGCACCCCCTTTCTATACAGAACAAACAATTTAAATCAAGAAAAAAATAATTTAAAAAAAAATAATAATTTAATATTACTCAATGGTTGCCCCTATACAACATGTGATTCCCGCCTCCCCCCTCTTATACTCTCCGAACAAAACCTTCGGGGAGTGTTTTTGTCGTTATCACAACAACAACAACAACAACAATTCCTTAACAAGCAAACTATTGTCAATGAAAATGATTTAAAAAATTTATAATTAATTAAAGTATTTCTTTGTACGCTTTAATTTGTCCAAAGTCGCCCAAAATGTTTATTTTGTGTTCTTTTTGCTGCTATTTGGAGTCACTTTGAGAGAATGGTTTGTAATTCTTAGGAGTACGAGAGTGCCATATAAAAGAGAACTTATCTTTACATATAATAAAATTGTAACAGGTCGATGTCTGTACATTGAAGATATTCAAGAAAAACTGATAGGAGAGGTCGTTGTTGGACCAGCGGAACCCAAATCACCAATTTTTAGAATTTTTCTCTGTCTGTCTGTCTGTCCGTCTGTATGATTGTGCGCGTATCACGCAAAAAATACTGAATAGAATTGCATGAAACTTTCACCATTCTATCACTTAACGCCTAACTTAAAATTTAGGACAACTTTCATTTGGATATCTCATCCGGTTCCCGAGTTATTGACCAAAATGTGGGAACAATGTGACCAAAAATGTGGTTTTTTTTACCATAACGCCCGCGTCACACAAAAACGACTGCATAGAAATGAATGAAACTTTCAATAATCATTCTCTACACGTCTCTCCTAAAATTTAAGATATCTTTCACCTCGATATTTTACCCGGGTCCAATGTGAACCCAGGGTGACTGTATGATTTGTGCTTTTAAGGCGGAACAAAGTTCGGCGGGTCAGCTAGTAAATATTAATAAATGTGTGTCTGTGTGTCCTTTATAGGCGTCCAAAGTACTTAACCGATTTTTAAGAAATTCTTGGGATCATGAGCTAAAGCACAGGCTATATACAGTTTTGGAAAAGTGGGCGGTGCCACGCCCCCATGCTATATAAAATTTCAATTCGTCATAATTCTGCACTTATTTGGTCTAAATCAATGATATTTAGATATACTCGTATGTGTCCTTTAGTCACGATTTACATAATTTTATAAAAGTGGGCAGTGCCACGCCCAAATTTTTTTGTGTTTTGTTTGTGCTTGATTAATGTCCAAATTTTATAGTCGATCTCTATTAAACTTTCGCAATAGGTTCAGAAAAGCCCCCAGGGTATTTTAAGTAGCAATTCGGCATCGCTAGCAATATATTTGGTTCAAGTTAATGATATTTTATATACAGATATCTGTTCTATACATCAAAAAAACCCTGGCAGCAGAAAGCGGTACCAGGAGCAAATAAAAGTGAATTCGATATATCTTCGGAGCTATGGACATATCAGTACCCGCAGAGGAAATGGGAGAAGAAGGGAAGTAGGAATAGAAATTTGAAATATAGGTATTTTTAGAGAAAAATAAAGAGGATAAAGAGGAGTAACGGTATATGGGGTTGGGGGGAAAAACCAAAGCAGAAAGAAAAAGGAAGATACACTGATAAATGTAGAAGAAGCGACAAGTGGGGAGGGAAAACTGTACAATTTATAAAATGTAGGCAAGTCAAATTTTAGGCAGAACAACGTCTGCCGGGTCCCCTAGTATTATATAATATTAAATCTTTCTCTACGACTGATATGAAAAGCTGAGCAATTGAAAACTACGTGCGGCACTTTGGCACTAGTATTGATGGAAAATTCCATGTTTTGCAAATAAAGTTGCGAGATAAATTGCATACATATTTAACACGACGGTACTTGATAGGCCATCTAATTACAGCAGCAACCTATCCTCAAGTCCGAAGGCATGATTACAGTTCTGAGTTTATATTATATTTTTCACTTTATTGCTCACTTCAAGTGCTTTGCTAGCTGTTTAAGTTTGCCTTTAGTGAAGCTCTTACGAGGTTTGTTCTAAATTAGATATAAAGGGGTTCGCTTAAAGTTTCAAACAGTAAAGGTGTTGCTTTCGGTATTCAGTACACAATCCAGGTATGTTGTCCACTGGAGTAATTGTTTTTAAAGCTTTTGCATTGAGCTCATCGAGAATGGGTAACTTTTTTTATTGAATTTTATAATTCATAGTCCACTTGTAAAAGGGATAAGTACTTGCATGTCTGAACCTTAGTTTTGCTTGGTCACTCGAATCCACTCCGCTTGACAGAGCATACTTAATGCCTCTATGCTTAAGTGCTTTGTCATTTCCTCTACTTTGTCCCAGTTTTCCTTTTTCTTTGTCATTTCATATTTATTGGCGTTGGGTTTTACACGAATTTGTTGCCGGTCACCTAACTTAATTTTGTTTGTTGCTGCTTCAATGGATCGTATTACTCTTTTTTTTTTAGTTTTCAAAAGTTATTCAATATTCAATAGTAGGAGTATTTTCAAATGTAATTTCGCATGCTTGGATAGACACAGTAAAAACATGAAAATGTATTTATTGTACGCGTGATGCAGCTGTACAATTTATTTAATTTAATAAGAGTAGGTAGGAACACTTGTAAAACAATATGAATACAAAATTTATATAAAAAAGCTGTTTGTAATGACTAACACCGAATTGTGAGAATGATGTTATTGATAAGGATACTCCTCGGCCAGATATGTGTAGATCCGGCATGCTTCGCTGGCATTTGGGACGACTGTAGCGGAAGTTTTATTTTTGACCCCGTCAAACCTTTGGATCGTTCCACTTTTGTAAATTAGAAGAAGATTGGTATTGACTAGCGATTACCCTAAGCTGGGCCAAAGATAGTGAAATACATTTATGTGTACGTGAGGTGTTTGGCCTTAAACGGCCGGATTAGTATAGTAGATAATGTGCTAGCCTAACTTATCAAAAAAAGCTTATTGGAAACATTTACCTGACTTAGGAGTTCCTCGCCACAAATTGAAAGAGAAGTTCGGCTTAAATCTCCCCTCACCCAATGGCTGAAATTCATAACAAAACTTTATGTATCAAGGCATCGGCTTAGGTTTCAATACTTAATATATTTCAGATTGTTTAATCTTGATTCCAATCTCGGCTTCGCGTTCACTAGAGGCTTCGATTTGGGCTCCGGTTATGGTCCCACTTCACGTTCCTGTTTCTAGGCAGGTGTCCATTAAGACTTTGTTCCCGGGTTCTGTTCTGGATTCGGGGTTCGTCCGGTTTCTGGATTCCGTTCAAGTTACGGTCACAGTTAGTGCTCTTGCACCGGTTTCAGCTTAGTTTCCGGTTATGGATTCAAATTCCTTTCCAATCTGTGTGTTATGCTTCAGTTTTCGATTATGATTTGCGTTCAGGTTCGGTTCTGGTTTCAGCCCCGACTTTGGTTTGGGCTTCGTTTCTATATTCATTTCACGCTGCGGTCTTAATCTGATTTCTGTTCCGTTTTCTAATTTAGTTCCAGCTCCGACTTCGGTTTCCCTACGGTCTACTTCTAAGAGTTCCTCTCATTCAGTATGGCCTTTCTAAGATGACTTTAGCTCTTGTGGTATAGAGGGCAAGTTGCTTATTTTAGCAAATTTTAGAAGTCAGTTTCCTAGAGTAAAATTTTGAATTTTTTTTGGAATAGAACGACACTTTTTGTTGAAGCAACGGAAATAAAAAATTGTTGCAGGGTAAAATTTAGGTGATATAGGATATAGGAATTAGCTAATTGTAGCATAAGTAGGCAGAGTTAGGATCATTTCTGCATTTTGTGGCTTTTTGGGAATCATTACTCAATTTTGTAGGAATAATTTCCGCGTTACTTTCAGAATTCGTTTCGGGATCATTTCAGGGCCCTTTGGGGACTGGTTTTGGGATCATTTTCGAGACTTTTGTTTGTCCTGGATCATATCACTTACTGTGTGTTGTGGATAATCTGGTAAAAAAAAAAATGTTAGGAGCAGGATTGTCGCATTATAAACTCATAATTTCGGATTGCAAACATAAACTATGTCTTTGGAATATTCCATAAGCCGAGAGGAAAACCACGGCTTATGTCAAATAAATAATTATAGAGCGTAATTTTTAGTTGTATTAGCATTAGCTTTTCGGTTAATCTTCGCATGTGATTTCTTTACATTGCTAATTTCTTTTTCTTTCCACTTGCGGTTAGCCACACAGTCGGCTGCACTTTAACTCAGCTCGCATTTTAGTTTTCTCCTATCTATCTGTTGGAACAGTCAAAACAGTACAAATCTATATTGAGTTTAACTAAAGTAAACTTTTCGAAAGTCTCACTATTAGTCTTGTCTGCCACCGACATATTCTTAATTTAATTTATTCATTCAGTGTGGGAGGTTCGCACCATTTTTATGTCTGTAAAAGACAATACAACGACTTCCAACAGCAAAAACAAAACTCAAGCATTCAGCGTACATAAAAGCATTGAACTAACCGAATGCAATCACAAAGAATTCGACTAGATCATTCATACTGCTGAGCGGCGTATCCTCAATCGAATTTTTGTTGTTATGTTTTTGCGGAAATTGAGAAAATTAAGGATAAAAGCCTGGTAAGGCAGTGAAAAACTTCATGCAACAACAACAACATTATGCCTAGGTAAACTTCTGATACGTCGCATCATCAAATGAGATGCAAATTTATACAGTTTCGGACGAGAGAGCAGCATTCAACTGCCAACCTTAGTGAAGGTAGAACACCACTGATATGGGATGTTTGCAACATTAATGCTTTTACAAGCACGTTCATGTACACAGAATCTAGACGAGGGTCGGCTTCTAAATTCCTATTACATACAACAACATACTATATGGGTGCTGCATAAGGTGGTGATGAGCAACCCGACGTCTGATCCAATAATACGACGTTTTTCCACCTCTTGCTATAAAACTTAAGCTTTTCGTTTAGGTATGGTGGGACTGGAGAGGGACAAGAGAACCTGTAACTAAAACCGAATTCTAGTTCGAAGCAGGAACCGAATCCAAACTCGAAAGCAGAACATGTAGCTAATCTACAACCTAAGCCAAAACTTAAACCAAAGCCGGATCTAAATCTTAATTTAACCATAACCGAATCCGTGATAGAAACCAGAACGTCGATCGCAATACATCCGAGTATAAAACAAAAAAATAACACTAAATTCGTAATCAAGCGCGAACAGAACCGAATCCCTATTCGGTACCTAAATCTTAACTAGGACCGAAGTCGGAACCGAAACCAAAACCGAAACCGGAACTTGAAGCGAGTTTAGAACCAGAACCAGAACCTAAACCTAAGACAGAAACGCAACCGTGGTCGAAGATGGTACAAAACCGGTGCTGATAGTAAAGCTGAACCTATGAAGTAGCCAGTCGTGAAATCAGAAACGATACCGGAATTAAACCGAATCTGAAACCTGAAACTAATCCGAATATAGCACCGATTTAGTGATCGTAGCCGGAAAAGAACCGAATCTAAAATCGAAACCTAAATCTTAACCGGAACCTTATTTGTAATCGAGGCCAGAAGCAAACCCAAAACCGGAACTTGAACCGAGTCTAGAACCAGAATCTAAGCCTAAGCTAGAACCAACACCGAAGTCGAAGCCGAAAAACCCCGAAACCAAAGTGAAACCGGAACTGGGGACGAAACCATGACTAAAAATTGCCAGCTGTTGTTTCCAGTTAACAAAATTTTGAAGTGAGTGTCGCTTCGTTGGTTGGTCTATCCCTTTTAAACGTTTAAAAGTCATTTTAGTAAGTAAAAATGTTAAAGATTTCTCCAATCCTTTTTACACAAAGTGCTCGCTTTGTATGCGGAACTAACCAGCCGCCCTTATATTTGCAATAGCTATGCTCCAACCTTCTCTGGCTGTTGGGTTACATTTTGACTGGCACACGCCGCGTTATTGCTACTTTGCTGGAAAATTCAATTACAAAAATGTTTTGCCCTAGCGCTCTCTAACGCTAGTTTCCAAGAAATTTTCGAGTTTCAAATTTTTAATAAAAGTAGCAGCTCATAAATTGTTTTATTGCACATGTCCCCCAGACCTCCATTTGAAAAAATAGCAATTTTAGCGATTCTAAGTCACAATACTTTCTGGTTAGCAGCGGTGTAGTGTGGGATTCCTGGTACGGCAATTATTCTTGAAAGCTTTGTTTTATGTAATTTATAATATGACTAGAGGGCTCGACAGACTTTGTCCTGCCCAGATATTAACCTGTTTGGATCTAGAAATATCGCCTTTGCCTATCCCTATCACTATTACTATCCTAGTCCCTTTGCTACCCTATTCCTATCCGACCCTTCTCCTTCATATAAAAGATATCTACATAGATCTTACATGGCTCGTAGAAATAGTTGCGGAGTAATACTAATTTAGATTATATCAAAAGGCGTCAACCCTCCTTTTCCGTTGCCGACCTTTTTTCTTAAGATGGTAGAGATTGACCTCATATTACTCTGAGCCAAATTGCAACATTCTACCATGAATATTTGCAAAGATATACAGTAAGAGAAAACCGATTATTGTGGGATGTGCCGCGACCTCTTCTCTCTAACCCACGTTTTCTCCTGATATTTTAGAGATGAACCTCAAATAAATCTGTACAGTTTTCAGTATTTTTCTGCGAATAATTCCAGAGATATACAATACGGTATGGGTGGTACCACGCCCACATCATCCACTGCTCCGGATTGTGAATCGAAACCATCCTTGAGCCCACTTGAGTATACAAAAAAAAAATTCATCAATATCGGTCCAGGCGTTTAGAAGGTGTTTAGTGACAACTGATGGGCGCACAGAAGATTTTTATATATTAAGATTGAAGGTTTATGATTTTTTAAAGAGTGTGATATGTCTTCATGTGATAGACAATTTTATTGCCTTTATCCATGAGGTTAAATGAAAATCTTAATGCGATCCATAAATATTTAGCGCCTCGATGTTTGACAAAAGGGAACTCTTCACCAAAACAACCGATTTTGATAGAAATTCGCATTTATGTATAATTTGGTACAACTTTTTTAGTTTTTATTTCGATTTTTGTAAGAAATTGCCCCAGGCAATAAAGAACATCATAACTCATAAATAGCTCAAACTCAAGATTAATGTTATTTTGATATAACTCTCATTTTATCACGCCCGCATGTTTTTTTTGTTTGTTTATTCTTTTTCAACTTCGAAAGTTCTTCATTGCAATCATCTTCGCAATCAAACCCAACGCCGCAGACCGTAAAACCAGTAACAAAAATTGCATAACAGTAACCGTTTCTTAAAAATAGTAAGAAGAGTGTACAAAAACAATAAGGGCAGCTTATATGATTTACATATAGACAGAATGCCTAAAATCCCTTGTATACTATTCCCCATATTCTTACAGTAAAAATTGGTTTATAAAGCTTTTCAAATCACATTTCGACACAAATTTTGAATTGTAAAAGTTTCATAAACCTTTTTTACTTTTTATGAATATGAGTATATAAGCATATCCTGTATATATTTACCGCTTTTAAATTTTTCCATTAAAAATCAATAATAATAACTAATTATAATTATTATCAACTGGTCTTGAGCTCGTCAAACTTACAAAATATCCAAACTTAATTTAGCCAAAATCTTTTAGAAATCTATCCTTTTCTGTGCCTTTTTCCCTACTTCTTCTTCTACATCTTGATCTCCCTTTGGCGTTTACCTTTCGCTCTCCCTTTCTCTCGTATTTTTGACACTGAGCTAACTGAACATAAAAGAAGAGGAGATAATAGGGCAATGGGGGATTTTCGCTGCTCTCTAAGTACAAACGCTTTATGGCCTAATTGGCCTAGACTTAGAATAACTTGACTTGACTTAGTTTACAAAAAAACTGAGAGTAAATTATTCAACGTATCATCTTTTTTATTTTTTTTTATTTGACGTATTGTTAGCTAATTGCCATATGAATTTGATTCATCCAAAATTTAGTATGTTTTTCAATATATGAAGGAATTTTCATATTTTTTAGGCAAATTCTACCATAAGCCTAAGTCTAGGCTAATTCGGTCATTAATGGCAAACGGCCTAGCAATAATGGAATTATTAATAAATTTAATACTTTCATCAAAAGATGAATCGGGCCAGTTGGTGGGTCGCTTTGCGCTCGCAAAAATTTTAGTTTTATATTTTATATACGAGTAAAAAAACTCTGAGTGTAAAACACGGCTCATGTGCCACAAAAATGCAGTTTAAATTATTAAAAAAAAGTTTTGATGTACAGGGTGGCTAATGAAAGCCGCTACCAACAAAAAATTAAATAACTTTTTTTCTATTTAATGAATCTGGTTAATTTTTTTTTATTTTGCAGATTGACTTTTACATTTAACAAAAATGGATAACTGGGACACTGAAACAAGAATTTGGATTGTCCGCCGCTATCACGCACTGGAGTCCGTAGTTTCGGTTCAAAGAGAGTATAGGCGCACGTTTGGCGGCAATCCCCCGAGCAGATGGACCATAATAAGACTTGTAAACAATTTTGCCGAGCATGGGACAGTCAACAGAAGACCTTACCATCGAAACCCTTCAGTTCGAACGGAGGAAACAATCGCTGCTGTAGCTGCTGCCATACAAAACAATCCGCGTGTTTCGACAAGAAGCTTATCTGCTCAAATGGGTGTAAGCAGACAATCATTACAGTCAATTATGCACAAAGATTTGGACTTATTCCCATATAAAATTCAAATGGCCAACAAACTGAACGCTGCAGACTTGCCGATTCGCTTGCAATTTTGCCAGAAGATGCTTCAAATGGTGGAAGAGGATGGAAACATGTTGAACTGTCTTTTCATGTCTGACGAGGCCCATTTCGATTTAAACGGCAACATAAACAAACAAAGTTGTCGAATATGGAGTGCTTCCAACCCACAGATTCTCCATGAGACGGAATTGCATCCACTTCGTGTCACAGTGTGGTGTGCAGTTTCATCACGCTGCATTGTCGGGCCCTACTTCTTCGAAGAAAACGGTCACACCGTTACGGTTACTGGAGACCGTTACTTGAGCATGTTGAGAGAGTTTTTCTATCCAGAATTACGCCGAATGAGAATTTCTTTCAACTCTGTGTGGTGCGACGAAAATTTCCCAATAAGCTGATATCCAGAAACTCCACATTCCGTTGGCCACCCAGGTCGCCTGACCTTACTGCACCTGACTTTTTCTTGTGGGGTTATTGCAAACAGGAAGTCTTCAAAGCAAAACCAACAAATTTGAATGAACTAAGGCAATCCATTCGAGAAACAATTGCGGCTATTCCTGTCTCAACTCTCCAAGCAGTAATGAACAACTTTTTGGTAAGATGCCGCACATGCATCGACGAGCAGGGGGGGCATTTAAATTCCATTATTTTTAAAACTAATTAAGCTATATTTAATAAAATTTAATGAGCTTTAACATGAATAAAAGAAAAATTAATTCCATACACTGAAAAAAAATTATTTGAGTTTCTTAATGTAGCAAAATTCATCAGCCACCCTGTATTGCATCATCAATCAAAATCAAAATGTTAAATTTTAGAAATAAGAAAAAGTTGTTGGTCCGACAGAATTTATATAAACCGTCTTAAAAACAAGTAAGGAAGTCTAAGTTCGGGTGGAACCGAACATTATATACCTAGTAGTGATCTATTATGGCATACCAATTTACGCAGGTCTATTTTAATACTTTTCTGTTCGTATTATAAAGCCAGCTGATTGTTTTCAATAAAAATACTTTTGTTATGAGTTCTGAGTGGGAAATTAATTTATTTGTATATTAATAGGTTTCCTACCAACCGCTGCCTAGTTGGAAAATGGTAATGTTTAGGAATGCATAAAGTAATGTATATCCCCTATAGACTATACATATATGAAAACATGCATGGATTTTTCTACAGCGATGTCATAGGAAGAGTAATGTGTAGCTCGCAGCAAACTTCTTATATTCCTTTATATAAATGAAAAGATGCATTACTTTCTATGAGAAAAAAATGCATGGCCTGCGTTATTCAAAATACAAACTAAGAGATGCTGCCGTTTAGTCCCCTCTGCTGCGGGGGACGAGATAACTGCTAGCATTTGTTGACTCATCTCGCCATTTCGAGCAGCTGGGATATAAAACAACTAAATCACAAGAATAAAAATAATGTTTCTTGAGCTCGTTAAACTTATAAAAATATGTGAAAATGAACAGACCATAAAACCAACAACAAAAATATATTTACACCGGAGCACGCGGTTATGTACAATAACTGTCTTCTAAAAATAGAAAAGAAGAATGTACAAAAGCAAAGTCCAGAAAACATGATTTACATATAGACAGAATGTCTAAAATATTGTGTATACCGTTGGCAAGATAACAAACAACAATTAGAGGAAAACTTGAATTAAGCGGCTTGCAAAACTGCACGCAGCATAGCCTATGGGTTAGGCAGAGTGAGTGGGTTCGATACTCCACAAGATCCTCTGAAATAGCCAAACTATACGAATTAGTCTGACGAGAAATCGTGGCTGTTTTCGAAATAGTACTATAACTATAGCCTGTATATGTTTGTTGCTTTCATCTTTTTCTCTAACCAAAAATAATGATAATTAACTAAGAAGTATTATCAACTGGTCTTGAGGTCGTTAAACTTACAAAAATATGTTTCTGCTTGTATTTCATTTTTTATTTGAGTTTTAATTTTTTACGATGAAGTTCAAATTTTTTTTACAAATACTCCTGTAAACAAAACATAAAACACAGTGAAAAAAATTAAAAATTATTACTACAAATAAAAATAGAGCGACACATTACTCCTTCGATTGCTTTTGGATTGATTATTTCTTACAACAATTTTCGTGTATATTTTCATGCATGAAAAAGGTAATGCAATTCCCCATTTTCCTAATGGGATTTTCTAATACATGCTTATTTTATGTTTGAAAAATTTTGCGTTCAAATAGACACACCGACAGACAGACAGACGAACGGAGAGACGGACATGGCTAAATCGACTCAGCTCATCGTCGTTATCATTTCAGTATACTTATTGATGGGCTCATCTCTTTTCATCTCATACTTACGAACATTTAATTTTCATGAAAGGTATAAAAACCAAAAAAGGGAAATAACTTCCCTATTGCGGTGGGGTATTAACTACAAGGTGGCGCAAAAGTAATCCTCCTATCAGAAAAAGCTATAAATTTTGCGATTGGCCCCTAAAGTCAGTTCTGTTTTGACATTTGTGTGGTAAACACATGCGAAATACACGTTAATAAACAATGTCACGCTACACTGCTCGAGAACGCGGAATATTGCTGACTATTTATTTGACCAATAATCGGTCGGGGCCAAACGGTTACTGTGAATGGTGAGCGCTACAGAGCAATGATCAACGAGTTCTTTTTACCGCAACTTGATGAATTGGGATTGGAAAACATGTGGTTCCAACAAGACGGTGCAACAGCACACACTGCACGTGCCACAACCGATATGCTGAACATCGGGAGCTTACTTTTGCGCCTCCTTGTACTTGTCCTTGTGTGTCATCCGACTTGCCTAATTTTTGGCAGCATACTATTGAGAGGAAGCTGAACAATTTTTTTTGAAATATCTAGTTGAAATTACAAGCAATCGCCTTTGAAAACAGAAGAACTTCTATGCTGAAAAGTGGGTGACGACACGCCTGCTACATCAAAATCCACAAAATTTTTTTGTGGCCGAGTTTTGCCTTAAAAGCTTATTATGTGTGCAAGAGCTTATTCATATAGCTTGTATAATTATAGAAATATCACGTTTTACATTTTACAAACAAATTTTTCAGAACTATGTTAAAAAACTGGGCGTTGCCGTTGACCGATTTCTCCCATTTTTACAACAAACAGTTACCTTTATATATTCAACATTTTCGCCAAATATCGTTTCGATAAATAAAATTTGGCGGAGGTATGGCATAAAAAGTTTTGTAGAATAATCCACTATAAAAGGGGCAGGGCCACGCCCATATCCCAAAATTTATATTTTTCTCCTTTCTTCATTCACGAACACTCTGAAAGTGAAATAGAAATGATTATAAGCAATTGTGCGCAAAGTTATTGTCTACTAAATATATCTATGATCCTTTTCAAAATCTTTCTTATACAAATGGGCGTGGACCTTAACCCATTTCACCCATTTTTTCCCGGATCATTCCTTGTATTAATATGTGTACTGAATTTGAACGATTTTTGTTTTATGATTAATGTTATTTCTAAATTTGACTTAATCAAAAGTGGGCGGTGCCACACCCATTTTCAAAAATTTCTTGAAATTTTTATTTTCTGCCTTAACGTTAATGTACAAACAAAATTTTATCCTTATAAGTGAATTATGTACTGAATAATCACTTTTTTGTATTTTCGAAAATATTCTATATTTAAAAAGTGGGCGTGGATTTAATCCGATTCCCATTTTAAACAGCGCTCGCAGATGAGTGCCAAGGAACCTGCATACAAAATTTCATTGACATATCCCAAAATTTACTCATGTTATCGTGTTAACAGATGGACGGACGGACGGACATGGTTTAATCAATTTCTTTTTTCCTCCTTAACTTTTGACATATATAAGTCAATATCCATCTAGATCAGTTTATGCCGTTACATACTACCGCTAGGCGAATGAAGTTAATATACCTTGTGTGCGGGGCACTACTAGATATAAAAATGTTTTTATCTTATTATTTCCGTTGCCATGGCTACACCAGCTCTAATTCCGCACCTATTTTATATCGCACTCTCTCCAATCACGCTTTAAGACAGTCATTGGAAAAGGCAGTAACCATAATGCCTCCATCCACTGCCGTTGACCTAATTTAACCTCGTTGTTTATGATGTTTACATTATATCACTTATTATATCCTCTGGGCGCGTAGCATCACTGAGTAAAAGTGTGTAACACAAAACATAAAAATATACCACAATCTGCTACTGCTAGTTACCCTGCAAAAAATCGTGTGACTAATCTCTAAAGAGAGCGAGCAGCGATTAATCATTTTAGTCTACAGTTGGCTATAATTCAATATGCGTAATTACATTTTTATTTGTGTAGCATACTCATAGGGGTGACAGTCAATTTAACTTTTTATAGCATACTTGTAGGAGTTAAAAGTACCCGTTTGGGTAGAAAGTGGATTAGTCCTTTCGTACCCGTTCGGGTATAAATGGGTAAAATTGGTCTCTCCATAGGTCATGCTCAAACAAATGTGAACAGTTCAATCCATACAAAGTGATCAGAACTGGCATTGGTCACATCTTCCTTTGCGACTCACCCCGGCTGCATCCTAGACTAATCGCATTTTTTACAGGGTATATACATAAATCTAAGTCTATATGTATGCAGAGCGCGTATTACATACTTTCATAGCAATTGTTGTGCACGTTTTGCCGCTGGCCACTTGTTGGTAATGGAAGGATGCGACGTGTTTGGTTTAGTGCACAAAATGAAATTTTCTAACATTTTTCTCTTTCTCTAACCATTCCCTTTTTTGCGTTTCCTTTGGCGCCAAAACAAATATTTGCAACCACTTGGAAAGCCGCAGAAGAGTGTTAAAAGTGCTTCTTTGCCTACTTTTTGTTATGAAGCTTTTAGGTCGTAAGCGAGGATAAAGATGGTACATATCCCCAGTGGAGAAATATGGGCATGTAACTAGGCCAATAAAGACTAGACTACAATAGTCCGAATATTCGGGGTTTTAGCTTTTTTTCTATAGACAATTTTTCTGAATCCATGCTTAGCTGCGATTTTGATATTGCTCTGGTAAAATTGTAGATGTGGAAGGCCGCTCTCATTTCAGTAAGTGACTTAACCATACACTTAAAGGCCAAGACGTGTTACAAATGTCGGGTAAAGACTGCTGAAGACGGCAGAATTTTGATTTTACCGTTGGCCCGATTTTTCAGCTCAATGGTTTAGTGTCTCCCAGACTCTATCTATACCAAGCTTCCAGAGACAATTTTCTGATAACTTAATCGAACTACCTCGGTTTAACTTCTTCTTAGATTGGAATACAAAAGTAGTGTTCATACCTTACATTGAGATTTGTACTAAACTCCCTTGACCTTCTGTTAGCTTCGCTAAGCTTCTTAGGTATTCTGTCCTACAAAGAGTAGTGAAATTCAACTCGAATGCTGATTCACCAATGCTTATCCGATCAAGGACTGTCATTCCGGCAGTACCCCATAATTCTTCGTAAAATCTCTCCATTCTTTGCAAGGGGTCTGCTTTTACTAAGAATTCAAACATCAGATGAGCTATAGAACTCACATGTAGTAATCTCAGACATGTTCTAAAACGTTAATTTCTTTTTCAAATTTTATCTGCTTGACTTTCATTTAATCAGAGTCGTTTTGCAACCAGTTTCTTGTTTGGCACTGGTGCTTTTTTAACTCTACTTTTTTGGAGAAAACGGTAACTTTTTAGACCCAGTGACTTTTAAATGCAAGTGACTCTTTTGGAACCAGCGACTTTCTTTGAATCACAGATTTTTGTGAAACTTATTTTTTGGATATTATCTTTTTTTGAGTTATTATTTTTTTGAAACTAGTTTGGAACTAGTTTCGGCGACTTTTATGAAATCAGTAATTATTTTAAAACCCGTACCTTTTTTGGAACTAGTGACTATTGTAGAGGAAGGCACTTTTTCGTTATCGCTGACTTTTCAACTGATTTTTCGGAATCAGTGACTTTTTGCAAGCAGCGATTTTTTGGAAACTTTCTTTTTCAAATGAGTGAGTTTTTTTAGAATCGGTGGCTTTTTAAATTTTTTTAGTTCCAGTCACTTTTTAGCTTCAGTTTCATTTTAAGAAGCAGTGATTTTTTTAAACCAGTTACTTTTTGAATCAGTGACTCTTTGCTATCCGGGACTGGATTGAAGCTTACTTTTTGGCATAAGTGAGTAACTTTTGAGTGACAGTCCCTTTTTTTGGAACTTTTTAGCTTCGGTGACATAAATAAAAATAGTTTTTTTGGAATCAGAGGCATGTTTTTGAAATAGTGGCTTTTTAGTACCAGTAACTTTTTTTGGAACCATTCACTATTTAGCTTCAGTGTTATTTTTGGAAATAATGATTTTTTTATAACAATTGCTTTTTCACTTCAGTAAAAATTTTCTATTCATTTACATTTTCTAAAACCCAACTAGAAATGGTGTAGTTAAAAAGTGGCTTACAACTACTTCTTTTCACTGCTGGGTATGTGCACGTTAATGTGGTATTTATCAATATACTCCCTTGACGCTCTTCGAAGTTTCTACAAAAAATTGTTTATCTTTCCGTTATTGAACTTATAATACGTATCTGACGTTAACAAAATAAAAGCAAAAACAAATTATAAGAGGTAAAGCGACCTTGACTAGTTATTATCCACAACTTGCTGATAAGACAATTTCAAATATTTGCGTGGAGGTACCATAAATTTCGCCATACTTTTTGACTCGCAAAGCAGTCCATTATTTCTAAATTAGAAATTCATTTTAATGGATGACGAGGCAATGACAAATTAAATGAAGACGAATAACAATGCGCTGTCATCAAATAAATTTAAGTCTCCTACGTTACTAGACACATACATACTTATTTGATTGCAGTGCTTACATTTGATTGAAGAATCAGCACAATAGTCCGGAAGCCAGCTAGCTAAAGCCTGCTTCGGCCGTTAGCAGGAAGATTATTGATGGGCTCCGTAGCAGTGGCTATAAGTGACTGTTACAGTTCACCTCGCTACTATCTAAGAAGTTAGGTTAGGTTGCAAGGGCAGGACTCTGGACTCTGCCCGGCACTTAGGCCACTAAGTAGGCCCATTGTGATACCCTATAGGGTCTCTACCCACCTCTAAGCCCCAGAGATGCGAGCAAGTCATCCCTGACGCCGACAGCAGCTCAGCCGTTTTACAGTCAGCCGATCCAACAACCCTAGAGTAATCGATTTCAATGATCTCCAGAAGGCTGAAAAGGACCAGTCGACTCACATGGTCTCGCTACCGTCGACGCCAGGGGAAACCAACTCACACCCAAGGCAGAGGATCGAGCCGCTTCGGGGAGTCAATAGATTTGGATAATGCCTTTATTTCTATTTTTGATACCTCAGCGAGGTTATCGAGAAACGGTTGGCCCAGGATAGCTAACCGTCGCCTGCTAAGTGCAGGGCATTGACACGTCAGATGCTGAACACTTTTCTCCTCCTCAATACATCTGCAGCTGCGACAGTAATCATTTGACATTGCGCCCATTCTGGCGCCGTGAGTGCCTATTAAACAGCAGAACCCTTACCAGGGTTAAATCCCCGATTTATTTAGGGAAAGCAGGGAATTTGTACGTCTTTTGTTGTAAGAAGGCCAGGTTAGCCTGGATATCTCACTCGTCTAAATCCCTGACCAGAGCATATTTGCTATTTTTAAAGGAGGCCATGGGTATGCCTACCGAACTATTTCCTGGAAGGAGATGGGTGGTGGTACCTCGTCTGGCCAGCTCATCCGCTCTGCAGTTACCTTCAATATCCCTGTGCACAAGTACCCAAATAAGGATAATACTGAAGTGCTAAGCCATCTCGTTGAGAGATCTGCGACATTCAGTTAACGACTTTGCATTGTCGACGTATGAGTTCAAGGCTTTAAGTGCGGGCTGACTGTCTAAGAAGTTGGCATCAATACTGTTTCAAGATACAGTGATTTGTTTTGGTCGTCACGTAGTAGTTGGATGAAATAAACCACGGTACAAAGTCTTTCCCAAGACAGCGGGGGATACGCGCAGTAATGGTTGGGGTTTTATCGATGAGAATCCGTGTCGTCTAAGTATGAAAAAGTACTGTTACAACAGCACAACATCAACGATCCAAATTCTCAGCGGACTCCCGGACCATTAGAGAACAAGTTATGACCTACATCAAATAAAGTCTAAGGTTTATAGGACTAAATAAATTAAGGCGCCGCAAATTGGCAGAGCAGCTTACGTTTTAACAAGGGAAAATGCCAAATAAGAGCAAATGCATCTGAAGTCAGAAACTCAACATTTTAAAAAATTAATTGGTTTGCATGAATTCAGAATCAATACCACTGTAGGAAGGTCTTTTCTAATAGAATTCACTATACAAGACGAGGAGTATATTCTAGATCACTACCCCACTAGGGACTACTCCTTTCGCTGGGTTACATCGTTGAGCTCTGTACTCACAAAAATGCACTGCAATCCTGAATCCACCTTCTTCGCTACACAGAGGCAGGTATGTATTTATATTTGACGACATAATATGGGGTCCTACTAGTTAAAGCGACCTCGGAAAATGCACGCAACCGGGACGCTGCCATTACGTTATAGAATTATTTCTGGCCGCTGCGAAGTAAAGAAGCCTCCTCAAACTTTTTCATTGGCGTGAAGGCTGAAATGTACGATGATGAAACTTCCATCAAATACAGTACTGCGGGGCACAGTCTCTTTCCCGTCATTAATCCAACACCTCAGATTGGCTCCTTTTCCTTTACATGGCCACTATAGTAGTCTTCACGCATTATACCGCCTTGCTTGAAGCCTCTTTTTGGTTCCAATGGCTCAGAGTGGCCCTTCTCAATCCTGATGGAGTTCACAGCGTCGCTCAATGTCGTTTGAGATAATTTTGAAAGCTTTGAAAGTAAGACAAGTTCAGACGTTATACTTAAGTCTTTCGTACAGTACTCGATGATGATAATGAACTTCGCTTTTTCTACTTTACAAGGTGTCTAAGATGTCGATACAACAGCCTTAATGCCACAATCGTAGCCAACTTCCATAATCAAGTACCGTGGAGCTTTTATTTTAAAAGCTCATATCTTAAACAAGCTTTAGCCCTGCATCAGCCGCCCAGCATCCATTGCGCAACTGCTAACATTGACATTTCACAAATCAGCGTTGCCATATTATTGTGCTTGCCTTTGCTAAACAAATGGCAACATCAACTACACCGCATTTCTCCACTCCACCCTCTAACATGCAGCATCCGTATAACACACGCTACGACGATTTTCCAAGTGTCAGAATACAATCAGTTCCATTCCAGCTGTCAACGAATATAAAACATTTTCCGGATGAAAAACTCAAAGCGGTGTTAACGTTGTAACTTTAATGTGTGTGCGTGTGTTGGTGTAAGAAAAATTCAAGCAAAGGCAGAGCAAAAAAATAAACAAATCAACAAAATAATGATACTATCATATTAAATCAAAAAGAATTTAGCAATAAATAACAAAAACAACAAAGTATTTAATAAAAGCGTATCAAGTAATAGAAAACTGAGCGGTCGCTCTGCGCCTCATATCAGTATGTGGTCGTTGATCTATGTGCTACGTCGTTGGAGCTGCCTCCGTCTGGTGCTTTGTTTTATCGTGATGAGCCTGCAACAGCATCACACAAATGCGCTGCCCGATGTCATCAAGATTGGTAAGTGCCCAAGCGTAAACTTAACAGAGCCAAGCCAACAGCGAAGACGCACAAATGCATGCTGAAGCCTATTTCTAATTATTTGCTGCCTCACTATTTATGTACTTAGAAACATATTGATTTTCTGATTGTATTAAATTTATTACTTAAATATTTTGTGTGCTTGTGTGAATGTAGGATGCTAAGTGGGTGTGTGTGTCTGTTGGTGTATGTACGGATATTATGATTTTCCTTCCTTGCTCATTCACTAAGTCCAATTAAAATGTGGAAATAAAGAGTACACTGCCAGCAGAGTTTTGTTTACGTTTGACGTTTACTCGTTTCCATTTTATCGTTTTACTTACTTACCCCCAGCTTATCAATCCCACCCTTACCATTAAGTCTCATAACTTTTCGATACCCTCATAATTTTATGAAGAGGGTTTCACAGCGTGTATCTTTTTGTATCGAATTAGCTGATTTGCGACATTTGTATACCCAGGTGCAGTAGTGCCTTGCCTACCCAGCAAACACAGTCTCAAACATTATAAAAATATAGTAGTTTTACATTAGAATTCTAATATAGCTCTCTAATCGAAAATCAGGTTAGAATTCGAACTAGGCTAGAATTCGATTAGACAGTGATTAGAAAGACACTAGAAAAAAGTTCACATTAAAAACTAATTAGAATTTCACAATAGAATTCTATTAGATAACTTACCTTTTTCTCGATATCGAGAACCAAGTCCCTTTTTGTAGAGAATGCTATAATTCTCGACAGTTTCTCAAACCGTTCTCTAACCTTCTACCTTAGAGAAATACATAGGAATTTGAGTCGTTTTCTAATCGTCATCTGACCTAAATGTTTGCTGGGTAATGGTATATTGATATATGCTATTATTCTTGTAAGGCCTTTTGCGATTATCCTATCTCGATCTCTACATGCGCTTCTTTCTTTAAGGCACATGAGAGCGGGTGTTGTATATTAGTAGGGACTTCTGAGTACTAATATCCATATTTAGCATGTTCTCTGTCAATCTAAGTTCGCATTGCCGTGATAACTTTGCTCGAATAATATTTGGTAGCCGCGTAGTAACGACTACCAATAGTTTGCACTTTAAAATTATGTGCTTTCAAGTAGAATTAGCGGCATTCAAGAAGTCAATATTATATGGATGAAAACTTCAAAAAATTTATAACTCTCAAGTTATAAATCAAGATAGGGGACTAACTCGTGTTGCCGTCACTTCAAATATATTATGATATTTAAGAGGTTCTGTTACTTTCGGTGACTTTATTGCTTTTTTATAAGTAAATATCACTAACAACTCCTCTACAGTGGTATTAATAACTATAGCACTCTCAAGATTTAACTTTTTTAAATGTGCACAAAGTTTAGAATACAGATTAATATGAGCGTTTATTAAAAAAAAAAAAAATTTGGAAAAAATTTAAATCTTATAAATAAAAATGAATGTGTGTCTGTGCGTCTGTGCGTCTGTGCGTCTTTTATAGGCGTCCAAAGTACTCAAACCGATCTGTATGAAATGTTCAAAGTATATTCTTGGGCTCACTGGGTACAACTTGACCTATATACAGTTTTGAAAGAGTGGGCCTCCAGGTTATATAAAATTTCAGTTCATTATAACTCTGAACTTATTTGGTCTACATTATTGATATTTTGAAAAGGGTACTATGCCACGCCCACATATTTTTCATTCATATCTAAAGTTTATTGTCTTGGGCTATCAAACTTTCACGATTGGTTCAGGAATTAGCTTGGTACGACACTGGCTATATAGACTATTTTTGAAAGCTGGGCGGTGCCACGCCCTTAGGCTATATAAAATTTCAATTTGGCATAACTCTAAATATATTTCGTCGAAATTGGTGATATTTGGGTATATGTGTCCTTTAATCAATATTTGCACACTTTAGAAAAATGGGCGGTGCCACGCCTAATATTTCTGTGTAATAGATGTCCTTCATTAATGTCCAAAGTTTTTTGTCGATCTCTATAAAACGATCACAATCTGTTCAGGAGTCCGCTAGGTACGATACAGGTCATATATAGTTTTTGGAAAAGCCGCCAGACTATATAAAGTAGCAATTCGGCATAGCTAGGAATATTTTTTGTTCAAGTTAATAATATTTTACATATAGATACGTTTTCTCTATATCTGGAAAAAGGGGAGAAAAAGAAGAGTAAATTTCAAATATATGGGTGGTGTTGGAGGAAAATGAACAGGGTGAAGAAAAGGAATGGCATATGGGAGTGTTGAAAGAAGCATACGTAGAAAAAAATAGGATGATATACATCGACTTTTTGAAATATTTCGATATATCGAAACAAAAAATCGATATTTTCAATACATCAATATTTGCCTAATATTCGTTTCCCGAAATTATCCTAGCTCAGCTAGTATTCATTGATTCCAGCAAGGTAATTATTATCCAAAATATTCTGAAATTTAATCCAAATTTAGCCAAGGATTCCAAAAGTATCGGTGTTTTGCCAAGTCTCTCTGAAATCAACGCTATTCGATACGTTTGACAGTTTTGAAGTACAAAACCCTTATTTCTGGAAACGCTGATGCGGCTTGCAGCGCTATCTTTAATGAATAGTGTGGGAGACTCTGTATCGATATTTTCATTCACAAATATATGTTTTGATAAATGGATTACGGCTATACCCCTTACTGAAATATCGGTGGGTGGTTTCCCATTTGTAATATGCATTGAGACACCCATTTTCCAAATTTAATAAAGTCGTGTAGCGATTTCCTATGCAAAAATACATCATGTGTAAATAATCTAAACGGTGCCGTCTCTTTAATTTCTGCTATACATGCGCTTTTGCTTAATCCACAGCTGGGTATATAATGTTTGTTTCACCTGAACTACGATTTGTTGTTTACCTTGTTATTTTTACACTTATGATTTCATTGCATGTATATAATATATGTGTGTGTATGGATGTGTTTATCTTACAGGTGGCCTTTTCCATCCCACCGATGATACGCAGGAGTTGGCATTTCGTCAAGCCGTCGATCATATCAATTCGGACCGTCTAATTTTACCACGTTCCAAGCTGGTAGCACAAATCGAACGCATTTCACCCTACGATAGCTTTCATGCGGGCAAAAGGGGTAAGTGCTCATAAGTTTATGCGATTTTATTTATAAAAATAAGTCTTTCAAGTGTGTGGGTACTTACGAGTGAGCTATTTATGGTTTAAGGATGGAATTAATTTTAATACTGACTTGTTGAGTGCCTACTTAAAGAAGGATTTAAGTGAATTTAGTTACTTATTTAATATTAGTTACTATAGTAATACAACATTTGAAGCCATTGATTGAAGACGGTCTTGATTGAAATTCATTACTATTAAATATGAAAAACTTCTTCTTCTTAAAATGGTCCTCTAACCCCCCAGGCAATTTTGACCGTCCAACATAGCTCGCCAGTCGTTTCTTCGTTGCGCCAACTAGCGCCAATTGGAAACACCGCAGGATCGCAAATCGGTCTCCACTTGGTCCTTCCATCGGGGTGGTGATCTCCCTCTTCCTCTGCTTCCACCGGCGGGTGCCGATAAGAATACCTTGTGGGCTGGAGCATCTTCGCTCATTCGCACTACGTGGCTTAGCCAGCGAAGCCGCTGTGTTTTAATTCGCTGAACTATGTCGGCGTCTGCGTAAAGTTCATACAGCTCATCATTAAATCTTCTTCGGTACTCGCCGTCGCCAACGCTTAGAGGTTCACAAATCTTTCGAAGAACCTTTCTCTCGAATACTCCCAAATATGAAAAACTAAATAGTGGAATTCGCACCGAGGGCTCGTGAGAAACCACCAGCGGGTGGCGGGTGACCGTAAGATATGCTTGTCACAATCCACTATCCGTAGGCTCGACGGGTCAAGCAAACCGCTTCCTAGGGCAGGTCGTGTAAGTAGCAGAAGTTGCTAGTACCGAAGTGTACAACATTCGTATCAGGCAAAAAACTGGCCACATTGGTGGGACTCCTCACTGTTACGAAAAATAAACAAACAAGATTAGTGGGAGAGGAACTGCAGTTGGTCGATAGATATTTCACAGTTGGCTGAAGAGCTAGGATTAGCGACTTAACAATGGAAGTTAAGCAAGTTATATCCTCTCCCAACTGCCCTATTCCGGCTTGTAAATCATTAAAAAGTTATTCTTCTTGTAGTCGAACTCGAGGCGAAAAGCCCAGTTATCGCAGTTCAGAAAGCCTCAAAAATATCAAAGACTCCAAATCCATTTTCTAAGACGGTTTGCCGTCGCCGATGCATAGTGTTATATAAAAAAGGGTTTGGAAATTTTTTTCCGAGACTGAGTCGGCTTCAGCAGTAGTCGGCAGCCTTCAGAGAGTATATCTGCCTAAGAAGTAAATTAGAAAAGAAGCCGACACTTAACCTACTCGCAGGTATATCAAGACATAAACATTATTACTACATATCTAACTTCTCCAAAGGCGTTTACAGGCATCAAAGGTTTTTAAAGCAAAATTCTCAAGGCATTAAACAGGGTACAAGTAATTTGGCAGCAGTACTAGTGAAAATAACAAAAGACCGCTATTGGCAACAGCATACAAGTCAATCCATGACTGATTTGAGGTCAAAGAACTTAAACGAAATGTCGCTCCTGATGACTGCCCCACAGTTGCTCAAAATAATGTATTTTGTCATTGATTCTCACGGTAACAACTTTTTCAATTCTTATAGGATATTCCAAAATAAAGTTGAAATATCACCAAAAGCCGCCAAATCTGTGCACGAATAAATGCTTTGAAAACTATTGTCATTATATTGGGCCATGAAAGCATGAGTTTTGTTGGGTCGCGACAAAGATCAGCAAACAAACCATTTAAATTCACATACACATTTATGTATTCGAATATTTTCCGTAAGAGAATAATTGCAAATAAGGATAAGAATATCACAATAGTTTGTATTCCCAGCTAGGCTATAAAGCAAAGATGAACTCAGCATAAGCAACAGCGTTGGTGCTTGGGATGTAATGAATTTGGAATTTTAGACATTTACGGTTGCGAATGCTGATGCGAGTGTTTGAAATAAATTTTTATAGAGTGACTCTCTTGCTTAAGAATTTGGTCATATCGATTCTGGTACAGCCAAAAAGCACCAGGTTAGGGCAAGGCTGCAATTTTAAACGTAGTACATAGTTCAGAACCCCATGATGGTCAGGGCCGCCCAGTGGAAATCCGGGCCCAGGAGTAAAAAGGTGGGCCCCCTTTCTACATAAAAGTTTCGAATACTGCATCGATTTCATCAACATCTTTCTACTTACTACTTCAATCTTTTTTAAGAATAAGTCAAATACGGCGTTTTTTGCTCTCATCAGTTCATCACATCTGCATTGAACTTGCTTTATAGTTAATGTTGGGTGAAACAAATTTTTTTTTTTACACGATTTCGAAAATCAATAGAATGTATTAATAAGTTCATATATATAGACTTTTGGTCACAAATATTTATTCAGATTATATCGGAATATACGAATATAGGAATAGCATGACTTGACAGTTAATAAGAAGAAAGAAACATCTTGGTCAAACATTTATTTATCGATCTGATTAATTAAATTATCATGATTAAGTTTTTGAACATGCAGCTTAAAATCCTCCAATCTTCAATTATTTGGAACTTAGAAGTGAGCTTTTCGAGCTTTGGCGGCAGCGAATGCGTCGATAATAATCTGGAAATCCAAATGTTTCAGTTAATCGACTATAAAAAGCATTATAATTTAACTATTCACTCAATTTCTTGAAAAATATGGGCCCTTCGAGAACTCCGAGCACGGGGGGAATCACCCCCGACCCCCTCCCTCTCTCGTCCGGCCTGAGGATTTTGCAGCATTAAGGGAAATACGGCACTTACAGGGTGGCTAATGAAATCCGCTACCAAAAAAAAATTAAATAACTTTTTTTCTATTTAATGAATCTGGTTAATTTTTTTTTTATTTTGCAGATTGACTTTTACATTTAACAAAAATGGATAACTGGGACACTGAAACAAGAATTTGGATTGTCCGCCGCTATCACGCACTGGAGTCCGTAGTTTCGGTTCAAAGAGAGTATAGGCGCACGTTTGGCGGCAATCCTCCGAGCAGATGGACCATAATAAGACTTGTAAACAATTTTGCCGAGCATGGGACAGTCAACAGAAGACCTTACCATCGAAACCCTTCAGTTCGAACGGAGGAAACAATCGCTGCTGTAGCTGCTGCCATACAAAACAATCCACGTGTTTCGACAAGAAGCTTATCTGCTCAAATGGGTGTAAGCAGACAGTCATTACAGTCAATTATGCACAAAGATTTGGACTTATTCCCATATAAAATTCAAATGGCCAACAAACTGAACGCTGCAGACTTGCCGATTCGCTTGGAATTTTGCCAGAAGATGCTTCAAATGGTGGAAGAGGATGGAAACATGTTGAACTGTCCTTTCATGTCTGACGAGGCCCATTTCGATTTAAACGGCAACATAAACAAACAAAATTGTCGAATATGGAGTGCTTCCAACCCACAGATACTCCATGAGACGGAATTGCATCCACTTCGTGTCACAGTGTGGTGTGCAGTTTCATCACGCTGCATTGTCGCGCCCTACTTCTTCGAAGAAAACGGTCACACCGTTACGGTTACTGGAGACCGTTACTTGAGCATGTTGAGAGAGTTTTTCTATCCAGAATTACGCCGAATGAGAATTTCTTTCAACTCTGTGTGGTTTCAGCAAGATGGTGCAGCTCCTCATATAGCCCAAACTGTTATGACAGAATTGCGACGAAAATTTCCCAATAAGCTGATATCCAGAAACTCCACATTCCGTTGGCCACCCAGGTCGCCTGACCTTACTGCAAACAGGAAGTCTTCAAAGCAAAACCAACAAATTTGAATGGACTAAGGCAATCCATTCGAGAAACAATTGCGGCTATTCCTGTCTCAACTCTCCAAGCAGTAATGAACAACTTTTTGGTAAGATGCCGCACATGCATCGACGAGCAGGGGGGGCATTTAAATTCCATTATTTTTAAAACTAATTAAGCTATGTTTAATAAAATTTAATGAGCTTTAACATGAATAAAAGAAAAATTAATTCCATACACTGAAAAAAAATTATTTGAGTTTCTTAATGTAGCAAAATTCATCAGCCACCCTGTATATAGAAATTTTCAGATAAAACATTTTATTTTAGTGAAACTACCTATCCACCTGTCATTCAAGAATGATTGTCAGTGTTCTTTCCCCTTTTTAGCACTAACATGTTTTTGAACTTCATCAATATTACCATTCAGATTTATATTTAGTGTATATGTGTCCGTTTAAGCATTAATGGGAACTCATATACACCTCAATTTAAACCCTTTTCAATGTTCAGATTTTAAAGTATTAAAAATGTATTAAAGCGGATTTCAATGAAAATGTGAGCTTCCGAATGCGAATACAATTACTAGCAACATCCCCAGTAGAAACATACATGTGAATGTAGGAATACTGAAGCGGTGATTATTGAGTTAGTAAATAAAAGCAGTCAACCAGCTAGTTTAGTGACTAACTATGAACTAGTTCCAAACTAAAGTTATCAGTTATCTAGCATTTCTTGCATCAAGGAAAAACTATAATTACGCAGAGAATGTCATATTTTTGGGAATATATTTCATTTAAAGCGAAACAATTTAGCTAAGGTTAATATATTAATTAATTAAAACATTTTTTTAAAGGCGCTAGCGACTACTTAAATATGTATAGAGGAGGCAAATGAAATAGATTCAGAGGAAAATCGATTGTAAATGTTTGGGTAGAACAACGCCATCGAGTCATCTTATCTTACTAATATTATAAATGCGTAAGTTTGTAAGTTTGTTTGTGGGTCTTCAACGTCTAAACTACTTAACCGATCTCTACGAAATTTTTTATACTTATTCTAAGGAGCATAGGTGAGAGATTCATGCGATTCCGGAAAAGTCGACCAGGAACGGAACTATTAAAAAAAAATCTTTTTTATGATGCGATTTGCTTGAAATTCGGTACTTTGGTAGCCTTTGTCAAAATTTAGAATACTTTTTTAAAAAACTTTGAAAATGACCACAATATCACATGGTTTGATATATTAAGAGATTTTGAGTATATCGACCAAAATAAGGATATTATTAGATCTGTTAATCTAAATTCGATATATTCTTTACATGGCCCATCAGGCTTATATAGTTGTTTGCACAATAATAGTACTAAATTTAATTGGATGTCGTTCAATGAAAGAAGAAGAAGATTTGCCTTTAATAACTTTTATCTAAAATATAGCAAATTCTGTAATAAAAACTAAATAAAAAAAATTTCAAAGTTTACACAAAGTACAGAAAAGTAAATTAAACTTTAAAAAGCTTTCATCAAAGCTTCAATATTTTTTAGAAGAATTTTTAGAAATTCCTAACGGAAATTTTAGTTCCGTTCATGCGTTGTATGAAGGAAAATACTCGAAAAAAATTCTAAAAATTCGGGGGAAATTTTGATGAGCTTCTAACTTGCACATTATAATGGGCTATAAAACTGTGTACTCTAAAATTTTCTAAAAATTCTTCCCGAAAATATTGAAATTTTGATGTAAATTTTTCAAACTTTGATTAGCTTTCCCGAACATTGTGTAAACTTTGCAAATAGTTTTTATGTGGTTTCTGTTATAGTTTAAAACTATTGAACACACAACTTCTTCTTATTTCTTCGAATGATACCCAACTTAATTTCTCTACTTTTATTATTAACACAGCTGTATAAGGTAATAATAAATCCTCCTTTACATGACATTAAAAAATGTTAAATCAAATTCTGTGTTATAAGTCAGTTTTCATGTGAACTTTAAAAAAGAATATTTAAAAAAAGTAAGCTTAAATTCTATGTTAACAGTCATTTCCATATGTGACCCTAAATATTTATCTGGCTGATAAGTAAAAATGCCTTCAGAGGAACTTTTGTTATTTTGGCTTTTATCTTCGTGCGGGCGAAGCCGCGGGTAAAAGCTAGTCTAGTATAATTATTGAATAAGTCCGTATAAAAAGGAGATACCTATAAGGCTTTTGTGAGCTGGATACGAATATAGGTTTGATCGATTACGATTCTGCGTAAGTAACAGTTTCAGCTAGTTATATCTTCTATGGGGTCAACAGAGAAATCGTACAACCATAAAAAAGAACATATCCATGTATGCATTCACATTTACAGATCTTATTTGGCCAATATGAACGAATTCCCAAATATCAACTAAAGGCAGCAAATAATGGGAAAAGGAGAAACAACAAAGTAAATTATAAAGAGTCGTAAGAGCTGCCATAAAAGTGAATGTTCAATGGTTATTATCACAAAATTTTTTTTTGTCAAAAATTCAGCCGTCACAACCAATTCTGCCGTTTTGTGGTCGACACATAGAAATAAAAGAGATTGTGCATTGAGGCTGAGTTCTTACCATCGAGCGGTAAGATATGGCTATCGTAAGTGGCGTCGAAAGTCTGTGAGCCGAGGGTTAGGTGGGGTTAAACAAATCGGTCTCGTGGCAGAGGGCTAGTACCGAATCAAACCGGATCCTTTCTCGGCACAAGGACTGTGCACATCGGTACTACTACCCTCAGCTTTACAGATAAGCTAATCTTAACACTTGCACTTGTCCTAATGTTGTTATTCTCTACCGAAGTTGAGCAATAAACGCAACGACTGCTCGATAATCCATCAGGAAGTATCGATAATCAAGCTAAACGATCGATGTTATCGATACTACTATTGTTTACTTGCGAACTCTAGGTCTACATAAACTTTATTCAGCAAACAATAATAGTGTATTTATATCCTAACAAACCATACAGGAAGCTTGAGTCCCTTTGCTTCATCAATTATCCTCATTACTTGTATGCGTTTATAGACGTTATTGTAGAACTTATCTCTCGGATACTTTCGCGGTTATATTTGAAGTCATTAACAAACTACATAAAAGCTAGGTTCTTTATAAAAATACTCGGTCGTGATAGGTTGCAAATCATCTCAATTGCAGGTAACACAGCTTGGATTGTCCTGCGTTCTTCTGAACGATTGACACCTAGAGAGAGTAGGTCTCACCGGAGCACTCGTTTAGCTATGCCTTAACTGTCTAGAAGCATAGAAGCAGGCTGCAAGTTTCCAGCGGAATTCGACAGTCTCTACTGGCTTTCAGTTACCATCTCAACAGCGAGAGACGTGAATCACTCGCTGTATATCATCCCATCGACCCCTCCTTTAATGCCAATGAACTTTTTGACAAAAGACCCCAACCCTACCTTCTAGCATAGATTAATCTGTAAATAAGTTCACCATATTCCCACTACAATTTCTTAACCAGCCCACATCTTTTTCTAGGGCATATGATTGATGAAGTTATCAACTGTAACAGAGCCGCAAATACAATAATTTTTTCTCAAGGGATGGAACCGAAGCTAGTGGCTTTTCGACGCATATTTATAAACGGGTTTTGCATCCATAAAGGTTTAGAAGAGTGACTGTAAAAGGAGCGCTTTGCTTGAATGGAAAACAGTTCTTCCTTATTTTTCTAGTTGTAATATTTGAAGTTTCATAAAATTTTAGAATTTCATCGACACAAATAACAATAGAAGTGTTCATATCAGACCTGTTAAATTTGATTAGTAATTAGTAATAAATTAATTAGACGGCTTTTTTAATTGGTAATGCTTATTTTAATTGTTTTTTAAGAAAAGGAAATTATTATTAATTGATTACGATTAGAAAAAACAAGAAAAAGCAAAAAAATCAAAGTTTTTTTGATTACTTTTCATTATTTTGAATATTTTTGTTTTTATTGTTTTTTATTCTTTTTTTTGTTGATTATTTTTGACTTTTTTCAGTATTGGTGGTGTGTATATTTCTGTTTTTACAACAATACTGGAAAATATCACAAATAATACAAAAATTATAATAATCAAAAGTAATCGAAAGTAATCAAAACAACTTTTTTCGATTTTTTTTTATAATCGTAAAAAATCATGATTTTTTGTTTTTTTTTTTAATTAATTGGAAAATAATTATTAAAAATGTAAAGTAATGGTAATCAATCATTGATGGATTCTCAAGAAAAGAATTAATGAAACCGGTAAGCATTACGATTAGTAATCATTATTAAACAGGTCTGGTTCATATATCAAAGGTTTGAAAACAATCTGATTTCCCTACGTATACCAAACAATCTATTTTCGCTTGTTACTTTAGTGACTAAGACATCGTATCATCGTTGTTGCAAGCTATATGAATGTACTTATTTTGTTTGTTTATATTTTCATTTTTTATTTGTCTTTCATCACTCTTTGTAGTTTGTGGCTTGTTGAACATTGGTGTGGCCGCTATATTCGGGCCACAATCCACACTCACTGCCAGCCATGTACAGAGTATCTGCGACAATATGGAGGTTTGTAAGGATTTACTGTTATGATAACTAATATACACATACACAAACATATAAGGAGATAAACAGTCCCTGTAGGGATACAATGAGGTAGGCAGAAAAAATACTAGCTTACAATTGGACTTTTTCAACTGGTTTCAAACTAGGCCTAAAAAGGAAAAATATGTACCAAAGAAAATAAAATTGTTGGAGATACAGAAAGTGGAGTACCAGCAGTAAAAACCCATTTTTTAAAAGTTTTTTTTTTGCATACATATCCCCTATGCCCGAAGATGTTATCTTCACTTAACAATTGCCAATGCAACTGAAATATGATTTTTTTTTCGTAAATTGTGTACTAGTTCGAGACATGTTAGAAAATACCAGTTGTTTATGGAAAAATATAATTGGCTTGGTGTTCGTCCTAGTTCAGAATTAGTTTTCCACTAGTTGGTTTCAGTGCATTGAAGAGATCAATACCCTGGAGAAAGAGCCAGATTCGGAATTGGTGCGCTCTAGCGCATTCCGAACCTCTACTAGATCGTCCTCAATTTCTTTTATATGCAATCAAATAGCGATGTTCTAGGCGGTAGAAATTATTCCATCTTTTCTATAATTCCGAACTAGTGAAACATTGCAAGTTCTTCTAGTGCATTTTCTTCTGCTATTTCGCTGGTTTCGAACAGGTCTAAAAGTTTAAATATGGGTTATAGCACGATTTTGACCGCCTATTACGATAGCTCTAAATCATTCCATAAATATGCAAATCGGAACTAGTGTATTCCGACTCTTCTAGAAATTTTAACCAGTATTTATTCAGGAACATATTTGCAGACTAATTTATTTGATGAACAAACTATTTCGATTTTATGAAACATATTTGTTCAAACCAGTTAAATTAGAATTAGGATAAATAATAAATTAAATTACTTTAATTGTGTTAAGAAGAGGCAATTAATAATTGATCACCATAATAAAAACAAGCATTGTAATTTTTTAGGATTTAAAAAAAAACTAAGAAAGAGCAAAACTATTTAAAACCAGGCCTGTTAAATAATGATTACTAATCGTAATGATTACCAGTTTCATTAATTATTTTCTTGAGAATCCATTTTATGATTGATTACCAATTACTTTCAATTTTTATGACTTTTTTCCAAATAATTAAAAAAATAATCAAAAAAATTAAGATTTTTCACGATTATTGAAAATAATCAATGATTATTTTGATTTTTTTATTCTTTTTGATATTTTTTTTGATTTATTCTAATCGTAATCAATTAATAACAACTGCCTTTTCTTGAAAAAACAAATAAAATAATCATTACCAATTAAAAAAGCAGACTAATTAATTGATTACTAATTATAAATCAACCAACCACTGTTGGCAGCAATAATTTCGAAATAGTAAAGGACTTCGTTTACCTGGGAACCAGCATTAATACCAACAATAATGTTAGCCTAGAAATCCGACTAAGAATCACTCTTGCAAACAAATGCTACTTCGGACTGAGTAGGCAATTGAAAAGTAAAGTCCTCTCTCGACGAACGAAAATAACACTCTACAAGTCACTCATCGCACCCGTCCTGCTATATGGTGCAGAAGCGTGGACACTAACAACATCTGATGAGGCGGCTCTGGGAGTATTCGAGAGAAAGGTTCTTCGAAAGATTTGATGATGAGCTGTATGAACTTTACGCAGACGCCGACATAGTTCAGCGAATTAAAACACAGCGGCCTCGCTGGCTAGGCCACGTAGTGCGAATGAGCGAAGATGCTCCAGCCCAGAAGGTATTCTTATCGGCACCCGCCGGTGGAAGCAGAGGAAGAGGGAGACCACCACTCCGATGGAAGGATCAAGTGGAGACCGATTTGCGATCCCGCGGTGTTTCCAATTGGCGCCAGTTGGCGCAACGAAGACACGACTGGCGAGCTATGTTGGACGGTCAAAATCGCCCAGGCGGTTAGATGACCATTTAAAGAAGAAAAATTATAAATCAAATTTAATAGGTCTGTTTAAAACTAAAAATTGTTTGTGATGTTTATCGATCAAATGATTAAAAGGTAAACAAAAAAACAACTTAAATAATCAATACTTTTAATTATTTTTGATTAGCTTTAACTTTTTTTAATAATTGTTTATCATTACTATTTTTTGTTTATTTTTTTCCAAAAAATTTAAAAATAGTCAATAAAAATGGGAAACAATGATAACTCATCATTAAATAAATTTTCAAGAAAGCAAGCAATTAAACCGGTAATCATTACGATTAATAATCATTATGTAACAAAAAAATTAAATAATTTCCATTGAATTTTTGCTGCTTAAAAATATTTATTGCAAAATATTAATAAAGTAGCATAATGAAAACTAAAATGGAAAAAATGAATGCTTTCATTAAATGAAATTGCAATAATTATTATTATTCTTTTATTCAAAAACATGTTTTAACTCAAAATCCTTACCGATGGTTACTCAAGTGCCGATTTGAAAATAGTTAAAAAAAATCTAGTTACTATAGAAATATTTCTTATTTGACACTTTAGATCTAGTTCCGACCCAGAAATTTGTCACACTAGTTACCGCATTTCCTGCAGGGCAGTCAATCGCACATATACACACTCACACGCAGCAATACAAAAGGATTGCAAATACTACAAGATTTACGTTTACCATCACAACGCTGTCATTCCACTTCTTTTATTATTATTATTAGCTAATATCCATTTTTTCTTCCACATACATAGATACCTCACTTGGAAAATCGTTGGGATTATCGCGTGCGACGTGAAAGTTGTCTAGTGAACTTATATCCACATCCAAATACGTTAGCTAAGGTTGGTCTAAATCTAACTACAAACATACATGCTTATCCACAAATCCATATTTGTTTATATGAAAAGCCATTTTCGACAAACTTTAACTACTTAGAAACCCATAATAAGAGCTTAACTTAGTATTTGCATATTAATCGGCTAAAATTTTCCTTTGCTTTTGATTAGGCTTATGTGGATATCGTTAAGCATTGGCGTTGGAAAACATTCACAATCATCTATGAGAACAACGACGGCATTGTACGCTTGCAAGAGTTAATCAAGTCGCATGAGCACACACCATATCCGATTATAGTACGACAACTGAGCTATACAGGCGATTACAGGTAAGTGGTCTTATGCTGACCTCGTTTCAATTCTTTGCAGCTAAGTTCCTACGTATTTGATCGAATGAAGCAGGGAATATTGTATCGAGCTGAGGCTTAAAACTCGTAGTCACTTTAATGACGTTTGTAACAAATATGATATTTTTGCCCAGGATCAACTACCTCATTCATGGGAGCTTAACCGACTAGCCGATTTTGGCTGTTGCTTATCAAAACACTTCAGTTATAAATTTGTAGCGATAACTGACTACAATTGTAGACATCAAGGAAGACGAATTAATCCTCCACCTGTTTTTTCCATCCAACTAGAAGTCTCCACTTACATTGTTGCCTAATCCGGGCATCTATAGGAAAACCTGCTAGCCGCATGTTTCTTGTTTATTCGCATAAATTACCTAGCGTGCTGTTGACCCAATTTCTTTTCTTTCTTATCCAGAGACACGACTCCCTGTTAGTCCCCTAATAATATCGAGTCACCTCCTTTTGCAATGTCAAAAGCTGCTTTGAATCCCACAAAGAGATGTCGATTATCTTATCATTGGTCTTCTCCAGGTTTGGGCATCTCGAAAATATATGGTCAATGATAAGCTCACCCGGTCGGAAGACGTACTGGAAAGGTCCCAACACCTTGTCTTTCCCCCAATTTTCTAGATATAGCCTTACATGCGATATTAAGGAGACTGATTCCGTGGTAGTTGGTGTGATTTACGGCTTGCTTGTGGATTGGGCAGAGCTCAATTAAGTTCTAATCTGAAGAGTTGCTTGCATGCTTTCCAACAGATCTTCACCTTTAAATTGTTTGAGCATCGCGGCGGGGAGTACGTCACTTCTATTTGTCTTTAGCGGCGGTAAGTAATGAGTGATAGATATGATTTTACTGCTTAGGTCGATAGGACATCTCTTTGTTAGAGAGCAAGTGTGAAAACGAACTCGACAAGTTATCAGCTTTCTTTATCGTACGCGGCTTCTCGACGTCAAACTTTTTTTGAGTTACTCTGTGGACTGTGTGCTGCATTATGACGTAATCAATCTAGTAGCTCCAGGTGGCCCGTTGGATTTTTCTTTGCTGTTACTTGTCACTCAAGATGCCAATAAACCAACTTCCTTAGGTATAGTAAGGAGTCCTTTTCCGTACCGTCCTTCTAATTTTAGTAAGCTTAGACACATATAAATTATGTTGAAGAACCTTGCTGAGATGCGGATCTCGACGACATTCCCATTTCCTGAAGAGCCTTAATGTCAGCCTTTGCATTAAGAAGGACGTCAACTAGCCAGACAGCAGTACTTTCCACCCATGATGAGAATAGAAAGTTCGCATGATTTGGGTACGTATTTTGTACATACAGGGTGGCTGATGAAAGCCAATACCAAAAAAAAAATTAAATAACTTTTTTTCTATTTAATGAATCTGGTTAATTTTTTTTTTATTTTGCAGATTGACTTTTACATTTAACAAAAATGGCTAACTGGGATACTGAAACAAGAATTTGGATTGTCCGCCGCTATCACGCACTGGAGTCCGTAGTTTCGGTTCAAAGAGAGTATAGGCGCACGTTTGGCGGCAATCCTCCGAGCAGATGGACCATAATAAGACTTGTAAACAATTTTGCCGAGCATGGGACAGTCAACAGAAGACCTTACCATCGAAACCCTTCAGTTCGAACGGAGGAAACAATCGCTGCTGTAGCTGCTGCCATACAAAACAATCCACGTGTTTCGACAAGAAGCTTATCTGCTCAAATGGGTGTAAGCAGACAGTCATTACAGTCAATTATGCACAAAGATTTGGACTTATTTCCATAAAAAATTCAAATGGCCAACAAACTGAACGCTGCAGACTTGCCGATTCGCTTGGAATTTTGCCAGAAGATGCTTCAAATGGTGGAAGAGGATGGAAACATGCTGAACTGTCTTTTCATGTCTGACGAGGCCCATTTCGATTTAAACGGCAACATAAACAAACAAAATTGTCGAATATGGAGTGCTTCCAACCCACAGATACTCCATGAGACGGAATTGCATCCACTTCGTGTCACAGTGTGGTGTGCAGTTTCATCACGCTGCATTGTCGGGCCCTACTTCTTCGAAGAAAACGGTCACACCGTTACGGTTACTGGAGACCGTTACTTGAGCATGTTGAAAGAGTTTTTCTATCCAGAATTACGCCGAATGAGAATTTCTTTCAACACTGTGTGGTTTCAGCAAGATGGTGCAGCTCCTCATATAGCCCAACCTGTTATGACAGAATTGCGACGAAAATTTCCCAATAAGCTGATATCTAGAAACTCTACATTCCGTTGGCCACCCAGGTCGCCTGACCTTACTGCACCTGACTTTTTCTTGTGGGGATATTGCAAACAGGAAGTCTTCAAAGCAAAACCAACAAATTTGAATGAACTAAGGCAATCCATTCGAGAAACAATTGCGGCTATTCCTGTCTCAACTCTCCAAGCAGTAATGAACAACTTTTTGTTAAGATGCCGCACATGCATCGACGAGCAGGGGGGGCATTTAAATTCCATTATTTTTAAAACTAATTAAGCTATATTTAATAAAATTTAATGAGCTTTAACATGAATAAAAGAAAAATGAATTCCATACACTGAAAAAAAAATTATTGGAGTTTCTTAATGTAGCAAAATTCATCAGCCACCCTGTAATTTGGCCGCATAACTGAATTGCTTGCCCAGAGATACAACCACACCCTATTACACTCGCCATAAATCAAATACATATACACAACATTGACAGTTTTTTTCATTCTGGCCCTCTAGACCGTTGCTTAAACAAATCAAAAACTCAGCCGAAGCACACATCGTGCTCGATTGTTCGTCCGACAAAATCTACGAAGTACTCAAACAGGCACAACAAATTGGTATGATGAGCGACTATCACAGCTACTTGATTACCTCACTCGACTTGCATACCATCAACTTGGATGAATTTCGTTACGGTGGCACGAACATAACTGCCTTTCGTCTAATTAACGAGAAAGTTGTGTCGGATGTGGTGCGTCATTGGAGCGTTGACGATAAGGGCATACAGCGCTCAGCCAATTTGACCACAGTCAGAGCAGAGACAGCACTCATGTACGATGCGGTGCATTTATTCGCAAAAGCATTGCACGATTTAGACACATCGCAACAAATCGATATACATCCGATAAGTTGTGATGGCCAGAATACGTGGCAGCATGGCTTCAGTTTGATCAACTACATGAAAATTGTAGAAATGAAAGGGCTGACGAATGTGATCAAATTTGATCATCAAGGCTTTCGCACTGATTTCGTGATGGACATTGTGGAGCTAGGGCCGTCGGGTATACGCAAAATTGGCACATGGAATTCAACGTTGCCAGAAGGCATCAACTTTACGCGTACCTACAGCCAAAAACAGCGGGAAATTGAAGCGAACTTGAAGAACAAGACATTGACAATCACAACAATTTTGGTAAGTGTGATTGGGAGTTTGCAAATATCTTTTTTGAACTGAGTAAAGTTTTATTAATTTTGGACATTTTCTCTTTCGCAGAGTAATCCTTATTGCATGCGCAAGGAATCGGCTGTGCCGCTCACGGGAAACGATCAGTTTGAAGGTTATGTTGTTGATCTCATTCATGAAATCTCGAAGGCATTGGGTTTCAGCTACAGGATACAGTTAGTGCCTGATGGCAATTATGGCAGTCTCAACAAACAAACTGGGTAAGTATTCAATTTTTATACCTAGAAGTGTAACGCACACAGGGTATATTAACTTAAATCGCTTAACGGTGGTACATAACGGCATAAACGGATCGAGATAGATATTGACTTATACCTTTCAAAATGTTCAGGAGGAAAAAAGAAATTGATTAAGCCATGTCCGTCCGTCCGTCCGTCCGTCTGTTAACACGATAGCTTGATTAAATTTTGAGATATCTTAATGAAATTTGATATGCAGGTTACTTGGCACTCATCTCCGAGCACTACTTTTTATATAGAATATTTTCGAAATTACTAAAAAAGTGATTATTCAGTACATAATACACTTATAAGGATGAAATTTGATGTGTACACTAACGTTAAGGCGGAAAATAAATTTTTCAAGAAATTTTTGAAAATGGGCTTTAGAAATAATATTAATCATAAATCAAAAACCGTTCAAGATATTGAAACGAAATTTAGCACACATATTTATATTAATATAAGGTATGTTCCGGAAAATGGGCGAAATCGGTGAAGGTCCACTCCCACTTGAAAAGGATCACAGATATATTTAATAGGCAATAACTTTGCGTACAAAAGCTTTATATCATTTCTACTTTACTTTCAAAGTGTCCATGAACGAAGAAATTCGAAAAATGTAAATTTTTGAATGGGCGTGGCTTCGCCCCTTTTATGGTGGATTATTCCACAAAACTTTTTATGCCATAACTCCGGCAAAAATTGATAAATCGAAACGATATTTAGCGAAAATGTTGTACATATAAAGATAAATGTTTCTTCTAAAAATGGGCGAAATCGTTCAACGGCCACGCCCAGCTTTTTAACATAGTTCTGAAAATTTTGCTTGTAAGACGTTAAACGCGATATTTTTATAACCATGCAAGCTATATCAATAAGTTCTTGCACACATAATAACCTTTTTAGGCGTGGCGCCGCCCACTTTTCTGCATAAAAATACTGTTATATTGCAATCAAAATTGGTCAGCTGCTACTCAATAGTACGTGGTATACTCCTGCCAAAAATTAAGACAATCGGTTAACACACAAGTAAAATATCCGAGCAAGTTGTTAATACCCAACTGCAATAGGGAAGTTATATACCTTTTTTGATTTTCATAACTTTAATGTACATGGGATAAGTAACATCACAAGTGGTTTAAAAGTGGTTCAAAACGGGGTCGCCGCTCGGCAGTGGTTTGACAAACTCTCCGAGTGTCTTTCTGCTATGGAAGGCTTTTCAGCAAAAATTCATCTCCTTTTTAGATGCCGTTCGAAGTCGGCAAAAATCTGTAGGACCCGCCAATTTGTAGGAACAAAAATCAAAACAGCACACCACAAATTGGAAGGGAAGCTCGGCCCATAAATCTCTCAGAAGGTTTATGATGATATGCCTGTTGTATATCGCACCATATATTTATATTTATTTTAAATTAATTTGCCGCTCAAAACTCATAACAGAAGTATTTGTATTGAAAACAATCAGCTGGCTTTATAATACGAACTGAAAAGTATTAAAATAGACCTGCTTAAATCACTACTAAAGGGTGTTTTTTTTAGGGGTATAGAACTTCGAATTGAAATAAAACACAAGAAAATCGTTTTAAGGTCCATTTATTGGCAGGATACTTTTATGCCATTAATGTTTAAATATGATTTCGGGCATGTGGCCGCCGCGGCTGGCTCGAATAAAGCCAATTCTACAGGTCCAATTTTCAACCACTTTTTCGAGCATATGGGGCCGTATGTCGGCAATAACGCCACGAATGTTGGCTTCCAATTCCCCTAACGTTTCTGGTTTGGTTGGTGTAGACGAGCGACTTCACATATCCCCAAAGAAAATAATCCAATGGTGTCAAATCACACGACCTTGGTGGCCAATTGACAGGTCCATTCCGCGAAATTATGCGCTCATCGAATGTTTCCTTCAATAAATCGATTGTGACGTGCGCTGTGTGGCATGTAGCGCCGTCTTGTTGGAACCACAACTCATCCACATTCATGCCATCCAATTCGGGAACAAAATAGTCGGTTATCATGGCTCTATACCGGTCTCCATTAACGGTAGCTGCCTCTCCAGCATTATTGCGGAAGAAGTATGGCCCAATGACTCCACCAGCCCATAGAGCACACCAAACAGTCAGTTTTTGTGGATGTAATGGCGTTTCAAGGGTCTCATGTGGATTCTCTTCACTCCAAATGCGGCAATTTTGCTTGTTGACGTAGCCATTCAACCAAAAATGAGCCTCATCACTGAACAAAATTTTGCGATGAAAATCAGCATCGAAATCAATCTCATTTTCGGCCCATACACCAAAATCACGACGCATTGCATGGTCTCGCGGCTTTAATTCTTGCACAAGCTGGATCTTGTAAGGTCGCAAGCCAAGATCTTTGCGCAAAATCTTCCATAAAGTTGATGGACAAAGCTCCAATTGCTGTGCACGGTGGCGAATCGATTCATTCGGGTCCTCTTCAACACTTTGCTCTACAGCGGCAATTGTTTCTTCGGTGCGCACTGTTCGACGTCTCTGCGGATGCGTATTATCACATAGAGTAAACGTAGTGCGAAAACGATCCATGGTTAACCGAATTAATTGCTCTGATGGACGATTATGTCGACCATAAAATGGACGGAGCTCACGGTAAACTTCGCGAACTGAACCATTATTTTCGAAATAAATTTGCACGATTTGCAAGCGTTGTTCTTTTGTCAACCTGTTCATGATGAAATGGCAAACCAAACTGAACATAAATGACATTAGAGTTGCCAGATTTGACCACAAAATGCCAGTTTTATCTCTATTCGAAAAACAAACCTGTAAAAAAACACCCTTTAGGTATATAATGTTCGATTCCACCCGAACTTAGACTTCCCTACTTGTGTTTTTTTTTTGCGCTTTTTTAAACTCTTTATTAATCTCTTTTATTTAGTGAATGGAATGGCATGATACGTGAGCTGCTGGAGCAACGCGCCGATCTTGCAGTCGCTGATCTCACCATAACCTTTGAGCGTGAGCAGGCAGTCGATTTCACCATGCCTTTTATGAACTTGGGTGTATCGGTATTATATCGCAAGCCGGTTAAGCAACCGCCAAATCTATTCTCATTTCTATCACCGCTCTCGCTTGACGTCTGGATTTATATGGCCACGGCGTATTTGGGCGTGTCTGTGCTGCTCTTCATTTTAGCGCGGTGCGTTGAGATCATAATTTCCTATACACCATGATTTAATTCTTTTCTTTTTTGATTTTATCTTTTAGCTTCACTCCGTATGAATGGCCCGCGTATGAGGACGGTCATGGCGAAAAGGTCGAAAATCAATTTACTCTCATGAACTGTATGTGGTTCGCAATTGGTTCTTTGATGCAGCAAGGATGCGACTTTTTACCCAAGTAAGTTTCAGTTCTTTAATCAAGCTGCAGCAGCTTTATCCAGCTTTTTTCAGAGCTTTGTCCACTCGCATGGTAGCTGGCATTTGGTGGTTCTTTACTTTAATTATGATCTCTTCATACACTGCGAACTTGGCGGCTTTTCTCACCGTAGAACGTATGGACTCACCTATTGATAGTGCCGAGGATTTGGCAAAACAAACTCGTATTAAATATGGCGCTTTGAAAGGTGGTAGCACGGCTGCATTTTTTAGGGTAAGTAACTAATATAGGCTTGGTGTGGGTCTAGCTATCCGAGTGGGTAATGTGGTGATCTCTGCTTCTAAACCAAAAAACGAAGCTGTAGAAATTGTATTAACAAATAAAATTATATCCAGATAAGGATTGGGTCTTACCGTGAACGAGGACAAGACGGAGTTTTTGCTCTGTCATCAAACAAACCAACAGCACAACTGCGCCTTGGCGGCCACCTCACTGCGCAGTCTACCAATTCATCTTGCTGTATTGATACACCCTTCGCTATTGATGTCTTCGCTTTAAAATAATCCAGGAACGACTCACCGTGCATCCAAGTACGCGGTTGAAATTTACGCCGAAAAATCATCTTATTTTCTTTAACCTCGAAAAATTCAGTAACAGCGGCACCAGCTTCTTGCCTTTGCATGTTAATTTTTCGTAGTACTGACTCGTTTTGGCTTGTAAGAATTTCACATTGCTTTTTAATCTAGCTTAGCTGAAATCTTAGCCTTTGAATGTCGTCGTTGTCAAGTGCAGCCACACCAACGCCATTACCCTCGGCTGCCATCGGCCAATTTCCACGCAACGAACAAAGCACTTCGTTCAACCTTATTTTTAAACCCAAACACTTACACCAATTTTTTTAACTGCGTTGTTGTATACGTATCCATTTCCACCGCCACTTTGATTTTTGCAGCTTGGTTCCTTTTCTTTTTGGGTTGCACAACTTACAAATTTCGTTATGATTTTTGCTTTATTAGAAAAAGCACTCACTATAAGAATAGCCAACCAATCTGCAAAAATGGTCAAAAACTTATTATTTGAGGGCGCAAACAAGTAAAAAAAATTTGGGATATCAATCCCACATCTAGCGACTATAACAGGTATTAAAACACGACCATTGTTTACCCGTACTAGTTTGGCATCTTCCTTTGCGAATCGGAGTGGAAGGCAGTGGATGAATGTACTCCGAGAGCGTGGAATGAAGGAAATCGCGTTCAGAGTTGTTTTAAAGTAAAAACTACAACTAAAAATTTCAATTTAAACTGAAACTTACATTCTGTAGGAACTGATAAGGTGTTATAAGTGCTTTATATTCAATAATTTGGGTGTTTTAAGTCTTCACGTTCAATATTGCAGTATTTAAATCTGATTGTTTTATTATTGCATACAATGCACCCTGTGTGGTTTGCGTGTGTGTGCAGATTCGGAGTAAGTTGCGCTACCCTGCAAAAAACGGAAATACTCCGTTTCATACTCCATAGAATACTCCTAAAGGAGTATCAGAGTACTCCAACACATATCCTCATTCATATAAAAAAGGTGGTCCAATTTACATGGCAATGTCCGGTGATTGGATCACCTAATCCATCTCGGAGTACTCCGTTTCTTTGCTTTTGAATACTCTATAGACCACCTACGTGAGAGTACTCTCAAAATACTCCCATGGGATTACTCTATAGAGTATTCAACAGCAAAGCGAGAGCGGGAGTAGGTGGTCCTCAAAAGAACACATACTCCCTTCTCGCTTTCGTCTAGAGTACTCTATACTATAGAGTAATCTTTTGGCAGCATTTTCAAAGTACTCCAACGTAGGTGCTCTATAGACTATTCAGAAGCAAAGTAAATGGTACTCCGAATAGGATTAGGTGATCCAATCACCGGACATCGCTATGTAAATTGGACCACCTTTTTTATATGAATGAGGATAAGTGTTGGAGTACTCTGATGCTCCAACGTTTTTTACAGGGTACTAGTAGACATATACTATGAACACGACTTTGCTTTTCAATTGCTCAGATACGAACATAGTATATGTCTACTATTAGCGCAACTTACTCCGAATCTGCACACACACACAAACCACACAGGGTGCATTGTATGCAATAATAAAACAATCAAATTTAAATACTGCAATATTGAACGTGAAGACTTAAAACACCCAAATTATTGAATATAAAGCACTTATAACACCTTATCAGTTCCTACAGAATGTAAGTTTCAGTTTAAATTGAAATTTTTAGTTGTAGTTTTTACTTTAAAACAACTCTGAACGCGATTTCCTTCATTCCACTCTCTCCGAGTACATTCATCCACTGCCTTCCACTCCGATTCGCATAAGAAGATGCCAAACTAGTACGGGTAAACAATGGATACGAATGAAATCTCATCATTCCCCTTTATTATGTCTACCCTGCGGCTAACAGGGTTCCATTTCTCAGATTATATAAGTTTACAGCAAAATTTTACCAGTATGTCCACATAGACATAATGCGTATTTGTAGAGATTTTTTTGGTTATTTCTGTATAAATAGAGATGCACTAGGTTGATTCAACTTCGGGATCATTGCTACTTAGGGACAACTTGTTGGTTTTTAGGGTGATTTCGGGAAAGCTTTAGGGATAATTTTGGGATTTTTTCAGCACCATTTCGTAATTGATTGATTGATTATATTAAGACTTTTTTGGGTCCATATTGGAATTATTTTAGGGATCTTTGTGGGACTTTTTCAGAGAAATTACTCCAAAAAAGTGTCGTAATGATTCCAAAATAGTCCCGAAAACAACACCGAAATGACCCGGTAAAGCCACAACACAATTCAGCATATGTCCCGAAATTACCCTCAAAAAGTCACAAAATGGTTTCTAAAACTATCCCGAAAAGATCGAAGGAATCTGGCCAAAAGCCTTATTCCAGCAATAGTCCCGAACTTGCATCCAATCAACTCAGTGAATCTCAATTTCTACAAAAATAACCGAAATTTTTTTTTATAAATACCCACTATATCTATATGCGCATACTCGTATGAGTATAATTTTGCTGTACCTCGATGTGTTATTTTTAATTTTTAAAAGCTTGAATAAAATTTAATTTTTCTTTTTTCAAAATTATTTGAATAACCAATAATATTTCACTAGTCACTCAAATTTTTGAAAACGCCCATTCCTGGTATATGACTGCCTACTGGAAACTCTAAATTGTTACCAGGAATTGGGAAACCAGCCATTAGAAGCAAGGGAAGGTGTAAAAGAGAGTATGGGTTTTAGGTATATGGTGTAGCATCGCTCAGATTTCAATTTATGGAAAAAGTTAGTAGTAGGGAATCCACCAAGTCTACTGTAAAGATTCCTTCTAGGTGAAGTGTCGGCCATCTATCTACTCTTTTTTTTTTTGCAGAGCATATTTAGAGGCAGAGGTACTTAAAGTGACCTTTAAAATTAAGTTTACGTCTAGTTCTTATAGCTTCTCGAATTTTTGTTAGTCCTTTGCTTTAGTCACGAATCGGTCAGGAGTTAGCTTTACATTTAAATACTTTCCTAAATACTAATTTCAATGCCTTCCATCAGGAATCCAAAATTTCTACTTATCAACGCATGTGGTCATTTATGGAGTCCGCTCGTCCATCTGTATTCACCTCAACTAATGCCGAAGGCGTCGAACGAGTGGCCAAGGGTAAAGGTGAGTAACATGGAGCTTGGCTTACTCACACATACATACATATATATAAATTATTTTGCCACATTATTACAGGTACATACGCATTTCTCATGGAGTCCACATCGATTGAATATGTGACTGAACGTAACTGTGAATTAACGCAAGTTGGCGGCATGTTGGATACCAAAGGCTATGGAATAGCTGCCCCACCCAGTAAGTGCAAACTAATTAATAACTCAATTTACTTATGGAAGTACACTGCAGCTCAATTCAAAGATTTTTGTATGCAAATGGGATTCACACGATCTTGATATTCATTACAACAACTATATCTTGGCTGTAGAGACATCGCTATTTCCATTATACCGGATACATCTCTTCAAGACTTTTTCCCCTGTATTGGAATTTGAACTTTCGTTCCTGCCTGACACACTAAGGGCGCCACCACTGCGGTTTAGGTGTTTAGAATATGCCCGAGGTAGGCATACCGGTCTTAAGAGGCGACTAATATGCACAAAGGTAATGACGTGCAACTCGATGGTTTATCTACGGATATGATGCCTCTCGCCCCTCATGACCCATCTCTCCTTCCTTACGGAGGGAGGGGTGACATGACTTAGAAGGCTCCACTGGTCATACCAAATCGCTACCACGACAGTCGGGCAGTACCGCAAGGGAGTACCGGAGCGTAGAGGATTCATATCCGGCCAAGGACTGTCAGTTCGACAGCACTCCCCAGTGTTGTTACAACAACAACAACAACACTAGGGGCGCGCTTCGGTTATAATAACCAAGGAATGTTTTCAGCGTTCAGGTCGCTGATGAGCCAGGCGCTTAAGGTCATTCATGTCTGTGCCAACGAAGTGGAACTAAGCACAAGTGCAGTTAGGTCAGATCCAACATTATTTACCAGGAAACACAATGTACCGAGTGGGGTAGACTTTGTTTCCTGTGCGACACGCCTTAATCGTCCCCAATGGGAACAAAACTCAAACGTGATATCTCTGACCGTGGTATTGCAGACGTGATTCATTTGATTTTTTTTAACACCACTTTAATGTACGTATATACAGGCCCAAGGCGGCTTAAAATCGATAAAGACTTAATGCCTGCCAGTTCTTTTTTCACCAAATCGATTCATAGGACGAGAAATACAATATTTGGTTGATATTAAATGTTGAGCCCATTTAGATGAACGCCAGTGTATATATCTGTGACGGTTTATCATAACAACTTAAGTCGACTTAAGAAAATAGACCAATTAAAAATTTTTTGTCGATTTCAATTAACAAAACTGCTTCACAACTTAGCCAAGCCAGTTAGATTCAATCGTTTATAAACAAAATAATATAAGACCGATAAAAGTCTTGAAAACTTACACGATTTTCTTATTCAAAATCGCCAGAAAAAGTTTTGATTGGTCTAATTTCTTAAGTCGACTTAAGTTGTTATAATAAAACGCCACAGATATATTAACCAGGCATGGGACTATTCGAATAAAAATTATTCGAATAAAAAATCCATTTATTCGAAAGCTTTAAAAAATTCGAATAATATTTATTAAAATAATTTATTCTTTAATCGAATAGTATTATTCGAAAAATAGGTATTCGATTAGTTAAACAAATATCACTACAGCTTATGCACACACTTGTATACGCAAAACAGACATACAAGCGATGAAGACAGTGAATTTCGCATCTCAGTACAACTTTTCGAATAAACGGATAAATTATTCGAATTTTCTGAAACGAATATTTTTATTCGTTTATTCGAATAGTATTTATTCGAATATCATTCGAAAATAGTCCCTCTACTAATATTAACCAACAATTAATTATTGTATTACATTACAGATTCACCTTATCGCACAGCCATTAATGGTGTCATACTCAAATTACAAGAGGAAGGAAAATTGTATATTTTGAAAACGAAATGGTGGAAGGAGAAACGCGGTGGTGGCAGTTGTCGTGTGGAAACATCCAAATCATCATCAGCGGCAAATGAATTGGGTTTGGCGAATGTGGGTGGTGTGTTTGTTGTGCTAATGGGCGGTATGGGTGTGGCGTGTGTAATTGCTGTGTGTGAATTTGTGTGGAAATCGCGAAAAGTTGCCGTCGAAGAAAGGTTAAATGCGATATTGCACGAATAAGTTTAGATATAAGTATATAGAACAAAAATCGTTGGATTTGAATCAGCTAAGTAAAAGCAAAGAAGGTGAAGTACATAACAAAAAAAATCACAATAAAATAAACATTAATTTTTTGACATAGAGAGGCTTGTTTATAGGTAAATTGGACAGGTTAAAGGTCATTGTGCTAGAACTAGAAATTGTATTAAAACACGTTCAGGAACACTGAATTGAGAAGGAAGTTTTTCATAAATATAACCTTAGTATTAGGGAAGCATTTAATGTTTAACAATAGCTAGTAATACGTATTTCATGTAGTTATATAAGTACCCTGTAGGACAGACAGAAACAACAAGGAAAAAAAATAGTTGGAAACTGAAAATCTGTGACCGACGAAGTCAGGTTAAACACTAAATTAGGCAGAAAAATCCAAGTTACCACCGCAAATTGTATACCGACATCAAACTAGTCTGGAAGGCTCAAACTTGTAGCAACAAATATGTAAAATTGTGTATGTAATTACCCTGTAGGGATATCAGTAACTATCTTCCTGTGAAACAAAAAACTATTCGTAGTAAATATTAGTTTACATCTGGAAATCTCTGACTAATATCAAATTAGTCCGAAAAAGACCAAATTTGCACTCAAAGTTTGCCAATACTCAAGTGTTCGAGTTTGAAGAGCTCTATTATTTTCACTTACCATGATTTATTTCGGATAGGTCTGTATTAATTCACTTAAAATGGGAGCGCAATTTTATTTTATAAATAAACACATTTTTAGGTGTCCAAATGGGGTACTTCCAACAAAAAAAAAATTTACAGGGTGTAGGGTGTCCCCAATGGAACTGCAGAGGTTAAAGTTACTTTTTTAAAATAGTTTTTTGGAATTTAAGTAAAAAATCAAAAACTTAACTGTATATTGGTTATTATAGTGAAGGAGCATTAAAGAGATTCGACAATTTGCTGATATTTTTTACGATAGTCATATTTACTAGGCAGCACTTATCCAATATATACAATTTTGGTGTAGCTCAGAACTATCCAAAACAGACGGTTAAGAAGTTATTCGAATCAAAGTTCAAAATTGTGCTGTGGTGCTGAACTAATCAAAGTGTATCGATAAGCTAACTAGTTCTATACTGATATTGAATTAGCTCGGTACTATAAGAAATGAAATACAGCCGGTGAGAATTTCCACGCTCCAAGACATATTAGATTCGTCAACACAAATGTGATTTCTCACGCATTAGTAAGGGTTTAGAATGCATTAGAAGCCCATTACTACACGACTATAAATTGAGCCTATAGGGTATGTATACTAGACACGTACTTACAGAATGATTCCAGTATATTTGAGGTGGGGGTCATTCCGATGGCAAGATGAAATCCCTATATTCATATATTGAAACCTCTTTTTTACATTGTTTTACTACAAGTAGTCTTCTTTGACCTGAATGACTTTAGAAAAGGATTAGGGTCATGAACAAATTATAAAGATTAAACCAGCAATTGTGACGCCATATTGTGCATAAAACAGCTGACTTTTGTGACGTATATCGGCCCTATTAGTTTTTGCTTACACTGTGTACGAGGTGTGTTCAGAAAGTATCGCGAATTTTGAATTTTCGCTGGTTACGTATATTCGAATTTCGAATTTTTTGTGGCGTTATGTTGGTACTCATGTCTCTCACTTATGCCGACAAGCTCGGCCATTTTGAATGTTCAGTTAATTGTTGACAGCTGCTTTGCTTGCACGTGTTTTGGATCGTCTTCGATTTTTACCTATTTTTTTACCAAAATTGCTCAATTGTGACCAAAAACAGCATCGCATGAACATTGCTAATGAGATGTTAAACTCTGTCCGCGACGACCCAAATTTGCTCCAGAGGGTCATAACTGGTGACGAATCGTGGGTTTATGGTTTTGACGTGGAAACCAAAGCCCAATCATCTCAATGGAAGCTGCCGCACGAACCAAGACCGAAAAAAGCGCGCCAAGTTCGGTCGAATTTGAAAGTTTTGCTGACAGTTTTCTTCGATTGCAGGGGCGTGGTGCATCATGAGTTCTTGCCACAGGGAAGAACGGTCAATAAGGAATATTACCTGCAAGTTATGCGCAATTTGCGCGAAGCAATTCGCCAGAAACGCCCGGATTTGTGGAAGAACAAAAATTGGCTTTTGCACCACGATAACGCCCCTGCTCACGCATCGTTGCTTGTGCGAGACTTTTTGGCCAAAAACAACACACTAATGATGCCGCAGCCACCGTATTCCCCAGATCTGGCCCCCTGTGACTTTTTCTTGTTCCCTAAACTGAAGAGGCCCATGAAAGGACGACGTTACGCTTCTCTTGGCGAGAGAAAGACGGCATCGAAGAGGAGCTGAACAAGATACAAAAAAATGATTTTTTGAAGTGCCTCGAAGATTGGAAAAACCGTTGGCACAAGTGTATAATATCCCATGGGGATTACTTTGAAGGGGACAAAATAGATATTCATGAATAAATAAATAATTTTTGAAAAAACACAAAATTCGCGATACTTTTTGAACACACCTCGTATACTCGTTTGTTCGTAGTAATTGTCCAAGAAAATATGTAAATAAGTATGTATTTATTTAAGTAAAACACATCATAACAAATTTTTGATGCACCTCTATCGAATCTGAAGATATCATCATGGGACAACCGGACCTTCTTTGATACAATCAATGTTTGCATTACATTAGCCGGAACTTCTTTAATGTAATTATTCTCATAAAATAGACATTATTCATATTTAACATTTAACCAATACATAATTTTGCATAATTTTATACATAAAGTATTTATGTTTGCATAAGCAATCTCACTGGTGCACAAATGTGAGGACTGAAACTTTTCATTTGAATTTCCTTAAGGAATTCAATGTAGCAACCTTTCTATACATTTAATACTATTTATCGATAACAATTAAGCATTATATACGTATTGATGTTATTTCGCACTCGAAATAATTATTTTACAACTTTCGTTAGTTTGTTTATGTTTTCTTTCTTGAAATGTATGTTATTTGGCAGCCCTAACAGGGCTACCACACACACCGTATACGTCACGCAGAAAAATTGCTTTTTTCTCACAGATTTGACGGCTAAATATTATCTCTTTCATTAATGGATTATAGTGAGTAGTAAAATTGTATTTTGCTTTTTGAACAGTGTGGAAATTGGATCTATAGAGAATGAAAAATGATCCTGAACATAGCGCAATGTCAAAAACGGTTAATCTTCAAATCAACTTTGAAAAGTGATGATGGATATAACCTTGTTTTAAAATATTTTATGAAAAACGCAGTACTACGGAATTTTTACAAAAATTTACCCTTTCGGTTGAAGAACGTTCTACCTCAGAATTTGTTTCAACAACGCTTCATTTCAAAAAACGCCATATTTCAGATGAATAAATAATGAATTTTCGTTCAGATAGAGTGTTTTCAAGCTCATTCCAAGATAGGGCGTTGTTTAACCCCATTTTTAAATAGAGCGTTGTTAAAAAAAAATTCTTAGATAGGGTGTTCTTAAGCCAAATTCTGTATTTTTAAACTTTTAAATATGGTGATTTTCTACTCAGAAGTCAAATTTAACGAAGAGTACTGTATGTAGGACATGTAAATTGATTAACAAGCTCACTAATGGGTAAGGGGCACTGGCACGCCTACTTCTAAAAAAAATTTTTTGACTGTGCTTTATTGTTTATTTGTACAGCTTGTTCAGTGGCAAATATTCTAACAACGTATCTTTGAAAAGTGGTCGTGGATTTTCAGCGATTTCGCACATTTTCGAAGAAAGCACTTTTCAAGGTTAACTTATTCTGAACCAAATATCACTGTGATTGCTTTATTCTTGTTCTAGCTAAAAGATTTGTAACCAAATTTTCTAAAAAAGCCCGTGACCACGCCCATTTCAATATGTTTAAGAACTTTTTTAGTGTTATAATGTCACTACTAACTTCAAATATCAGTGAAATATTGTTCCATACAAAGAAGATGTTGTACATTTTATTTTTCGAGGGCCTTTTAAAAAAGTGAGCGATTAAGCGATTTAACCTATTCTCATCCAGAATGTAGAAAATAGGAAATACAATTACCATGATTAATTATTATTTGATAACTCTTATGTCTTTTGAGTTGAGGCCTTTAAGATCTTAAAATTTTCCTAGTTGGCGTTCCCACACCCTTTTTTTAAATCAGCTAATTTTTTTATCCAAGGCCGAAAGGAAAAACAAGAAGTCATCAGTAATCATATTTGCGAAACCTTGCGAAACACCAAAGCTGGGACGGATGGACATGTCTTAATCGATTTCTTTTCTGATGCTTATAATTTAATAAATGGAAGTCTAATCTATTCCGATACATTCGTGCCGTTTCAACCAACCGTTATGCGAATAAAAATACAATGAAATTGATCGATAGCAGGTTTTACAAAGAAATATGAAATAGTGAATTACATAGTTTTTTTTTCAATCATCAATTCAATTTAGTAAATTAAAAACCAATTGTTAGTGATAAGCGAATCAATTGTAAAAAACATTAAAATTTAGTAATAAATATTTAGTAAATAAAATCAATGCTTATATATGCATACATATATAGAAACAATCATAATCCCACATATACATAGGTATATTGCATTTTTACGACAGAAAACTCTTCAGCGAATCCCTAAAAATAGATTTTTATTAAACATCCTACATACAAACATACATATGTATAGTATAGTTCATGTATTGCTAGACTCAAAAAAAAATAAATCAAAAGTTAACTAAATTACCATTGTGTTTAATACAATTTAATTGACCGCGAGTGTTGATAGTTTATTCAATTAATTTCAAAGTGTGCTGCGATATGCACGCAAGCAATTCTATAAGCACTCGTGTTCATACCCTCTAGGAATAAAAAGGACTTGTAACGCGTTTCTGTTTCGTTACTGTTATATATGTAAGTAAGTAACGAAACAAAACTGTATTGATGCATCTTTACCGAAAGATATAACGAAACTGTTAGAAACGATACTCCTTTGTAACAAAACATGTAACAATTTCCTGGAAACGGTGTCAGCAGAAACAAAACCTGTACTAAACATGCCCACAGCGATGAGCACAAGAACGAAACTAACAGAAACGCGAGTTATAGAAACAAAACTTGTAACGAAACTGATGTACAGGGTGGCTAATGAAAGCCGCTACCAAAAAAAAATTAAATAACTTTTTTTCTATTTAATGAATCTGGTTAATTTTTTTTTATTTTGCAGATTGACTTTTACATTTAACAAAAATGGATAACTGGGACACTGAAACAAGAATTTGGATTGTCCGCCGCTATCACGCACTGGATTCCGTAGTTTCGGTTCAAAGAGAGTATAGGCGCACGTTTGGCGGCAATCCTCCGAGCAGATGGACCATAATAAGACTTGTAAACAATTTTGCCGAGCATGGGACAGTCAACAGAAGACCTTACCATCGAAACCCTTCAGTTCGAACGGAGGAAACAATCGCTGCTGTAGCTGCTGCCATACAAAACAATCCACGTGTTTCGACAAGAAGCTTATCTGCTCAAATGGGTGTAAGCAGACAGTCATTACAGTCAATTATGCACAAAGATTTGGACTTATTCCCATATAAAATTCAAATGGCCAACAAATGGCTGCAGACTTGCCGATTCGCTTGGAATTTTGCCAGAAGATGCTTCAAATGGTGGAAGAGGATGGAAACATGTTGAACTGTCTTTTCATGTCTGACGAGGCTCATTTCGATTTAAACGGCAACATAAACAAACAAAATTGTCGAATATGGAGTGCTTCCAACCCACAGATACTCCATGAGACGGAATTGCATCCACTTCGTGTCATAGTGCGGTGTGCAGTTTCATCACGCTGCATTGTCGGGCCCTACTTCTTCTAAGAAAACGGTCACACCGTTACGGTTACTGGAGACCGTTACTTGAGCATGTTGAGAGAGTTTTTCTATCCAGAATTACGCCGAATGAGAATTGCTTTCAACTCTGTGTGGTTTCAGCAAGATGGTGGGATAGCCCAACCTGTTATGACAGAATTGCGACGAAAATTTCCCAATAAGCTGATATCCAGAAACTCCACATTCCGTTGGCCACCCAGGTCGCCTGACCTTACTGCACCTGACTTTTTCTTGTAGGGTTATTGCAAACAGGAAGTCTTCAAAGCAAAACCAACAAATTTGAATGAACTAAGGCAATCCATTCGAGAAACAATTGCGGCTATTCCTGTCTCAACTCTCCAAGCAGTAATGAACAACTTTTTGGTAAGATGCCGCACATGCATCGACGAGCAGGGGGGGCATTTAAATTCCATTATTTTTAAAACTAATTAAGCTATATTTAATAAAATTTAATGAGCTTTAACATGAATAAAAGAAAAATGAATTCCATACACTGAAAAAAAAATTATTTGAGTTTCTTAATGTAGCATTGTATGTATTGGAACTGTTTTCCGTCATCCCTTGTCAAATTTGGTTTTGTAACAAATCGGTTTCGGCGTTTCGCCATCCTCAATGTTTAGTTTCGTTCGTTTGTAACGAAACCTCAGGAGCATTTGAGCATTTAAGGGCAGTGCAGCATCGATGGACCTTGATTTTATGTGAAAAATCAAAAAATTACTAGGAATTTATGCAGCAATAAGTTAAAAAAGTGATTTGAGATGGTTTTCAAGTCATTATGGAACGAAGCTTCTCTCATATATTTTAATAAAATAAACTTTTTATTCAGAAAAAATTTAAACATATTGAAAAATTACATTAGTGTTAAAGTTTTTAACACTTCTTTAGGGCGAAACAGATGATTTTTTTGAGAAAAATATTTGTAGCACTTTTTGCAAAACTTTACAGTGATAACAAACTTCATTTACTTAGTAGTTCACAATGAGTAAAGTTTGTGGTAAATTAAAAATTGAATATGTATACATAATTATAAATAACAACTCATAAGCAGAAATCGCCAATAATTTTGTTACAGTTCTGTTACATTTTCGGTATGCAGGGAACGTTACTAATATTGTTTGTATACCTGAGGTTTGTATACAGTACGCTCCGGTACACTCTTGCCCGACTGTCATGGTAGCTATTTGGTATGACCAGTGGAACCTTCTAGGTCATGTCACCCCTCCTTGCGTAAGAAAGGAGTTTTGTTCCTACTCTATTCAATCCAAAAAACTTTTAATAATTAATTAAAATGATTATTAATAAATAAAAACAATAATAATTTTCATAAAAAAAATTCCAAAAGTGAAAAATTATTATTCTTGGCCTTGAGCTCGTTTCATGAATACTTGAAAATGTACAGGTCGTAAATCAACAAAAAATTGTTGGTATAAAAAAACACTAGCTAAAAACAACAACAAAAATAAACATAAATTTTTGTCTCCCTAAATTCTGAATGTTTTTGAATAACTATACAATTTCCAGCTAGGTGTTATTGTCATTCACTATAATCGCCAATAAATTGTTGCCCGCCCAAATCGCATTTCACTAACAGCGCACACCTGCAATGATAGTCTATGCAGTGATTAGGTGAAAACTCGAAGTATTAGATAATGGTACTCTAAGGACATGAACGAGGTATGCTCACTGAGAATTTTAGTTGATTGGGAGCGTGGTTTTGGATTTAACTTAGACAAAATTGTGCGAAAATTGATAAATTGTTCTTGATTGTAAACGAGCTTTTTATAATAAGCCATTAAGTTTCTCAAAGCCGCACTACCTTAAAATTTATAATGGCTACAAGGTGACATCCAGGACCGTCTAGAAGGAGACGGCGTTACTACCGGGTCTTGATCTTCAAAGGGGACCGAGTTTTTTTAAAACCAGGGGTGAAAAGTTTAGTATTTTTCAGAGATAATGCCCCTTAATTACCTATCAAATTGCGTATTATTATATTTCGAAGACGATCTTCCCGCTATTTCAACATATTTTTTTATAAACGCCGTATTTCACAGTTTTTTTTTTTTAAAAAAACACTTTTTACACTTTTTTCCCTCTCTCAGCATTTTACATTATTACTTAATAGATGGCGATATTGAAACTCATTCTGAGAAAAGGCATTTTTGAACCAAATTCTGAGTAGGGAATTATTGAAAAGAAATCTGATATGGGCTGTTCTTCAAAAAAAATCTGTGATTTGGCATTTTCCAAAAATATTTTGAGTTAGGATGGTTTTCCACTCAGCCTTGCATTTCCCTACATTCGTCCTTAATTTTAAAGCGCTTCCACTAGAAGAAAAGGCACTGAACAGATATGGAGTGAAAACTTTGAAAATTCGTTTAAAAATGTGTGTTCCATTTTTTTTTGCACCAGATCCGGATTTTCGCTCCGCGAGTCTGCCTATATATCCCATGATATCCTACAATTTACTAGCACACACTCTACTACGCATGCAATTATAGTGCTACTGTGCAATGACCATATTTTCAATTGGATTTTTTTTTATTCATTAAATATTAATTTGTTAATCTAACCAAGGAAGCATATTAGAGCGGGTCGTTTTTAACGAAACAAATTTGATACACATTTTTTTTCTTTTTGACAATAGTTTAATTTGTGCCTCTACAACATTTCAATACAAACGCCAAATTTCGACTTACCTTGATCGCTGAAAATCTTTTTTAGAAGCCACAGTGCGTATTAATTATTTATTTATCCTTTAATTTTAAATAAATATTAATTAAACTTTTGCAAATCTAGTCAGTACGATTATAATATTGACCTAGTAAAGCTATGAAGTTAGTTTTTTCGAACAACAATTTCTGAAAGAGTGTATATTGTTTTTGTTTTAAATAAATCTTGCTTTCACGATAGCAAAACAATACAGCCCTTTGTATTCGACATCACGGTTTTAAGTGTCCGATCCTTACTCACAATTAGTCAAAAATCTGCAAAACCGATAATTTAGATATACATAGCCCAAACCCCATTTATTTTTGAAGCGTGTAGGAGGGGAGAGGGGGGACATGCTAGGCGTGTGGGACGGATGCGCTTACCTAGGTGGAGGTAGGCTAAGGCCTAAACTATGTCGCAGTCTAGAGTTTACAGCGCCATGGCCGTTGTTATCTGGCGTGGAAGGCGGCTATGTACTGCTACAGGGGGCTATGATCGTATCCGTCCAGAGGTTACCGTTCGCGAGCCCAGAGCACATAATGGTGTGACACAGGCTAAGGCAAATGTTGCACTTGGCCGATGTCGCAGGCGTATATAATCTTTGCCGACAAACGGTGCACGTAGTGAAAGGTACTAGGAGGTGGTCCTGACCCACGTGCAGGCTGGAAGCAGGGGGGTGCATTAGGGGCAGAGACAGAGGGGACTGACGCTCGGCGATGCTCATATCTGGCCTATTCCGGAGGGGATAGGAGTGTTGAGCTGCAGTGGGAGATGGAGACGCTGGTGTGCGTGAGCGACAGTCGGGAGTGGGTGAGGCGGGATTGGCAGCTGTGCTGCCAGTCGTGTAGACTGAGCCACCATTGTGGCTACTTGAAGTTGATAGGGGCGGTAGGGGAGTTCCAGAGCGACGTGTACCGCGGGACGCCCTTAGGCGTGTACAGCATGGTGCCTCGAAAGTACTAAAGAAAGTACGGGGTCTAGTTTGCGTTCAAACAAACAGACGGACATGGCTAAATCCACTCAGCTCATCGCCTTGATCATTTCGGTAAACTTATTGGTGGGTCTATCTCTTCCTTTTCTCATACTTACAAACATCGGACCAAAGTTATGAGCTTGGTGTTTTGCCGTGTGTACCTGCGACTTGAAGGCGATTATAACCGTAAACATAACACGTACCGTAAATTAAGTGTTACTGTATAGCTAGCCCCAAACGGAGCAGCCACTATTTGATATCTTTGGCCGTAAATATATAGTGGTGATTGTAATCGTATTGAAAATGATAAAGTATAAGGATACGTCCCTTTACTGGAGCATAATTGCAGTTAAGTGTACGATTTATAGTACGGCTACGGTTACTAAGTTTTATACTTACGACTGCTTGGCATATGGATACGCTGCGTGCCCTGGTTGATATTTAACCCATTGCCATTGTAAAAGTTCAAGTTAGGAATCCGTCACAATCAGGTGAAAGTTTATGGTTATGGTTACTTTTTCTGGTTGATGTTGTAGCTGGGTACGGCCTTTGTATTTGTATTCGTTCGGACTTCGTCTTCTTCTTAGTACCACTATCATCGTCATGCAACCATAAGTTGTATATTCTTCTTCTACTTCTACCCATATCTCTTTTTCTTTTACATCTACTTTTACCTTGCATTTTCTATTGAATTTGTAACTTTTCTTTGCATCACATCAAAACCAGGAATTGACAACTGCTCCTTATTTCATAAGCAACCTAAATTACTAAATTCGTTACCTTCCGATTTGAGGTTTTTCTAAGGGTCCACATCACCATCTCAGGTTAACGCTTGCTGACCGTTTATTTGACCGAAATCTCTTGTCTGTCGAATAACCGGAGATAGAGAAAATTTCCCTATTGTTGAATGTTATCGACTAATAATAACCACGAAAACTAAAAGTGAATTTAAATTAAAGTATGAATTTGTACCACGATTCGTTGTAGTAAATAAAGTTGATTAATGATAAACTATATTGGAACAATCGAATCCGCGAGAAAGTTGTTATTGAGGAATGTTGAAAGCCGTCATAATTCTCTGTAGAAAATGCATTTGTCGTAATTATTTCTATGAGACCGTGAGCAAACTTAAAATCTTTGCAACGATTTTCTTGAAACTTAAGATTCTTGTTATTGTTTCGCTATATAAATTCCAGTCCATGGTCAAAAACTTGTTTGAAGTACTTGCAGTCTCATAATTATGACCCTTCCTAATGCTCTTCAATCACTCTTTAGCCGTGTTTGTTAGGTGCACGCAAATGCAATCCGAAATTAATTTTTTTCGCCTTACATGTTTTGTAGGATTTTCTTTCTTTTAATTTTTTTATTTCCTCAATATGCCTTTCTTCTTGCTCCCTTTTGAGTTATAAAACAATTCGGTAGAGCTTAGTTGCTCAGTTAAGTTTTAGTTAACCAACGAATTAGACGATGCGTTCTCACACTTTCACTTGGTTGCTGCTGCTTATCCTGCCGTTGTACCTTCTGTTGCTGCCAGAAGGCACCGAGGCAAATGACTTCTCTTCGTTTCTAACAGCAAATGCCTCTTTGGGTAAAATTATAACTATTTGTTTAAGTTTACACAAAATTTTAAGATATTTATTTGATAATTTTATAGCCGTCGTCGTTGATCACGAATATATGCATCGACGAGGTGAAAATATTATGGCTAATTTTGAGAAAATTCTAAGTGATATTATACGCGAAAATTTAAGGAATGGCGGTATTGCGGTTAAATACTATTCATGGAGTCAAATACGATTGAAAAAAGGTATGTAGGAGTTCCATTTTCTTTGGAAAGTGTCAATTTTTTATGTAGCAATAATGGGCCGGCCATGCTGGATCTGCGCAATACAATCCTGGAAAAAGTCTCATAATAAACGACACGATATAACTATTTTAAAAAGCGAAGAAAAGGCGCTGACTGGGCTGCCATATCTAAATTTGGTTTCCCTGCTAAGCATCTGCAGCTCCAACAGGATTAGGAAGGGGATAGGCTTGTCATAAGAAAAGGCCATATTGATGGTAACAGCCGCGGATAAGTGACAGCCGCGGATAAGTCGGACTCCACGCGATGCCGACGGTGTTTACCAAAGAAGACTTACCACAACAACAACATGAGTTTTATGAGCTCCACGCAGACATCGGCTTAGTCCAACGAATTAAAACCCAGCGGCTACGTTGGCTAGGTAATGATGTGCCAATGATTGAAGATGCTCCGGCCCAGAACTCACCACTCCGATGGAAGCACCAAGTGGAGACCGATTTGCGATCCCGTGGTGTTTCCAATTGGCGTCAGTTGGCGGTTAAGTGCCAGTTGAAAAAGAAGAAGAAGAATAAACACCAACCAACCCTGCAAGATCACTCTTGTAACGGAAGCCCAAGGAAACGAGCAGTTCTAACAGGGTTGAACCAGTTTGACCAGAGTTATATTGGTGTTAGAAGAGTAGGCTCAATTGAACAGGTAAAGAGACGTTTAGTATCTTGGGGGGACATACCACATGCAGGGCAAATATTTGGCATGGTGGGGTTGAGTCTGTATAAGTAAGAGTTTAACATATTACAATATGCAGAACGACGTTGACTTTGACTATGACGGCGCATGACTCTAGTCTGCCTAGGATGGACGCACTCGTCTTCAACTATTTCAGGCCTTTGAATATCAATTATGGAGTTAACAGACCAAAATCAGGGGAATCTGTCTACCGACTAGGTGTGAAGGTCATTTAGAACACGCCCAAGGTTACGCGGATCAAACGGCAAGGTAATGTGGTGCAGAATCTTATCATAGTGCTTACGGAGATATTTCCTTATGTCTCTAGGAGACGGAGCTCCATGCAATAGATGACTCTTTGGATGACTAAGTTTGCGGTAGCTCAGTAAAAACCCGTCTGCTCAACAGTTCCGCGTGCCCAACATTGAGCACTGACGGCAATGCCTTGGTGTCAACAAACCCTGTTATGCAACAGTCATTGCTTAATACTGTCAAAGCCCGGTCTCCGTTGTGTGCCAGCTTAAAACACTTCTGCAATGACAGTACTGCTGCATCTTTAACACGATTCCCACTTTAAGCAGTCCTATCTCTTATGGAAACTTCACATACCTCCTACGAGATAACAGTTGTTTCAATATATGTAGCGACTCTTCTTTACACCCCTTAGACTTCTGCTTCTTAACATTAACTGTTGGTTTCTGATAGGAGTGATAGGGGGATTGTGAGAGAATATGAAGACGACAATAACTTTTTTTCTCCCGAAATTTCAGATTTTCTTGCTGCAATGACAGTTATGGATTGTCAGAGCACATGGCACTTCTATGAGTCCACGCAACAGACTTCCATCCTATTATTAGCTATAACTGATGCAAATTGTCCACGATTGCCACTTAATCACGCCATTATGGTATATATGCAACCACTTTTCTTTGGACACATGTAAAACAAAAAGCTAATTTCTTTTAGATTCCAATAGTCGACGAAGGTCAAGAGTTGTCGCAGATTGTTTTTGATTTAAAGGTGCAGCAGATATTACGCTGGAAAACTGCCATTTTGTTGCTCGATCAAACAATGTGTAAGTCGAACTTCTATTTTAAGATTTTATTTATTGCTTTGTTGTTTTTCCGACAGGGTGAATAATTGATGTATATTGGAACGATTTTCCGTCATCCCTTGTCAAATTTGGTTTTGAGGTAAACCGGTTTCGGCGTTGTGCCATCATCAGTGCCGATTTTCGTTCTGATCTGTTGTTGGCGTTTGTCTTGTATTTATAGTTCGTAGGTAGCAGGTAATGTGTAATGGGTGTCTGTTTATGTACGTGTGTGTATGTGTTGTGTGTGTACAATCTGGAACGGGGGTGGTTTGCACTGACGCAGGTAAAAGTTGGTGATTTTTGTTGTTTGACCTTTTTTGCTCGTTTGCTGTTTTGTGTGTGTTTGTTGTACCTAAGTGATTGCTTTGTTTTTTGTAAACTAACAGTATTCGAACCTTTAAAACTAGGCATAACGCCGAAACCGGTTTATCTCAAAACCAAATTTGACAAGGGATGACGGAAAATCGTTCCAATATACATCAATTTTATTTATTCACTATTACGGTCTCTCTCTCTCCCTCGTCTTTCTTATTTTATAACTCATGCATTCACCCTTACTTTCTATTTTCAAATCAATTTCTCTCTGTCCAACACAAGTAAATGATAATCCCAAATTGGTAGAGTCGATGGTTCATGAAAGCGCCAAAAATCACATCGCCCCATTATCGATACTTCTCTATAAGATCGATGACTCACTGCATAGCCAAAAGAAACGCAGCGCCATCCGTCGTATACTTGGCAATTTTCGTGATAACGCTCATAGCGGATTACAATTTATTGTACTCTCAAAATTCTACGAAGATATTGTCGAGATTGCAGCGAGTATGGAATTATTTCAAGTTTACAATCAATGGGCCTTCTTTGTCCTCAACGAAGATGAGCATCCGTATGATGCAATGTCGGTGACCCAGAATTTAGGTGAAGGTGCAAATATTGCATTTATTTTGAATACAACGGTACCGACGTGCATTAGTTCAATTAACTGTACAATAGCTGATTTATCAATGGCATTTGTTACATCCATTTCGCGTATAATTGTTGAGGAGCAATCGATTTATGGTGAGATTTCCGATGAGGAATGGGAAGCGATAAGATATACCAAACAGGAGAAGCAAGACGAAATACTGGGTTATATGAAGGTGAGTGAAGATATCGATGGCTGAGTGCAATATCACCCCCTTTCAGAATTCGGTTGAAGAATGGACTATCTCAGCATTTGAGATCAGTTGAAAAAGACTCTGAAGTAGCGGGTTCTTCAAACACAGGACGAGATAGGGCAGTTTTGAAAAATATTTAGAAATGATGTGATCTTCCGCTTAGCCATCGATATACTTTATGAGTCAAGTGGTGAGTCTATTTTTGCTTTAATCACAGGATTATCTAAGAACTAACAGCAAATGTTCCAGTTGTGCTCAATGGAAAGTTGAAACGGCGCTAACCTGGGGCAAAAGTGAGGAGCATAAACGATATCAATCGAATAAAGGTAAGGGGGGAATTTACTACAAATGTATGTCTTGCGAGGAATTCTTCACACAGTAAGCGGTCAAGTATTTCCAACATCGTTATGACTGTAAAAATATGGTGATATGAGTTGGTTTTATGTCTTGGCACCTAAAATAGAAAACAATTTCAGATCCTAACGAACAACAAAAATTTTAGAGTTCTTAAGTATTCCTTTTAGAATCGACCAGCCCTTGAGCAATATGTAGTCATTCGCTTACAGAGTATGACTATCAAACCTTTCTATTTGGCCATATTGATGAAATAGCCGCAACCGTTTAACCTTTCGAGGTAGGAGTCTTGCAAGGTAAAGGGTGAAGATCTGTTGGACGAAGATCCACCACCCAGAGACATATGGAGACATCTCCGTAAACAATATGACGAGATCCGGTATCATATCACTCAGCCGTCTGAAACACAGTCAGGCTATAAAGGACCCCCAAGCCGAGTTGGTAGATGTCTTTGTCAGGCCTCAACCGTAGCTGCAGATAAAAGCATTCTCGTCAAGGAGGCTACAGTCACTCTGGCTCAACTTCGATCTTAATAAAGTATAAGTTTCAACTCTTGTTTATCCATCTTTAACCCCACCATACCAAGTACATGCCCTGCATGTGGTATGTCCCCTTATACCAGCAAACATTTCTTGTTGCTGTTGTTGTTTTGGTAACGACAAAAACACTCTCCGAAGGTTTTTGGGAGTGGTGTCGAATTAATAGTCCTTGGCTGGTACTGCCCGACTGTCGTGGTAGCGATTTATGACCAGTGAAACCTTCTAGGTCATGTCAGCCCTCCTTCCGTAAGGAAGGATAAAATGGGTAATGAGAGGTGAGAGGCATCATATCCGTAGATCAACCATCGAGTTGCACGTCATTATCATTGTGCATATTAGTGGCCTCTTACGACCGGTATGCCTACCTCGGGCAAACATTTCTTCTTAATGTTCAATGTAACCTACTCTTTTAATACCAATTTCGCTCTGGTCCAACCCTGGTGAAACTGCTAGATTCCTTGTACGATTCTCAGACTGATCATGTCCATTAGGGGAAGCGGAGCAACAACTGCCGGATGAAGATATTTTCCTTCTTCGTTTGGGTCGATCTCGATATTCCAAGGCAGAGATAATTTTTTTAGAAAATCTTGTCGGTGTCTAATGGAATCATTTCAACGACATACGCAAGTTTGATCCCACATAAAGAAGCTATCCAAATAGCTTAAGAAGGCACTTTAAATAAAAATCTTAGCTCCTTATCCAGTATGGAGGAGATAAAAACAAAATAGTTCTCAAACGCGATTTCACTTAACTCAGCTTTATTGTAAGCAAGCTCATGGCTGTCTTATATAACATATTATCTCAACTTTATGCTTACTGAAACTCATTTATTCGCCTGAAAGGTGGGTATGTATCAAGCAGATACTTGTTAAGGTGACCCACAAGGTGTCACCCCACCAGAAACTACCTTGTTATTGCCTGGCAATGCGCGAAGAAGGTGAGGAGATTCACGAAAGACACTTCAAAGGTTTAAGGATGATTGACAGTCGAGATCTGAGTGCCAGGGACGTGACAATGTCAAGTTTCGCCATGAAGGCACTTGTTAGTAGGTTGTATGACTTCAGAAATAATTCAGCTATAGAAAACTATTTTTAGCCACTTCGAGAATTGCAATGGCTTATGGCTGATTCAGCCGACCCAATGGAGGGATTATACTGAGTTGGTTTTAGGGGGCCAAACCGAAGAAATTGCTTTTTAGCAAGACATTTGCAACGTGTCGAATGGGCAGATCGCCGCACTCGATACGCAACGAGTAGAAGATTGTTTGCAATAACATCTCTGTCTCTTCTCTGAGTGACGTATAAGAATTGTAAGCAAAGCGAAAATAAACAAGAAAAAGGGATTTGTATTGAAATCGCAAATAAATATTTAAATCTACTTTATATTTGTAAAGAAATTAATGAAATTTAATTTTTTCAGGCTTTAAAATGAACCCTGTGTTATTTTTTTACTCAAACTCGTGAGATTCAGACGACGAGCATCACCAAAGAGTAATAAGGTGCAGAGTTCGCGACCAAAGCAATCCTTTGGTACCGATTAAATAAATAATAAATATAAATCATTTACAGGTTTACCCTGTCCAAAATTCACATTTGTCCTTAAAGCATTAGTTATGTCGATAATACAATTAATAAAAGAAAAACTAACCTACATTTTAGCTATTCTCGTTATATTTTGCTATACGAGTATATTGGTTCTAACTGCCTACAGCTTGATTGGCAATTAGCTAACGAATGACAGTTCGCTCGATACGTATAAACACTCGCTCGCTATCTAAAAACAAAATTTCAAATTCTTCGCAATTCCGCTCGCTAGCGAGTGCCGCGATCCAAAAATCATAAAATTACAGAAATTTCGCACGTTTACGACTGCCGTGATTCGGGCCCTGATCCGACCCGTGACATTTCCCAATGGATCTCATTTTATTATTTCTTATTTTTTCATTCGAAAAGACCATCGTGATACACGCAATAAAAATTTTGAGTTCATCGACATTGGCTATTGGACACCGATATTGGGTTTTACAACACATGAGGTGATGTTTCCACATATCGAGCATTTCTTTCGCAACGTTACCTTGGATATTTTAACGGTGCATGTAAGTGGTTAATAAAATGCCTAGAAAACTTCTGAATTGCGCTTTTAACATTCATAAAAATTTGTTGAAAATCTGATTGAAACTGTAGTCAAAGGCAATGAGCTCGCTCTGTCTATTTTTAATTTAGAGTCCACCATGGCAAATACTCGAACGTGACAATCGTGGTAGTGTTGTACAGCATCGCGGAATTGTTATGGAGATTCTAAAGGAAATGAGCCGTATACTAAATTTTACCTATAACCTTTACGAAGTGAAAGTTACAGCGGTTGATTTAACTGCCGAGGATGCACAGCATACTGGTAACGTAACGGTAATGTCAATGGTATCCAATAATCCATACGACAAGTTCTTGGCTTATGTATGAATATGTTTTTTTTTTTATTTCTCCTAGGACGACCTTTTGGGATCATTAACCTTCAATATACCGTATCAAGCAATTGAAGCCATGCAGTCTAATAGTGTAGGTACAACAAAAATTTGCTTCCTTCTAACTCTTACAGAAATGTGTTTGCCTGTATCTATCTCACAGTTTTTCATGGCCGCTTTGGCTGCCACCATCGACGAACCAGAAAAAAAATCTTACAACTTTACTATACCAATAAGCGTACAGTCTTATACGTTTATTTCTCGACAACCAGATGAAGTGAGTCGCATCTATCTTTTTACTGCGCCCTTCACGCCTGAGGTAAGTTAACAAATAGCAGTAACAATATCAACCACCCAAACTAGGACAGACATCAATAGTTGCTTAAAATCCCACAAACTCCAAATACTGCCTAGCTACTCTAGCCTGAAATTTCTGATGCGGCAAAGCCAAGCCTGGTTAAAAGGCCAAAGAAATCTTCTACGAAACGTTTTCGTTGAGTGTTTTACAGATAGCAGACAAGCTTCAAGGTTGTTGTTTTTGTTGTCGCTATTTGTAACTGTTATCGATATGGACAGTCGTTTGCCGGATATCTGATCCCGACTGCCACGTGAGCGATTTCTTTGACCCCGGTGATCCTCCCGGTCGTGAGTTATAATCTGCAGTGGAGACAAATTTCAAGTTCACCGCTCAGAACTCTTCAACTAAATTATAAAGTATAGCACATGCTACCGGTTCTGGCTCTCTTGGTCCTAGGCTTGATAATTATTCGGTTAGTTTCGGAACATAATTCAACTTTCGCCGAAAAAAAACGTCGTGGTTGATTCCCGTTAGTGTAATGACACCCAACCGGTTTATCCAAATCGTTGAATTTATCATTACTAAATAACCCGTGGTTTACCCGACAGGCGAATTTTATTTCAATGTAACGCTCCTCAAGGCACATCCAAGAGTGGACGCGCAGACTAAGATCCCTACAAGCACATTGAAAGTCATTTGTTCCAACATCTGAGAGTCAGTCCTGTCAATCTAACTATCAAGGATTTGCATCATACTCTTAAAGGGAATAGCAAAAAATGATGTCAACAACCGTGTACGTGTGAATACGGCACGTTCTTTTGTTACCGCCCACGTAGCTTCGGCCTGTCCAATTCGTGTTCTTTCCCTTAGTTCTTTGCGGGTGTTGGCAACAACGGACGCCCGTGTACTAAGAAACAAACATATTATTATGAAAGTATCAGCATTGACAAATAAATTACCAACGCTGTCAATAAAGAATGTGAGTGGGTTAGTGAAAAAATCAGCGTTTCTTGTAGGGATATAGTACGTGACCGTCGACGTTTGCGTCATAGTCCAATTACCCACCGACGTGTGTAACGTACGTTTACGTATCCCGTACGTACGTACGCTCGAGGGAATCTTATGCCCGTGGCGCCAACGGAGAAATCAGCCATTTTCTGTTGTTTACATTCAATACAATGTTGCCATTGATCAGTTTTCATGCATGCTAACTCAAACGTGTACTTTTGAAACAATTATTTTTCATTTTATGAGTGTCCGAAATTAATATTAAATACTTATAGCCGCTCAATTTATTTAAAAGCAACAACTTATTATTATTATTACGAAAATTTAAAAGGTATTTTGAGGTATTTTTGTAAAGCAACTGCAAAACTATCCATAACCAGCCTTCACACGTATGAATAGGCAACACTGTCATATGAGAGAGCAATCAGCTCACACGTTCTTACGGAAAAATCAAAATTTCTTTGATTTCTACGGAACGTTCTACGTATACGGAAAAATTGAACGTCGGTGAGTGTTCGTTTACATGGCACTCTCATAAGACAGGTCGTGTCAGCTGATACGTACTACGTACGTGCGTCGGTGGGTAATTGGACTATCACACGTCAAAAGTTCGAACAAATCACACAAATGTTCCGTACCCGACAGCTGTTTGATCAGTTACAACTCATCTGATGCTCAGGTCTGAGGTAGCGCAGCATCCGAATTCCGATAAGATTTCTGAGACGCTTTTGAAAAGTCGAATCAGAGCATTCCTGTACCTTATCAAACAGATGTCTGGATGTGTTGGTGCGCATCAGGATTGTCCGGTAATGTTGTTTTACACACAATAACTCGGAATCTAATCAGCCCATGGTATTGCCGGAGTGTATCTCATTGGCGTTTAAAGTTCAAAACGTTAGAAAAACCAAAATTTACTTGGTCGGTAAGGTTATGGTACGGATAGGGAATTACGATGTAACACCAATAATCGATTGCAATGTTTCCCATAAGATTGTTGAATCAGCTGTTACCAATGACGCACCAATAACTTGTCTTTTAAGCAGGTCAACGGTATGTTGGGACTACAGCTGATTTGACACTATAGCCCATGGTCCAATAATCTATATGGTCGCCGCAATCGGCCAACAACACGAAATTACCGTTTGACGTCGGTGAATTCTTATGTCAAAATGCACATGTGAGAGGGAACAAACAACAAAGATATGTTAGTTTGACATAAGGTGTGGATGAGGAAGAAGAAGACGCCATGTCATGTGAAACGACCATATAAATTATTTGATCATGACTATAGCCAAAATGTTTACAGTAATAAAATATCGATACTAGCATCGATAGAAAGAAGTCATTGATATATTGATGGTGTTAGCGATTATTTTCCACATCTACTAAGCACTTTCTAACTAAAAATTAATTTATTACGTTTTCAATAATCCGCTTAGATATGGGCCTGTTTAGCGGGTATTATAATTATAACAGCACCAGTGCTATATATTATAAATCGCTTAGTACCCATGGAACATTTGAGAATTACTGGACTTAGCACACTTAACAGCTGCTTTTGGTATATTTATGGCGCATTGCTACAGCAAGGTATATAGTGTATAGCTTACCGTAAATCGTCCCTGGTGAAATTTCAAATACCTAAATATTTTCATTCTAGGCGGTATGTACTTACCCAAAGCAGATAGCGGACGTCTGGTGATCGGCGTCTGGTGGATTGTTGTTATAGTGCTTGTGACCACTTACAGTGGCAATTTGGTTGCATTCCTTACTTTTCCACAATTTCAACCAGGTATAGATTACTTTTATCAAATATTTGCCTCTAAAGATATAGAAATATTTGGACTAAGGAATGGTACTTACTTCGAGAAGTATTCAGCAGTAAGTCATCGGTTATTTATAGCTAATTATTTAAGTAATAATAAAACAAAAACAAATCGAATTAGATCACTACTCGTGACGATTTCCGTGATTTCGTACGTCGCGCTATCATTTACGATAATCTTCAGGGTGAGGATATTGGCGCTGTACAGCAGGGTAGACGTGTTAATATCGATTGGCGCATTAATCTGCAATTGATCATCCAACGACAATTCGAAAAATATAAGGAGTGCAAATTCTTTTTGGGTAGTGAATCTTTCGTCGACGAGCAGATTGGTTTGATTGTGCCCAGTGGTAGTCCATATCTGGCGTTGATTAACGATCAAATTACGCGCATGTTTCAGATGGGTTTCATAGAACGTTGGCATCAAATCAATTTACCCAACATGGAAAAATGCAACGGAGGTGGTGGAATGCGACAAATAATGAATCATAAAGTCAATTTGGATGACATGCAAGGCTGTTTTATGGTTTTATTGTTTGGTAAGTGGCAGAAAGTAACATCAAGATTTAGTAAAGCCCTTTTTATTTCGCTCAAATACATTTGTCTTCTTATCTTTTACAGGTTTCATCATAGCCTTGTTTGTAACATTTTGCGAATATTGGTATCGGTGGTACTTCGTTGAAAATAAGAAGTCAACATTTACATCTTAAAATAATAGTTGATTAGATTCTATATACATTTTTTTTTAATAATAAAATAATTACTCTCATTAAAAATGTGCATCAAAACATGACTCCAACGAGAATGTTGTTGTTTGTTTGTAACTGTCAACTCCACGAATGTTTGGGGGCAAGGGTCGAACCTTCTGGTAGCTTCACCTTTCTTATCTATATGCTGCGTCAACTGCTAAAACGCTTCGAAAATCTTGGTAAGGTGTCATAAGACTAAGCGGCATTTTATTGAAATAACAAAATTTCAGTGGTCAAAATAAGAAGAGTGCAGTAGGTAGGACGTTCTCCGTGTTTTGGATAAGTTTGCCTATTTTTTGGGCTTAGATTTGATTAACTTATGATAGTTTTCCAATGGAGTTTTGACCTCAGAGTTCTTGTGTTTTCTGTCAGGGAATTCACTTGGCCATTACATACAGAGCACATTGGATTTCTGAACCTTTGGATCGCCCGTCTGGTTGAAAACACCGTTTCAGAATTCCGCTGCCTAAGACCTGGGTATCAGCTGAATTGGCACTAGGCGCTTTCCAATCAGGAGTGATCCAGATAGAAATGTTGCATGTGAATGCAATAACAATGTTGTGATTCTAATGTTTTTCTGGATCAATTTCGGATGCGTGTAGAAGTTATTAGTTAGATGCGTATAGAAGTTAGGTTAGTTTTTTGTACTAGATTTGTTGACAGCCAGCCCTTATTCGCTGGGTTGCACAGATATACATATAAACACATATATATACACAAACAACTCAGGTACAACTGATACGTATCGTTCCGGTAATATCTTGATCGTGATACGGATCTGGATAGCTAATTGGAACGCAACTACTGATGAAACAGCTGTCCGGTCATTTCCTGTACTGTACTTACGTGGTGCACTGAACATACCCAATGAAGCATCCGTGCAGGCACATTGTGAGTTAAATACCGCGGCGGAATTATAACGAAAGTCCATTTGTAGAAGTGTCGAGCGATTGCATGGTACAATGAACTGGAATTTTCACGTTCTCACCAACAGGCTGGAACAGGCTAAATAAATATAATTTTAGAAATCGAAGAAAAATAGTGCTTTTTAACTGAAAATGATTGCCATTCCAAGCATATACGCTGTAATTACCAATAGGTGCTTTAATTTGGCTTATTTTGATTGCTTTCTATTCCGATAAATCAAATTCTTTTCCTGTTCGCCCTACTTACTAACGCTTATCTCACATTTTGGTTTGGCTCTCCGGAAATGGTTTATGAATCGAAATGAAATTCACTTGTAAATAGGCTGTGACATTTAGGTAAAATTTACAAAACTTAAGTAAATAGTTTAAGTTAAGGAAGTACCCCTACTAGAGTAACCTAACCAACAATCACTAATGCATACAAGGAAAATTTTGATTTTGCTAACCCTCAAATAGCCCTCTGTCAAAAATTGCATCTGCTTTGTCAAAAATATCCTCAAAATGCTATACAATATTTCACAAGGAGTTTTGCAGTAAAATTACAACAAATTCATTAAGATAATAGAGGTATAAAGTGCGAGTTGGTATTATTAACCAATTTCAAAGCGTTAAAAAATGCATAAATGGCGTTTCCGAAATGTCTCGAGTAAATCCACATATGCATATGAATGCTAATATTGATTCAAAAATTTCGATATGGGTACCTAAGGACACGCTTCGGTCGCAGTAATGAGAATCCACCTCCGGGTAACAAATATTTTCGAAAATATTTGCAAAAACCCCAAAAATTGCCCTAATCCTCTGCTGCTGTTGTAGCGACTATTTAACCTGCCTAAAATATCATCAAGCTCTTCTAACAGGAGTACCAGAAACCTCGAGGCTTCAACAGGGTTGGACCAAAGTGAAATTGCTGTTAGCAGAGTAGGCTCAGTTGAGCAGTTGAATAGATGGTTAGTGTCATGAGGGACAGACCGCATGCCGGTCAGACATTTAGCATGTCAGGGTTCTGTCTGGATAGCAGTGTGACTAGGTTAGCCTTTTCGATGCTAGATTTAGACTTTTTTTTTGTGATTTAGCCTCATAATTTTGGTTTTAGCTTCGTGGCTTTTTTCTAGCCTTTTCTTACTTCAAACCTTTTCTTGTCCCAACACCATATTTTTCATACAAATTCGAGGAATGTATAAAATTAAAGTTGAGTGAAGGTAGTATTGATGATGAAATACAGAAAATGATTCGTAAATATTGTCAATTATTTTTAATGGAGTTGATAACCCAATTGGGACATCTCCTACCTGCTAATATGAACTCTTTACAAAAAAAAAATTTTTTTTTAATAATAGAATTTTGGGCGGAAGTCCGAGAACATACAAATTCATTAAACGCCCCCCTTTTTTAAAACTGGTCGAATTCGTATCTAGCTTTTTGGTATTACCTGTCAGTAAAAGGGAGATTGAAAGAATTTTTAGTGCCATAAACACTTTAAAAACTAAGTTAAGAAACAGATCAAAAATTTAAATTCTCAACTCGCTGCTTAATATTAGAAGTTCGTTAAAAAGCTTATCCAAATGATGCACTGATTTTAAAATTACCGATGATCTCACATCTATGATAAATACCCAAACTTTGTACACAGACTCAACCTCTTCTGACTCATCAGACGAAGATCAAGTTAATTAGTTTGTAGTGATTTTTCTATAGCATGTATTTCTTTAAAAAAATTCCTAGTCAAAAAAAATGTGCCTGATATGTGTTGAAATATGAATAGTTCCTTTAAATTATGTCTACAGCTTTATATACAAATAGTTTAAACGAAAATAAAAAGTATGAAATGGATTTTGTAAGATTTAAGATAATTTCTGACTTTTTTTTAGCTTCTTTTTTCTTAATTTTAGCCTTTTCTAACCTTCATTTTTTGCCGATTTAGCCTTTTTTTTCTATCACCTGGGGCGGAATTACGACATACGTTCCGTGATCGTAAACCGTGTTTTAAGTCAGAATAACTTTGAAACTGTCCAACTTTTTAAAAAAGTTATAATGCATCATTAAACCTACCGGTACTTCCAGCCAATTGCTGACGTATGCCGTCATTGCAAATAATGGGCTTAGAGCTATTGTGATTTAAAAATTCGCTTTCGATCACGGAACGTGTAACGTAATTCGATCCCTGGTCACACTGCTGGATAGGTAAGAATTTAACCTATTACGGTATCCAGAACTAAGTTGGGTCAGCATGCCCCTTGTCTCCCTAGGCAGTTCGCTTTCCTCTTCGGCAACAGGCGGAGCTTGTGCCTGTAGGACAGCGTTCACCGGCATCATCTGCCCTAGAACGCTCTTAAATGGGAGTTGTGATTCATAGTTTCTATGTGCAAAACATCTTTCCGGATAGGCGGCCTTCGGCCGCGATTTCAAAAAATAACCCTTAGCTCGTCCAACGCCGGCTACGCGATCCCCTGTATTTATAAACAGAACACTACACTTTTCGTAAATCCTATATCTGCGTCTACATCAACCACATGGAAATTACATACAATTTTTTACTTTTTTTTGCGAATATCTTTCAAACTACTCAAAATAATTGTTCTCCGGATCCGGATTATCATTCCGATATCGATACGAGTCTTTGGATACCTTTTATGACATTTTTGGAAGTGTTTTAGAACTCAGTGGCAGGTTTACAGTTCCCGAACGAATGGTTTAATATATATATGATGGCTTTATATACATGAACCCAAAATTTTTTGACTGAGCATATACCCGGTATCTGTCTTAAAAGCTGTTTGCATTAGTCAAGTTCGGGGTCAACTTCTTTTTGATTCGGATAGTGCACAATTGCTTATAATAAACAGCCAACTTTGAATCAACGTCTCGTGTAATTGTTTTTCATCGAGCATGACGTTGGCGATTTCGTACTGGGTAATATTTGCCTAAATACAACCCTGTTCGTGATGACATTTCAATTTCGAAAGTACATTTGACAACTTCGAAATTCAGCCATCTTTCTTTTTTCGCGAATTCCGTATCAAGTGTGGAGGTGAGAATTTTATTTTATCCAGTTTTAACAAATATTTAGTGAAAAAGTGCACTTATGCTTAGAAAATAATGTGTAAATCGCTATATTGTGTCATATTATCATACAATTGACTGCAGGAAGTCTTGCAAACTAACAAAAATACACTTTTTCCTTTGCACACGTGTTTCGTAAAATTCTATTCATTTATGTGTGATGAAATCTAAATTAATTATCTTTCATATTTGCAGATAAAAACACAAAATGCAATTATTCGTGCGAGGTCTTGAAACTGTTCAACCTCTCGAGGTGCAGTCTACGTCTACTGTTGCTGATATTAAGGTGTGTGTATATATGTACAGGGTGGCGCAAAAGCTATCCTATCAGAAAATGCTATAAATTTTGCGATTGGCCCCTAAAGTCAGTTCTGTTTTGACATTTGTGTAGTAAACACATGCGAAGAACACGTTAATAAACAATGTTACGCTACACTGCTCCAGAACGCGGAATATTGCTGACTATTTACTTGACCAATAATCGGTCGGGGCCAAACGGTTACTGTGAATGGTGAGCGCTACAGAGCAATGATCAACGAGTTCTTTTTGCCGCAACTTGATGAATTGGGATTGGAAAACATGTGGTTCCAACAAGACGGTGCAACAGCACACACTGCACGTGCCACAACCGATATGCTGAACATCGGAAGCTTACTTTTGCGCCACCTTGTATATGCAATTCTTAATTGATAACTGATCGACTGTATATTATGTATTCCTATTTTGCCTGCAAATTACTAATTTCAATTTCTCTCTAGGCACAAATCGCTGAAATCCATGGCTATAAAATAGAAGATATCACCTTAAATTGCGAAGGTCTTGCTCTATGCAATGATGCCGCTGTGACATCTTTGGCTTCATTTGAGTTGGATATCACAGTTCCAATGTTGGGTGGTAAAGTGCACGGTTCTTTGGCGCGTGCCGGCAAAGTCAAAGGCCAAACACCCAAAGTTGAGAAACAAGAGAAGAGGAAGAAGAAGACCGGCCGTGCAAAGAGAAGGATCCAATATAACCGCCGTTTCGTAAATATCGTACAAGGATTCGGCCGTCGTCGTGGTCCAAATGCTAACTCTAACTAAGACGCTTTTGATGTATGGTTATTAAACTCTGGTTTTCTGCTTGGTTTTTACATGTAAAGTGAAATTGATTTTCACAAAATCTATAAAAATTAAAGAATAACTTAAGAAAGTCAACCATTGGTTCTACATATTTGAATAGAAGAACTCTAATTTTTCCAAGACAATTAACATGTTGGTGTTAAAACTTGTTAACCTCGAATGGTCTTACGACCGGTATGCCTACCTCGGGCATATTCTAAACCCCTAACCCGCAGGGGTTTAGGCGACTAATATGCACAAAGGTAATGACGTGCATCTCGATGGTTGATCTACGGATATGATGCCTCTCACCTCTCATGTTGTTGTTGTTGTTGTTGTTATTGTTAACAGTGCTTCGCCCCGCCCCAGATTGGACAGGGTTACACTGAAATAACAGCCCTTGGCCGGGTGAAAAAACCCTCACCTCTCATTACCCATCTCTCCTTCCTTACGGAAGGAGGGGTGACATGACCTAGAAGGTTCCACTGGTCATACCAAATCGCTACCACGACAGTCGGGGAGTACCGGAGCGTACCGGATTCATATCCGGCCAAGGACTGTCAGTTCGACAGCACACTCCAAAACCTTCGGGGAGTGTTTGTGTCGTTACAATAACAACAACAAGAGACCATTACTATTCGATTGAAAGCGACCTTACATCGATAGCTCACCACGCCGTTCAGCACTTCCATTGCTATAATAGTACATAGTCCCACAGTCGTGGGAGTTCTGGTACGGTGCCCGTGGCACGCGACCTGTTGAAAGCTTTGGACACCGTCCAAAATACCTTGAGAATGTCACTGCCCTCGATGTTCAAGAGTTGGACACTAAATAGCCGGTGTAGTACTATCGCCCACCATCCCCCTATTGTTCCTGAATTTGACTGATGCCTGTCGACCAGTGAGGTAATTAGCGGTCCACCTTTTAACTCCGGCAGGGAGCGGTGTCTCTTCCAGGTCTTGAAGGAGTGTGGCGTGGTTGACCGTATCAAATGCCGCAGCTTCTGCAGGAAAATTCTTCTATTCTACCAGCAGGAATAAAGCGGCCTGAGGCTGAATCAATGACCTTGCGAAACTCTCACCTTTGCGTACGTCTGTCGGAGTGGGTAAGGCAGCGAAGGAGCGCTCTGCATAGTCCGTAAAGCGGTCCCAGTCCGCTTTGGTGAAGTTTATCAGTCGTTATGAAGTCGGTCGGTCGTTCAACGGAGAGTAGGATGGGTAGGTGGTCTGAAGCTAATGTAAGCATCGGTCGCCAGATGACAAAGTTAATTAGGCCCGCACACGTTATGGAGATGTCTGGCGAACTGTGGCAGTTACCTGCCACCCTGGTGGGGGGATCTCCATTGATTGTACATAATGCTGAATTGTCTATTTGGTCTTCAATTGCGTGTCCTCTGCTGTCTGCTGGCAAGTTAGAGTGCCAGAGATCGTGATGTGCGTTGAAGTTGCAACGCACTAATGTCGGGATAATGCACTCTAGGACAACACGTGGCAGGGGAAATGTAGATGTTTATAATTTGCAGGTCGACGTCGCCTGAACGGACTACTATGCCTTAGCATTCTAAGGTAGAGTCCCTGGGGGTCGACGACAGGGTTAAATATATTATATTGTACAGAGAGATGTGTAATGAACTCAAGGCCACCCCCATGACCGCTGGGACGGTCTTTTCGATGTACATTGAGGACAGGGCATCTCCATTGACTGTACAGAATGCTGAATTGTCTATTTGGTCTGCAATTGCGTGTCCTCTGCTGTCTGCTGGCAAGTTGGAGTGCCAGAGATTATTCTGAGAATCGACAGCAAATAGTTGTATTTAGTATGATGGTGTTGAGTCTAAATAAGTAAGAGTTTAACCTATTACAATATCCAGATTGAAGTTGATCCAGAGTTCTAGTCTCCCTAAGAATGACGCGCTCCTCTTAAGCTATTTTATGTAGTTGAATGTTAATGGCCGAGACTTGACAGAGGTATGTATCGACGAGTTCAGATGGCACATTGCAAACACTGCCAGCGGAGGTTTTGTACGATTCCACACGTGCCAATCGTTGCACGTTTTCCATCCTTGTGAGAGTGGAAGCAGAGTCTAGTTCTATCCAAAAGTTTAATACTCTATAGAGGACAATAGTCTTGACCACCATATCATAACAGCTTGATCCTTTGGAACTATTTGTGTCGGTTTCCTTCAGTTCTCCGCTTCAAACCCCGATGTTGGAATGCTCTCCAATTGCTTTGAAAAACTACCCAGCTTTCTTTTTATAAATATTTATCACTTTATTTGAATAATTTTTTAGTTTTTGTTTCTATTTATACACTATAACTCCCATATTCATGAAAAAAATAAAAGAAAATTTATAAAACTATCATAGTCCAAAGATTACATGGAAATTCCGTGGAAAAGCTTTATAAATATAATTAATTTTTTATGAATATGGGGGCTTCATCTGTTGAACGGCAACAATGTCGATCATTAGAAAAAAAAGTAAATTTCATTGTACATATTTGAATACATATTTACTATGTATGTATGTAAATACAGTTAATGAAGATCATTCATGCTTATTATGTGTAGCTTTAAATATACATTTACATATGAAGGGGTTAGAAGCAAATGGATCTAAGTAGGTCTGACATTAGATATTTAAGTTTAAAGTTGATCACCTATTGTAAAGTCCATGTAAATTCTGGATAGTGCGTTTATTGCCGGGCTAATAGATAGCACTACAATGTCCGACATTACTTGGATCTCTTTGTCAACAAATAGACACTATATTTAACTATACAAATATGGGTATACATTAAAATTTAAAAAAAAAATGCACTTACATCCTTTTGCCTTTGGCCCCTTCTTATATTTATTATATATTTCGGTATATTTATATGCATATACAACTTGATTTTTCGTATAATTTTGCGCCGAAAAGCGCTTGTAACAATTTAACCAGACCTGTTAAATTTGATGAGTAATTAGTAATCAATCAATTATACGGCTTTTTTAATTGGTAATTATTATTTTAATTGTTTCTCAAGAAAAGGCAATTATTAATCGATTACGATTAGAAAAAATCAAAAAAAAACTTTAAATAATCAAAATTAATAAAAAAAAATTTTGTTTTGATTACTTTCGATTTTTTTTTTGATTATTTTTTATTCTTTTCAGTATTGTTTATTTGCTTGTACAACAATACTGAAAAAAATAAAAAATTATCAAAAGTAATCAAAACACATTTTTTTGATTATGTTTGATTTTGTTTATCATTACGATTAGTAATCGGTATTTAATAGGTCTGAATTTAACAAATAAGCAGTGAAAAAGTACATAACTTTAAATATTATTATGATTTTGTTTTTTTTTTGTAAGTATGAAAGCTGAGGAAACTTTTTTCTAAATAAAAACTCCATTCATTTTCACTTCGATTTTTTGAGCTTTTATTTATAGGTTATTTTTGAAAATCGGTCTCCAGTTTTATAAATTATTATTTACGGTTTTTATAATACATTTTTATATACAATTTAATAACATTATAGTAAAGAAAATACATAAACAATTTGGCTTGATAATTATAAAATATTGATTGAGTAATGGATAAAAGCAATTTTCGTGCAACGATTCAAATTAGGTAGAATTCTGTTAACTTAAATTTAAAATAAGTTTTTAGCAAATATTGCAATAGAAAAGTTTTAGCTTTGCACAGTATGTGAGATATACCGCTAAAAATTAACGGGGATATATTATGATTTCTATTAATTATTTTACTTCACAAAGTTAAAGCAAAGCTGCGGTCACACATAGAAAGAAAAAGTATTTTCACCTATGATTTTCCGTAAACTAATAGTTTTCACATAAGAAAACTTTATTAAATTAACTATCGAACACTAATTTTTTCTGTTCAAACCGAAAGGTAAAATTTTAAATTTAAATATATAGTATCATTTCTTCTTTCTGTCGGACGTATGAAAATATATTTGGAGATTATAAGTGTTATGCAGGAACAGGATGAAGCTAACAATGTTAGAGGAAATTGAAACGTGCGGAGGTCTAGTCAATCATAGAAAAACCGCATACTAAGTATTCACAAAATCTGGAGTTAAGGGCCAAAACCCCCTTTTCCATTGCTGAAGTCATATGTTGGTCATACCTTTATTTCTGGTTACTCTACGAAAAATGTTTTGGTGCCAATTGGGGAGTATTGTCGAAAGTGACAGTCCTTTGGCTGGTATGAACTCGGTACGCCCAGGTACTCCCTTGCGGTACATGGCCGACTGTCGTGGGAGCGATTTGGAGTGACCAGTGAAACCTTTTAGGCCATCTCACTCCCTCCATCTGTAACGAAACAGAAGAGCTGTGATAGGCATCATATCCGTCGATCAACCGTCAAGTTGCATGTCATTACCTTTGAGCATATTAGTCGCCTCTTACGACCGGCATGCCTACCTCAGGCATATTCTAAACCCCAAAGGCAATCATCGGTGTACTCTTTCTGATTTAGCAATTTCTTACCGGTGCTTTTTTTGCAATGTAGTTTTGCAGCGCAAGGCTGCAACGAGAAAAGCCGAGGGGTTCCCAATATTAAACAGTTTTATTTTATTTTATTTCTTTTATGTTATTTTATTTATTCTATTTTATTTTAATTAATTTTATTTATTTTATTTTATATTTTTTTTTCTTCCATTTTTTATATTTAATTTTTTTTTATTTCTTTTATTTTATTTTTTTAATTTTATTTTAATTTATTTTATTTTCTGTTATTTTATTTTACTTCATTTGATGTTGTGAATCGGATATATGGCTTAACTTAAGAAAAAGGGGGTATTGACCCTTAGCTCCAAATTTTCAGGGTATATTGAAAATTTCGAGTACTTTTGGCTTTGTATATTTGGTACGGCCTACACCATATGTTAACCTGAAAAATAATACTTTAAAATACTTAGTTAGAGCGGCAAACATACTCCCGAAGTATTTCGATTGAAATCGTTTGGATCTCTTTCAGCAAAAAATGGTGAATAGGGGACGTCCATAAATTACGTTAGCCGCTTTTCAAGACTTTTTGACCCCCTTCGGTGAGATTTGGTTAGGCCCCTCCCCTCATTAAGTGAAAGTGAGATTTACGAAAAATATGTTCGATCGATGCAAGAACACTCTTGTCATCTGTGGTTCCGGTAGTTCAAAAATACTGTTTTTGGAAGTGTATACCCTCCATTTAAAAGACAAAGCAGCTCCTAAGCACTGCGAGTCACCACACGCTTTGGTTGATTGATGGCAGATTCTCGTTTAAAAAAAATTGGTTTCATATTGGAATTAGTTCATATTTTTTTAAGTTGACGTGAGATTTTCGACTGCATCCCCCGTTTTAAGTGAGGTTTGGTGAGATTTTACGCTCACGTAATTTGTGGATGTCCCCATACGGTCCTGGACTTCATTTTAGTCAACCAAAGCGTTAGCTTGTAGTTAAATCAAAAATTAAAGGCAACTTCTGATTTGGCTTTTACATACTTCGACTGACTGTTGTGACTGAATTGATTCATCTCGTCGTAGTGATCCTTTTTTGGAGAGAGGATCTGAGAAAGAACTACCTTTTGTTTGGGGTTTTTTTTAACTTATGTCCATTTGTACTTATTTATGCGTAGTACTTACTTACTTACTTTAAATGGCGCATTAACCGTCTAACGGTTTTGGCCGGCTACAGAACTCACTTGCTCGAAATTGTTGTTGTTATAGTAAGATTACTTTGACTTGCTTAGTGGGAAGACCCGATTATACTGGGTGTCAGCAAATTGTCTACATGGATGTGGAAACTTTTAGAAAATGGATTAGTCGGAATCATACAATTGTGATCTCGCAGTGGGTCTTTTGTCCTAATCAAATATACCATATGAAAGCAGAAAAATTCCTTCACTAAAAGTTTCATGGAAAAAGTTCAATGTCGCATCAAGCTAAGGTTAGCGGGGATGATTTCGTCTTCAGCTAGATCCCTTAGACCATTGAATGTGTTCGAAGTCTGTTATCTATGAGCGGAATAGGCTGTTAGAGGTGGAGATGGTTAAACAAGTTGATAATTGAAACTGCGATGTTCCAGAAATTTTAAGATTTATAATAGGAGGTTTTTGAAGTACGAAAAGAGTTTTGCTCCATAACTTCTCTATTTTATAAAAATGGAGTAAGAAATAGTTTGAAATTTGTTGTCCACCGTACAAGACGCTGTTAAGCATTTTAGCCAAAATTCTAACACATTTTTTATTAGACCAAAGCCGTTCCACTAACCGATTGTAAAGATCAAATATTAGTGCTTTAAGACTCAGGCCTAAACAATTTGTAAGGGCATATATAAGTACTTTGATCCTTAGTACTAAGGTATTTAAAATGTAAACAATGAATAGGTTAGTGCTTAGGGCGTTTCCCACGGCCTGAACAGAATTAAACATATACACATACATACAAAAATCATAAAAACTTTGTCGTCATTAATGAAATACTTTTATAATAGCTGTGTTCGGTGAGGATACAATTTTTAAAAACTTTATAAAATTTTTACTGAAAAGTGTTCGTTGACACAAAATATTTGCAGGGGGAGAGCAATGTTGAGCTATTAACCCATCAAAAAAGCAACAGCTGTTTTTCCTGCAAGTTTTTACCATGGTCCAATTAACAGGTCGTGCCATTAGACCAGCTGATATCTACTTTTTTCTCGAATTTTGACATTGCACTCATTTCTCAGCGCAATTTTGACATTGAACATATGAATTACAAAAACCAAAAATATGGAAAATGCGTCTGTGTGTTTGTCGACCTGCTACGAGCTGTTAGTTGGACTATGATTTTTACTGATTCCTGTTTGGTGGGAACTTTTTACCTTATGCGTTTCGAGAGAGTTTTGTCATTCCCACTTTACTGACAGTTCTTTGCAAGCTTCGTCACCATAGTATATGTCTATAGGCGTAAACAATGTTCGTCAACGAACACAACTAATAAGCAGTTATTTATTTAAATTAGACAGAATTTCGCTTCCGACATCTCTCGCATTTCAATCATAGTACAAGGTGGCGCAAAAGTAATCCTCCTATCAGAAAATGCTATACATTTTGCGATTGGCTCCTAAAGTCAGTTCTGTTTTGACATTTGTGTAGTAAACACATGCGAAATACACGTTAATAAACAATGTTACGCTACACTGCTCCAGAACGCGGAATATTGCTGACTATTTATTTGACCAATAATCGGTCGGGGCCAAACGGTTACTGTGAATGGTGAGCGCTACAGAGCAATGATCAACGAGTTCTTTTTGCCGCAACTTGATGAATTGGGATTGGAAAACATGTGGTTCCAACAAGACGGTGCAACAGCACACACTGCACGTGCCACAACCGATATGCTGAACATCGGAAGCTTACTTTTGCGCCACCTTGTATATGTCTACCAGTAACCATACAGCAATCAAATTTAGATACTGCAATATTGAACGTGAAGACATAAAACTCCCAAATTATTCAATATAAAGCAGTTATAACATCTTATCAGTTACTGTAGATTGCAAATTTCAGTTTACATTGAAGTTTTTAGTTGTAGTTTTTCCTTTAAAACAACTCTAAACGCGATTTCCTTCATTCCACTCTCTCGGAGTACCTTCATCCACTACCTTCCACTCCGATTCGCAAAAGAAGATGCCAAATTAGTGGGGGTAACCCATGATTTCAATACAACTATTCGAATACCACTATTTGAATAATACTATTTGAATAAACGGATAAATTATTCGAATAAATACTATTCGAACTTTTTGAAACGAATATTTTTATTCGTTTATACGAATTGTATTTATTCGAATATTATTCGAAAATAGTCCCACTACTAGCACTTATGTAATGCTCAGCTGCCTTAAGTCCAATACCGTTAAACAAGAAAAAAATTTACAATGGTTAACTTACAAATAAAACAGAAATATTTTCTTGTGACTCAGTCCAATTTGAATACTTAATTATAATTAAGACTATTACACTAAAAAAACAACAACAATGCGCTGTATCCGCTTTAGAGGTCACAACGTCACGTCGACGACATGCAGATGCATGCCATCCACAACAACAAGTACATAGCTTTTACGCTTTACCACAACTACCGATCCTACGGATCACATTTGCTAGCAAATGCTAATGTACAAAATCATTTGGTATATAATGATGATGATGAGGATCAACAATGACGCTGGTGTACTGAGGCGGCACGCTGACACCTTTCTCTACGGCGACAGCAAATGAGCGAGCAATATGCTCTTGTTGTTGTTGTTGATGCTGCTGTTGATCCTGTTGTTGCAGTTGATGGGCAACTAGCACATGTTGTTGTTGTTGTGCCTGTTCCAACAGCTGCGCTTGCTGGTGTTGTGAATGCATTTGTTGTTGGTGCTCCATTGGCGTTTGTTGTTGCTGTGCTTGCGGTTGTGCCTGCGATTGCGCCGTCGCTTGCTGAATTGGCGGCGCAAGACTCGTCGCCAAAGCTTGCTGTTGTTGCAGTTGTTGTTGGTGATGATGCGCATGCTGCTGATGTTCCATTTCCATATGTTGCAGATGTTGTTGTTGTTGCACAGTTGCTGGACCCACCATGACCGTTTGCTGATGCGAGCTACTATCCGACAGGTAATGCAACTCAAATGTGTGACTCAACTCACTGTAAGACGTTTGTGGTGAGGTGCCGGTTACAATCGACGCATTCCCCGTAGACATTTGCCGATCGCTTTCCGAACTGCTAGAGCAACTATTCGAATTCGCAGAGTATGGCCGGTTCAGAACCAACGCCGATGCTGAAGACACATCCACCACCGCGCCGTCATAGTAATAATGTTGATCACCAGCCGTCGCTGTATTATTATTGTTGGCAGCAACAGCGGCGTCATTAACATAATATACGCCATGACCACCGGAAGTTGTATCCGGATATTGGATGTCATGATGACCCACGAGCGCACCGTTGCTCGTTGATGAGCTCACTACAAGATCATTGATCGGCGGGAAAAGTGGCGTATAATTGAGGTTGTCATGTTGTGTTTGTGTTGGTGGGTGTGGTGGCACTTCGTGAGCGTGGGCGTGGGGATGCCCATGCACGTGGTGTTGTAAATGCTGCGGCTGTAAGTGCGCATGTGCATGTGGGTGCATATGTAAATGTGGATGATGCTGATGATGTTGATGTTGTGTATGCATCAGATGTTCAGACATATAGGCATTGTTGTTATTGTTGTTGTGTGTGCTACCGTTCCCACCGCCGCCACTACTACTACTGCCACCCGTCAGCACCGGTGTAAGCACATTTGGTGGTAGATGCACGCCGCCAGCATTATCATAACACGGATCGAGCTTAGGACTAATGCTTAGCGGGCCGCAATTTGTTGTTGAGGCTGCTGCGATGCCATTACTAAGAGCCGGGTGTGCGGTGACGGTGGCAGACGCATGTGCTGCACGTAAAGATGGCGTTAATGCTGCCGATGCGCTGATTGGTTCACTCTTAACCACACCCGTTTGTATTTCATTGAGAATCAAGTCTTTGGCCTCTTGCTCACTGTAAAAGGTGGATGAAAAAAAGAGGAAAACAATAAATGAAAAGTGGAAAGGTGAGAAAAATTGAGAAGTATAAAATGTATACAAAGAGTGTTATATATGTGCAAATGTCTACATAGTTATGTATGTATATTCTCAAGTCTATGTATGTATCTATTTAGATAGATTTTTTTTTTCACGGAGATCATTTAATAAGATTCTCGCTTTGTCGCCTGTTAGAAAGAGGGTGGAAATATTAGCTCCACAGGTCGGAGTGAAAACCATCTAATATCTATAACTCAGTCTTCTCGTCGCCTATTCTCCCTCCGTCTTGATTGCACCCTTCCCTCATTTCAATTTCTACTTCTGGGTCCGATGGGGAATATGGCCGAAAATATCCCTACGAAATCTTCGTTAACACCTTTCCTTAGCATCCAATTTGGTCAATACTTTCTAAATATGTTGAGATTTTGAACTGAAAGCCTCCCTGTGTTAAGACACTCACTCAGACCATAATTCTGATACCCACAGCATTCAAACTGCTGTAGAAAAAGCCTTTTAGACTTATTGGTTTCCAAATTAATGTTCAAGCTGAGTTTCGAGACCCCAACTACTCTAACAATGCTCAACGGGCCTATAAATACTACACTAACTGACCAGTAGCAACGCTTTTTGTTGGGACAAGGTTGCAGTGGAGCCCGGAAATGTACTTTTTACAGACCCATTTGAGACCAGACATTGACACTTAGTATTCGTAATTTGATTATAAGCTCAACAGCATAAAATACTTTTCGGGACTGCTATCGACCAAGGTCTCTATAACCATGTCAAGATAAGGGGGCTCAAGGTTCCTATGGTTAAGTCCGAATAGGAACAGGGAGCATAGGGAGATTGTTGGTATACTCCAGATTTGCTTAATTGTAGAAGAATGATATTTCTTTTCCCATCCGAACACAATTATAGATTTTGATATTTTGTAGTCAATCGGTCAAGATCGTTGCCCTAAAAGGTTTACTACTCGATTTAGCCTTACAGCGTTGTTCGTTGTGTATTTCGGAGCCTGTTCTGACCATTTTTATCACCGAACTCATTTAATATTGCTCTGCCCGAATAACCAGAAAAGCGTAATATAGAGATGTTGTACCAGCGCCAAGCTAACACGGAGATGTCAAACTCCATTGAGTAAGTTTCACGAAGCGGTCACTAAATCTGCGACTTTTGCGTATAAGTAACTTTGTTTGAACTATTTTTGGAAGCCGCGCGGTAATGACTACCACAAGTGATCACTTTAAATATATGTGACTGTTAAGAAAGTTATAGAAGAAGACTTTGTTATTTGAATGCCAACTACAGCTTCACGATAACGGTGGCTGTAGTTTCAGCCAAGTATAAGGATTTTTTGTTATATTACTACCCAACAAACATTAAAGTTAGGTATCGATTAGAGGTAGATTAGATAATTAGCCCCATTCCTTAATCTCTAGGAAGAAGACGTCTTTGGAAACACTGGTGAAATATAGTGTTCTCAAACAAAATGGGACATAATTCTCAAATCAAGAAAGTCATAGCTTTCCAATAGAATTCTAATGGCTTTCTAAGCTGAATTGAGTTTGCATTAGTTCTCTAGCATCTTTTTCGACAAGAGAATTTCGCTAGTTATCTAATGTGACATCAACATTATTCCAAAGTTAGAGACTGTGCTTTCTGGGTAAATATCTTACAACTTTAACCCTTTCGAACCTGAATTCATATTTCTCTTCATATTTTTTATTGAAAGAAACTCACTTCCATAAATTTTGTGATATAAACACGTGGATAAAAACATCAGCTGTTAAGCGGTCAGCTGTGCGCTTTCTCTCGCTATCAGGGTTGCCAGGCAGCACATTTTAAACTTAGTCTTAGCCAAATATAAAGCGTTTAAGGTACCTAAATAGGTGCTGGTACATATGTGTACCGACCGGACCGAAAGGGTTAAGCGGTCTATTGTTGTATATTTACATATGTCTGTAGGTCTTTGTTGAGCTATTTTTATATCCATTTCTATCTTGAAAACGGCTTAAAGCAAGCTGAAATCTATTGTGTAGATAGTGGACTATATTCAAAGACTGTCTACCTATTTGAATTTGTTTTTAAATGAAGTGGGATATACTTATATGGGTATCGAATAAAGGGTGTTAACATTGTATTTCCAAAAAAAGTTTAAGAAGAGCTGCCATCGAATGCTGTTACATAAATTTTTTTTGCATATCCGATTTAATTTCGAAAACAACTTTTGAATATAACAGGTGGCGCCAAAGTAATCCTCCTATCAGAAAAATGCTATAAATTTTGCGATTGGCCCCTAAAGTCAGTTCTGTTTTGACATTTGTGTAGTAAACACATGCGAAATACACGTTAATAAACAATGTTACGCTACACTGCTCCAGAACGCGGAATATTGCTGACTATTTATTTGACCAATAATCGGACGGGGCCAAACGGTTACTGTGAATGGTGAGCGCTACAGAGCAATGATCAACGAGTTCTTTTTGCCGCAACTTGATGAATTGGGATTGGAAAACATGTGGTTCCAACAAGACGGTGCAACAGCACACACTGCACGTGCCACAACCGATATGCTGAACATCGGAAGCTTACTTTTGCGCCACCTTGTAGATAGTATGCCACGTTTCAAGCTTTTCTACCCAAGTGTTTGCCACTTACGATGCATTTACAGCGTTGCCACTTATCTAAAAATGTTGTTTAATGAAATCCATATCCAAATATAGGTATAAAGCGAAAAGCTTTTTTCGCTGTATTTCAACAAGAATATTTCTGAGTAAACTGTAAAAAGGGCAAAACAAACTGACGAAAAAGACAAAAAAACGCACTAACAAATATAAAAAAGCTAATTAAAAGGCAGCATAAAACAATAATAGGGTCCTGTGCTAATAGGTTGAAAATTGGAAATTTTTACAGAGCGAACGAAAATTCTTACAATTATCGCGGTGAATATGAGCATCAGAATTTACCCTAGCTCAAGGGCTGGGTAAAATTTTGAAAACTACGTATATGTACACATATATGGATAAGGTATTGACAATCATATTATTTCAAATTAATTTATAAGCCAACACGTTCTTAAACGGTAAAATATAACTAAACGCCAAAAATACGTAAATTTAAATTTTATTTACAGACTATTTGCTTTCGCATGTGCTTCTTTCAGATGTCAAAATTTACAACTGTCAAAATTTACCTTTTCATTTCGCACAGCAAAATGGAAAATATTTTTACACCCTAGAAAGTTTGTTCACCTCATTTATCCTCAGAGTAAAATGTTTCCGATTATCACGCGGCCTAAGTCGAAAAATTCATTTACTTTCATAAAGGCACTTATTTTTTGAACTTATAACGAAAACGATAAAAAAACAAATGATAGACTAGTTGCATTGTACTTTTGGTTTTAACTTTGATTCCAAACGAGCTTTTAACTCAGAGTTGTGGTAACATTGTACCAGAAGATGCAACTCAAAATTCTTGGGGTAGCATTTTCATTCGATTATCGCGAAGAAAGGCCTTAAATGTACCAAAAGTGCGCTCCACCTGCGTTGATACTAGCGGTGTCCAATTAAAATATGAAATATTTGAAGTCGTGAAATTATCAGGGATATGACATTCTTCTCGCCATTTAATATTTTTTCAATATCCCTTATTGTATAGCGTGCTCGCAAGGTAGTAGTAAATAAAATCTAACAGTCTAGAAAATTATTTTGAATTAAATTGCAGTGCAGAAAGCACTAAAGCAAACGCAGTGCAATTTATAATTACCTATTACTTTTAAAAATTTTAAAGAAGAAATAATTATTCAAAAAAGAAAAAATGCACTTATTTTGGAAAAGTCAAAATAAAATGTGAGTAGCTGGCATCAGGTGAAGCTGATTCGTGGTAGTTTTCAATCAAAATCACCATATATGTTACCAAAATAAAAGGCAATTTCCATTCAATCCGATTCCCGGTTAAAACCTACATACATACAAATAAAAAGAACCATAATATCATTTCTGATGTGTATGTAGAACAAACTAAATAACACGGTGACTTTGAAAAATGCGGAACAAAGCTAGACCGCTTAGGTACTTTTTAGGGGGCTTCCATAAAAGACGTCCGGGATTTTTAGCCATTTTGGATCCTTTGGGGAGAAAATAACATGAAATATTTGTGAAAAACATATTTCCACCCTATTATAAACTCTTTTTAGAGAAATCTAATTTTACAACTGAAACTTAATCTGTAGGAATGAAAGGATTCAAAAGCCAGTCTTCCAAAATATCGATTTCTGGCATTCCAGAAGTCTCCTCGACTGCGATTTCGGCAGTTTGTTCGTCGCATTCAACTTCTTCTTCGTTCAGCCGCTCTGCATCCCTGCTGCCAGATTTTGGATCTTTTATAATGCATAACACTTATTTATGCCGTTTTGTCGCAATCTTTGTTACCTTCTGCTTTTTGATATTTTTATTTTTCCTATGCATTATTCTGACGTGGGCTTGCAAAGACTTGGCAGTTGTAAAGTATTTGAATTTGAAACTATGCCAACACTAATAGCTAGTATCGGAACCCACACCCCCCCCCCCCCTATGTCCGAAATTGGTCCGATTTCTCGGAGCCCTCCCCCCCTAGCACCGGACGTCTTTTATGAAAGCCCCCTTACGAAGACCATAACAACACACCCCACTTTTTTTTATTATTCAATCAAATTTAATTCGAATGGCCTCAACAGAACCTGCCTGACAGAGATCTCTATTTTGCTTACTGTAACTGTGCTATACTACAGAACGCTATTCGCTCTTTCTATTTGTGACCCCTCTAGCCGTTAACTGCAAATAAAATAAGAACTTAGACGTGTTGTATTGTATGTTAATGCAGCCTTTGTGTTCCTTACAAATCCCACAAATATACCGGGGTTTACTTTATTTAGAAAGAAACATTAAATTTCTTGTTCTATAACTGTAACTTTTAGGGATGTCCTTTAAAACAATACCAACATGCGATGATTCATGTAAAGCATTTTTCCTATTTTTCAAAAAGTACAACACTCAATCCATTAACTAAGCCCTGTCTAATCTGAGAGCAATCCTATTGCAACACTACAGCAGGACAATGTTTTCTCAACACCAACGTTTAATAATCCACCAGTTATTGGTTGCTCTTATTACTTAACAAAACTACATAGTTTACATGTGACATACACACAACAATTCGTTTGCTTTGTTGTGAATTCAACTCACCTAAGGACATAATTTACACTAACAATACAGTGTGTGCGCGACGAACGCGTATTATGCACCACTGTCGCATACGATTGTACCCAAACCCAACCGCCACCCTTCGTCAGGAAACGATAGTATTTGGTGGTGACTTGTCCTTTATATATCACTGCAATACAAAACGAGTAAAATGAGAAAATATTCCAAAAACAAAAAAAGACAATACAAATTAGTTGGAATAGCAAAGGCGTGTGCTGTACAAAAATAAATAAATAAATATTTATGTAAATGCATTGAGAATGAATTGTAGGGATTTGAAAATAATTTGTCAAGAATTAAAAGATTGTTCATAGTTGTTGTAAATTTATGTTTTTTGCTTTTGTTATGATTTTTATGAAAACAACGACACACACCCCTGTGTATGTGCTAAACTCGTTCTTACGTATATTGTGGGCACAACTCATTGGTCCGATGTCCGCAACGTGTATGTACTGATAGAGTGTTTTTTCAATGAGGTCCTGCGGTTCATAGCCAGTCAGTTGGGATACTCTGTAAAATTAAATAAATTAAAGTTATTTTGTTACTCAATAGAAGAGGCTGAGTTTTTTTAAATAAATTAAAAGTATTTAACACTTTCAACACATTTTATATGGATGAGATTTTTGCAGAGTTCTTGTTTTTGTACCCCGCTGTATTAGTATACAGGGTGTTATAACCTTTGTCTAGCAGAACAAGTGTGATATGTTACCCAACAAACTTAATTCACAGGCACTTCACAACGGCGGAACTACCGGCCTAAGGCTAAGTTATTATCTTAAGCAAATTATACAAAGAGACGAAGGATGAGACCAAGATAGATTTAAATACAAACAGATGACAAAGTCTGATTCGTTTTTTGACATCCACGCCCACTTGTCATGAAAGGCTATGGTTATAACATCATACACACATAGAGAAAGGTTTTGTGAGGTTGAAAGAGCTAGACCAAACACAAGGAAAAAGCTATCAGCACTGCACTAAGGCCACAAGAGTACTTATTGTGATGACCGCATACAAGGGATCGAACAATTCAGTGGAATCAATATATTTAGCCATCGCCTATTTATCCAGTTTTGATACCCCACAAGAGCATTCTACTTAGAGCAGTTTGGATAGTAATCATAAGAGCTATTGCCCATTCAAGCGGCGTGTGCGCCTTTTATACAGAGTCCGGTGAGAACTCGTACCATGGACCATATCCCCAATTAATTCTGATACAAAAGTGTCTTTGGGGGTCCTTTATTATATCGTGGCCCAATTTGCCTGGATGTGTTGCATTCGGAAAGATATTACCAGACCACATTTTCCCTTGGCGTTTGTGTACCGGAAGAATATAGGTGGCGCTAACCCTTTTGGCCAGCTCATCAGCCCACATTTGCCTTCAATACATCTATGTCCCATATAAAGCTGATGCTGAAGTGCTCGGCCATCTCTTTAAAAGATCTGCAGCATTGGCCGACTTTGTATTCCGAACACATTCGTCAGAGACCTTTTGTGTGTTCTGGCTGTCTGAGAACATAAAACCCTGTTTTCCTTTTAGGATACATGCCAAATGATTTGAGGCATCAACAATTGCTCACTCCTTTCATCTCCGAACGAAAGAGTTGCTACTTATTAAATTTACACAGGTTTCCCTAATTCGCCATCTGCCTTCGCGACCACCAAGTCAAGTGGAAAGAAGTGCAGTATACTGAAGACTGACCCGTGGAGTCTAGAGTTTTGCTGCTATATGGGGTTGTGACGGAACGGACATGCCTCCAATAGCAAAATGTTGATGTTCCAACTATATGCCACTATCCGCCTTACCGTCGATGAAAAATAAGTAAAATCTAGGTTGAGTTTTCTGACGTCTTCTCATTCGTTCCACCCTGGGATTCTAGTTGAGAATTTGTTTTGTAAAAATGTAAGTCAAAAGTTTTCATGGATATTATTTATAATTTTTGAGTTTCCGAATCTTGTGTTCTTCGAAGATAAAGTTGCGTACGCAATGACTTTGCAAGAAGGAGCTTGCAACATCAGAAGGAATGTGACAACAATCAGGTTCCAGCGTACGGGGAGCAAGAGAGTATGATGACTGCGTCTATATGCATCGGTAGATTTGTCCGATTTGTCATATTTTCAGAAAGGAACTTCACAAAATCCACCAAAGTCCGTCCCAGCCCAACGCGTACACGATGGGGACCTTCATTAAAGGCGAAGAAGTTTTTCAGGGTAAGTTCTTCAAAAGGGGGTCTGATTGCAAAGAAAGAAATATAAGCAATCCGGCAGTCCGCAGATACTTCATGTGGCATCAACGTGTAGTCTAGTACTATTTACTTTCAACTGCCTTAAAGATAGGCTAGTCTCTTTTAAGGGGGTGCATGACATCCAAGCGCTATATTCGTATTAGAGGTATACGCCGCCGTCGATTTTTGTAATTTTCCGTGCGCCGCCAGCGAATCGCAAATATATCAGCGCGGCGGCGTCGTTCGGCTCGCTTTAGCAGTTTAAACTTGTATTAGACGTGTCAGCTGTTCATAGTACACATCGAAACTTGGTATCAATCGACGAGCATTAATGCCAGTATTAACAATCCGAAAGGATATTTCACGCCCAATGTCGCGAGGGGTAGCAAAAGACGCGTTTTGACCTCGGTATCAATACTCCGAAAACGGAGATTCGATTTTATATTTCTGTCCAGAGCTATTTGCAATCAAAGTTGAAAATTTTCTGTCATTTTCATGTGGTTATTGTAATCACACATATAGGGTGTTACGAAAAGTGCAGAAGTCCGAAGGCCGCCAACTCAGAAAGGTGTTCTGCACATAAATAATCACGCCCCCCATTTGGGAACGGACCAGAGCCATTTTTTGGCTTTTTTTTTTACTGAAACAAAATATTTATTTTCCGGTTTATTGATACCGAGTTCCACCGACATTTTTGGACGTGTTTTAGCAGTTGCCTCCTAAAGGAAACAATTACCAAAATTAGTGACAACTTCTTAACTTAAAAGCTTTATTTTTCCTTTTGCTTTATAATGGCGATGGATAAGACATTGATTGAAGTCCTACGGTGTGCTACTACAGCACGCAAATACCCAAAGCTTGGGCACATTTTGGTGTACTGCAAGACCGATCTAGTGGCAAAATTATAGAACAAGACAAGATTTTTTGCAACATTTGCTTACAAAAGCAGACGAAGGATGAACCATCAAATATACTTTTATGGCAGGGAGTAAAAAGCCCATGGCCCAGAAGAATAAAAATGTATTACAGCTGAACCATATATAAACGACAGCCTGCAAAATTTCTCATGTTCATATAACTTGTATGAGAGCAGCCGAAATTGAATTCCGTGCGTTAAAAACCAACTCAAGATCCAAAATTTGTGTGAGCGACATTTTTTTTTCTTTTGTTTTTGTTATTTTTATGCATTATTGTTTAGTAATTTTTGTTAATTTAACGAATCTTATAAATAAAAATAAATGTGTGTCCTTTATAGGTGTCCAAAGTACTCAACGGATTTTTATGAAATTTTTACAGTGTATTCTTGGGATCACTGGTTAAAGCATAGGCTATATATAGATTTCGAAAAAAGGGCGGTGCCACGTCCCAGGCTATGTAAAATTTTGAATCGCATGATTCTGAACTTATTTGGTATTAATCAATGATATTTGGAAATATGTGTCCTTTAGTCAAGATTTACATAATTTTGGAAAAGTGTGAGGTGCCACGTTCAAATTTTTTGTGTTTTGTTTGTTTCCAAGAGCAATCTCTTCTTCTATAGACAATGTCCATGATTCCAAGCCGCACATCATCACAGGTATGATGACGGACTTATAGGAACTTGATCTTTGTTCGCCGAGAGAGGACTTTATTTCTTATTACTTTAAATTTCAATAGCCTTACTATTTATACCATCACGCCGCCGCCGCCGATTAAGCGATCGGCGTAAAACTCTAATAAATATGTAATGCATACAAAAATATTCACATTGTTACTTTTGTACCACAATATGTTAAATCTCATCATGAGGGCTATTGAGTGTCGGTAATAACCAGGCAAAACCGACTGGTAGCGGCTCCAACCCCCTTTCTCCCTGACGACACACATTAGCAAGATTCCATATGCTTTTATTATCTGTCCACAGCGGGGTTGGCCATAGCCGCATCAACCACATTCAAACATCCTTCGAAAAATTCATTCATTTTTAGTGCTACAACAATGTTGCTCTTAGTTTAAGAGGGAAATGATTTGTTTTGTCGTTTTGTTTGCTCAGTGAAAATGGATGGACGGATAGATAGATGAATGGTGGAATGGCAAGTGGTTGATGGGGAGGATGTGTACATATTCATACAAATTTCGTTTTTTTTTATTATATCTCGTATTTTTTGTTTTTGCCCATTGTTGTCACGAGCAATTTAAAGTGTCGCTATTAAATATTTATTCGGTGTTAAATTTCAAGCTTCCTTTTTTGTTATGTCTTTTATTTGAGAAAGCTAATGAAATTTAAAAAAATAAATAATAATAGAATGTTATTTGTATTGCTTTTGTAATTTAATATTTTCCATTAGACACTTACTGCGTGTAGACTTTGAAGTAGCTAAAGATTCATTGTGTTTGAAACAAGTCACATGAAATAACATTTTTTAAGCAAGTCGTCCTCGGAATTGAAAGTATACTAAGCTCTGAGATAGACCAGTTAAAGAGGTCTCACTAAAGTATTTCTCAGTAGGCAGCCATCTCAAGCTGGCTTCAGCTAATGGCGGTAGCGTTAAAAGGTGAGGACATTACCAAAAATATTGCTGACAGACCTTGTGGGGGACAGCATTTGGCAAGAAATTATACAGTAAAAAGTTAGTATCTTGGTTCTGACTGATGTCCACTGTTGTGGATGTGTGTATGTTGTGACAATATGAACCCTCACAAATAATTTGTCGCCTTAAACTAGGTTGAGGTTTCCTAAATCTCCGTCACTTGTGGGACATATTAGCTATGGTTGTGGAAATCACTACCTGATATTATCGGGTCAATTCTGTGCGTAACCGGTAATTTTGTACCTGGAAGATTATCTAATCGAAAATCGTAACCGTTGGCAATGCAGTTCATGTAACCGCGATTCTAGCATACATGGCAACGCTTTCAAAAACAATCAGTGCGCAATAGAGAATAAAATGCAAACGCGAACGAAATATCGTGTATAAAAGTGCTTATATTAGTTGCGTTCCAATCAGCTATCCAGTAGGTCGATTCTGTAACTATTTTAACGCCAGGTGTTAGCGTTAACTTCGCTTAACACCATTTTTAACGCTTTGTCCTATTCACTAACTTTTAACCGACGAAAAGTGTTAGCTACAGCTGTCGCGAATTATTTTCGAGGTGTTAACAACCGCGTTAATATATTTACAAGTGTTTTAGCGTTTGGAAAAAGTAAAAAAATTAGTTTTGAGTTTTTTGCATGTAATTTAGTTCAAAATACGGCGAAAAGAGAAGTATTTCCATATTTTATCACCATCAAGAGTCACCTGTTTAGCGGCGTTAAACGAGAGTTACAGAATCGCATTTTCGTTAAGAACAAACGCCAAAATTTGGCGATAAGCTTAACGCTCGGCGCGTGGTTAAAAGTTACAGAATCTGGCTACAGATCTGTATCACGATCAAGATATCACCATATGATGCAGATCAGTTGTATGAGAGTTGTTTGTGTATATACGTGTGTTTACATATGGAAGTGTGTGCTACCAAGCAAATAAGGGTTGGCTGTCAAAAAATCTACTACAAAAAACTAAACGAACAGAACTTCTATACGGATCCGAAATTGATCCAGAAAAATATCAGAATCACAACATTGCTGTTGGACTTACATGCAAAATTTCTATCTGGATCTGGATCACTCCTGATTGGAACGCGCCTATTGTTTATTAATTCTTGTGAACTAGTAGGTATATGTACAAAATTTGCGGTATTTTCTGTCCACAAAAATATTTTCAAAACAAGTGCAATTTTTCACCACCTATTTTGGTGGTTACGAAATGGAACTGCAGCTTAAGCCGCCAGAATACCAAAAGGGTGTAAAAGTTTCCAAACTAGTCACGAAAAGTATTTTAGAGAATCAAACTTCGCATGTACTGTATTCCCGGAATATGAGGGACTAGGTTGAGAAAATCTCTTGTTTTACCTTATATCCGCTTGCAGGGGATCTTCGAGCTGGAAAGTGGTATCTCCTCTTTGGATAGTTCAATCTTAAACAAAAGTGCCATACTTTTTCTCATTCCTAGACAGACTACCTACTACGAATGTCTCTTATCTTTTATCACTTCTCAAGACATTTACCGATTAAGAGTAATGAACTAAAAGAAGAAAAAGATTTTTTTAACTGATTGATATGGCGACTCGTGAATAAGCAATGACAGATAAAGGACGAAGTATAATTGATGTATATTGGAACGATTTTTCGTCATCCCTTGTCAAATTTGGTTTTGAGACATTTGACAAGGGATGACGAAAAATCGTTCCAATATACATCAATCATTCACCCTGTCGGAAAAACAACAAAACAAAATAAAAGACGAAGTATAACTATAAATCAAATTCCCCTAACCAGAGATTGTTATAGATCTGACTAGAAATGTGGCTCTAGTTCCACTTTATCCATTTTGGAACATAGGAACAATAAGCTCTAACCTCTACAAAAGGTAGACTGGAACTCTAAAATAAGATGAAAGTCAGCTATGGTATCCAAAGTGAGTATAACTCCTCGATCCAACTAATTTATCAGACTACTTAAATAAAATTAATCATCAATATTTGTACCCACCTCGCATCCAGAAAGATCAACTTCAAATCCATACATGCTCGAAACATAAACATATTTGTATGTAGCTTAATTTCTGTTATCGCAGACGAAGGCAGGGAATGACCAACAGCAACAAGGCCCAGGTTTTGTATACAACCACCATGACCATCGCCATAATCAGGAAATATGCGCGCTTTCAAGTAGCCAGAGCAGTGAATAACCTGGAGGCGAGAAAAAACACATTTATAAATTATTTATGGAATAAAGAAAAATGTGTTCTCATACTACCTTGTAACCTGAAGTGGTGAGCCCGGCATTTCTTTTCGCCAGCACACATTTCATGCGGAGGAAAAAGGATTTTTGTATTTCGATCGTATGCGAACCACGATCGCTACCATAACTGCCATTCGGACTGCCAATAACGGTCGGATTGCCGGTGGGTGGATTACAGCTGTGTGTTAAATGTAATGAATTTATAAATGCGTCCTAAATGAGAGAGGGAAAGAAAATGAAATATCAATAAAATGGATTAACAGCCCAACCTAATATAACCGCACAACGTTTTTTACTGCACGAAAATAAACGACTTTTTTGGCTCTAACCCAAATAAATTTGCGTGCGTGAGTAGCTCTCATATACATAATCGACGTGCCAGCTGAGCTTAACGCCCTTATTCCAGTGAAGAAACAACATTCGTTTTACCGGCAAATAAATAGTTTGGAAACTTTTACACCCTTTTGGTATTCTGCCGGCTAAGTTGCAGTTCAATTTCGTAACCACCAAAATAGGTGGTAACGTCGCGTAACCGCGAAAAATATTTTTGTGGACAGAAAATACCGCAAATTTTGTACACATACTAGTTCACAAGAATTAATAAACAATATAGGCACTTTTTAACATGAAGTTTCGTTCGCGTTTGCATTTTATTCTCTATTGCGCATTGTTTGTTTTTGACAGCGTTGCCATGTACGCTAGAATCGCGGTTACATGAACTGCATTGCCAACGGTTACGATTTTCGGTTAGATAATCTTCCAATCTTCCGGTTACGCACAGAATTGACCTGTAAATGTCTAATCGATATCACGCAAAACAAAAATTGGAAATTAAGTTAGGTTTTTAAGCTGTGCGGTTAGTTAAGGTTGCTCTCATACAATTTGTATGTGCATGAGACATTTTTGACAGAAAATTTCCGGAGTGCGTTTATATTAGGTTGGGGTGTAAAAGTGTGTTGTTTTTGGGGCATGTTATAGAACTTACCGGATTTTGATACATATAAGGATGTAGTGAGAGTATCGCATTCATTTCGTCCTGATCATGAGTATGAATGTATTCAAATATTGAATTGCCAGTGAGCTCAACCTGTGGATTAAAAGTGAGAAGTTGTATAAGAACAGGAGAAAAAGTTAGGCATATTTTGAAATATAATTAACTTAAAATTTTTTAAGCTGGCTAATGGCTCAAATTTTCAAAGCGAACAAGGAAAGCAAAGAGGTTATAATAAAAGATGTTTACCCGCCAGCCAATTTTTTTCGAAAACACCCTATCTCAGCTGAATATTGAATTTTCATTGAGATAGGGTGTTTTTGAATCAAATTTTAAAATAGGGTGATCTTCCACTCAGCAGTCGATATATTATTTCTGATTGATGATTTTGAGCTCGCTTCTCATTTTCTGCTCTCATTTGGAACCAATATTAGTATTTTATGAAAAAAAATTGAGACTAAAAGAAAAGACAAAGAAGATATACAAGATATGACGAAGGCGTCAGATCGAAAAGTATAGCTGAAGATGGCACAACAGGGAAAGCGGTTGGCCTCCAAGCCAGAATTAGCAAGGGTTTCAACCCTTCGTTCTGAAATAACTCAGTCTTCAAAAAATTGTCCACAAAATAAAAATATTATAAAAAAATTTATTTTTTGGTATTTTCTCATATCTTAATAACCTAAACATCGTTGCTCAATAACCAAAGAAACGAAAATTCTTTTTGCAGAGTTGCCAAGGAATTTGCTGTTTACCACTGTGTTTTACGAAGTCACGAATGCTATTGGGTTCACTGGTGGCAATGCGTTTCGGTATTGCGAGGTAATCTATTTCAGCGCAATAGCGCAACGCCGCACAGCGTTTTACAGGTATATAAGTTGTATATTTCCATTGAACCTTCTATTAAGCTCGAAAATGCTAATTTTTTTGGAAACTGCAAAGGAACATCTTCAAAAATACTCATTTGCATCAAGTATACGAAAGAGATACAAATAGGTTAAAGTATGCGCATAAATAATACCTAAGGAATTTGCTCGCAGCTGAAGAGTCCTCAGTGTACAGTGGAGTAAAGCCGCAAATATTTAGGTATAGTTTTAAGACAAGAGAATTCACGACTAAAATGTACAAAAGTAATGACGTTGATAGTTGATATGATGCCTCTCACCTCTTATTACCCATATTCTCTCTCCTTACGGAAGGAGAGGTGAAATGTCGTAGAAGGTTGCACTGGTCATACCAAACCGCGACAGCCGGCATGTACCGCGAGTACCAGAGCGTACCGGGTTCATATCCGGCTAGGGACTGTCACCCTAAACCTAGGGGGAGTGTTTTTCAGTGGCGACTAAAATGTACGACCCGGAGGTTCGACACGGTCAACAGTCAGAAGAAGCTAACTTAGCCCTTGTGAAAAGTTACGGAAGTCAGAAAACACGGTCAGAGAGAACTGATAAACAAATAAACATTTTTCTGTATCCCATATGATATCACTCTTACTTTAAGACGCTCAAGAGAGAGGAATATCTGGTTTTCAAAAATAGAAGCTGCGTTGTTTTTGCGGTACCAACACAAAATATAATCTAAAAGATGCTTCGGACATCACAAGGTTTCTGGTCATATATGGGCTGCATTACCAGCAGACGTCGAACTCGAAGTAGCTGCTGCCTGATATAAAGAGCTATGTCAGAGCTACTGCGAATTGAAGAGAAAAGAGGGATGCGTTTTTCGAAGAAATAAAGACAGAAGTGGTTGAATTGAAAAGGAATATCCAGTTTCTAATGAAAGAGGAAATTACACAACGATTCTTGAAAAAGTAGCAAAACATTTCTCCAATTGGAATGACAAACAAATAGTAATATTTTGGTTGGCCAAAAGCTGGAAATCACCTGCAACTACTATATCTACCAGATGCTTTCTTAGGAATTTGCTCTATGCCAAAGTCACTTTTTTCTCAGTTCAATATTCTATTTATTATCTATACACTCATAATTTACTCACCTGGCTTAAGCCTAATTGAACGGATGCCGTTTCCGAAATATACATAATTTTTCCATCCGGTGCCACAACAAATATGAAACCATCCAAGGTTTGCAGCAAATGAGAGCCAAGCTCTTTGATGGAACCGCGTTGCATTGCCGGTGAAGTGCCCCACGCCTCGCCCAGACCTAAAAAAAAGGAGAAAATAAAAGAAACAAAAATTTGTAAATTAGTGTTGATGGCAAAAGTATAAGCTAAGGTAGTACAAAGGAGTCACACACACGCATACACATTTGTTAATGTAACAACAAAAGTGGAAAAAAGTCATATTTAATGAGTACAAAACGGTGCAACGCAAAACGTATGCCAGACCAGCCTAACAATATGTGGCCTCTCACCATCCATACATCTCGTTGATTTACGCTGCGTTCACATTGCCAACAACTCATGTGATGACGTATAAATATTATTCCCAATTAAAGTCATCAGCACAGTGGGATGCCTATATAAAATGCCTTTTGTGTCAAAATTCAACGGGTGTTCCGCACAGCCAAACGACGTTGCGGTGACGTGGCACACAAAAGCGACTAGGGGGCGCTACATAACTTCCAGTCACCCACCCACTAACAAAGCTACTGATATTTTTACTGCTGGTGTGCGCCTTTGAATCGTTCGTCAACTGGTTCTCACAAGTCTAACAATGTGGGTTGTAACGTGTGTGAAGGTGAGGAATGTGCTGAAAAGCGCGGGGTGTTATGTAAAAGGAAATGCAGGAATGTTGTAAGATGGCAGAGAAACAGAGGGTTGTATGCTGTACTTGTTTTTTGTAACGTTATTGTTGTTGTTCGCATGTTTTTTTTCTTTCTTAATTTTTTTTTTTGCTCTGCCCCTATATCCTTGGAGTATTTTGCTTGTTTCGCTTGATTTGAGTCACTTTTCTGCTTTGTTATTTATTTTTAAGATTTTTTTTTTCTCAAGTATTATTGAAATAATTATTGCAATAAAAAGGTACAAAGGCATGATAGTAGAACAAAAAAGGAAAAATAAGTATCTACACATCTTCAAGCTGCATATCCACCCTGCCTAGTTTAAGCTTTCGCCCCTTTGCATGTGCTACTTATACGGGTTTTCACTTGTGTTTGTACTTTCTGTTAGGGTGTCCATTATTCCCCTAGCCGTTTTTTTTTTCTGTAGTACGAGTATTATAAATTTCAAGAAGCACAATATCGAGTAAAAAGTTTATCTTCCCTGGAAAGGTAGCACAAACTGTTTTTTAAAGCGCTTGATAGCCCATATCTTTTTCAAAGGTCATATGAAGTTAGGTGGCTAGTTAAGTAGAAGTGGCTGCCGTGGATCAGCTTAGGCTGAATGAAAAGGCCCATTTGCAAAGTCGAATGAAGCTCAGCAGATCATTAAAACAAACCCGTGCAACGTAGGTTAGCCTACCTTGAAAGAGCGCATTGCAGCTGAGATAACTCATTCTGCTGAGGGTAAGACAGTCACAGAGAAAGGGTCCTTGATGCATATTGAACCGGTTTTCCTTAATGCCCAGTCAAATTTGATATGGAGAAAATCCGGCTACCGAGTTGTGCCATCTTCAGCGTCATTTTTCATGGAGAAAGCAAAATTACTCTAGGATTTCAAAAATTAGGTTTGGCGTTGTGCCATCTTCAGAATCATTTTTCATTGAGATTCTGATTTTTTCTAAGTGACAAATCTGACATGAGACATCGTCAACCAAACATGTTACTGTTGTTGTACCTTGTAACAACAAACACATTTTCTAATAATATAGCTAATATAATCCCTTTGTGATATTTTTACCTGAGCCAGTTTCGAAAATAACGGACACCCTAGTGTACTTAGATTTATCTTTGTGTCTTTAAAATTTGTAGACTTTAGCTCAGCATATTTTCCCACAACGCCATCTTTCAAAGTGTGGGCGTGTAAGCTATTGAGGACATACTGAGCCCAAGTCATTGTTCTCTTTTGCTCTTAAATTTCACAGACACGACGATTTAGTTTAAATTTTTACAGAAAAAGTTGTGAAAAGATTTTGTGTTTTACATTCAGACAAAGGAAAGTGTTGCTAAGTTGCGATTTTGGAAATTGTAAATTGGTGGGGAATGTACTCAATTCATATGGCAGCTATGGCGATTAACCCTCTAATTCAATTTTCATCCGGTCTGTTGAAAATTGCTGTCAAAATCCTAAAAAATATATTAAAGAGGTCGTTCATTTTCCGATTTGTTTCACAAATTTCCAAAATAAATCACTTTTTCGAACTATACATTGTCTTTATCGAGCTCCATCTATTAATTGATGCAACTTGGCTCAAGCTATCCAAAATTTTTTATTACAAATGACTGCGTCTGTTTTTAATCTTATTTTCCTCTAAGGCAGCGCTCACCATGTCGAGTGAGGCAGCACTGATACAAATGATCGAGGTGAGTGTTTATACAACTATCTATTAGGTACTAATCTAAGCATGTGCAACAGGGAAAATGACCCCACTTTCATTGCAAAGAACCGCGAGGAGGTCCTTGACATCACTCGGGTCCTGGACCTTGTCGTTTTATGGAGAGTTTTAGAAGAACAATCCTTTTCTGACCAACGGTATATAAGTATCTTTGTATCAGAGACACACACAAGCCCTAAATATATACAAAATGTTGGGAAAACAAACTGGGGCCACTACAAGAAGATCGTAGGTAAAAAGCTATCCAAAGCGGTGCTAAACCCAATAAACGAAAGTGAGCTAGACGTGCTCGTAAACCACTTCAGTCAGCAATGTAAAATTGCGTTAGATACGGCTTGCCCGATTAGAAAGGTTACGGAACGACACAAGCCACCATGGTGGTCGTCTGATCTTGATAAGCTCAGAAAGTCTTGTAGGGCGGCTTTTAATAAAGCCAAACATGACGGACATCAATCATCATGGGCTGCATAAAAAACTAAACACTCATGGGTGGATTTCTGTGGCAAGCTTAAATCCACATTCACAGCCGCTCGTTTAAGGAGGGTTCTATCGGAATCTCCAACTCAGCCAAATAACGTCTAGAAGCCGGATGTCCACTGGACGGATGCCTGCACGTAAACGAGCTTGTCTGCAAATATGGTTAGTAGAAGGGTACCTACTGACCAGCTTATAAGCGATATCACAGACGACAAAAAGTTAGACTGGGCTCTATCGACCTTCAAACCCTATAAGTTGCCGGGCCCGGAAGGAATTTTTCCGGCTCAGCTTCAACACACTGCCGAACTTGTAAAACCCTGAATAAAGGAGATGTTTATAAGTTGTCTTAGGCTCAAGTACGTACCAGCGTCATGGAGGGTGGTCAACGTGGTATTTATCCCCAAAGCAGGGAAAACCTCCCACTCGAAACCAAATGATTATAGGCCTATAAGCCTATCTACTTTTCTGCTCAAAATTCTTGAAAGACTCCTTGAAGACTATGTCAGGAGGCATATTGACCCACGGCTTCTATCACAAGCTCAACATGCCTATACTAAGGGCAGGTCAACGGACACGGCCCTGCATTCACTGGTATCTGTTATCGAAAGGTCACTTGACCCCAAGGAATACACACTGGTGGCATTCCTAGATATAGCGGGTGCCTTCAACAACGTTCTCCCAGAAGCCATCACCTCGGCGCTAACGGGTCGGCAGGTTGACGCGTGCCTGGTGGAGTTTATTAAAAATCTGCTTACACAAAGGCAGATTAAAACGGAACTAGGTGGTACCGTGATTCACAGACCCGTAAACAGAGGCACCCCACAGGGAGGCGTTCTCTCTCCTCTTTTATGGGTGGTTACCGCAAAACCAACTACTACCGAGCTAATTCTTTTCACGAGGAGGTACAAGGTACCAAATCTAACACTGCCAAGAATTGGGGATACGTCCTTAGTTTTTAGCGATAAAGTCAAGTATTTAGAAGTTATTCTAGATAGGAAGCTGCTCTGGAGTGACAACATAATGGAGCGAGCCAAGAAGGCAGCAGCAGCGCTGTTCACCTGCAAGAGGGCAATTGGCACCTCCTGGGGGGTCTCCCCTAAGGTGCTCTACTCGATTTACACAGCCATCGTGCGCCCGATTCTTCTATATGGTGTTTTGGTCTGGTGGCCGGCACTAGCCAAAAATACTTACCTTAAAATGCTTCAAAAAGTACAACGGAGTACGGAGCTCTGCATAACCGGGGCTCTCTGTTCTACTCCGCCTGAAGCACTCAATACAATGCTATACATACCACCTCTTGACTTGGTGGCGAAATAAATATCAGTCATCGCTGCTCTACGTATCAGGAAGACAGGCCTTTGGTCAATTGGAGCGCATGGACACTCCACAATCCTGGGCACTAACGCCCCAGTCCTAATACAAGCACCTACTGACTATTGTACACCAAAGAACGTTTTCGTTAATTATGTAGTCGACATACCTTCACGACAAGATTGGAATTTTAGGCAGCATACGGTCCCAGACGCCACCAACATATTCACAGATGGCTCTAAGCTCGATGGAAAGGTGGAAGCGGGCATCTTTTCACCGGATTTGGGATTAGAGGTCTCTTTCCGCCTTCCAGATCACTGTAGTGTGTACCAAGCGGAAATGCTGGCAACCATGTTGTGTCTATACCATGTTGTGTCTATACCTAAGGATGGAAAACGGGTTTTTAATTTCTCAGACAGCCAGGCCGCATTAAAGGCCCTGGACTCTTTCTTCGACAATACAAAGTCGGTCACTGAATGCCGCAGATCTCTTAACGAGATGGCTCAGCACTTCAGAATAAGCCTTATATGGGTACCTGGGCACAGGGATATTGAGGGCAACTGCAGAGCGGACGAGCTGGCCAGGAGAGGCACCACCGACCATATCCTTTTGGGAAACGATGCGGTAGGCATACCTATGGCCACTTTCAAGTTTCATGTAAACACAAGCACTATTACAAATGCAAGCGGACTATGGTCAGTCATCTCATCGTGCGAGACATCCAGGCTGAAAGGCCCTCATATCATAAGGGACGTACATGAGCGCTTCGGACTCTGCACAAATCAGTTTTAGTATCCCTTATAAGGGTTCTGACAAGGCATTGTTTGATAGGCACGCATGGTGCGCGAATGGGGGTTACAACCTTCGACTACTGTCGCAGCAGCAGATATACCGAAGAGGAAGAGAGCGTCCAGCATCTCCTCTGTCAGTGTCCAGCACTCAGTAGACGGCGGTTGGCCATGCTAGGCAAACCTTTTCTATGCGACCTTGCTGAGGTCTCTAGATGTGAAGTCAAGGCTTTGGCGAAATTTATTAATTCCACAAAGTGGTTTGACCCACCTTAGGCATTAAAGGGGTCTTTTTCTGAGACCGTATAGGGTATCACAACGGGCACACTTGGCGGCCTATGTGTCGGGAAGTTACCTTAGAGTTTCAGCTCAGCCCTTGCAACCTAACCTAACTTAAGGCATTGTAGCCTTGTCTATAAATATGGTTTTAGCAGACCCCGACCGAATGTTCGGCTTCAGTTTGCCGATGATTATTTTTAAATTCGTTTAAACAATCAGCTTTGGCGGGTGGGCCAAGCGCATTTATTGTGAATACACTATATTGAAGGTCCTGACCTTTTGAACGTCCGAGGTTACTTCCAGTAGCTTGACATGAAAGAGCACTGCTTTGGGTAAGCTTGAGGCTTTCACGCAAAAACAGTATACACAGGAGCAACTAAAACCTATGTCCCATTTTTCATGATAGGAATCCAGAAACTTCAAGATAGGTCTTCAGCAACACATCAGTGAAGAAAACAATAAATTGAATGTTGTCGTTATTAAGTGATGCGCGATAGAAACGATACAGATAGAGAGATCGAAATTAAAAGGATAACTCTGTTCCGCTAAGAAATATTTTGAGCGATCTTTTATTGTCAGCACTGAATAAAATATTGCTTTGTTGTAAAATGGATCTTAAACCTTAAGTTGGACTTCAAACAATACATTGGTGAAAATTGCAAAACGGCATAGAGTTACGTTAGCTCGCGTTGGAAAGAAGGACTTAATGCAAAGAAAAATATAGTTGCAGTTTTCATAGATCTGAAGAGAGCATTTGAAACCATAGACAGAGATCTAATGCTCGCCAAACTACAGAAAATAGGCATTAGGGATATTGAGCTGAAGTGGTTTGAGAGCTTTTTAACAAACCGCAAACAAAAAACAGCTATAGAGTCTGTGGTCTCCAAAGAGGCCATGGTGAAAATAGGATTGCCACAAGGATCGGTGTTAGCGCATGTCCTATTTAATATATATATAAATAAAATAACCTTGGCCTTGAAATATAGCAAAATAAGGCTGTTTGCGGATGATGCTTTGTAGCAACAAACTAAAACTTAATGTTAGTAAAACAAATTTCATTGTCATATCCAGAACACTAAATAAAGATTACCATAAAATTGAGCTAGAAATAATGAATACAAAGATTGAGGAAGTGAAAATATTCAAGTATTTAGGGGTTCAGATTGATAATAAGTTGAAGTTTAATGATCATATTGATTATATAGTGGCAAAAAAATGGCAAGAAGATTGGATTCTGGAAAAGAACATGTAAATATATAAAAAAAATATATAAGTTGAAAGTATATAGGTCAATAATAGAGCCACACTTCATTTATTGTCCAACAATATTTTTTATTGCCAGTGACGCAGAAGTCGACAAACTACAGGTTATGCAAAACAAAGATTTATCTTAAACGGGCGATATGACCCTCCAATACAAAGCGTGCTCGAAACCCTAAATTGGGCCAGTATAAAACAGCTAATATTTTATCATAGCATGAAATTTGTATTTAATATGAAGCGTGGTATATTGCCTGTGTATTTGAGAGATAAACTTATGTAAACTTATGTATGTCAATGAAACCCACTCATATGCAGTTAGAGAAAATAATAATTTTAGATTACCTCTCTTTAAACCGGAACTGGACAAGCAAAATATATTTTATAAAGACTTAAAATCTTGTAATGAGCTTCCAAGTCATATAAAAGATAGTAACGACGTAAGATAAAAATCTTACGAGTTCTTCTTTTTTTCTTTCATGGTCGGAAAATTAGCGGAGTATATAACTCCATACTTCATATACATTAAAGGAGGAGTAGATACCATGGATTTCCAATTTCCCAGTCAGTGTAGCCATCAAAAGGAGAGATGCTGTGTTGTTCGGAATTACGTACATTCCGACAACATTTATAAAACAATTGTACAAGGTGGCGCAAAAGTAAGCTTCCGATGTTCAGCATATCGGTTGTGGCACGTGCAGTGTGTGCTGTTGCACCGTCTTGTTGGAACCACATGTTTTCCAATCCCAATTCATCTCTCTCTCTATGGCGCGATATACAACAGGTATATCATCATAAACCTCCTAAGAGATTTCTGCGCCAAGCTTCTCTTCCAATTTGTGGTGTGCCGATTTGAATTTTCTCTACAAATTGGTGGGACCTACAGTTTTTTGGCGACTCCGAACGGCATCTACAAAGGAAATGAATTTTTTGCTGAGAAGCCTGTCATGGCAGAAATACACTCGGAGAGTTTGCCAAACCACTGCCGAGGGGCGACCCCGTTTTGAAAAACTTTTTTCAAATCACTTTTGATGTTACCTGTACCAGGGCTCGAACCATGGACCTTCGGTGTGGTAGGCCGGCAACACTACCTTCACACCACGGCGGCCCAATTCATCAAGTTGCGGCAAAAAGAACTCGTTGATCATTGCTCTGTAGCGCTCACCATTCACAGTAACCGTTTGGCCCCGACCGATTATTGGTCAAATAAATAGTCAGCAATATTCCGCGTTCTGGAGCAGTGTAGCGTAACATTGTTTATTAACGTGTATTTCGCATGTGTTTACTACACAAATGTCAAAACAGAACTGACTTTAGGGGCCAATCGCAAAATTTATAGCATTTTCTGATAGGAGGATTACTTTTGCGCCACCCTGTATATACAAACAGACAAATTTCTTCTAGGAGCTGGAGTATGGGTGGATTGGAAACACGTCCTTTCCAACCACCCTCGTCATTTAAACTGCCATTCATTTATCCTATTTTGTTGATCGGCATCCTGTCCATTCCGACAGCATACACCATGCATATTGATAAAACTAAACAAACTTAGCGGTGGAGAACTGGGGAATTGGAAACGCGTGCTTTCCAACATCCTGACAAGAGTTGCTTCAGAACTGACTATAACTGGTCCTTTGAACTGCCAGTTACAACGCTACAAATGTACTATACTAAGTTTTAGGCCTGAAAAGCCGTAATAATAAATAAATAAATTCTATGCAGTAGTTTTTGAGTGATGCGCGTACAAACATATAGACAGACGGACAAAAATTCTAAAAACCGTTGTTTTTTCTTCTACTACTCCAATAATGACTTGACTGTGGTCGTGGTACCATCCACTTTTGCAAACTAAATATAGCCTATTCTGTCCTACTGAACAAAAAAGCTCCAGTGTAAAGTTCATACATTTCATACGGTTAGGGAAGTCATAAGTCTGTAAAGTATATACATCATCTGTTGTAACTGAGTCGACTACTAGAAGAGCAGATATGCTCTGGTGCAGCATTCTCATAAGTCTGACCGCAGTTTCCTTTAATATTTACTTAATAACCAACAAACAGAAAATGCATTGCTTTTTCACTTCATTGGACCGCAGTAAAAAATATTTTGCAAAATCTTAGCCCAACTAAAACTTTCGCTTGATTTCTTTCGCTAAGTGTGTCACCCCCCGGAACTCCACTCGACTTTTGCACTCCTCAAATAAAATTGATATCCTGCTGCGCTTTTTAACAATTATAAGCCCACACGCCTACATACAAAAATATTTAGCAAACTCAGTCCTCCATGAAATAATCCGACTTTAACACTTCATTTAGCATAGCCGCTAGGTATTTCCTGTTGTTTGCGGTAGCAGCGGCAGCAGCTCGTGGCAATGCACGTCAGACTAAACACTGACACTGTGCCGCCTGTCACCTCAGCGCTCAACGTGTGTCGCTGTCAAACGGTCAGTCAAAGCGAATGAGTTCAAAAGCGATATACCATTGAGCTTTCACAATTTCATTGGTGGATAACAGCATTTAGTCGCGCGCCAATTGTTCCAATTATAGTTTAATGAAAACAACAACACACTTTCTATTGTTATTACAAGCAAAACAAAACAAAATAATAATGATGATGGTGAGTGGGAAAATATTAAAAATTTCGCTTTGTGCGAATTTAATTGAGGGTTCAAGGTAAGGAGTTTCCACAAGCTAAAAGCAGGGTAAAGCGGTCACCGCGTATGAAACCTTAGGGGTCATATCTTTAAGATAGAAATGACATAACATATATCCACACTTCTGCTTCCAAACAGGTAGCTGATATTGGCATTCCTTTGGCGATTATGAATGTGGTACTAGCTGGGATCTCGATGCTCGCAGTTGTGTGAGGCTTCGGTTGCTCTTAGACTTTAAGTTAGATATAATAGACTTTAAGTTGGATATCATAGACTTTAAGTAGAGCACCTAGCCACAGTTCAGTGAAAGTTGTATTCAGTTCCAGGCATCAGTTTCCGAGTGATGCGCTTACAAACATAGAGACAGACAGACAGAAATTTTAAGAAATTAATTAATTAATTTTTTTGATATCTATACATTTTATCATAAGTAAAGATAGACGATTTTCTAAAATAGTTTGAGATAGGGTATCCATGATCGGGTGATCTTGCTCCGAGCCTACTACCTCTGATACCTAAGGTACCTTCTGAGGTTTGCATTTCCCATTAAATTGAAATAGAAAATAAAATAGAAAATTCAGTGGCCAACGTACAATCCTGCTGGCCAAGTTCACTTCGGTTTCAATAAGCTTTCCCGCCAACAAACACATTGGCGCTCGACATCATTTTTAACGAAAAATGCATGCCCCACATAAAGTTTTGAGGTTTTTCGACGTCCCTTACCGAAAAAAGGGGGTTCCGCAGTACACACCCCTTGGCTCCATTACCTTTTACTTTCCCACAACTTCTGTTATTTTTATAAAGTGGGTCTGACAATATAGAGTCTAATATTTTGAGTTTCAGCAGAGCTTAAACTTTTTAAGTCGCTCCCCCCCCCCCCCCCCCCCCCTTTATATAAAAATCAAACTTACCATCGGGAAAGACTTGACGCATTTTCAAATACGATGTTGTTAATCTGATGATGGACGCTTTGTCCAACTGTGATGTAATTGCACTTGGTAATGGTAGTAATTTGGCCAATTCAAAGAATTCCGCATTTTCCTTTTCACGTCTGGTGCGAGCGGCATTTTTGCTCTTCTCCTTCATGGCACAAGATTTAGCTAAGCCTGAAAGAAAGGAAGTAAAAAGAAAATATTTAAGTTGTTATTAAGGCGAAGAGTTTTGTTTGGATGAAATAGTATATACTCCGACTTGAGAATTCTAAATTCAAGTACGTATAAGGAATAAATACACTGACTTTTCAGAAAGAGTCCAGTTAAACATAAGAGACGTGCAGACCTCTGAAATTTTTTTTAAATCTAAAATTTAGAGGTGTGATATTATTTTTTCTTCATTAAATCACGCACTTTCCTTCGACAACATCACCCATACAGAAGCATTAAGGGGCCAGAGGCATAATTCGGCAAACTTGGATTAGTTTAGATCTTTAATAATTATAGAGTAGTCCCTCTCACTCAATTCGCCCTTAAGCAAGAAAGAAAGCAAAGGACTAGGATTGCTATGAATGCCCCTACCAAGAAGAAAACTTTATTTCACGTCTGTACCGGCTGTAAAGATACTACCTAAGCAAACCACCCGAGCACTAGTGAAGTATTAAAAGTCAGAGAATAAAAGTGGTCCCCGTGCTCGATTTGCATACCTCGAACCTCCTCCTAACAATAGGTCCTTAACTAATCTGCTAAGATACGAACTAGGAGTCATAACGAGATACAACAGCAGCTTGGTTCCTAACCAGCAACAATCCCATAACTTTAGGTCAATTTTTGGCAGATTACTGTACTGCATAAGACGCAAGATGTAGCATATAAGGTGCAATGCCCCCGAATTCAGAGGCGGAAACATAATAGGGCTCAGTGGGGTAGGCTCCAGACATATGTAAAATGGAATTAAAGATTTTGGAAACGTAATTAAATCAACCTATCGACCCCACTAAGTACAAATTGGCTTTGAACGACAGCCAACTCGAAAGCATTACCATTTACCTTGTCTTACGTCGAGCAAACAAGTTCATAGATGACCTATAAAAATCGACAATCAAAAGGTTGGTCGGGGTCAAATCGTTGCAGCGGCAGTCTGTCTTGTACCCAAAGTTGCTAGTAACGGAACGTACAATTCCTAAAAAGGACGGGCCACATAGGCAACCTATAGCAGACCCTTGGGGGAGTTTTTTTTACAGCTACACCAACAATAACTTTACCTCGACCAGACTCAGAAAACGTGTGTCACACCAATTTAACTCCGTAGCGAATACTTAAGGAGGTTCGTTCCCTACTCACACCTCAGTCGGTTCTACGTACCGGAGTAACTCAGGGTTTACCCGACCAAGGACTGGTATTTAATTTTAGGTTTATTTAATCAACATTAGCGACTGGATGTGCCGACTAAGCGGGACGATATACTCTTACAACAATAACAACATACTTCTTTTTATCCATATTGAACTCCAAACTAATTTCAGACATGTGATGAACCACTTTAGCTTGCGGCTCCAACAACACTATCAAAAAGCGGGCAAACCGATAAACCAACGTGGCTTGTATTACAGTGGTTCACCGTTTTCCCAGGACATGCAGTGTAGCGGGGTTCATCAACATACTTTTTGAAAAATATGTGTCAGTCAAGAAACTCTTTGCTCAAGATAGTAACAAAAGTTCAGAGTGTTTGAAATAAAGAAGATTCACCAAAAACTTGTCTTCAACGGATCATAAGCTGGAAAATATCTTCGTCGCTATATATCAATTAACAACAACAACACTTACTTGATAAACTATGACGATTACGTTCCGTCAACACTTTTCTTTGGAATATCATTGCCCCGCACAAAAACACCAAATTTCAACAACAAAAATTGTCTTCCAATTAGCCAGCAATTGGTTTCGTCACTTCTTCTTTCCTTGCAAACGTTCTTAACTGTCTTAAAACTATTTTGTAACTGTTTCGGATTAACGAATGTGCAACATTTTTAAGAATTCTTCAACTCGCACTTGCGCTTTGTGTTGAGCGGAATTGCCGAAACAAGTGCTGTTACTCGACACAGCTCAGCTATTGGCTGAGAAATTGGCCAACAATTTGCCATGCAGCCAGGTACCCAGGTACCTGTGAGACTTTTAGTTTGCGCAGTGTAACACATGTTGCATTGTTTTTGCCATACAAATCCTTCCTCACAATTGCATTTTCGTATTTCTTTTATTTGCATTTTGTTCGCAAAGTCAAACCAATTGACTTCCGCCTAAGACAATAGCGCTGATTATTTCCAATCCCATTCGATTGCATTTAAAATCTTCACACAACAACAATCTCATCTGTCTTACCTATGTGAATATTCGATTGGCATTAGTGGAATTGCAAGTTGAACGTAAAATTTTATGAATGAAATTCTGCACTCAATGGACAACCACACACACACACACAACGCCGATGAATCCCAGATTTTAGATACATTGATAGGTTTATGCATAGATACCATGAAGTCAATTCAACTAGGCGTCAACTACAGAGACTACGCTTTGACCGCCGCTTCCTTATTGATAGCTATAGATTTGAAGCTGTGCGAGACCACGTCTATTTTGAAACCAGCGGAGAATCAATCTGGCCGCCAATTGCTACTTTAGACTGAGTATACAAATGGAAAGTAAAGTCCTCTCTGGACAAACAAAGATCATGCTCTATAATTCTCACATAATACCTGTCCTTATGTACGGCTCGAAATCAGCGACAGTGTCGAAAGAAGATGAGAAGGCTCTTGGAGTATTTGAGAAAAACTTCTCCGGAAGATTTATGATCCTTCCCGCAATGCGAGCTCTGAGTATCGAAGGTAATTTAACAAAGAACTATATCTAGATATGAGAATAGTCCAGCGAATTAAGGCCCAAAGACTCTTTTCGCTAAGTCATCTTATACAAATGAACTAAGCCTCGGCTCAGGAGACTTTCCTAATAACGCCCGAATTCGGCAGCAAAGGGAAGGGGAGACCTTGACTCACATGGAAATAACATGGTGTCAGCTTCCTGTGTAATATATTTAGACAAAAGTTCTGAAGAAGTTTCGTGCCTTAGAATAGTTAATAGGGATTTGGTTATTTTCACGAGAAGATTGAAGGCCCCTGAGTTCAGGACACCAGATGTTTGTCTGAGTCTGTTGTTGTTTTTGTTTTTAGCGATAAAAGCACTCCCCGAAGGTTTTGGTGTGACCAGTGCAACCTTCTAGGTCATGCCATCCCTCTTTCCGTAAGGAAGGAGAAGATGGGTTATGTGAGCTAAGAGGCATCATATCCGTAGATCAACCATCAAGTTGCACGTCGTTACCCTTCGTGGATTTTAGTTGCCTCTTACGCCCAGCAGGCCTACCTGATTCTCAACAGAAACACTTCCAGAAAGTTTTGCAGAGCGCGGCTAGTCCTTTGCCGGACAAATGCAATAAGTGGTAGTTGTATTTTTAAGGGTACTAGTCCGACTGTCATGTGAGCGGCCTGCCAACTATGTGTACTTCGTCGCGCGTGTGGGAGGTTGGCGATTTAAGTTGATGAGCTAGAATTTGCTCAACAACACCTGCTAGGACTGACTCAAGTACTAGCAAGCTCTTATGTGTATCCTGAAAAGTTATCTTATGGGTGTCGTTAATACCGAGGTATTCTTATCGTCACCCGTCTGTGGAATCAGAGCAAGGGGGCGATCTCCACTCCGATGGAAGGACCAATTAGTGACACTTACCGAAGCGAAGAAAAGACTACCGCGCCATGTTGGATGGCCAAAACCGTATAAACTTCTTAGCGCCTATTAAGTAAGTAGCTAAGAACGGAAATCTGGTGAAATTCTTCTTACAACTCACACTCCGTATGCAAAATTTGGGATAAATTACTGTCTCGAGAGGACACTTGCTGTTACTACAATAGCCAGTACGGACTTCAAAGTTCCGCTTACCACTTGAATACTAACGTTAAGCAGGGAGACGAGGGTTCAGTTTAATAAACTGAGTTCCTTAAGTTTTTGAACAATGATTAACAGATTTTAACAGGACATTGCTCAATGGCAACTCAAGCAGTGCCTCTAAAGATGTTGAATAATCTCTTTTGAAGCTCCTGTGTTTATGACGGCGAGGTGGCGTCACACAACCACTTCTAGCACTTTGGTCTTTTTTGAACTAGTTCGCATGCAATTAGAATACCTTGTGGGTTTCGCTGTAGGGTAGCTTATATTCTATACATATGTGTTTGTAAAGTAAATGCTGCGCGTGTCTCAGCTGCACTTGGATGGGTTTATGGGCGTCTTGTAGTCTGCGAATTTTTTCTACCTCAAGTAAATAGTTGAATGGACAACAGGTTGTCTGTGTTGGATATCTTTGAGTATGATTGTATGTTTACTTGGCTGCATATCTATGCAATCAATATCACAAGAGGAAACCCTAAACATTTTTGTTTTAGACTTCGGTAGATATGTATGTATTTCAACTTCGATTATTATGTACATATAAATGGATGTATTTATTATGTTTGGTCAGTTTATGTTTGGTAGTTAGAAAAATATTTCTGAAACAATATACAATATAAATACTAGATACTCGTATACCAATCCCGGGATACCGTGCTTTTTAGGTACCGACAATACCTTGAATTTTTTGTTTCAATCTTATGATTTTCCGAATTAGAAACATTTTATTAACATAAAATATCTGGGACGCATTTATTAAAATTATTTTAATTTTGTTGTTGATTATATTATGGCCATTTTCACAGTGCCGAGTTGACTTACATTCCACAGTTAAAAACGACTGAGGCATAAGACCGCGGACATTTTGCGCAGTATGTTGCACGGCGGCCGCCGTGGTGTGAAGGTAGTGTTGCCGGCCTACCACACCGAAGGTCCATGTTTCGAGCCCTGGTACAGGTAACATCAAAAAGTGGTTTGAAAAAAGTTTTTCAAAAACGGGGTCGCCCCTCGGCAGTGGTTTGGCAAACTCTCCGAGTGTATTTCTGCCATGACAGGCTTCTCAGCAAAAATTCGTCTCCTTTGTAGATGCCGTTCGGAGTCGGCAAAAAACTGTAGGTCCCACCAATTTGTAGGGAAAATTCAAATCGGCACACCACAAATTGGAAGAGAAGCTTGGCGCAAAAATCTCTTAGGAGGTTTATGATGATATACCTGTTGTATATCGCGCCATAGAGATAGAGAGATGTTGCTAAAAGTTTGGCCTTCTTCCTTGCCACCGTCGATTACTTTGTGGTCTTCAGTTCGGAATATCAGCCTCCGCAGCGATGTCTCTTTCGCTTTCCTACTGCTGCTCCGAGTACTGATCCCACGTATTTGATTGTTAACATTTCTATTTGTCTCTTCAACAACAATATCCAAGACCGCATCGGTCAAAATATATCTATAATATTCAAATGGCGAACTGGCATCATGTTTTGAATCATGGGGTAGATTGCAGCATTCCTCAAAATTTATCAAAGTCTCTCCGGTGGCATTCACATCTTGGTCTTCTTGGATACTATCATCACTCGATGTATCACTGCTGGAATCTGGGATGTACGATTCTTCATCTGGACTAAAATCTGCCCCACTGTCACTGGAATTTTCAGTTGATTCCAACACCTCGAGTATTTCCACGGAATTCATAACTTCACAAATTCACTTTACTTTTTTACTGAATACTTGTAACTGCTCCATGAACTCTAGCTTTACACTGGTTTACATTTTTTTGCAATGTGATCACAAGTGATAGACATTGCAAAAAAAAATTAACAGTTTAAAATAAACAGCAAGTGTTCACCAGTCATCACAGCACAAAAACATGCATCAACGCATCGGGAGCATGACTTTTATTCATGGTAAAAAAATCCCGTTGTAATTCAGGGCTCAATATGTAGTTTAATCACCGGTGATACACTGGCAGTCAACGTGTTAAAGTAACATGCCGATTATTTATTCAATATTCAATTTTTTTATTTAAATGAAACGTTTTATGTTAAAAAAATGTGTAAACAGTTTTCTTCAATTTCAATTTTTAATTAATGTAAATACATTGACGCATTAACATTTAATCTTTTATTGCGCAATACAAACGGAACATTTAATATCATATAGATTAGTTGTATATATATTCAATATAAAGATGGATTTATACATATGCAATGGAAATACAATAAAAGACCTGTTAAATTTGATTAGTAATTAGTAATCAATTAATTAGTAGGCTTTTTAATTGGTAATGATTATTTTATTATTATAAATATTAATTGATTACGATTAGAAAAAATCAAAAAAAAACTTGTTTTGATTACTTTTGATTATTACTGATTTTTTGTTATTATTTTTGATTTTTTTACCAGAACACTGAAAAAATTAAAAACTATCAAAAAAAATCAGAGATAATCAAAAGTTTTCAAAACAACTGTTTTTGATTATTATTATTATTTATTTTTATTATTATAAGTTTTTTTTTTTTGATGATCGTAAAAAACCATAATTTTTTTGATTATTTTTTTAATTAATTGGAAAATAATCATTAAAATTTTATTGTAATTGGCAATCAATCATTAAATGAATTCTCAAGAAAGTAATTAATCAAACCGGTAAAAATTAGGATTAGTAATCATGATTTAACAGGTCTGTTTAGAACGTAAGATACAAAAAACATTTATAAAGAATGTTTTGTAAAATTATTTTTTCGCAATCAGTTACTTTAAATTTGTTGAATGAAGTTCCATAGCCTAACACCTAAAGAAACTCCTAGAAGAGGTTAGGTACTTTGGAATTCCGGCTTTCTAAAATTTTAAATTTATCTTAATAAACAAAAATTTTTTTGAATAAAACCCATTTTTTTCATTAAGAAAATTGCATAAAATCATCTTTAACAGTTAGAAAAACTTTCAAATTTCTTGAAAAATAAATTCAGATATCTTTTTATTTTGCTTTTGTTATTAATAAAATAACTTTCATTTAAAAAAAAAATAATAAAAATTCAATTGTTTGATACTTTAAGGTTAGATGGTTTGTTTCTCAAATCAATTTTTGCTTTTTAACTCAACCCCGACCAGGTATTAATACCGGGATTGTAAAATCAGATCGGGATCTTGGGATTGTAAAACACAAAAAAATGGCATCCCTAGTACATACATATGTCCAGATTTAATTACAATAATCCGGTCTCACACCAATAGTTACTATATAGGATATACAATCTCTTTAATGAGCCAAGAGACCTCTAAGCATTGCCATGTGAATTTGCTTGATTTTTAAATATCGGCTTCATATATAGTAAGTAGATACATATATATGTATTTACATAGTATATATGTAACTGGTATACACATTTCCTTTGTTATTGTTTTTAAATTAGTCGATTGACTTTATGTAGTTGCAGTACGTGATTTTAGTAAAATTTTGCGATATCCTCGCTGCTAAGGGAGCCAGATGTGTATAGAAATTTCCAGGTGGAATACATACTTACATTTCAGTAAAGATATTGCATTTAACAAGTATTTCCATTATTTATCGGAAGTATGTCAACTCAACTGGCGATCAGAAAACGCGCCAAATTGACCATGAGGCGTTGATAAACAGCTGGCTTAGCTTTAACGCCTTAAGCGTGCGTACTTTACGAGGTCTCCATATCGACTTTGTCTTGTCGCAGGCAAGAAACACCAACGGCTCTGTGACGCCTAGAAGCTCCAGAGAACAAAGAGAGGTCATCAATTCTCCACTTGACTTTCGCACCTTCTCTCTGAGAGAACTATTCGACCTAACGATGAAACCTAGAAGTGAGACCATATTTCTTAAAAGGTGTGAGTATGAGGAGCCGTTAAGATGCTGGCTGACAAGAATAATGTCCGTAAATTCCACCAAAAAATCTGGCACTTAGCGAGAGGTACAGGACCGTGGTACAAAGCGTATTTAAGTTATGGAGGAAACACTTCTCCTCAATGCTAAACTGCGAAGGAGATGACGAGTCGGACCGGATACTCCAGTCCCTACGAACTGGTAGACTAGGTAAGTGAACTACCGCACAGATCCTCTACATTCGCCAAGTCTTTGAGAAGACCCATTATAAGAGAATGATCAACAAATATCATATCCATCGCCTGTATGCCGCCTTGTGGGAGCATGACATCCCTGCAAAAGCTTATACGGCTAAGCGAAATTACATTGAAGAATACTAGCAGCTGCGTCTAGTTGGAAACAAGCGTTAACCTGGAAATAACATGAAGAATCACTTTTGCCAACAAGTGATACTTCGAACTGAGTAGGCATTTCTCATCTATAACTTGGACTCATGGCGTGTTTGGAAAGGAGGTGGGTTGGCGCTTGAAGTATTCCAGAGAAAAATTCTCCTGGTCTCCGCCGCGATGCGAACGGTAAGTATGAATGGAAGTTCTACGATAAGCTGTACGAAGTCTATAGGACATATGTAGCGAATAGAAACCCAACCACTAGGCCATGTTAGCTAGATCAGACTTAGAAGTTGTCCTATCGAATCCGGTTGCAGAAGAAGGGCAGGCCCCGAAAAAAAAACAAATTGATGTGGATTGGGCATTTCTTGGAGTTTCCAAGTGACTTCGGTACTTATTAAAAGGAGATGGCTTGTGTGTGGACAGAAAGCGGATATATGAGACAAGGAAAGCGAGAGAAAGACGAACAGGTAAAGGAAGAGGGCTGGAGGGAAAGAAGCATGAGAATGAGAGCGAGAGTAGGAATATTAACAAGAAGAAGAGGAAGAGGAAAGGGAAGAGGACGAAGAAAAGGAATGGGCATTAGAGATTAAAAGTTAGTGGTGGGAGAATAAGATGGGAGGTGGATGGAGGTTTAATGAAAAATTAAATATTAGCTGAGTAAATGATTGCCATTAATAATAAAATTTATCAAATACTCAAATTCGTACCCAATCTTTCCAGCGAAAAATGCTTATGTGATCTATTTAAATAGGTTGAACTTATCCCTTTTGTTTAACCATGTCATCTGAAGGGACTACTTTCGGAAAGATCCACTTGGCTACCCTACGCATAAGGTCGGCCAAGGCCCCATAAGTATGCTACAGAAATTCAAATTGACTTATCCCAACTATACCCTTAACGGACTAGATGAGTATTAGTCCACTGTAGACGAAATTTATTCTTAGCAGACTATTCGCTTTAGAGCTGGGTCTCACGATTTTTTGCAGAGTTATTAATATAAAAATATTAGTTCCCTAAAAAACTCATGTGATTCAGGTCTTGCCATAAAAATAATACTAATTCGTTAAATTATCGAATGCGGTATTATGGCTGCCCGCTGTACCAGAATGACATTTGCATTTTCATTCAATATCCACAAATCTACCAATTTGTTAGTATTAATGCCAAGTCCATTAATTTCCACCAGCCAAGTCTTTTTGTATGTTTTTCCGCTAAATAAAATTACACACCCATGGCCGTATAAAACACTTTTACAATGCAATAAAATCAAAGTACCAGCAAAACGACCTTTGGGAAGGGCATCAAAAATCGCATTAAACAGCATAAGGATACGAGGAATGAATTAAGAAGGTTCATTCAAGTGATTGGTTGGAAATAGGCCAGTTGGCGAGAATTGATGTATGAATTACACCTACACTGACACACACATACATTCATATAAACGTAAGCACATGCCTCAAAAGTAAATAAACAAACATGCATATAATACAACAACAACATGAAATCCAATAAGCAGAGCGCACTTTTTGCTATAACAACAACAATAACCAACATTATTAAGACCAACAGTCAGTCAGTTGTAAGCGAACATTACCGGAAGAGGCATATTGTACAATTACAACAATAACTACACATATCAAACAAGCAACAGATTTCCTCAATGGTTTTAATCCTAAAGAGCCGTCGCTTACTAATCCGCCACTCGAATGTGACAACATGTGCGCACAATCTACGATATTGCCGCCACCACAGCCTACAATCAAACAACAAAAATTAACAGCAACAACAACTCCAGTATATTCAGTAGCGACGTTTTAATGGCACTCAACGTTCATCTTCTCAGCCTTTAATGTTCGGAGGCGCGTTGTTTCCTTTATAATCATTAGCTGTTTGACATGCCAGACTTACCGGCGTTGTTGGCGGGATTGGTGGCATCAACGGAATTGGCTACACCGTCATATTGGACATATACAGATTTTATGTGTAATTTATTTGAAGTTTTTTCGGTGTTCTGAAAATGGTTGGCACAGTTTTCACCATCTTTTTTGGGGACTGTTGGGGAAGCGATTGTGTGGTGTGAGTGGTGATATCACTTTAATATTTTAATACTGTCGGTGCGTTAAATTTTATGAGTGATTTTATTTATTTTAATGCTGAAATATACATAAATATCTGTGATGATAATTTGGTAAAAATAAATAACTAAGTACATCGTATATTAGACTGTGCCAGAAAAATAAATTTTCGTATTTATTTTGATATTATTTTTCAGAATGGCGGAAAAATACTTTAAAAGTTTCACACCTTAATATAAATTTTGACAAGTCTAGTATCATGGGTGGAACGTTTACAGTTTAACGATGTGTATCATTTCCTTTTAATTGCTGTATTTTTTTCAAAAGAAATCTAAATTTTAGGCCCTCTAAATATGCGTTCTTAGCTTAGTGAAAATTGTGAAAATTTCGAAAATGTTTCGAAACTTTTATCAAATTTATTATTTGCTGGGTTTGTTTTAAATTAAAAACGAAAAAGTTCCGAAATGATCTCAAATAGTCCCGAAAACGATTCTTAAATGATCCTAAGAATGTCCCGAAAAAGTTACGAAAACAATGGCGGTATTATCCCATAAAAGTACCGGAAGAGTTCCGAAGAATACTCAAATATGGTCCCGAAAACTATCCCGAAATGATTGAAATTGCGCGAAAACGATCCCTAAATGATGCTGAACAGATCCCGAAAAAGTTCTAAAATGATACAAAAAATTTCCAGAAATGGTCCCGAAAACAATTGGTATGTGATTTTGAAAGTCCCGCAAATGGTCCCGAAGACAGTCCTGAAATTATCCAGAACTTATGCCAAAGAAGTCTCGAAATGATTTCCAAAAAGGTCCGAAATAATCCGAACCCTTCCTAATTCTGCCACAATTAGCTATTTCCCCATTTCTATACTACCTAAATTCTAATACAGGGTGGCGCAAAAGTCATCCTCCTATCAGAAAATGCTATAAATTTTGCGATTGACCCCTAAAGTCAGTTCTGTTTTGACATTTGTGTAGTAAACACATGCGAAATACACGTTAATAAACAATGTTACCCTACACTGCTCCAACGCGGAATATTGCTGACTATTTATTTCACCAATAATCGGTCGGGGCCAAACGGTTACTGTGAATGGTGAGCGCTACAGAGCAATGATCAACGAGTTCTTTTTGCCGCAACTTGATGAATTGGGATTGGAAAACATGTGGTTCCAACAAGACGGTGCAAGAGCACACACTGCACGTGCCACAACCGATATGCTGAACATCGGAAGCTTACTTTTGCGCCACCTTGTACAATCCTCTGCTACAATTTTTTATTTCCGTTGCATTCCAAAAAAATGTCGATCTACTCCAAAAAAACTTCAAATTTCACTTTCAATACAAACTTTGCATCGCCGCCTAAGAAGTTAACTTCAAAAACAAAAATACCGTGTGCTTAATGTTAGTCCATCAAATGCGGTATAAAAATTACCTTGAATTTTCAAGTTTTTCCCATGTTTTAATCAGACCTGTTAAATTTAATTAGTAATAAGTAATGGATTGGTAATGATTATTACAATTGATTACGATTCGAAAAAATCAAAAATAATTCAAAAAAAAACAAAAATTATCAAAAAAAGTTCTTATGATTACTTTTGATTATTTTTGAATCTTTTTTTTTCTTTTTAAATTTTTTTTATTATTTTTGACTGTTTTTCAGTGTTGTTGATGCGTATATTTATGTGCTTCTACAAAATCAAAATTAAACAAAAATAATCAAAAATTAATCAAAAATAATCATAATTAATCAAAACAACTTTTTTTTGATTATTTTTAATTTTTTTATATAATCGTAAGAAATTATGATATTTTTTGATTATTGAAAAAAAATCATTAAAAATTAAAAGTAATTGGTAATCAATCATTAATTGGATTCTTAAGAAAATAATTAATCAAACCGGTAATCATTACGATTAGTAATCATTATTTAACAGGTCTGATTTTGATAAGTAAGAAAATAATGCATTAAAAAAATAGACTGAAAATACCCACCGATTTTTAAAGCACTTAAAAGTCCTCTCTCGACGAACGAAAATAACACTCTATAAGTCACTCATCGCACTCGTCCTGTTATATGGTGGAGAAGCGTGGACACGAACAACATCTGATGAGGCGGCTCTGGGAGTATTCGAGAGAAAGGTTCTTCGAAAGATTTGTGGACCTCTTCGCATTGGCGACGGCGAGTACCGAAGAAAACTTAATGATGAGCTGTATGAGCTTTACGCAGACGCCGACATAGTTCAGCGAATTAAAACGCAGCGGCTTCGCTGGCTAGGCCACGCTGTGCGAATGCGCGAAGATGCTCCAGTCCAGAGGTATTCTTATCGGCACCCGCCGGTGGAACCAGAGGACCACCACTTCGATGAAAGGACCAAGTGGAGACCGATTTGCGATTCCGCGGTGTTTTCAATTGGCGCCAGTTGGCGCAACTAAGAAACGACTGGCGAGCTATGTTGGACGGTCAAAATCGCCCAGGCGGTTAGATGACCATTTAAAGAAGAAGAAAAGTTCAAAAACGTTGGGCTAAAATTTATTTTGCTCATTGTATTTTCGGTTTTTTAATTTAAAATATTTGAGTAAATTTTTGTAGTACAGGGTGTTTTTTTATAGGTTTGTTTTTTGAATAGAGATAAAACTGGCATTTTGTGGTCCAATCTGGCAACTCTAATGTCATTTATGTTCAGTTTGGTTTGCCATTTCATCATGAACAGGTTGACAAAAGAACAACGCTTGCAAATCGTGCAAATTTATTTCGAAAATAATGGTTCAGTTCGCGAAGTTTACCGTGAGCTCCGTCCATTTTATGGTCGACATAATCGTCCATCAGAGCAATTAGTTCGGTTAACCATGGATCGTTTTTGCACTACGTTTACTCTATGTGATAATACGCATCCGCAGAGACGTCGAACAGTGCGCACCGAAGAAACAATTGCCGCTGTAGAGCAAAGTGTTGAAGAGGACCCGAATGAATCGATTCGCCACCGTGCACAGCAATTGGAGCTTTGTCCATCAACTTTATGGAAGATTTTGCGCAAAGATCTTGGCTTGCGACCTTACAAGATCCAGCTTGTGCAAGAATTAAAGCCGCGAGACCATGCAATGCGTCGTGATTTTGGTGTATGGGCCGAAAATGAGATTGATTTCGATGGTGATTTTCATCGCAAAATTTTGTTCAGTGATGAGGCTCATTTTTGGTTGAATGGCTACGTCAACAAGCAAAATTGCCGCATTTGGAGTGAAGAGAATCCACATGAGACCCTTGAAACGCCATTACATCCACAAAAACTGACTGTTTGGTGTGCTCTATGGGCTGGTGGAGTCATTGGGCCATACTTCTTCCGCAATAATGCTGGAGAGGCAGCTACCGTTAATGGAGACCGGTATAGAGCCATGATAACCGACTATTTTGTTCCCGAATTGGATGGCATGAATGTGGATGAGTTGTGGTTCCAACAAGACGGCGCTACATGCCACACAGCGCACGTCACAATCGATTTATTGAAGGAAACATTCGATGAGCGCATAATTTTGCGGAATGGACCTGTCAATTGGCCACCAAGGTCGTGTGATTTGACACCATTGGATTATTTTCTTTGGGGATATGTGAAGTCGCTCGTCTACACCAACAAACCAGAAACGTTAGGGGAATTGGAAGCCAACATTCGTGGCGTTATTGCCGACATACGGCCCCATATGCTCGAAAAAGTGGTTGAAAATTGGACCTGTAGAATTGGCTTTATTCGAGCCAGCCGCGGCGGCCACATGCCCGAAATCATATTTAAACATTAATGGCATAAAATTATCCTTCCAATACAGCCAAATTCATGGACCTTAAAACGATTTTCTTGTGTTTTATTTCAATTCGAAGTTCTATACCCCTAAAAAAAAACACCCTTTATTTTTGAACTTTTAAGGATTTCAATTAAGTGTAGAACGCATATTTTTAGGGCTGTAAATGCTATAACTAATGATAAAAATATCTAGTATGATAAAACCTCTTGGAAGATTGTAAACTTTTTCAAAAAGTTTTGCATATTTTCCTTGTCTTACTTTATGCTTCTCTTAAGAGTTTAATTTAAAAATTTTAAAATAAATACTTGCATATTTAAGTAAATAAATTTAGTATAAATGATTTTTAGAAACCATTCCATTTCCTTATTAGGACAGGCACAGCACTCTCTTCAATTGAAAGGAAATCGTTTTTAAAACAAAAATAAAACATTCTTGAAATTAACCCAAACGTTTCTAATACAAGCACAAAAGGTACCTAAAATCAACGCAAAATGATCCCAGGACATGCACAGAACGTTCTACAAATATCTAAAGTCAAAACCGTCTCAAAATGAGCCCAAAATGTTCATTAATCAAGCCCAAACTGTTATTGGAGTACCGTGTTTTAAAAATCCATTAGCAAAACAAGACCATCGTTCTCAAGACTTTCGTGAATGAATATTCGCAATTTTGAACTTGTTTAGAACGATTTTTTCGCTCAGTGTATAAATTTTTCCGTAACATCTGCTTTCTATGGACGTTGAAATAATGAAATTTTATCATGAAATGAAGTGCAGGGCATGCACATTTTGGCACAGACGTTTTCTGCGATTTTCACAAATTTTAGCCTTAATAAGACTATTTTAACAAAGACGACTTGAGCTCGGCACTGTATATCAATCAATAACTAAATCAAATTATTGTTTCCCTACATTGATGAAACGAAAAAAGTAGTTCCACTCTTGCCGTTTTTCCTTGGACTTTATCAGGGACCGTAACTGTTATGAGTTTTATTATAAAACTCGTTATTTGATCATTATTTTCAGATTTTTTTTATAAAAATCAACAATAATATGTATCTTCAAGTTTTATTTTTTTGATAAAATAATTCGTTGAGCGATATTTTATCCTTCAAGAATAAAAATTAAATTTTGAGTTTTAATTTTTAATTTTTTTCACGGATCGAAAAACTAAAAAAGCCCCTGAGTTACATAAATGTATCCTCACCCCTGATCCTACATATACTTATAATACCAATACATAATTTACCTATTTATCATTACCCTAAAATTTCTAATCTCTTAATATACTACTCATTTATTACATACTATATAACTGTTATCCTCTCATCAGACTTTGCTTAAAAGTTCCTTTTCTTCTTAGCTTTAATATTTATTACACTCTCAATTAGCTTACCAAATGTGAATCTCTATTTTTAACTCTTACCATAGTTTTTAAGAACTAGCACTAATCAATCAATGTTTAACTCTTAACTTGTGCGGATCGTTTGGTAACAATTAAAAATTAAAGCAATTAAAATATCTATTAAAAAACGTTTGAAAAGTGAATTTTAATAAAATAATCAATATTTAACAGAAACTAAACAGATTTGTGTCTTTTAATTTATTTACGAATGTATGTGTACAAACATCGTACACTTACATCAAACTGGCGCAGTCGGTTCTTGAACCTTGAAAATTTAAAACCATTAAAAAGAATAAAAAGTGCTACCTATACAAACATTAATGTGTAGTTAAATATAAATAAAAATAAGAAAATTTTTGAATGTAAAATGTAAAAAAATATTGTCATATACGAAACATTGACTTTTTCTTTGAAGAAAATCTGTGCAAAAAAGTAACGGATAAAATTTTTTCCATATACTGTTATACAATAATTAAGAGACCAAGCTAAATAAAGTGACTTGTGCTAAATTTTAATTGAGGAGTCATCTTCTCTTACGTACATATTTGCATCGAGTAATTGCAATGCACTCATAGATGCATTGAGTAGCTCAACACAACTCACTCATGAGATTAACACAAACAAAGAGCGGGAAGTTGGCCTAGCGATTAGCCTATCATAAGAGCGGAAGTTGGTCTCGCGTTTTATGCTTACATACATATAACGTATGCATATGAAGAAAGCGGAAACTACTGCTGACACCATCTTTAATAAGAGTGACTTTTAATTCGCATTGTACTATTGAAGATAAAAAAGAGCAAGATTACAAATACACGGCTGTGTAAGCAAAAAGGTAACAGAAACAAAAATATAGAACAAGAGAGATTCTGTGAGCGTGATTAAAGAAAGCAAAAATAAAAACAATAGTTATACCTACATATTTATGCAATAACAAAACAAAAAAAAAAAAAAAAAACTTGTAAAGCATTATTCATCAACGAGCTTTGGTAGTGAACCAGAAATTTTCAACATGTCTCTACTCACAGTATTTGACCTATTAGCGGATGTTGAAGAATTTGGAGGAAAACCAGAAGAGATGTTTCTATTTATCAAAAACATTGACGAGTTTCAGCTGATCCAAATTTGTTAAGTTTATTTGATTTAAGGGTAAGATCTAAAATAAAGGATAGGGCAAACGTTGTGCTTATTAATAACAATAACCCTGTAGATTTGCAAAGTATAAAAACCATTTTACAAACTAATTTCAATATAAATGAAAGTTTCGAAACTCTTATTAATAGAATTAAAATGGCTGAAATAAGGTCTAGTATTAGTGACTTGTTTGAGTACGTTACAGATCTTTTAACAAAACTAAATTTAAAGTCGCAAGTCGAAGAAAATAGTTGGTATAGATGCGAAACCAATGAAAAAATGGTTTTGAAAATACTTATTAGCAAATTACCCAGCGATGCAAAATTAGTGCTTCAAGCTAGAAATCCCAATAATTTACTGAAAGCTAAAGAAATGTTAATTGAAACCGAATATTTCTATAAAAATTTTAATTTAAGAAATACAAGAAGTTCTGGTGCTTTCCAACAGAATTTAGTCAACAATAGGGAAAATTTAGCAATTAGTAAAAATAATAGTACATCAAGTTCTAATAATGATGCGAGAAATGGTAATAAAAATCGAACTTTTACGGAGCGATATGTAAGCAATCCCCGAGGCTCTGTGCAAACCAACATGAGAGGCTATAACTCGCAAGCGACAGGCACCAATAATAGTGCGCGCATGCCATCTAATATGACTAGGCACTCTAATATTTCCAACAGAGCCGCCCCAATGGAAATAGGTACCATTGAAGCCGAAACACAGCCAAATTTTCAATCAACAGCCACAGAAATCTTCCCCATATAGTGGTCAGAACTCAGTCAATACCACTTAAACTTTTAATTGACTCCGGTGCAGGCACATCATTAATAAAAAGAAACCTTTTTCATTCTTCTTTTAGTTCAAAAATAGATCAACCTATAACAGTTAACACAATTAATTCAAAATTAACTCTAAACATTAAAGTAAGTATTCCGCTATTCAAAGAGTTGAACAACCCTAATATTAAAATCGAAATGTTAGAAGCAGACTTAAATACCGATTTCGACGGCATAATTGGTTGCAATATTTTAAGCCCCTTAAAAGCTAAAATTGATTTTGATAAACAACAATTATTTACAAAGAACGCTACGATTAATTTAATTTTCTCAAAACCTAATAGTGAAATAAAATATCTTTCTAATGAGGAAATTCGCAGTTTTAGTTCAAATGTAGCAGATATAAAATTTATTAAGCCAGATATACAAAATATACAAGAGAAATTAATCACAGATGACCTGAATAAAGAAGAGATAGAGAAGCTTACAGCGTTATTAAAAAAATTTAGTTCAGTATTTTATCACGAAGGTGAAAAGTTATCTGTTATCAGTAAATACCAGCATAAAATCCCAACTTTTAACAACACACCGATTTATTCGAAAATATATAGAGTATCAGAGGTTCATAAAAAAGAAGTAGAAATACAGATAAATGAGATGTTATACTCTGGAATTATTGTAAAATCTTCGAAAATATATAGAGTATCAGAGGTTCATAAAAAAGAAGTAGAAATACAGATAAATGAGATGGTATACTCTGGAATTATTGTAAAATCTTCCAGTCCTTATAATGCCCCTATTTGGGTCGTACCCAAAAAGTTAGATAATTCTAAAATCGAGAAATGGCGCTTGGTTATTGACTATCGAAATCTCAATGCCGTAACAATTGAAGACAAATTTCCAATGCCAAATATGGAGGATATGTTTTCAAAACTAGGCAATTCTCAGTATTTTACTACTCTGGATTTAGCTAAAGGGTTCCACCAAATCCCCATAGCTCTTGAAGATAGGTATAAAACTGCTTTCTCAACCTCAACGGGTCACTTCGAATTCACAAGAATGCCTTTCGGCCTAAAAAACGCCCCGGCATCATTTCAGCGGATGATGAACGAAGTCTTGCATGATTATATTAATACGATTTGCGTAGTTTATCTAGATGATATACTTATATTTTCGACGTCACTAGAGGAACATGTCCACTCATTTACAAAAATATTCACTAGATTGTCTGAATTCAACATGAAAGTTCAGATAGACAAGTGTAATTTTTTCAAAAGACAATCAGAATATTTAGGCCATATTATTTCGATTGATGGTATTAAACCCAATCCCAATAAAATAGATGCCATTCAGAAAATACCTGTGCCGAAAACATTAAAGCAAATTCGTTCGTTTCTAGGGCTCACTGGCTTTTATAGGAAATTTATAAAAGACTACAGTAGAGTTGCACTTCCCCTTACTTCTTGTTTAAAGAAAAAATCTAAAATTAATGTAAATGACCCTAGCTTTGTTGAATCTTTCTGTAAACTGAAAAAGCTAATAAGCTCTAGTCCGGTTTTGGCTTATCCCGACTTTAATAAAATGTTTACCCTTACCACGGATGCAAGTAATGCTGCTTTAGGTGCTGTTTTGTCGCAAAATGGTCGTCCGATAGCATACGCTTCCCGTACGTTAAATAACCATGAATGTAATTACAGCACGATAGAGAAAGAGCTACTAAGTATAGTTTGGTCAACAAAATATTTTAGGCCATATTTCTTTGGCAGAAAATTTCAAATACAAACTGATCACCGTCCGTTAGTTTGGCTAAGTTCACTGAAAGAACCAAATATGAAAATGCAACGATGGAAGATAAGTTTGAATGAATATGATTTCGATATACAATATATTAAGGGGAAATCCAATTGCGTTGCAGATTGTTTGAGCAGGATAGAAGTAAACACTTTTGATAATGATTGTGATGTACGAAGTGATGTAGCAACTATCCACAGTGGACAGGAAAATCTTGATGACCATGTTTATATAACCGAATCTCCAGTAAATATTTATAAACACCAAATTATAATAGAAAAGGGAAAATCTAATAGCTATTTAAAAAAGATTATTTTTCAAAGAAAAATTAGGCATATAATAAAAATCGAAAACTACGAAGAGTGCTACGTATTAAGTGTTTTAAAAGATATATTCCCAATAAAAGGAACAGTTGGGGTATTTTGCGATAATTTAGATATTTTTAAATTACTTCAAAAGACTTTAGTTAAATATTTCTCAAATATTGCAGGCATGCGTATTTTAAAATGTTGCAAATATTTAACGGACATTTTCGAAAAAGACCGTCTTCTTGAAGCAATTGAAAAATACCATTTAAGAAAAAATCATAGAGGAATCGAGGAAACATATGAGGAAATGAAAAACACATTATACTACCCAAATTTAAAACTAGAAATACATAAATTTATTAATAATTGTATAATTTGTAATATGTGCAAATTTGATAGAAGTTCCAATAAGTTAAAATTATGTCTTACGGAAACTCCATCTGAGTCTAATGCAGTATGTCATATAGATATATGGTATTTAAATAAAGTTAAAATGTTTTTAACGTGCATTGACAAGCTAACAAAACACGTTTCTATTCACACCCTTTCTGATCGAAATTCGATAACTATTGTAGACTCTCTTAATGAAAGATTTGCTATATTAGGTAAGCCTAAAAAAATTGTTGCAGACAATGAATTTAACACAGCTTCAATAAAAAACTTTCTTAGCTCTGAAAATGTGGAATATCACTTTACATCACCCAATACCCATACTGGAAATTCAGATATTGAGAGGTTTCACCTAACCCTTAATGAACACATACGTATTTTTTGATTGAGCAAAATGTACGCCGATCTTGATGATAAAACACTTGTATTAAAAGCTGTTCAAATATATAATAATACGATCCATTCGACGACTAAACAGAAGCCATTCGATCTGTTGCATAATCACGTTGACAAATCTGCTTGGAAAGAGTTAAAAGAAATTATTCATAGTAAAAAAGAAAAATATATAGATAAAATTAACAAAAATAGAGCCGGGTCTATAGAATTTGGAGATCGCGAGCTTGTAAAAAATTTGGGATTTCAAAATTTGAAACAAAAACCGAAGTATATAATAAAGACTGTAAAGGAAAAAGGAGTCACTAATTTTCTTGACGAAAACGGTCTCAAAAGAGACAGGCAAATTGTTAAAAGAAAATATAAGCATCAAAATGAAGTTGAAGATGTAAATTTTGATAGAAAAATTACTGGAAGAAATAGATCAAAACGAAAATAAAATTTATTATTAAGAATATTTTAGATACTTAAGTAACTTGATTTAACAAAGTTCCAGATATATATTAAAGTTTCGTCAAACGCAGTATTTTAAGTTTTAGACATATTTACATATCTATCGTTTATTAGAATTTTTTTTCTTATACATATTCAACATTCCAGGAGTAATGTTTATCAAAGATGGGGGAGTTACATAAATGTATCCTCACCCCTGATCCTACATATACTTATAATACCAATACATAATTTACCTATTTATCATTACCCTAAAATTTCTAATCTCTTAATATACTACTCATTTATTACATACTATATAACTGTTATCCTCTCATCAGACTTTGCTTAAAAGTTCCTTTTCTTCTTAGCTTTAATATTTATTACACTCTCAATTAGCTTACCAAATGTGAATCTCTATTTTTAACTCTTACCATAGTTTTTAAGAACTAGCACTAATCAATCAATGTTTAACTCTTAACTTGTGCGGATCGTTTGGTAACAATTAAAAATTAAAGCAATTAAAATATCTATTAAAAAACGTTTGAAAAGTGAATTTTAATAAAATAATCAATATTTAACAGAAACTAAACAGATTTGTGTCTTTTAATTTATTTACGAATGTATGTGTACAAACATCGTACACTTACATCAAACTCCTGGGCCTTTTTGGTAAGTAATTAATCATAAATATTGGTTGGTATAATCTCGTCAACATGTGTACTCAATAATAGAAACATATTAATAGACATATACATATGTATACGAGTATGTACATCGGTTGGCATGCAAAAAGGCTTTTTGAGTGTATCAAACTGGAAAAAAATAAAACTTAAAATTTAATTTTAATTCTGGAAGTAAAGAAAAAAAATAAGACTCCAACATGAGTTTTATTTTCGAGCAAAAAAAAATAAAACTTTAAAAGTTATGATTATTTTTGATCAAAAAAATTTAAATCAATAAAGATTGATTAGATGTAATTTATATAGGTTTCGCTCAAATTTTCTTCAATCAATGCAGATTTCCGTTGAGCAGGCCGAGACATGCACATACTTTAAACTGTTCTCCGATACTGGCAAGCTTTTGATTTTTTTCATTAAAAATATAAAAATAATCATTATCGGGGGTCCCTGGATTTTATTGTCATTACTCTTGATAACATATTTGTTGTAATATCAAAAACGTTCACAAGAAATAAAATACCTATATCGTATGTAGTTTGCATATACATAAATATTGTGTAATCTCGACACACTTTCATTCTAATTGGAGTGATCATCAGACTCGAGAAAGCATAAACGCCGAATGGTGAAGGCTATTAGAGAGTTAAGCAAACGAAATGAAAAGCACCAACAACACAAAAGGCCAAATGACCAAAGTTAAGCCAGTAAATTGACCTGGCCACGGGTAGTCTGCACACATACAAGTTAATATATGTATTAAGATACCAACAACTAACTAATATAGAAATTCACGCTTTGCACTTTTCCCACGCCAACAGGAAAGTCAACACTTGGCACTGAACTTCGATTGAGGTCAAACACCTTGCTTGAAGCAAAAAATAACATATGTAGCTACATACAAACATACAAAAATATATCTATAAAACACTTGCCAATCAGTTAGCCCGATCATATGCATACAAAAGATCGCTACTAAGTGCTAACAAATGGCTGAAAAAGCAAATCGACCACATTCAATGAGCCAACAAAGAATTATCGCTGCATGGCACTAACGCAAAGCAAATAAGATTTTTCCTAGCAAATTCACATAAAGGATCATATGGCCGAAGCAGAACTGCGTTCAGCAAACGACTAACTAGCAAAACTACTAAAATTTGTGTCGATTTTTCTCACGCTAAATGGGGATTTTCCAAAAAATGGCGCACATATTGTGCGAAATTCACGTGTCGATGAGAAATGCTCGTCCCTATTTGGAAAATTTTCATAGTCACAGCATTTAAAAATGCGGAAGGACATGCATGTGCATGCACAAACAAACTGACATATGTGGCTCTGATAACGTTGATGCTGAGCAAAAGTCTGGGAATGTCCTTTCTTCCACGTTCATAACTTGCAGCAAGCAGCATGAAGGAAGTGTGAAGGCGTCTGTCATTTATCTAAGTACATATGTACCTGCGGAAAGAGAAGGTGAGTGTACAAGTCGAATTCCCACGCACCGCTAGTTGCGTTAGGACACTGTGAGTTGACCGAGTTTAAGATGCTCAATGCCAATGCCCTTTCTGCAAAACTGTGTACGTAGCGAACACGCATAAACGCGGAGCACAATTCTTAAATTTTCACTATCTTAGCTGTGTTCGATGAGGATAAAATTGTATAAAATTTTTACTGGAAAGTGTTCGGTGGCACAAAACATTTGCAGCAAGAGAGTGCATTTTGACATTTCATTTAGAAGAGAGAGTTGCAAGTTTCTGCTGGGGGGAATTTCACTCAGTAAAAGTTTCAAGTGAAAAACAGCTGATCGTGACATAGGAAAGCAACAACAAAAACTCAAAAATTTTAGCTATTAACCAATCAAAAAAGCAACAGCTGTTTTGCTCGCAAGTTTTTACTGATTTCTGTTCGGCGGAAACTTTTTACTTTTTGCGTTTCGAGAGAGTTTTACGTCATTCTCACTATACTGACACTTCTTTTCAAGTTTTGTCACCGAACACTGTTATAAAACCGTATATACAGTGCGGTTGGTAATGAATTCATAAGCGCGGTAGTGTTTATAACCTCAAAAGTAGATATTTCTGACTTAGTTCGTAGTATGACAAATACAATTAGCAATTCTCTAATATCTATCGTTAGAGGACAGCTCGAGAAACACTGAAGAAATATAGTAAAAAAAAATGGCCCAATCGAATTCTAATTTCATTCTCTAATGGCATTCTAAGGTGAATCGAATTGGCAATAATCGTTCTCGAGTCGGTTTCTAGTTTTCTAGCATCTTTCTCGACTCGAGAATTACGCTAGTTAGCGATGGAGACTGTGTTTGATGGGCAGCAGTCACTGTATCGCAATTGTGACTGTGACTATAAATTACACTGGACCACGAATTTCAACTTTTTCTCTTTACCAGAAACGCCGTTATGAAATTCGTATGTAAAATCACCCCCTGATTTCGAAAATTGAGTTCATTTTTGATTCTATGGTGCCGTTTTTGAAATATTTGCAATTTACCGTTATTCGAAAAAACCAAAAAGATGGCTCCTTTTAATTACGTATATCTCACGAACGGGTCAAGCAATTGCAGAATCGCAAAGACGATAAAATTTGCTATAAATGCATCGTACATTATTTTTTGCTCAACCAGATAGTTTTCGAGATATTAGCTTATCATTTCAGATTTTTGTTTTTTTTTATGAAAAAATATGAAAAAAATTACTTTTTGCGAGGGCAGCATTCCAAAACCACAAATTTTTTCCAGATATTTTTTCTTTACGTTAAGCTCTGTTTAATTAGAAAAAAGATAAGCTATCATCGAAGAAAATCGATACAAAACTGCGTAAGTTATAAGCGATGAAATAAAAATACCCAGGTTGCGCAACTTCAATGTATGTATACATACATATATTAAAGGTATAAAGTGCAAATGGGATATTATCCGGATATACGAATAACACCATAACAATGATAATACTTTTTCTTAAAATAAATCAAATAGTACTTTTAATACTCGAATTTTTTTATAGTAGGTAGAGTGGTTGTATCGAAAGGAAGAGTGGTTGGGTTCGAAACCTGCTGTAGGCATGTAGTTATAAACATTTATTTCCGTCACTTATAGGTAAGTATGCAGGTAGATTTTCAAAATTATAAGACACAGAAAATTTTTAAAGCCTACATCTAAAGCAGGTAGTATTTTCTTTTCCCGACTTCGTATAAAAAGGAACCTTTCTGTCTAGGTAAGATTTGATTTTTTCAATTTTATTCTTGTTCCGAGTATAAATATGAGTTAATGCGCCTTGAAACTAACTGAACGTAAACCTGACAAAAATGATTTAGAAAATGTTTTTCTAATGAAGGGAGCGGCAACTCCTTCGAGTGTATTTCTGCCATGAAATAATAATGACGACCTAGAAGGTTCCACTGGCCGTACCAAATCGCTCTCGCGACAGTCGAACATGTACCGTAAGGGAGTACCGGAGCGTACCGGTTGCATATCCGGCAAGGACTGTCATTTTCGAAAACACTCCCAAAAACCTTTTGCAGCTAAAAACAACAACAAGAACATGTAGAGTGGAACAAATAGAGAGTTAGAGAAAAGGAATCATTCAGAGAAAACGCCGGCTGCTCACCGTAAAACTTGAGTGTTCTAATATTGCGTCTATTACAGAAGTGTGCTGAAAATACCACCATAACAAACAGCGTCGCCTTCCAAGAACCAGGCGTTCTTGGACGAGAGCTAGAACTAATTGCATCTACTCTTAAATATTTGGAAGTCTAGATCTAACTAGTCGAGGATTACGTTAACTGTGTTGGTCGGCTCGTATGTTAGCAAGCTTCGTATGACGAACGTATATAGCTATATCGGAAGGTTAGGGTTTTTGTCCTGAATTTGGGGGCTAGGGACGAAATAAACAGAGTTAAACAAGGTTATACTTTATTGTGTAAACCTCGACTCATTCTGAGTCTGTGTATGCAATTTCCAACAATGCATCGCATACGAGTAAGTAATACGTTAAACTTTCTTTCTTTCCGGTTACAAGTTCAATGAGAGTCCTCTTGTTTATCCGAACTTAACAAAAATTAAAAGTGCAATTCCACAAGTAAATAAGAAGTTTCTCGCCCACATCAGCAATTCACATCCCTTACAAGCACCCATCTTAGGTTTATTTCTCCGCTTACCATTTGACTTTTATCAGCAATTGCACACCGCATTCGCCTCCACTAAACAGCTGCTTACGCGTATTGTGTGCAGATTAAGACCCTTAAAGCAAACACCAACCTAATCGGATCTGGTAGCAGAATGTCAAATGGAATTTTGTGGGTGAATTGGTTTGATGTGTACTTTTAATGATGTTCTTCGTAATATTCGCGGACATATTATCATGCCTGCTCATTAACCCAATTACAAAGCTAATGTGTAATATTCCATTGGATTTGCTATAACTTCGTTTTTATTGTCGTACTAAAGGAGTATTAAAGTGGAGTTTCTGTGCTACGAATTAAGTGTTTACTGAGGAAATATTTGCACCCATAAAAGTAATAAACCAAACAACTAAGATAAACATAAAAACAACAATTAAATAGATTCGAACGAATATGTAAGTACTTAGTAGGAGGAGGGAAGGCGTCTGATTCTTTGACAGCGCCAAATGAAAGAGCTGTATAGTTCGCTCGCCGTGGCACACATCTCGCACTTTGTGTAGGACTAGGTGATTCTTCTTTTAATTTACACTGGTTGGGAACTCCCATGATGATGTTATTTGAAAACGCTTTCCATATCAGTGGATGCCTCCCCTGCCTGTGCTGCTAAAACTGGTTTGTCGATAGGAACACTTTCTGGGCGTGTTTGTTTATTCGCATACCATGGTTCAGATACTTCGGATACTTTGGTATCCGATGCACTATGCGCATACCTGCGTAAGGCTAGTGAATATTATAGATAGCAAACCATAGAAGTCAGCAGCTAGATATGAAAAATTATTCTTGGGGAGTATTGCCGGTGTTGTGGGTTTTAGTCGATCTCTTCCGCTAGACATACCTTACACCGCCGATATTTGAGGCCACTTATCCGCTGAAATTACATAGTTAGGTTGAAGATTGTTCTCAGAGAATAGGTGAAAGACCCGAGTGTACCACCCTGTTTCTCGAAGGCACAAGATTATGGTCCGCGTAAAGTACGCCAGTGCAGAACGATATAACCAAGCACAATTTTGATATCACGGTAGGGACAACGTTCGTATGTAATTTCTGTTTTAGCGCTCTTTCTTCTGTATCTGACTTCTGTAGCAGACTTTGTTGTTGTTGTTGTGTATAACTGCAAAATGTTCCTTGAAGGTTTGAGAGAGTTAAACGGACATGGATCAAGTAGCCTCCTACACTAGCTTTTTGGAAACTAGACCGGCTTCCGCCGAAGCAATTTGTTTTACTCCATCGAACTTTTGGATCTTTGATTTTGTAGTTGCCATTTCAAGCTCCGTCCATCTGGTTTTACATTCACGAGGACCTGAAATAATTGTGTAGTCGGTCCTAAAAGCATAGCATAATCGCTGCTTTTATTACCCTGCTCACGCGGCGTAGCCATTTTTTCCATTTTCGAATGAAATCCTCAGCTTTACTGAGATCAGACAAACCTTAACTTTCGTCTCTTCAGCAGAACCAACAAATTTCCAAGTAAACTAAAACTGTAAACAAGAAGATATGTAGTTGCTTTTACAATACCTGACTGGTCAGCCATTCTAATGATCTCTAATATACAGAGTATACTCAGGCGTAAGAATGTATTACGGCTAGGGCTGTAATGGCCGAAAGCAAATACTCCAATTGTAAACCTACGCATGTGTGTATGTTTGTATTAGAAATGAACATTTTTGGGATTTTAACAATACCGGGGTTTTCGGGATTTGCCGTTAACGTGGTCCCGGGATTACAGTGTTCGCTATCATCCAACAGCTGTCTAAACTTAAAATACGATCGTATATAAGAAATAGTTGAATTTTTGATAATTTTTTTTGTATTCAACCCTACAGGTTAGGGGGTTAGATATGGCCGAGGTACGCATGTCTGTCATAATAGGCGACTATAGTTCACATCGATCCCACGAAATTTATGCTATATAAAATTTAAAAGTAAATCAGCGGCGAGTTTGTGAGTAGGTTGTTCCAATTCTTCGCTTCCTTGAGGCGATAGCGTTTTCCTGACGTATTTCAATGAAGATATAACAGTACCTGGGTGACCGAGCGGGTGGAGCTTTTCAAAAAGAGATTTCAAAAACATATCTTGATAATAGAAAGATGTTTAATATTTTTTTTTTTCATTGATAACAAAGTTTGAATACACATAATTACTCCTCGGTGGCTGCTCAAAAAAGTTTTTCCCATATTTTCCACAAGCCTTTACAAGATTTCTTGCTGAATTGTATGGTTGGAGGCTCTCGATTGTTATCAAATAATCGAGAAAGAATACGGTCACATGGGTATATTTGTCGATTAGTGCTCTATATAGCGGTCAACATTCTTTGATTTCTTCTTTATTTTTGAAGATAGAATTATCCATAACTTTTTATATGTAATATATATGAAATCTAAGCCAACACTTCCTTCTTTACCATGTTCCGAGTACGTCTGACTTTCACTCGGAAGCTTTAGTTTTAACGTATTTGGTAGCTTAACTCTTGAAAGCGCCACATATAACATACCATGCATGAACATCGATGAATTTAGCTCCACTCCGACAAACTTAAAAGTTTGTCCCTGAGCTTTATGCGCAGTCATGGCAAATTGTGGCCTTAGTAGAAACTGATGCTGATGACCCTCGCCGCCCCTTGGATAATTGTGATTCTCGGTATACATATGTACTTCATTGCCGGTTTTTTGCTGTCGAACAAAAGTGGCAACCCTACTTAAAAATGTTTTTTTAATACGCAGGAAAATACCTTTCGTTTAAAACCCATATTGGCATTTTTAATTTTATTTAAAAAGACAGACAGGTAGCAACTCTGTAAAAACGTCCTGGAAAAGTCTATTTTTCAACCAAAACAAGTCCCAAAACCCGAAAATAACATTTTTTTTTCACAAAACTGTTATCGCCAACGTTTTTAGCACATAATTTTAAGTGGGACAGGAAATATGAGACAAATTCGTTTTCATCGAAAACATTTTTGCATGTTTGCTGAAAAAACCCTTAAAAAAAATTCCCAACGGGTCAATTTTTTGACCAAAACACTCCTTAAAACCCAAAAAATATTTTTTTTTTTCAAAAAACTGTTATCGCCAACGTTTTTAGCGGACATTTTTGGGTCGGACAGGGTATACATGAAAATTTTAAAATCAAATGAAAATTTCATGAAAAATCCTTAAAAATCAAAGTCGAAAAAAGTCAAAAAAATTAAATTTCGCAGGCTCGACTTTTCTTCCTGAGCCCAAAACCTATCGAAAAATCGATGGGGCGATATCGGACCCAGTCTAGTGCACATACCAAATTTCATCAAAAACGGTTGAGCGGTTTTCGAGATGTTATGGACATACCAGTGTACAAGCATACAAATATACAAGAATAGCTCGTTTAAAGTTATATAAAAGATAAGATATGTAAAGTATTTATTACACCGACGCGTTGTGTTCTCCGCACACAAATATTTTATTACACAAAATTGAAGAAAAAGGTGTATCATACAGACAAAAAACTATATCTCAATTCCATACACTTACACTACAATTTTAACACAAAAATTCAAAAAAAACTAATTTGGTTATCTACCGTACCCGAAATAATCACTGAATGTTTTGTCTAATGTTACAATTATGATAGTAAAACAGTTTTCCTAAGAATATATTTTTGATGGGTAAACATCTTTAGGCTCGATAGTGTCTGTCCAGGAAAGTTACGCGTCGCTGCTTGTAACCGTGCCTCTGCCTGTTTGTGAATGCAAGTGCTTTTCTGATTGTTATTATTCGGTAACCGTGCATAAACACGATGAATGATATCAATCGGAAAAAGACTTAGGCAACTGCGTTTATCATACGTGATTATTCATGTTACATTTATTTTAGCTTAGTATACTCAACACGGTAGTTTATTTGTTTTGTGAAAGGAAAAGGAAAGTAAAGCAAAGGATTACCAAGAAAAAGAGACAATAAAATATAATAGGTACAATAAAATAAATGAAAAATAGAGAGCAAAGCAAATAAAATAAAAATATATTGAATTAAAAGAACAGCATAGAAAAGAAGGGGAAGAAGGTCAAGAAAAAAGTAGCTAATAACTAAAATAAAATAAAGTTTTGTGGTTGAATATCAACCACTGGGCGAGGTCTAGTTTAATTAATAGAATACACATGTTTACACATCAAATTCCACGAATACTTGATACTCACGCCTTTTTCTTCAATTTTTTGCCCAGCAAAGTTATTAATTTTTCAAGCAAATAATTTTGGAATTTTTTTATGTAAACTTTAAACTGGATCATCTTGATAAACACAATTTTTGTGAAAAAATGTGGTTTTATGTTGTTATGAAAAAATTTGATTTTATAAGGTCGCTAAATTTAAAGTTGGCAGTGAAAAGTACTTTTGTGGAGTTAAGAATCCGAATTAAATATTTTCTTATTATAGACATTCATTTAAAAAAATTCAAATTCAAATTAATATATTAAAAAATATTGGGCATAAACAAAAAAATTAAGATACGTAATTGTCACAATTTTTAGTAACATATTTCAATTCCCCAAACCCGGCACCAAAAAGCACGGGATCGTGGGATTGGCATCCCTCGTAAGCATGCTTGCTAGCCCAGTTCTACCACCTCCCTTTATAAGTACATCATTCAACAATATTTTCCAAAATAATTATGCATTTAGTATTTGCCTTTGCCAAATAAATACAAACTACTGTTTATAAAATTTCCACTAACAATAATTCGTCAACAATGCCAAAGTAAACTTGAGTGTGTAGAATGCACACATACCTACATACATAGACCTAGATTATTAATGTATGTAGGGCTGCATTCTTGTTTTAAAAGGAAAATGGCTGTGCTAGGCTATAGGCGGCAAAGCTACAATGTACTGTTTGGATGAGTGTGTGTTTTGTGTTCGCATTTGTATTCGTGTTTGTATTCGGGTTAGTGCGTGTGTGTGTGTGTGGAAGTGCAAACGGCATCGACAAATATGCATCATAAATACCAAAAATCTCGAAAATATCACGTAAAATCGATCAACAGCAAACACTCAATTGTTCAACAATGTAGCTACAAATTGTTTAGTAGCGGTAGTAACAACAACAACAACAACAATAAAATGCAGTCAAGCATTTAAACAACAACAACAACAATAATGTAATATAAGGGAGCCAGCTATATTTAATAATACTGAACGGATATCGAAATAGTATTGTAAATGATTTTTTGTTTTGTTTCTAATGAAATACAGAATTAAGCCTGAACTCCACAACTAGCCTGTTGGCCTTTCAGGCCTTTAGACTTTCACCTATTTCTGACTTTGTAAATTAAATAGCTGAAAAATAGGTAAAATTCTGTAATGTCTAGCCTCTTAAGCATGGAGTTCTACCTTAAAAGTACTCCGTTATTAGCCTGTTAGGCGTTGCTGGAGTTCTAGACTTCACCTCGTTTTCAGCGGTGTAAAAGATAAAGCTAAACGAGATGAAGTCTAGAACGCCTGAGACGTTCAGGAAGTTGGTCCCGGAGTTCAAGCTTTACTGCTTCCGAAACTTACACACTACCTGATTTAATATCGATTTTAAGTAAATACATTAAAATGTAATGCAAAGCTTTCTTAGAAATGTATTCCTTACAGTTGTTTGTCTGCAAAGATGGTTTTCTCCACGTTTCCTTCGAAGCTTGGAACAGTTGCCTTTTGCGTAGAATTTGTTAGAAAAATGCAATCACTGTTGATAACTAAATTGTACCACATTAGACCCATTTAATTGCAACTACATACTTCTTACCAGCCCTGGATTTACACTAGGTGCTCTCGGAGCACTGCCACAGGGCGGCAGATTTTGGGGGCGGCAGATTTCGAAACATAAATTAAAATTTTTACAAATATTTTTGATAATGGGCTCAATTTTTGTTTCTGTACGAATCAAAAGTTTGACGTTTGTGTTTAGAAATCAATAGGAACTAATAACTCAAAGTGATGCATTTATTCACCGTGGAAAGTGCCTGAAACTGTGCCACAAAAAACTATTTTATGTAAACTGTAGTTCTCTTTTGTTCTGATTAGCTCTTTTCAGCATCAGGGTTAGAACTCCTAGAGAACAATCGTAGTAAATGACGAAATAAATCTTAGTAAAAATCATAATTCCGTAGTAGATTGTTTTAAAGTATATTTTTTCAAAATCTGCAGTCAACTGAAATTTGTACCTTTTACCTCTTAACAGTTTTCATTTGGTATTTTCACTATTAATCTTTTTTGCCAAAATTTTTATTACTTTTTAATTTAGATCACTCCTCTCTTAAAAGTCTATGGTATATTTTGAAATATATCGTAAAAATTTTCGTAGTATTAAAATTTCCGAAGTTACAGCTCTAACAGCTATTCTGTTTTTCCCAAAAACGAGATAATTTTTCGGTTTGCCTGTCGAAGTGAAATGGAAATTATTAGGGAGTCCAAGGCGATTACCAGAATAGCAAATATCCAACCGTGGGTTGTTTACTTCAAGTTGATGGAATACTTTTTGGGACCCTCTTGCTTTACTCGAGTACTGGATGCTCCGGAAAACTGTAAACATTTTCTTGGGTAGGCTTCCTTCAGTATATCTTGGGTGAAAAACACACAATTTTTCTAAAATTTTTAAGGCTTTAGTTATTCTTACTTAGCATTGCGTAACATATGTAGTCGGGAAACATATTATTCAATACGAATTTCATTAGGGCATTTTTTAAATGACAGTTTTCATGCTATGCTCCGCTTAGTTAAGTATGAGTAACACGGCCTTAACTACTTACAAAATACCTATCACTCTTTTTTCAAATCTAAGAAATCGTAGTAGATTATGAGTAAAGCGTAGTGGCGAACTAGATTTTCATTTTTCCATAAAAGTAGTAAACCCGTTACGATCGTAATAAAGTTCTAACCCTGGTCAGCACTGATCAGCTATGATTTTATTAGCAATTAGCTCTGAAGTTTTTATAATTTCAATCGATAATAATCCTTTTGGGTGAAATAGTTTCTTTATATTTTGAAAATATGAGTGATGGGCGCAAAAGATTAAGCGGTGCTGCATATAAAAAGCGAGCTTTGGACAAAACTAAAAAAGAAGTGGAAATTTTGAGCAAAACTCTGAAGCTACATCATTTTTTCATTAAAGGAGGTATGTTCCAATAATTTTGGTAATTTTTGCAGGGATTTTTTTAGGGATTTAGTTACTTATATACAAAAATTTCAGTTGTGAATTGCATACGTAAAATACATTTTAACTATATTTCATGAAGATGAAACGTATGCGGCTATGCAAAATGACCTTGAGCAACACCGCCAGCTCGGTCAGAATTGGGAAGTACCTCTCCGAGCCGTTCGAAACTAAACGAGGTTTCAGACAGGGTGACCCCCTATCGTGCGATTTCTTTAACTTAATGCTGGAGAAAATAATACAAGCTGCAGAACTTAACCGCGCTGGAACAATATTTTATAAAAGCGTGCAACTGTTGGCATATGCTGACGATATTGATATCATTGGCCTTAACAACCGCGCCGTAACTTCTGCTTACTCCAAATTAGAAAAAGAAGCGGAGAAAATGGGATTGGTGGTGAACGAGGGCAAAACGAAGTACCTTCTGTCATCATGCAAAGAGTCAGCGCATTCGCGCCTTGGCAACCAAGCCACTGTTGGCAGCAATAATTTCGAAATAGTAAAGGACTTCGTTTACCTGGGAACCAGCATTAACACCAACAATAATGTTAGCCTAGAAATCCGACGAAGAATTACTCTTGCAAACAAATGCTACTTCGGACTGAGTAGGCAATTGAAAAGTAAAGTCCTCTCTCGACGAACGAAAATAACACTCTACAAGTCACTCATCGCACCCGTCCTGTTATATTGTGCAGAAGCGTGGACACTAACAACATCTGATGAGGCGGCTCTGGGAGTATTCGAGAGAAAGGTTCTTCGAAAGATTTGTGGACCTCTTCGCGTTGGCGACATCGAGTACCGAAGAAAACTTAATGATGAGCTGTATGAGCTTTACGCAGACGCCGACATAGTTCAGCGAATTAAAACACAGCGGCTTCACTGGCTAGGCCACGTGGAGACCGATTTGCGATCCCGCGGTGTTTCCAATTGGCGCCAGTTGGCGAAACGAAGAAACGACTGGCGAGCTATGTTGGACGGTCAAAATCGCCCAGGCGGTTAGATGACCATTTAAAGAGAAGAAAGAAAGGGCGGCATTTTTAACAGGGCACAGAGCGGCATTTCAAGTAAATCCGGCCCTGCTTCCTACTTTTAATATTAATGCATGTTGTTCGGTAAATGTACCGAGAGTGCTAAGCATTATTCGGTTAGGCCGTACGGTAATTAAGGCATGGTTTTTAGAGCTCTCAATAATCAAATACTCGAACTCTTCGAACAAGGCAATATTCGAATAGGAAAATTCGAAAACCAATATTCAATCGTTCGTCGTCGACGTTTCCATGGGGTTCGAATATTCGTTTCTGCTCGATTATTCGAATACTAGCCGGGTACACATTTTTTAATAGAAAACAAAAACAATTTCTGTAACATAACTTTTATTTTTTAACTAACAAAAGCTGTGCGTAGACATGTACTTATATTGAAAATTTAATGACGATAGTGGGCGCGGATGTAGTGGAGTTCTGGTAATATAAAATAGTACCACAATAGAACACGTGGCTTATATACCACCCGAGATCTTTTGAAAATATCAAAAATATTCGAATAGTAGCATTCTATTTTCAGTAGCAAAAAAATCTACAATCGAAGCTTTGAATATTCGAGCTATACTAATAATTTTAAGAGCCCTATTGGTTTTACAAGTTCTTTCCATTTGCTCCTATTGATAACATCCCAGACTTGGATAAATAGTGTTTTTGACATGCCAATGAAATTGACAGCAACCCCTCCTTAACTGGAATACATGCTTGCCTCCATTCATGCAAAGCATTTCATTTGATGTCAAACCAGTTGAGATATGGAACTAATATTACTGTGTTCACGCGTGAAAAATGTTGCAAGTTGTCCAGAAACCATATAAAATCACATTCCCAAAGTTTGGAATAAAAAATGTGATTATCTTTTCCCATCATTTCAGTTATTTTTACGACTTGAATATGTTTTTGCATATTGTAATCTCCTTGATTACATTTTTCAACATTTATCCGTCATTTCAAATCCTTTAAGTTCACGTCTTGAAAAAGTACATAAAAATATAGCAATATGAAGTGATTCAAAATGATGCTTATACTCGTTTCAATATTTTTCACGCGTGAACACATTACCAGGCTATACAAATAAAAACGGGATTTCGTTATATGGACAAAAAAACTGACAAAAACATTAGGAAAAATCAACGCGAGTTGGAGGCTACTTAAAATCTGCACTGTGAACTTAAGCGATTTTGATATTTATTGACTCAATTATAAATATATAAGTATAAAAGTTTTAATCCATATAATAAATAAAGTGGGTAGTACTTTAATAGAATTCCAAAACACCAGAAAGGGCGATATATTACGATCTAACAAAGGTTTCATTTGACCTGAAAGTGCTATAAGCGCCCAAACAGACAGACAGACAGAAAAGCAATTCTATAAACTGTTGATTTGGATTCTATTGGCTCAATAATTATCAATTTTCTTTGAATATCTGTATATATATGTACGAGTACACACATCGACCTGTTACAATTTTGTTAAAAGTAGAGTTTCTACGTCCATCTGTCATTCATCCGAACGTATTTAAATTCTATTGGGCTGCGCTTATCACATCCATAGTCCAGAATTATCAAAATAATTATTTCATACCTCTTAGAGAAGATATCATATAACATAAAAGTCATCAAAAATCCCCTTTTCTTTAAAGTATTTGTTGGTCTTTAGTTTAGATTTTCAAATAGTACTAAGATGAAACCAAGTAAGGAAAGGGCTGTCTTCGACTGTGTCGAAGACTTTATACCTTTCATAAAAACGCATCACGGTTTAAATGTATTAGTATTAGTAAAAACTCTGCAAAACTGATAATTTAAAGATACATAGCCCAAACCCCATTTATCGGAACAATCGATTGTATGGGAGTTATATGTTATGTATGTTCGATCTGGCCAAACCTGCAAAATTTTACGTTCCTAGCTTTTTAACACTAGATATACCATACCAGTCAAAATGACTGGTTTTACCTTTTATTTCATAAATATTTACTATGTATATTTATTTTTTTTCGAAACTATTATATGACTTTTATAACAACAATTAAATACAAATAATTTGATAAGTTAATTTGATTTTGTGTTCATAACAAAAATTTTTTTTTTTGTTTTTGGTACTTATACCGAAACCAGTCATTTTGACCTGGTACACGTTTTTGTAGTTCTATGTGCAAATGCTTTATATTCTTCACTTTTAGGAAATTCCCTTGTTTGGAAAATGGTGTGTAAAGAAAAATGTTTGCACATCCCTGGTAAAATAGTATTGTATAACAGCATATTTTTCAAATTTCATATTTTTCGGGGATCTCCCTATTTATTTTTTTTATCAAGAATTTCGTAGGAAACTGTTATAAACCATTATTTATTCATTGAGTTCTGTTCTGTTCAGTAAGAAATAATTTTATTACTTTCGCTACATACAAATTGCTCATAATGGAAAAACGAAAAATTTTGAAATTGGAAGAAATACAAGATATACTTTCGGATCTATCAGACGTTGATGGTGGTGATAGCGAATATGAGTTTTTGGGATGCGACAGTGATACGGATGATGATGGTAATCAAAGTGTTCATATTGAAAGCAGTGATAACGAGGAATTTGATGAAAATGTTGGAGGCGAATCGAGTGACGAAGAAGACAACATAAGACAACAGCATAATACGCAAAAACGAAGATGTATGCGGCTTTCCTCGAGTTCTGAAGAGGAAAACACACAAAATATGCAAATTGAAGTTTCTGCTGATGGAACAATTTGGAAAAAAATACAAGGGGGTGCCGTTGGAAGGTTACCAAGTCATTGCATTTTCAAAGATTTACCTGGGCCTACAGCACATGCTAGAAGAAATATTATGGAAGAAGAGATAAGCAGTGCCTTCTTACAATTGATTGATCATCATATATTAGAACATATTAGAAATTGCACTGAAATAGAAGCCTCTCGAGTTTTAGGTAAGAAGTGGACCCTTTCGCAGGAAAAACTGAAGGCTTTTATTGGAATATTGTATGGCCGTGGTGCATACGAAGCAAAAGGTTTGAAATTATCATATTTATGGAACAAAAAGTGGGGTCCTGATTTTTTTTCCGAAAATATGAGCAGGAATGACTTTACGGAAATTTTACGTTTTATTCGCTTTGATAAAAGAAATGAGAGGAGTCAGCGCTTGCAAACGGATAAATTTGCGCTGGTATCAACTGTTTGGGATAAATTTATCGAGGATAGTCAAAACGCTTTCAAACCAGGAGCATTTATCACAGTAGATGAGCAACTGTTTCCAACGAAGGCTAGATGTCGATTTACCCAGTATATGCCAAACAAACCAGAAAAATTTGGGATAAAATTCTGGCTGGGTTCTGATGTTGAAACGAAGTATGTTATAAATGGCTTTCCCTATTTAGGAAAAGACGAAAAACGAAATTCGTCAACTCCTCTCAGTGAATTTGTTGTAACAAGACTACTAGAACCTTATATCATGAAAGGAAGGTGTGTGACAACCGACAATTTTTTTACCAGCCTCCCCCTGGCTTCAAAATTATTAGCTAAAAATACTGCATTGGTTGGTACAGTACGTTGCAACAAACGGGAGCTTCCAAAAATTTGCAAAGAAAAAAAAGATGGTATGGAACGTTTTTCAACGCATCTATATGAAACAAATGAATGCACACTTACTGTTTATAAGAGTAAGCCTAACAAAAAGGTTGTTTTATTGAGTACTAAACACAAAGGCGTCAAAATTGATACCAGTTCCAAGAAACTACCTGAAACTATATCTTTTTACAATAAAACCAAATTCGGTGTTGATGTAACTGATCAAATGGCAAGAAAGTATAGTGTGAAATCAGGATCCAGAAGGTGGCCACTTCAAGTATTTTTCAATATTTTAGATTTGGCCGGCATCAATTCCTGGATTTTGTATAGAAGTATAACAGGAAAGAATATTTCTAGGAAAGACTTTTTGTTTCGATTAGCTGAAGAGCTCACATCTGAATATAAGTTATCAAGCCAAGGGAGGGCAAGTGAAATTCTCCGTCCAGCAACCCAGAATCCCCGGCCAGTACGTAAATGGTGCCAAATAGGACTTTGTAATAACAACAAGACAACTACAAATTGTGACATCTGTAAGAAATATGTGTGCGGAAAATGCGTGGAAAAAAAAGTTAGTATTTGTAAAGCATGTAAACATGATCATTCTGAATAAAACTGGAATATAATTGATGAGTTTTTATATTTTTATTTTTTATGGGGGTACGAACTTATGCCTCAAACTGAAACGGAAGTTATGCCCCAATTTTTTTTTGACATTACTTATTTGCCCTGTGACATAAATTGATTTTTGGGATATAATTTCATATTTTTTTGGGCATATTTCATAAATAACCGAGATATTAAATCCCTAAATTTTTAATTTCAATGTTATCAATGCGGGGGGCCTTGCCCCTCACACCCCCCGCTTATTGGAAAAACAACCCTTGCTTCGCCTTAGAACCAATTTTTATATATCTCATCAATTCTCTCAAACGATAAAGCATTATAATATAAATGAATAGAACTTGTCATATACAGTCAAATTGACTGGTTTTGGTATAAATAGGTATGTAAATTTGTTGGTATATCTAGTGTTAATTGCAAAATTCATAGCCCAAAACCCATTTATCGAAACAATCGATTATATGGGAGCTATGCGTTGTATTGCTCCGATCTTGCTGATTCCGACAAATGATTAATCTCATTCAAATGGCGGCTCCATACCAAATTTCATCAAGATATCTCAAAAACTAAAGGGTTAGTTTGCGTACAAACAGACAGACGGACAGACGGACATGGCTAAATAGACTCAGCTCATCGCCCTGATCATTTCGGTATACTTATTGGTGAGTCTATCTCTTCTTCTTCGCATACTTACAAACATTGGACCAAAGTTATAATACCGTTTCATGTTCATGAAAGATATAAAAAGTGGTTTGATTACTTTGGCCTATTTTTGATTTTTTGATATTTTTCATTGTTGATGTGTATATGTGCTTCAACAACAATACTGAAAAAATTCTGAAATTATCAAAAATTATCAAACATTATCAAAAATAATCAAAACAACTTTTTTTATAATTTTTGATTTTTCAAAATTTTTTTTATTAATCTTAAAAAAATCATGATTTTTTTGATAATTTTTTTAATTCGTTGCAAAAGAATCATTAAAAATTAAAAGTAATTGGTAATCAATCATTAAATGTATTTTCAAGAAAGTAATTAATCAAACCGGTAATCATTATGATTAGTAATCATTATTTAGCAGGTCTGGTTTCAACTGTGTAACTATCGGTACCAAAACTGCGCCCAAAAAAATGTTACCAATATATTTATCACAGCCCTCTACATATAAGTAGATATATATAAACTATTATTTGTTATTTTAATCTTTATTGACGTTATTGTTAGTTCGTATCGTTGTTACTGTTGTTGCTACCGTGAGCCCATGAATTGCTACGTGATGTTTATATGAATTTCAAATCGTTGTTGAATTTGAACAAAAAATGAAAAACAACAACAAGCAATGCATTTAAAATAAATGTACAGCCAAAAGAAGAGGAAAGAAAAAAATCAAGTAAGTGAAAATAATTGAAAAAAACTTTCATATACAAAGTAACAACAGCAATAGCTTTATGAACATAAATTGCTATAAATTTCTTGTGATTTAGCGAATCATTATATGGATTCAGCCCAAGGGAGTTACTCAGCCGTAGCTTCATAGATTGGTGTGGTTCAGAAAAGTACTCTTTTTGGAAATTGATTAAACGTTACCTAAAAATTTTGTTATTTGAGATAAAAATTGTGATTTTTTCGTATACCTGCCATGAACATGGCATATTGACTGGGCTTTGAGTACCAGAAGAAAACAATGGATGGACGCTCTTATAAAATATTTGATAGGACTTGGAAAAAGTCCCATATTTGCTGATAAAATTAAGTTCAATATCTGAATTTCTTATTCAAAATAACTAAAATTTTTATAGCTGCCTATATTGTAAAACTTTCAATGAAATTTGAAAGGAATTGCAGAAGACAATGTGGAATCACCCACACAAACGAAAATTCTCATTTTATATACATATCATTGGAACACCACACAAAACTCAATTTTAATTTGCAGCAACACAATTTCAATCAGAGCTCCATCTATATATACTCGTATAAAATTCAAATTATGTATATATATATATATATGTATCTATAGATCGACTTGCGTCCTAAACGTATAAACCGAATGTAACCAAATTTGAAACACGAACTGGATACCTTACCGGGATGGTCATGGGTTAAAAAATATTTTGATATATATAGGGGGCGTGGCACCTCCCATACAACTGGAATTTTTTATAGTCCATATCTCTGGAAGTATTTGGGCTAGAAAAGTGAAATTTGGTAAGGGGTTATATGAGGTTAATCCCCAACACCTCCAAAAAAACTGGGGATAACGAATAAGGGGGCGTGGCACCTCCCATACAACTGGCATTTTTCATAGTCCATATCTCTGGAGGTATTTGGGCTAGAAAAGTGAAATTTGGTAAGGGGTTATATGAGGTTAATCCCTAACACCTGCATTTTTTTTTATAGAAATGGGGTGTGGAACCCACGGGTATAAGCTAGTATGATATATCTTTGATGCAACTTATTATTAGTTTTGTTAGTCTTATATGTAATATTTCAAAAATTCACAAAGATAGATATTCTATATTATATAGATCTCCCAAAACGAAAGTTCTATATTATAAAGATCTCCTAAAACTGATTATTCAGATAATTATCATTTTCTGCTAAATCCAATTAAAATGTACCGTCAATGAGATCCGCCATTTTGATTTTAAAAAACTTACACCATAATCTCAATCAGCAACTACAGTAACTTTTTTGGAACAGAGTTTCAAGCGAAATCCACCTTTGTTTTAATTTTTAGATCCAAACAGCGAATACCTATTTAGAAGCATCCCCTTTTTCCGACTTTTTTCCGTGCTTATGGTGTAGATATCGCATAGCTTCATACTAATTTCCAGGTCCTTACCATGAAACCTTTTAGAGGTATCCACCCTTAAGTGTTACAGAATAACCTCATATAGCCCCCTCCCCGAGTTTTCTCTCTCTATGGCGCGATATACAACAGGTATATCATCATAAACCTCCTAAGAGACTTTTGCGCCAAGCTCCTCTTCCAATTTGTGGTGTGCCGATTTTAATTTTCCCTACAAATTGGTGGGACCTACAGTTTTTTGCCGACTCCGAACGGCATCTACAAAGGAGACGAATTTTTGCTGAGAAGCCTGTCATGGCAGAAATACACTCGGAGAGTTTGCCAAACCACTGCTGAGAGGCGACCCCGTTTTGAAAAACTTTTTTCAAATCACTTTTGATGTTACCTGTACCAGGGCTCGAACCATGGACCTTCGGTGTGGTAGGCCGGCAACACTACCTTCACACCACGGCAGCGAGTTTTATTGTTCTAAAATATGCACTTCCAAAGATATTTATATTGAAAGATTCAATTTGTGTGGGGATGCCACGCTCCTTTTCTCGTAATCGTTCGGTTTTTGGAATATGTTACAAGCTAATCTTATTTAATTCCTCAAGGAATTTCAATTTTCTAGCATGAATATTTCCAAAGATTACAGTATCGGTTTAGCGATGCCACGCCCCCTCAATGCATTGAAATAAAAAGTATCCCATATTTTAAGGTAAACAATCTTTTATGTCGATACAAATTTGATTGAAATCAGTTAAGTACTTTCGTAGTCCATTGCGGACGAAGTTTCTTACACGAGTAATATTTATAATAATTTTTTTTTCGATATTTTGTATCACCCTAATGCACAACCTACAAATATAGAGAAAATGAAATCAACCGTAAAGTGAATCGCTTGCATTGAAATTAAGGAAGTAAATACGAGTACATTTAAAATAGCAACACTATCATTAATCATTTGGAATTTAAGTGATTTCATCAATGCGCAACACCTTTAGCCATTAGATGTTGCATATACTTACTACTCGTACAACAACAATGTGTACATACTTCACTCATTCCACCCGCATTCTTGCAAGTTGCAACTATTGGAATTTGTATGTATGAAGGTACATTTCTATGTAATATATATATATATCTATAAAAATATTTATTTACAAATCAATACATGCAACTATGTATTGCCCAAAAGCCGACACTACACTCTGTGCCAGTCGAAATCATTAAAGTCGCCGTTTGACGGGGCGTAGTAAAATGTATGTATGTAGGTATGTATGTTGTGCGAGTTGTTGTAAAAAAAATCAATAAAAGTCACGTTTTTCGAAACATCACGTTTCATAGATATTCTGAGGCTCAGTATGACATTGCAATGCAACCGAGTAAAAGTTACTGAAAATAACAACAACAATTACTAGAATTATACAATCATCAAACAAGAAATCACAGCTAGGTAAATATTTATATGTATGTATGTGTGCATACCTATGTATACATATTTGTAGAATGATTTGCAGAGTTTAAACGTAAAATTTGCACATATGTAGATATGTATGCAGGTACATTTATTTATTTGATTGTTGTAATAAAATCTAGAATAAGGTCAAGAAATTCGACTTTGCTAGTACCTATGTATGGCAAACCGCTTGTACTCGTATAGCTTATGTTATCTTGATAAATTTCACTTTTTAACCCAAATCAGAAAAATATATATATAACAATAATTTTTAAAAAGCTTTCCGAAATAAATATTAATTCTAATTAGTCGTTTATAAAAAGTTTGAAAATAAACATTTTATAATCAAAACGGCACGTTGATAAAAATCGTATTAATGTAAGCCTACAAAAAAGTTTCAAAAAAAGTTTTGTATAAGTGTTTTTTCTGAAACTTTATTCAAGCCATATTTTTTATATTATTTAGCTATGGCAATAATATAAATAAATAACTATTGCTTTTTATTCCATCAATTTGTTGGTTTTTACGGCCTATACTCGTACATTTTCAAGTATCACGACTATAAATGAGCTCAAGGCCACTAATAATTTTTCTATAGCGAAAATTATCATTGTTTTTTTATTTTGTTTTTAATAATTTATTTAATTATTAAAAGTTTTTAATTGAATAGAAAAGGAAAATTTTTAAAGACAACCGCCATAGCTTTTCTTATAGATCCATTTCGGAAGCTGCTAGACTTCACTCATCAGAGAAATTATGGCACGCACTGCTAACCATTAAGTTTTTGATCATGATGGATTTTTTTTTTTTTTTTTGCAGAGCAGCTTTGTTGTCACAGCCTGCTACCGGGTGCTCATGGTTTTTTAAAATAAATAAATTATTAAAAAAAAAATTTTAAAAAACAATAATAATTTTCGCTATAGAAAAATGATTAGTGGCCTTGACCTCATTCATAGTCATGATAAATAAATAACTTTAAATCATACATTGAATGCTGCAACTTAAACCAGTCATTAGCAGATTGCAGAAGTTGTTAAGATGCAGTCATGATTTTTGCTTTTTCGTTCTCATTCTCATGTAAAATCTTTTAGGAAAAGAATTTGAAAAATTTCATGTTTAAAAGAAACAAAACTGGCAAATAGTTTTCTCTGGACTTTTTATAAACATTTGTATTTGACTTTTAAAGTAAAATGATCTCTAAAAGTTCGTTGTTGAAGTTTATAAAAAGTTTACTTTAAACTTTCAAATAAATTAAAACTGAAAAAGCTTACTGTAGTAATTTTACTTTTAATTATTTTTTAAAATATTTACGGAAATGCTTGTTGGGTTGTCATTGCACTTAATAAAATTTATTTTTTTTGTTAACTTTTTTGTTATTAATTTTTTATTTGTTATGTTATTTATTTTTTCTACTTCTTTAAACTTTTTTTTCTTTTTCTTCAATTCAATTGCTTGTAATGAATTAGTATATTTAATATTATGATGCTATGACCTCTTCCATGTGTGGTGAGTGGTTATAAGCGGCATTTAACTGTTATTCACTGACATATGTACATACGGGTGGCGCAAAAGTAATCCTCCTATCAGAAAATGCTATAAATTTTGCGATTGGCCCCTAAAGTCAGTTCTGTTTTGACATTTGTGTAGTAAACACATGCGAAATACACGTTAATAAACAATGTTACGCTACACTGCTCCAGAACGCGGAATATTGCTGACTATTTATCTGACCAATAATCGGTCGGGGCCAAACGGTTACTGTAAATGGTGAGCGCTACAGAGCAATGATCAACGAGTTCTTTTTTGATTTAACTACTAGTGTGCTGGTTATTTCGAATTATCATGAAACTGAAAATATTCGTTCAATCATCCAAAGAATACTCCTTAATGAGTATCAGAGTACTCCTAAACTTATCCTCATTCATATAAAAAAGGTGGTCCAATTTACATGGCGATGTACACCCAGTGCCTCTCTCGCTTTCGTGTTGCATACTAGGTAGAGTAGTCTTTTGGTAGCATTTTGAAAGTACTTTACGTAGGTGCTAAAGAGTGCTCAGAAGCAAGAAAAATGCAGAAAACAAAAAATGTTGAAAACTGATTTCAAAAAACTACCACATAGTATTGATTGTTTAAAAAACATTAAGAAATTAAATAAGTAGAGCAAGGCGTTTAGTATCGTAAATTCATCCAGCTCTCAGTGTTTTTATGCATTCACAGCGCTTTCAAAAATTATACCAGCTGTTCTCAATGTAAGAATAAAAGTCGCAAAAACCCTCTCACACTGAAGGTAATGTATTATTCAGATACGTACGGTTATCAGAAAACATCAATTTTCAGATACATTTGGCGATATATGAAAAGTAGGTGGAAACTTCTCAAAATAACAAACTATTTTCCACTGATTTTGTACATCTTTTTTTGTTGTTAATTTTTTAGAGTTTTATGTAGACCTTGGCGTTGTTTTCTGTGGTTTCTCCCATAAATCAAAACTATTTCAGGCGAAAATTTGTTAAACAAATAATTATAACTTGAACAATAAGGCTTTGAATACTAATGTCATCTTTTTAGCCACCACTTTATGCACTGGGGTTATATATATATATCGGGGTCTGTCGGTAATTTCGACGGAACTGTCGGCGGGGAAAAATGTAATAGATCGTTATAAAATTCAATCGATTTAATCGGAGTATGGTAGTAAATTTCAATAAAGTCGATAGAGATAGCAAAACTCTACTGCAATTCTTCCCTTTTTCTTATTTTCGGCATTTTTTTATATCGATCAAAAATGCGCTTCGCATAATACGGTTTTTAACATTTCGGCCTTTTGAGATTCAACATTTTTTTTTCGACACATCGTACGGATCCCTCGATAGTTTTATAACGATAAAGTATCCATGACTAAAAACGAGCTTTTCAAGTATCGATAAATTTTCTCTATGGCTTAAACGCCAATTGTTTTTGACGGGCTCTGAGCTAAGTTTTAAACTTTGTGGACTGAAAAAAATATTTTTTGATCCAGTCTAAAGCTCAAAATTTTATATGCCCTAAAAGCTCAGAATTCTGACGACAGTGTAATCTAAATAGCAGATAATTTATAATTTCTTTAAGGTACTTCATTGATAGGTCGACAGCTGTATTCTACCATTTTATTACAACAAAAGTTTTAACTCCATTACGGAATCAGTGCTTAAGAAACCAGTTAGAACAGAAATAACAGAAAGTCGATTGCATTTGAGAAGGACGCTCATTGCTCTGTCCATTACGGCCACACAACAGAAACTTAAAAAAAAATTCCGGAAGCACTGAAATAGTGCACGCAGCCATTGCGTAGTGCTGTGAGACGGTATAAACATAAATATATGTACATACATGCATATACAGTTCATAGTTTCCATATGAACGGTTCATTCACCGTCCACTAATGGATCGAAAAAACTGGTTTTTCATTATGCCAAGCCGGCCAACAAACATACTCACAATGTACTGCATACAAGTTATGAACTAACGCTGCAGCAGAACAATAAGAACAACAATGAAAATTGGTAAGGAAATGTAAGTTGAAGTGAAACGAAACAAAATATACTTAGTTGTAATTTTAGGCAAATAAGTTAAATACGCGAGTTTGATATTCATTGAAATTATTTGATATTTTTAAAGCGGTTGTAATGTGCCACATAAAGAGGTATTGGCTATAATCCGATTCTTTTGTGTCAATCCGGAATGAGTTTATCATACGAGAAACCGGCTGAATCGTTAATTTTTATTTGAAATCGACAGCTTCTCAAATCAACATCAAATTAATTTCGTGGCAAATGTCAAAGTTTCTTAACAAATGACGGTAACATCAAAATGGAATAAAAAAGATTAAAATTAGTACCTATTTTGAAATTAAAGGTCGAATCTCGTACTTCTCCGACTAAAGGTAGTTAAACTGTAAAAAACTGCAAATTCGTTGAGCCTGAGGGAGTAACACTATAAATAACGGTATTTATTTCTAGCAAAACAAAATGGCTACAATCTATTTCAACATAAATGTCAGTGTTTATTTACATATGGGGGGAGCTTAAACCACATGACTATAAAAAATTAAAACCCAATTCAAATGAAATGTACACTAGGCAATTTTAAATGCCCGCATGTTTTTATTCTCTTCTTGCAACTTCTGACTATTTTGGAGCGCTTCTGACTACTTCTGCCTTATTCGGGATCACAACTTTTATTGTAAGTTTTGAAAAAACCTCCCTTAAGTATGAAATGTAAGCCTAAAAATGTAGACTTACTTACTTTACTGTTTTGGGTCGCCCAAAAGTCTGATAAAGCTTTGGTCTTATTAAAAAATATACTTAACTTAACAAACTTTCTAAAAACAAGCGGATTAATATTTGAAGATTTCTAAAAAACCGAAGTTGAAAAAGGTGCTATTCATCCTAATGGATATTCACCTGTAGGATGCTAGATACTTTGGGTGCCCTATAATGTGGAGTAGTTACCTACTCAGGAAGCTTTGTGCAAAAATATTATATAAATGAATCCAGGTGTTATTCAAATTTTTGGAAGAATGCGCCAATCGCACGTTTGATACTTTTAGTAGTTAGGCGGTTTGAAAGGCAAGGTATTAATTAATGAATGAACCAATTCAAATTGATATTCCGGTTTGCAGAGTTTCTCGACTTCTGATGTAAAGCGCAAGGCATGTTAGTATTACCAAAAAGGCTGAATTGCGTGGAAGAATGAAATTTTAAGAACCAAAAAACAATTTTTTTGGAAAATTAAATTGGTAAACTGCTAAATCTTTCAAGTAAAAACAATTTAGCCGCATATAGTTTTTTAGGAAATAGAATTCCCACAAAAAGTTCTAAACAAATTTTTCGTCACGTAAACGCACTCCGGCAATTTTCTGACAAAAACGTCTCATGCCCATACAAATTGTATGAGAGCAACCTTAACTAACCGCACAGCTTAAAAACCTAACTCAATTTCCAAATTTTGTTTTGCGTGACATATCGATTTGACATTTACGCTCAGCTGGCACGTCGGTTGTGTATATAAGAGCTACTCACGCACGCAAACTTATTTTGGTTAGAGTCGAAAAAGTCGTTTATTTTCGTGCGGTAAAAAACGCTGTGCAGTTATACTCGAATTAGGTTGGGCTGTTACAGAGTTATCAAACTTTTAATATTTTGATTTCATATTTTTACTTTGGGAATTTTGTAAAAACAAAAACGTATAAAGAATTATAAATACAGTTTCTTAAAGAGAATTAAATGCTAAATCCGAGTAGAAATGTAATAATTTGAAGTTAGGTTCGAACGACTAGCCGTTGTGCAAAATCTGACGGAGGACATCAATTTAGCGGTTCAAAATACATATAATATAATAAACAAATATCATTGACAGTTGAACCATATATAAACGCAGAGCGTAAATTTTCTGTCAAAAACTTCTTATGTTCATATAACTTGTATGGGAGTAATTTATTCTTCGTTACATTTTTTATTGACGTTATGTTATTGTTTGTTATTTAAATGAATTGTTTTATACCAATAAACTAATTTAAAACGTATACTAAGATTATTAGTTATAAATTACAACTTCCAATTACGCACAGACTTTAATTTCGTTTGCTCATATATCTTTGCGTCAGAAAACGCCGTGCGTTTTTATATGGTTGAGCTGTGAGTTAAAAATATTTGTTCAGCGACAAAAAAAAACATAAATTTATTTTTTTTTTTTTCAATTCAATAGTACATCATTTTTTTAAAGTAACTTGGTTTTTAGACCATACAATTATATTTCAGAATTTTTGTTTACCTTTTTTCCAAAATGAAAAGTTTAACAACTGAGTATAAAAAATCGACCCCACTACCATTCCACCATTGTTACAATAACAAAAAACAACATAACCAACACAAACGTGCAAACGAACATTTCATTGGCTGACAGCAGGGGCACGCACACACATTTGTACACATGGCAACCTAACAGTGAAGTCAACAAAGCAGCAGCTGCTACCGGCTGAACTGGAAAGTCGAACTGGAATTGTTTGGAATATTTTGTTTCGTTTCACATCTACACGCATACATACATGCAGCTTTTGCATTTGTGTTGTTGTTGCGCTGAACTAGTGTTGGTTTATGTTATACATTGATTGTTGTTGTTGGTATTTTTATATTTGTATTAGCACGACATGCGCTTGTCAACGCCCGCCACTATAGCTGTCATGCTTGTGAGGTTATGTGCGTGTGTGTTCGTATATTTCCGTTTGTGCGTTTGTGTGTCGGTCTGGCAACGCCTTTTCTATTGTTTATTTGAAATGCATTTGATTGTGTGTATTATATTTGACTGGCGGGTGTTGTATTTGAATGTATTTATGCATCAATCACCCCTCATCGTCATTTCACATTCAAACATGAATACAAACATAGACAGCAATGTATTGGCTTTCTCTTTCATGTCGACGCGCCGTTTGGGGCATGCCACATCACATCTATGGCAAACTAATTTCACAAAATATCTTGCAACAAATCCTTATTACTGTAATTTCATATTTTATTTTTCAAACTGCGACTTTAATTCCATTTTCAATTTGTATAAATGCTACAACAATTCAGGTAGCTATTGTCATGCGTTTGTTTGTACGTTTGTATGTTGCCTGTGGAACATCCAACAGCAGAATTAACGTATACAGCAACTGAGTGCGCTCGTCAAAATTCAATGTCAATCTCCATGCTTCAATGCAATGCAAACACTCACTCAAAAATCCAATAATCCAAGCATTAAATGCATATTTTAAGGCGTTCGGTCTTAGTGCTGCTAAATATTTAATTGTTTAGTGCTAAATATTGTTGAAGCTTTTCTATTCATAGAGAACTTAAAATAATTCTATTATTTTGAACATGTAAAGATACTATAAAGTATTAAAAAGTTGTTATCTATATATTATAGACAAACAAATATTAGAATTTGTAAACTTAGATTATGATCGAACTTTTATGTAGCCTTAGTATAAGACCAGTTGTACGGTAACGCTAAATAATATTAACTCTAATCATGTAAATGTTGGTAACTCTAAGGAAGAAGATGGCCTAACACCACCGGCTGAGAAATAAACGATAACCAATCGTAATATTCGTGCTTGATAATTTAAAGCGAGTTTTATTCAATAAGAAAAAGGAAAACTATTAGCAGTTTCTAAATTTTTCTCTCCCTGTATATATAAAATTCAAATTATGTATGTAGTATACGGCCACTTGGATCCTGAACGGGTTGGCTGATCATAACCAAGTCACAAATTGAAAACATTTTAAAGATCCTTATGGTAAAGCGTTATTAAAAATAATTCTATAAAAACGTGGAGCGAAACGGGTGTGATCTAGTTTCTTATATATACACCCATTACTTCATTACATGGCTTACCCGTTTAAATAGTTTTCGTTTTGTTAGTTTTCCTTATAGTGTTATTTTAGGCGCAGGGTCCCAAACACAACGCACTTGATTCCCCACTTGAAACACAGCCCCAACCTCCTAATAACCAGCTAATAACTCTTTTTTTGAGACTAGAAAGACACGGCAAACCCCTTACTGCATAGCAAATCATTTGAAACTTTGCTTTTACCTAGAACTGTCTTTATTAGTTTATGAAAACTGATTCCTGAATTCAGCTGTTATGGTAACGCAAAAAATATTTTCCCGATAAAAAGATGGTTTCATATACCAAAATGTATTTGCCAGATTAAGAAATCTCATTCCCCATTTTCCTTATTTCAATTCCTGTTTTTTCTAGCATTTGTTTTGGGTCGTGTGAAAAGCTGTAATTATTATTAATTACTCTTGACGCGTTTTTATTTCACTTTCCATTGATTCGAACCCAAGAGTAAGTAATAGAGGAATTATCATATTCGTCAGAATATATAAAGTTAGCCGCCTAAAGATCCGTGGGTAGTCCTGGTAGTCACAGTGAAAGATAGAATTTCTTTTCCAGAATTCTTCTTATCTTTTTTAACTGCTTTCATTGTACACGTCTACAAATTGACTTATTTAAAGTTTACAAGTTGTAGTGCCATTTCCTATTCATTTATCCCCTCACCTCCTCCTTTTTCTCTTCCTTGTTTTACCTTTCTTCCGCCACATCTTCTCCCTCTCCTTCAGGCTCTTCATATTCCTGCACTGCTTCCTCTGCCTCTCCACATTCTCACTCCTATTCCTATTGCTCTTCTTCTCCGTTTCGCCTCGTTTTCCTCTCCTTTTGCTATGCCTCTTTTTAAGTGAACACAGTTGTGAAAATATTGGGATCTAAATTTGGTTTTGGGAATGGTCCGCCCAAGTCCGCGTGACACCGCTCACTTCCCAAAACTATATACATATAGCCTGAACCCACTGATTATATAAACCGTCTGTAAAAAATTTCTTAAAAATTCGTTGAGTACTTTGAACTTATATAATGGAAAATTAAACACAAAAACTGTGGCTGTTGTTGTTGTTGTTGTGGTAATGACAAAAACACTCCCCGAAGGTTTTGGGGAGTGCTGTCGAATTAACAGTCCTTGGTCGGATTTGAACCCGGCACGCTCCGGTACTCCCTTGCGGTACTGTGGGTGTGGCATTACCCACTTGTTACATAGGAAACATATATCCTAATAACATTAATCTGAACAAAATAAATTAGGGATAATCAAGCTCTTTAATGCCTGGTACATGCAACACCCACTTTTCCAAAACTCCAAAAATACTATCCTAGCTGTCAAGTTAGACCAAACTACACATAGATTCTAATTTTTATCGAAATCGTTTGAGTTGATGAAGAGTTCACTAAGTAGGTAAGACGGATAAAACTCAGGGGGCTTGACTTTTCCAGTTTGCCGCACGCCCATCTCCAATTCATATTTAAAGTTCACATACAACTATAACTATTTCGTGTTCCGCTAAAACCCAATGTACAGACAGACATCCACAAAATTATAAAAATTTTTGATTTTGCTTCTCTTGCTTTTTTACATAATATCTATGACAGATAAAGTCATCGGCCTATTGCAATTTTATTATGAGCATGTATGAAATTGTTTTGAATCTACTTGCATACATATGTATTTTGCCACCGCTTATATACTAAACTTTAAACCATCTGTCTATCAGCACAGAGATGAAAAATTAATTTAATTAAATTCAGCGGTTTTTGAGTGATTCGTGTACAAGCATGTAGACATACAGTAATTATAAACCCTGTTCTTTTGTCTTTTGTTAACTGGATGCACTTTTATTCAATATTTTTCATTTACAGAGATTTACACTGCTTAATTTCGGAAACAATTTTTTAGATTCTAGTGCTTACACTAATTGCACGTGATAGTTTCGGGCGAACACGGGTCGCAAGAGAACACACCAATAATTTATTTCATGGTAGTTCATTTTTAGCTTGTAACCAAGTCAACTCATTTAGTAGCCTTTAATTTGTTTCGTCTGTAGTGTGGCCATGGTTGTTGTTGATCTACTAACAAAAAACAAAAAACATTAAGCCTGCCAGTTATTAGCAAAAAAATACTCGTGGCATGCAGCTGGACATTGGAATATCTTGGGATATCATATAACGACGCTGTGAACATAATGTTGCAGCTTCAGTGAATTTATTAACAGCACAGAAAATCAAAAAATAATAAAAATTTAAGAAATCCCTACTTAACAAAATTTTGCAAAAAAAGTAAACAAGAAATAAAATTGAGTAAACAAATTTTTTTTTAAAAAAGCAAACCAAATGGGGATGCGTCATAGTGTTTTGAGTTTTATGTTTCTTCGCCTGAATGAATGACTTTGCTCAAGTTCATATAAATTGAAGACGTACATACATTGAGCATATGCAGAATAATTTACATTCATACAACTATTAACCCTCTAACAGGCCAAAAAACGAAAAAACTCATACCTAGTAATTCTTGTGCGATATCCTCATATTTCAAGTCATATATCCAAAAGGGTTTTCATAAACCCCCACCCTGCCTCTAGACGGACTTCTCATAATTTCTAATTCTTAACAATTATTTCACTTACTACAATTTTGTTGCTTACTACAGAAATCCTTTTTATCACTTTTTTGTAGTTACCAAAAACACATTTCCCGGCCGCCGTGGTGTGAAGGTAGTGTTGCCGGCCTACCACACCGAAGGTCCATGGTTCGAGCCGTGGTACAGGTGACATCAAAAGTGATTTGAAAAAAGTTTTTCAAAAACAGGGTCGCCCCTCGGCAGTGGTTTGGCAAACTCTCCGAGTGTATTTCTGCCATGACAGGCTTCTCAGTAAAAATTCGTCTCCTTTGTAGATGCCGTTCGGAGTCGGCAAAAAACTGTAGGTCCCACCAATTTGTAGGGAAAATTCAAATCGGCACACCACAAATTGGAAGAGAAGCTTGGCGCAAAAATCTCTTAGGAGGTTTATGATGATATACCTGTTGTATATCGCGCCATAGAGAGAGAGAGAGAAAAACACATTTCTCAAAACGAATTTTTTTTTACAAATTGCACTCTACGATGATTATAACGGAACTCTGCCACCACTTAAAACTATAAAATCAAGGTTACGACATAGATAAAATATTTGGCGAAGATTATGTGTCCATAATTATAGAAGAAAAGTAGGGGAATGCGGGTGATATCTGTTTAACTTAACCCCGCCTAAAAGCGGTTCTGTCCGTTAGAGCGTTAAATATACACAAATACACTATACGAGTATGTCACTAAAAGTTTAATTATAAATGAATTTAAAAATGTATTCATCCATGACATGAAGGAATCATATCCACGATTAAAGGTTAAGAAACTTTGAAGATTGTATTAAAAGCAGGTAAATTAATACCACCGAGAGTCTCAAAATCACCTAGATGACACTAAACTCAAACCTTTTCCAATTAACGGGGTTTGGTTAAGGTCACAAGTTACACGGTGTAGTAAATTTTGAAAATTTTGAAACACTTTTTTCGAGACTGACTTGTATTGTATGCCTTATCAAGCATGAGTACTTCGAATAGCCCAACAAAATCTGGGAAAAATTTATTTTACGAAAGGTTGGTGCTTTTATCTTTTAGGAAACTTAAAACCAACCAATGAAAAATATGTTCGACCCCTAACTACAGATTTTTAGACTATTCGAAATTTCAAGTATATACTTTTTATATGATTGATAAGTCCTACAGCATATCGTCGGTGACACTGCAAAACCGCGTAACGCACAAATGCAAAACCGCGTAAGTGATATCTCAGTTTGACTGTTTTTCCACTACAAATTGCTTAATTTAAAAACGAGTATTGATTTTATGGATAAAGTTCCCATCAAGATAGGTTCTTTTAATTATTTTCCACACCAACATGTAGCTTTCTTGAGAATAAATTAATAGATCTTAATGGCAGGGGCCCATGAAAGTTTTTGACATAAATGTCACTGACGCGGTTTTGTATTTTTGCGTTACGCGGTTTTGCAGTGTCACCGACGATATGTTCGTTCCGAGCATTGAAATATCAGTGCTCCTGTGTAAAAGCAATATATTATTGATATCGGCTTTGTTTTCATTTATAATCTTTGGTCCATGATCCACCTCTTTGCAAGTATTGAGCCTGTTAACGATGATTCGAAACGCAATAACATTCTGAAATGGACCTGAAAAGGAGGCGCTACAAGTAAGCTTTCAAAAATTATCCTGTGGCACCCATAGAGTAAGAAGACAGTTACGTGAAAGCAACCTTTATGATCGAAGTCCACTTAAGTTGCCTCTTTTGAAAAAAAAGCATGTGACACGAGGACTTGACTTTGCCAAACAGTATTTGGAGTAGCCCCATACGAAAGTGGAGGAACATTTTGTGGACAGATGAATCCAAAATTATTTTATACGGAGGTAAAGGTTCTGGTGAGTATGTTAGACGCCCCCCAAACATAGAATATCATCCAAAGTATACTGCAAAAACGTTAAAGCACGGTGGATCCAGTATCATGGTATGGGGATGTTTTTAATGCAATGGTGTATGGCCCATATTTTAGATTAAAACAATCATGAAGCAAAAATTATATGTTAAAATTTTGGAGGACATTATGCCTCCACCACCTGGACGAACTGCCACTTCAATTGGATTCTGCAGCAAGGCAATGAGCCAAAACACACCAGTGAGCTGCCAAAATTTTGGTTTTGGGACAATGAAATCCAGACAATGGAGTGCTCAACACGATCTCCTGACCTGAATCCCAAAGAGAACTTGTGGACCTATCTAAAAAGGCAGTTAGGAAAGCGCGCCTGGAAGTCAATACCTAAGCCAAGGTGTGAGCGTCTAGTAGACTCCATGAGGGATCGCTGTGCTGCTACCTTGGTACAACATATTAAATTATTATTTGAGCTAAACATTTATTATTTTTTATTTCTTAAAAGAAAATAGACAAAAATAAATAATAATAATAATAATAATAATATTTTCATAAAAATTTCGTTATCAAAATTATTATTGCTTTTTTCCTTAAAAGTATTATTCTTGGCCTCGAGCTTTTTCTTTTCATAAAAATTATTATTCTTGGCCTTGAGCTCATTTGATAGTCATGAATACTTGAAAAAAGTAAGTAAGTAAATTCGTAAATTTTTTGGTACGCCACTGTATCTATACTCGAAATTGATTTTCAATTAAGGTGAAATTAATACAAAAGTAAACAAAAACTTTACAGAGGCACGCCTTGCTCTATTTTGGAGAAAGTGCATTTTGCTTCATATAAACCTATTTGAATGGAAATTTTTCCTTTAAGTACCTCACATTATATATGTATATCTTTTTAGTTTATCATGCGATTTTGATAAAAACAAGTTTTGTACACGTCCTAAGTTACAGGCTGCCATTTCTTAGTTTCCGAGATCCTTGAGTTCAAACAGATAAACAAACAGACAAAGATTCTAAAAGTGGTTCAGATGAACTCTACAGCATTACCTACGTCACCTTCAGTAATTTTTTCAAAGCAATATTCACTGTACAGACACGATTTTTCTGGAGTCTTATTATAGTACAGATTTTTTTGTTGCTTTTGTAATTTTAATGGTCATGTAAATTAGATCATTTATGTCCTCTGAACTGCTTCATTAATGTTCATGCAATTGAAATCACTTTATATGTTGTATATGTATAAATATTAATGAAAATATCCGTTAATATTGCTTAGATAATTTAAAAATTTAATAAAATGTTAGTTGCTGTTACCCACTACTATTGTAATGCTCGCAGCTGTATGTCGGCATCAAAAAATGTCCAATGTTTCCATTTCTTCAACAGTGTAATTTCTTTAGACTAATAAAAATACTTTTCCATCGAGCCTTGAATTGATTTTAACTCATGAAAGTCCGTTTTTGTTTTGTTATTTTTGTAAAAGGTTAAGATCTGTATCTTATTTATGACTTCGAACCAACCTATAAAATGGGTTTTGGCCCCTAACTCTAGATTTTCAGAGGCTGTTCGAAATTCTGCGTTTGTAGTTTTTGTGTCATTAATAAGGCCCACAATATATAATGGCTCGAAAAAAAATTTTTTTTTGCTACTTAGTGTAGTTTGTTAACTCAATAATACAAATTTTTTCAACAGAGCCTTGCATTTGAATTAACTTACGAAATTCGAAAAAGATAAATATTTTAAAAAAAGGTTGAGTTTTGTGTCCTCAGTGTGATTTTGAACTAATTAGACTAATTTTAAAGGGGAAAAAATTTAGTAGTTGGATGGTATCAGAGGGTTTACCGACCACTGCAAAGGGGTGAACCCATTTCGAATTCTGTTTTTCTTATGTCGAAAACATGTAAAGTTTTATTGGGAAAAGTGTGTAAATAATCTCGTAAACATACAGATGGCAACCCTTCAAATTCTCAAATACAATATAAAAGTCATCCCCAAGAGTCCAAATGAAATGCCGAAAAAGTTTTTAAAATCAATGCGAAATGATCTAGAACGAGTCCAATACTGGCGCCAAATTATCCATAAATTGTTTAGAAAGCACTCAGTAATTAGTAATAGAGGATTTTTTCAGTGTCACACAATTTTTAGCAACAGTGCTCATCTTCTTTCAGTATCCCCAAAAGTAAGGTATAGTAATAGTAACCTCTAGTGCTAGCGACCACTTAGTAAACTTAATTATAAATAAATGTTTCAGAGTCACTTCAAGCACTCATCTTTAGTTTTAAAAAAATGTCCTCGAAAAACTCATCACTCAAGACTGGGACTTATTTTAACGCACATCACTGTAAACGCAGGATACAATATTATACGCAGCAACAAAAAAATATTAAAATTAAAAAGAAATCAATAAAAGACGCAAAAGGAGAACGAAATCATTGAAATGTTAAACTAAGTTATAGAAATAATAATTATTACTCTTTGGATCCATCTCAACGGGCTGCTGCTGTAGACGAAGCAGTGCTGTAGCTGTACGGCATACTAATTTTGATGGAGGTCATAGAGCAGCAAATGGATGACGTTGATAACTGCAGGGTATGCAGCATCAGGCGGCTGGAGTAGGAACTGCAAAACCGAAGCGTAATATTGAAGAATCAATCCAACCTAAGTTTGAACGCGCCTCCAGAGCCCCTTAAGTGCAAAGCACGAAGTCACAGAATTATGAGGACGTTTTATGCAGAATTTTCAGCTGGCATGGTAATTCAAAACTTCGAAATGTAGTAGTAAAACAGGCGCTGGAGATGTTGTTGGCGACAGTGAAAACCAAAGCAACAAAAACAAACAAAAGAAAACAAAATAACATTAAGTACTAGGTACAATGATCGCATTAAAACCGTACCGAAAACTCGTAAATTATGCTTCATAAAATAAAAACAACAATGTGCGCATGCGCGACGGACCAATGTACGATTTGAAGCGTGCACAACACGCGCAAAGCAAAAAAGCACGGAACACGATTAAAAAAAATCACTCCCGAAAACAGTTAAAGAATGCTTTTCAATGGCTTAGTAGCACAACAACAATTTTGTGAAACACCTTTTTTTTAAACAAAGTATTGACAATTTTATAGAGCGCTTTAAAACACCATTAGTTAATTCTTTTATTCTAGACACTGTTTTAAGCTTATCTTAAAGTAAGTAAGAGGTGTTATAACCTAAATTCACTGGCAATGGACGCGTTGCAACTAAACGCTGAAATATTACCAAAGTGCATTTGAAGCGCACGTCAAGTTTCCAAGCGCATTGCTGGCGAATGTGATGGCATAGGCACTAGTGTTGTTGTTGTTGTCACTGTTGAGCTGCGCACTGACTACACTGCACTTAGATATGTATGTATGTAAGTTAGGTTGTTGTAAACTCGAGCAAAAGCTTTTAATCGAGCGCTCAAGCGCTATTACCAGCTTCACCTGAGCTCTGAGCTAAGGCTCCACACTTAGCGATACCATTTTACTGAGCCATGCTACTGTGCTGCATAATACTTCTTTATTCATATCTACAACAATAATTATGTATGTATAGCTGACTAACGCGACGTCTTACAGTGTGACGTTCCCACATAAGTTCCGTTCGAATGTAGTTATTTTATTGAGCAAAAATTCGTTACAGTCCTTTGACTTACAGTGGAAAGTACAATACTGAAATATGGTGGAAAAGTCAAACTTGACACGCCCACCACACAAGTGGGTGTAAAAATTCAAAATTCCTTGATTTTAAAGAAATATGGTGTGTAGCTTCACACTACCTCGAATAGTACAAATGGGCAGTCCTTTGCGGTATGAATCCGGCCCGGTACTAGCAACTTCTGGTACTAGGCCGACTTCAGCTGTAGCGATTTGTTTTGGCCCTCAAACCTTCCACTCGTGAATTTAGTCGCGTGCTGACAATCATATCTTGCGGTGCATATATTCTAAGCAGCTAATATTAATACAAATTTGCGGCGAGATAGCTCTGGGGAGTTTATAGTCGAGCTTCAATTCCAGTTCATGGTGTGCTGCTTCTATTTTCTTCAAACAAAAATTTCTCGGCACCTTATTCTAACGCTGAAATCCAAAACAGATGAATTTTTGCTGAAAATCGTTTTCATGACAAAAATACAAACGGAGAAGGTTGCCGAGTAAAGACGAGGGGCCACTGCGATTTGAAAAAAAAAAATTTCATTTCTAAAAAATGTTGAAGCTGTTTGTCCTGTTACTTGGGCCTGGGAAAGCAGAATTTACCGCTAGACTAATGATACTTCTCTAAATGGAAGAAGGGACCAGTAGTATTCTCGTCTGCTTCACACAGCTGGGTATAGGGTCATGATTAATGAGCCTGCCATACAAGATAGAGCCAAGCAGTCAGTCAGATATAAGTCCTAAAACCAGACCATCGGAAAGCTAGTCAAACTTTGTCTAAATATGGTTACACACTTTCTTGAAACTGCTTTTCCTATAAAGGTAAGATACCTCTTCTATAATTCGCATACTAGCATATTATTTCTTGTAAGTTGGGATGGAAAAATTTCTTTTTCCTGAGGTAATGCAAAAGCTATAAAGATAATTGGAAGCATTAATGCCCAACAGATCTCCTGAAGCTGCTCGAAAGACTGTAAAAGAGGCGATTACGATGATGTTTTTTGAGCTTATTCGGAAAAGCAGATCAACAAACTTTTGGTATCACATTTTCAAATTTGTTCCTATGTTCTCAAATGTAGCAGATATTTCGATTTTGAGCCAATTAGTCACTTATTCAAGACTAAGTGATTTTAAAGCAATTGAAGAATTTTTATAACCTAAGTAGAACACCGAACAATCGCACGATTTGAATTCAAAATCGATTCGGAAATTGTTATAAAGCTGGAAAAGGCCTGCATACTACTTAAAACTTCGATCTCTCAAAACTTACTCCACCATTTTCGAATTTCTCAGGAGCCTTTATATTAAAAATAAAAATAAAATTTATATTTCGAATTTGCCCAACTTCATTTTTTGTGCTTTTGGCCACACTCGTTACACTGTGCGTCGTCGTTCACATCGCTGCCCCAATGTCAAACAAATCAGAATATACAAATAATAACAATCATAATTTTTCACTTCGTGATTTTTGTTGACATTACAGAATTTTGCATTTTATATGAAAGCTTCCCCTTGCTCTTCTTGAACTTTTACTCAGCTACACACATACATATGCACTTCAGCGACACTTTCTGTCACATCCCAGTAGAACATGAAGCGAGATGTCCCCAAGCGATGAATAAGAGAGTAGTCCCCTTAACATTCTTTCGGATCGATAACAAAAATTTGTACACTCTGTGCTCCGATTATACTAATCTTGGAGCAATAGGGGAGACCTCTTTAAGTTACTAATAAAAGATTACTCTCTTCTATATATTTTTGAGGCGAAAGTTGAGATTTCTCCAACTTCTACTCCAGGCTGACAACTTTTTCAGTAAGCCGAATTTCTCTGTCAACAAAAGAAAAAAAATTTTAACAAAATAAAAAAATTTTAGTCGTAGAAAATATACTATTTAATTCAGATTCGATACCATTTTTGGTTGTTGTTTTTTTTTTCAAATGAATGTTATTTGCGCCATTGCCCATAATTTATCCTTTTTTGCTGGTATTTATGAGTTCTCTTCCATTGCTTCCATTCCTCAATTTGCTTCCGTAGAAGGCTTAAGGCATGATTTTCCACATATCTTTCATTGGTCTTTTAGGAGGAATGTGAAATGTCTCCCTCATTACTCTCCTGAGAGGTTTCCTAAAATTTTCCAAAACTCCCCCTTTACTTGATTGCGATGCATAAAAAAGTAATAACAAAAACTCCATTATTACATTTTGGGAGGTGAAAGGGAGTTTTTCTATTACTCGCCCTCCTAGGACATGCAATGTTAAAAGGGAGTATGCAAAATTATATGGCAATACACAGAATTATAGGGAGTAATCCAATACTCGTAAGGGAGTACTCCGGGATTAACAAAACGATGATCCCTGGTTCTACTGGGATTGATTCATTTGATCTTGCTTTCTTTATTTTCATTTACCTTTTCTTTGTCCTTCACTACTATTTTTATTTTGTCACTGACACTTTCATCAGCCATCAGCGGTTTAGCTCATTTAACGCTTACGAAAAAGTTCTCATTTCAAGTACAAGTTCATATGTACAAATGTATGACTATTCACTTTCTTCGAAACTCCCAGAAAATTTTGCTGATAAAGAGCTATCTACTTACAACGTGTACAGGGTGATTGAGACAAACTGGTAACTGGTGTGGTTTAGAAAAAAAACGGAAAATATTAAAAAAAAAAGATCATAATTCATGCAAAAACACTCATATGTGGAGCAGAGCAGCCATGTTTCAAGGAAATTGAGAGTGAAGTTGTAGCGTCAGGTAGAGAAGGAGCTTAGGGAATGTTGTTGTTGTACCCGCGAAACTCTCCCCGAAGGTTTGAACAGAATCTTCGGGCCATGAATCTTTGTTATAATAAGAAGTACCGGTGAGAGTGGTAGATAGGGAAAGTGATACCTAAAGAGGTTCGAATACCAATAAGGATAGAGAGGCAAGGCTTATAGAGAGCAACATTTTACAAATGAAGGGATCAGAAGCTAAGGATCTTAGTGCAATTTTTTGTTGAAATTTGAGTTATACCCATATTTGTATAGTTCATATAGTGTTTATTTGTTGACAAAGAAATCCAAGTGATTTTAGGCATTTTAGTGACATCTATTCTCCGACCAAAAAACGCACAACCCAGAATTTACAATAAGTAATCAACTTTAAATTTAAATATCTCGAACCCATGGCCGACTCACGTAGATCCTTTTACTTCTAACCCCTTCAAATGTTGGCAAGCCATCTATTGGAGAACATCTATTGCGTCTGTTGAAAAAAATTCTGAGATAGGGCGTTTTTGAATCAAATTTTAAAATAGGACGTTATTGAAACAAATTTTGAAATAGGGCGTTTTTAAAAAAGATTTTGAAGTAGGGTGATGTTCCACTCAGCAGCCGAATTAGTATTTTTTTTATCAAGACATAATTTTTATCGCAGAAGGAGTTAGGCAATCGCTGTTAACAGAAAATATTTGAAGAATTCTAGGAAAAATTTAAGAAAAATTCTACAAAAGAAAATTTTTTAGTATTTATCTATTTAAAAAAATAAAATTTTATTTGATAAAAATAAAATAAAAAAACTAAAATTAGGTGTGAAAGCACTTGCGTTCGAACCTGGGGCCACACGCGTGGTAGTCGAGACTCCTATCACCTGCCCTAATGCGGCATGAAAAGCTGCGCCGCCTAATACTGCAGTTAAGATCTAAGCAAAGTCTTTTTGTATTTTGCTTTGCGCTTGAAATTTGTGAAACAGTGATGCCTACTATTATGGAATATTTTCTAAAGGAAATTCTAACGAACTACAGAGTGCCTATGTGTATTAAAATCGCTTTTTGCTTTCGAGTAGAAAGGCCTTTCGAATAGAAGTACAGAGTAAGGGCCCAGGTTTGTATTTGTTGGAGACTTGTCACTATAGCTCTTGATAACACCGCGTTACACACCTTCTGCCCTATGAACCAATTATACTTTTTCGGAAAGGGGAGAAAAAATAAAAGTACACGTGTATCGACGATTTTCGAAAAAGTATATTTGTTTCATAGGACAGAACTAAAGCTAGTTTTTGTAAAGCAGTGTAATCAATTAGTTGTTTAAAAGAAAAAAAAACGATTATCACTAATCGACTATTTGCTCGAATTTGACTAGTTGACATATTCGACTATCATTATACTTTTTTTATTCTACGTCTCTTATTCTGCGGTTAATATAACTGAAGGTGACAATAGATGTTCTATTTGCAACTATAGAAATGTTGCAATTTTTTTAGCTTCAAAAATTGTATTTATCAAACCATCAGTATTAGAATGGTGACAGTTAGTCGAATATTCTAAATCGAATAATTGCATTTCGATTTTCAAACAGCTCAATAGTTGCTATTCGACTAATCTATTAGCCGGTTAATCGATTATAAACAAGAGCTCTACTTGTCATACGCACGTCATTCAAACACTTTTTGGTGGATCTCTGATTTCGAAGCCTTACTGATGATTTTGGTGGTTTTACTGAATGAATTGTCTTAGAAGGTACCTCCAGACCTTGTAATGGAATTATTGTTGTTGTTATTAACGATAAAAATACTCCCCGAATGCTATAAATTGCAAATTTTTACTTTTGTCCCATGCATATTTTCTCATTAACCCTGTAAACTCATGCCACGTATATATATACAAGAAGAACTTTGATTACAACCTACTCATCCACGGTTTACCTTTACCCAAAGTCCAGACCTCAGACAATTTTCATTGACAAATGTGGAGTACGAGTATTTATGATGTAATGTTGTAATTGTTTTGCACAACAAGGGACAGAGCTAAATTGAAATATGAAACCCAAGCGAATATAAAAACTAAGAATGAGCTTGCATTTACACAGACAAATAATAAATTAAAAATATATATCCCAATTGTGGGAGCTTATGGCTTATTTATCCTGATACAAGATTGCTACAGTTATGGCCAATGCATCTTAAACCCGGAGTTGGCCTAATCCCCCCATGAAATACACACAGTTTTCACGTGGATAAGGGCCAAACTACATTCCTAAATATAAGTATGTGTCATCATTGGTTTCGTTAAGACCTAATTGATGTCATAATGAGGCGATATTAATATAATGAATGCCGAGTGTCAGAATCGACTTTGGATCGGGGATCGGATTAAGCGTCTAGATAATCGGAATGAAGTGCTCAGGTGTATAAATGTTCTTAAATGTATACCCGCAATGTAAACAAATTAGTAACTTACTTTCTATTACACACAAAAAGAAATTGTGATTCATGTACCTAATATCTAAGATAAAGATCCAATTAGATTTTCTTTTACACCATTACCAAAATCGCAAACAACTTTGATCTTATTCGGCAAATATTTTTTGGTAAACACTGATAATCTTTATAAACTCACATCGATAAAGCAACAAAGGGTGTGAAAAATTCTATTAAATATAGTTTTGCGTAGATATATAAACAAGTTTGTAAATTCTTACCCAGTAGGCTTAAATGGATGCAGATTAGTATCTACGATTATGAGGGGCGTTCTATTGAACGGCACCGGGTAGAAAAACTGATTGAAAGCTTTTTTAAAACCATCAAAACTATCGATAGTTTAGTACAAATATCAATTGTCTGTATGAATGTCGCTGAAAATAACAAAGCATGATCTAGTAATTTTTTATGAGAAATCGCAATAGATTCTAAATTCAGTTAGGTTTAATTCGCTTGTAAATTACGTAGTTATTATAAAAAAAAAATTTTGGATATTATTATATTAAAAGTTATATACTCGTATATCGACTGGTGGTGTGATATCACAATCGATTGTTTTGGTGTTTATCACACTGCCGAAAGTGTTGATTGTTTTATTTGCAACATCGATAGTTGGACTAGCTACAACTAAAACTGTTGTTGTTGTTGTTGTTGTTGTTGTTGTTGTTGTTGTTGTTGTAGCGACTACTTAACCTGCCTAGGATGTCACCCCCCATCCAACACTGTCATCAGGCTCTTCTAACGGAAGTCCAAGTATTTCGACTCTACCCTGTCTAACTAAAACTGTCGGGAGTAACAATAGTTTTCTCTTAAATTATCGATGTTGACTTTATGTCCAAATTAGCAATATTAGGGAATGGAAAGCAAACGATTTGCTATATAGGAATTACAAATTATGAAATAATATAATTTCTTTTGCATAACAGAACCAACAACGTAAGTCCAAGGAAGATTTCACTTAAGTCTAAGAAAATTGTTAAAAATGCATGTCCCATATCAAATGTCCTGCTTTGCGCCTAACCTGAAAATTTTGCAATCTAATCATAATCATCATGTTGGTAAAGTTGTGTCAAAGCTGCCCCTAATTTTCTTAACACGTAGTGCTGTCGGATCATGGCAGAACAGCGGATATAAAGCATTTTAGAATTTTGGGCCAATAAAATATAATATGTAAAACTCCCCATACTCCCAAGAGGCCTGATGATGTTCTAGCTTTCTACACATGTAATTTATCTTATGATTAACCAGATAAAAAAAAACAGTTTTTGTCTAGATAAATCTAATCATCCAATGTTTGCAGTCTTCAATGCATATATTAATCCACGCTTAGGTATTTGTAGTATTCATTACATTTGGTGCGTTGGGTCTCAAATTCAATCAACCTATAGATATTGAGTCACTATTCCTTTGCAAAGTATTCCTTTCATTATACATATACATATATACATATATGCCCTTACACTTTGAAAGAACTGGATTTTTGTCATGTTAATATCCAGTTGTTTCGCAGAGTGTGAAATTCTATGCGGGTCCCAATCCAGCGCTATATAGATTCTTGTAGGCGTTATGCCATGGTAAATTCAATTGAAGCTTTGACAATGTAATAAAAAGAATTAACGAATATAAACAGTACCAGTTATAACAATAGCGGACACATTTAACAAGCACAAAAACAACAAATAATAAAGAAAGAAAGAAAAAAAAAGGTTGAGATTGAAATTCGAAGCTTGTTGCAGGCACAAGTGCGCAATCTTGAAGATACATATTTTCAAAGAAATTGAAGCAGATAAAAAGAAAGAAAAAAGTTTGTAACAAAAGTGCAGACGTAATGAGATAAGCAATGGGTATAACGAACAATACAATATTAAAATTCATATTTATCAATAAACCCATAGGCAAATTAGTTAGATATAATTAATAATTATTGTTGTTATAACACTGTCGGATGGGGAAAATCAAATTTTCGTGGTAAAATCATTACTTCAGGTTAAAGAAAAAATTATATTAAAGTATCTACTTTTCGACTAAAATTTTGATAGTACCATCCATAGACTTGGGGTCACTGCGATTCGTGGATCCTATCTACCTAAATTAACGAGTTTGTCGAATGCGTTTTTTGTGGAAGCATAAACAGTTAGAATGGTTTTGTCCTAGGCAGTCAATTCAGTATTGTTTAAACTGTTCAGCTTCTCAGTCACTCAGAAAGGCTCTGGGCCGTAATTTAAATGTTGTCACCCTATTAATAGGGGCAGGTGTAGAAAAAGTTTTTTCAAAAATTCCGATGCTGTTCGGAATCGGCATAAATAAAATTTAAATAGAAGTTCGGATTTAATCTCCACAGAGGCATATCGCGCCAAATTATCATAATTATTTCCAAAAAAAATATCAGGTTAGCAGAGGGGCAAAATTAAACTGGTTGACCCATTGTGGTACAGATTATTCTAAAAAATAACTACAAATATAGTTTTAATATAAAAGCTAATGCAGCTTAGCTGGGGTTTTAGTATATTCTGAGTAAAAGCATCAGTTTTCTTATTTTCTGCGAAATAGAAACTATCACAAAAAGTTGACAATTTCAAAGGGGAAGAAAATCGACACATTCCACCTCCAACATCTCAATCACTTGTGCTTCATACGAGTATAGAACAAACCTTTAATTGTTTTAAAAAATTTGTTTTTGCCCTGCCTATTCCTCTCTTTTCCCCAAAACATGAAGTTATTTTTGTGACAGAAAGTATTAAAAATATATTTAATTAAAACAAGTAAGGAAACTGTGCCGAAGACTTTATACCTTTCATGAATACGCATCACGGATATACGTGTCCGATCCTTGCTCACAATTAGTAAAAACTCTGCAAAACTGTTCATTTAAAGATACATAGCCCAAACCCGATTTTTCGAAACAATCGATGGTATGGGAGCTATATGTTATGTTGGTCCGATCTGGGTGATTTTCACTACACACATTACATATGTAAAAAGTACTAAACCTCCAAAAGTTTACGTTGCTAGCTTTTTAATTGCAAACAGTTATAGGCCAAACCCCGTTTATCGGAACAATCGATTGTATGGGAGCTATGCGTTGTATTGGTCCGATCTTGCTGACGGACTAGTTTGCGTTCAAACAGACACGCGGACAGACGGACATGACTAAATCGACTCACCTCATCGCCCTGATCATTTCGGCATACTTATTGGTGGGTCTATCTCTTCTTCTTCTCATACTTACAAACATCGGAGCAAAGTTATAATACCATTTCATGTTCATGAAAGGTATCAGAACATGTTTTATGCAACACTTGTGGTCGTAAACCATCAAATGTCTGTTGGTATATGTTTGCATATACCACGCAGTCAAACCTGGGACATGTACTAACTAGTCCGCCTTTTTCAATATTTTGGTACTTTTAATTTCCAGGCTCTGGCTAATCCAAACTAGAATAAGCCGTCCAGAAACTAGTTAGTTTCAAAAAAGTTCATGCCGCGAAAACTCTACTGTGCGGGACAATTTTTGGCGACTACTACATTTTCTGATCGAGTAAACTGCACAGAAATTAAAACGAAAGCAAAATAAGATACCGTATCCATACTTTTGATGCTCGATAGTAATTTTTTATACTCGCTAATTTCATGACGATGTTTTTAGAGATTGAGTATATGCATGCACCTAGATGTCTGTTTAAATTTTTCCACAGAAAAATATACGAATAATCTTTGCCTTCGTAAAAAATGATGAGATTTTCGTTATTGGGTATTAACCCCGCGAATACGGTGTAGAATGATTACTTTGACAAGAGAAGCTGGTTATGATATTTCAATTACAGATTCATTTGAAATGAGTACAACAATCGCTACATTTCTTCCATCTCATCTTGTGCTTTTCATGGTTTTTTGTTCGTTGAGAGCGCACTTAACTTCTCAGTTGCCTACTCAGTTCAAACTAGTGCTTCAAGGCAAGAGTAATTATCCGTTGAATGTATCGGCTGATATTATTTTTGAAATTAACGCTGGTTCATAAATAGACGAAGTCCCTCAGTTTCAAATTTAAAAGTATCAAGTGTTGCACGCCTACCAAGGCGCAAGTGACAGTCAGTCGAATTTGTCTGAAGCCCCGTTTGGTTGCGAACGCCTCGGAGAGGTTCTTCTCAATGAGCCTCACCTAGTCATAGGAGAACTGTTTCTAGGCTTTGTTCAATCCATAGATACTTCACTATTGTACAAAGCACTGCATTCGTAATTGGTCCAGGTCTGCTATTTTTTGGACTAGTTCCTTTTAAACTTGTTTCAAAGTATATAGTACTTTTTTACTAATTTCACATCTGTAGGGTCGGTGCTTGACACTCGAGGCGCTTATGAGCTGTGACTGACATTTTTCAAAATGCAAATTACGCATTGCTAATTTGCATATTTTAAATTTATTTACAAACAAATGTACATAGTAAAATTGTATATAGAAGAGGGAAAATATATTGAGTACTCTCGTACATAATAAAATTAAGTATCTGCAAATAATTTTCACTAAGCAAACGAAAAAGTAATGGGGCATAGCTGCATAAATATGTAAAACAAAAAATACGCATGTGTAGAGGTATATATGTATGTGTGAATGTAGCTGTGCGTCTGAGGGCGTCATAAGGCTCACCGGTTTCTTCTTGTTGAAGCAATTCCATAAGCTCCAAGGGCACAAGAAAAGTTTTACTATTATACTTCCAGGAACCATTGTAAGGAATGAAGCAAAGCAACACCAACAATTCAAGCATATAAATATGTACAGATGTGTTAAATGACGTTATTGAGAGGCGACAACTGTAATAACAACATTAACTGCAACCACAACAACGACTACAACTGTGACATCTTTAAAACTCATCAAATTCACATTTCAACTGAAAACAAAAACATTTTTCAAAACTTATGACAACCTATAACAAATACACTCCCACCAGCGTACATACATATGGATGTAGATATGTGAGCCCAACTCCTGACTGCAAATGTTTTCTGTAAATGCATATGCATAGCAAATTCTTCATGCAGCAGACCCCGAAACCAATTCTCTTACAAGAAACTGCATCTGACCAAGCAACTGATTTGCTAACTAACTGACTGACTGCATCATCACCCACACTTCAGCGTACGTTTGTCGTTTTCAGCGCACGCGTGGCAGCTCGCGTTTGGACTCTTTGCTGTTGAATGCCCTCGGTTTGTTTTATTGGTTTATTCTACAAACTAGTGCAAAATTAGCATGTATGACAAATTGATTAGCGAGTAACGACAGCAAATGCAACAAGAACAACAACAACAGTAAGGCGGTTAACGAGACAAAAAAATGCAACGAAAAAGGAAGAAACCCGAAATCAAAACCACACAGCTGTTGGACGATGATTGGATTGGTGTGTTTGTGCAGTTACTTGTAAGCGAAAATTGTTATTATTCTTCATTACACAGACTCTGCAAAACATCATGAGACTAAACTCTAAAAAACTCTAATCTCTTTCGTCTTCGCTGGGCTATAATTGATCCCGACAGTACACGTTCTGGCATAAAAGAGCACACTTGTTCTCTTCATAGAACATGTACAAATAAAAGGGGACAAGGAACCCACACAAAGTGGTCAAAACTGGCATTAAACTGTATTCATCCCAGACTAACACAATGTTACGGTAGCGGAAGGCTTTCAGCTTTGGTTTAAAGTCTGGGACCTTTCTAGTAAAACCTTTTTTCCTCCCCTGACGACAGACATACCCTACCAGTGGTATATTGTAAGCTCCGAGCCCGCTGGGATGCTGTATGTAATGTCCTAAGTTAGGTTAGGTAAGGTGGCAGCTACCCCATCTCAGAAGGGCAGCCCATCCCTGCGTGTTAGGTGTTTATAATATGCCCGAGGTAGGCATACCGGTCGTAAGAGGCGACTAATATGCTCAAAGGTAATGACGTGCAACTCGATGCTTGATCTACGAATATGATGCCTCTCACCTCTCATTACCCATTTCTTCTTTCTTACGAAAGGAGGGGTGATATGACTTAGAAGATTGCACTGGTCATACCAAATCCCTACCACGACAATCGGCCAGCACCGCAAGGGAGTACCGGAGCGTACCGTATTCATATCCGGCCAAGGACTGTCAGTTCGGCAGCACTCCCCAAACCTTTCGTTGAGTGTGTTTGTCGTTACAACAACAACAACATAAGGACAGCCCACTTTGACGAATATAAGGTCCATTATGATACCACATTATGCACAGTTACACTAGCTCCCAATTGCTTGGCAAATCGCTTCGTAGCGAAAACACAATTTTAAGCATGCTTGATATATTCTCCGGAAACTCTCAAAAACGTCCACACTGAGATATTTACGTCTTTTTCTGACAAACTCTGGGCAGCTGAGCATGTAGACATTTAATGTTTCTACCTCACCCTTTCGCATTCGGCTCACATAACTGGAGTTATCCAAAATATTCAGCCGCCCGCACGAATTCCTACCTGACAGTATCCAATCAACACTCCAAACATCATGTAGACATAGGGCTTAGTAAACTCTAGTAGTTCTGTTGCTTGCTTTGTGTCGAGAACTGGCCAGTAGGATCTCGACACCTGGCAAGAGGTGATGTCAGTCCGGTACATACTTAGCTGACCCGAAGCCCATCTCTTTAGAAGTATATTATGTAGCCAGCCAAATTCCTAGGGGTACAACCCTCAGCCAGTAATGAAAGTATATTTCTCACTCACGTGCCTAGTAAAAAAAGCAAGTGGGGTCGAAAAGGGTAAGTACGAGCAACTTCAGATGCTGATGTTCAGTTCATATGGAACTTTTCTCCTCACGAATAAAAATTGCAGAATATCATATCCCAACTAAGTACTAGTGAATATACATATGTCACACCAACAAGCTACGACGGAGTGAAATTAGCAATATCCTGCCTAAAAAAAATAAGGCACCGAGATCTGGGCAATCCATAAGAAGGGCGAGTTATCGCGGAATCAGTATAATTATTTAACGCATATAAAACTCTATCAAGGGTATTGTGAGAAAGTCCTAAGCGATCCTACATGTACCACAATAGCACAAGATGAACCTAGGTATGAAAGATTAACGATCAAGATGGAAATTTTTAGCCTAACTCTCATGGGTCCTCAAGTAATTTGCCAAAGGAACTTTGCTCGACCTCCATATTATGTTGTGCAGCAGCCCAGCAGATACTTTAGAGTTTTGTCAATGCTGGGAAAACTTGCATTCAAAATCTATGCTTGTGACATGAGCTAGGCTTACTCATCTTCCAGCGAAGTATGCTATTCCTCCAAATGAATCCTTCACAAATCTCTTTTTAAGAGACTGCAGACTTGCTGTAGGACACTTAAAAGGTGTAAATATCCGCACTGGTGACAAACGACAGCGTCTTGATATCGATAAATGAGAACTTGCTTTGCGCGATGACTAAGATTCCTTTCTTTTATTCCAATATTACTCTAAGTTTTACTCTCCACCTCAGCTAAGAATTTATAATTTATCATCACATTTGCATAAACAAAGCAAGATCAGCCCACTGTAAAACAACAGGATATTGAGGCAGTTGTTGTAACGCATGCGTGATCTTGCCGGACTGTGGATCCCACACACGCACACGCGCTCTGCTACATCAAAAATTTCACGCTCAATCACCAGCATAATTGAGCCGCTAAAGGCAACTGTTGGGTTTAGCAGCTTGCAGACAGTAAGGACGAGAATCTATTAAAGGAATGCTCCAAAAAATAAATGTTTGAGTATGTATAACTACAATGTAAAGGTGAAAGGTTCATTAAACTTCCGTTAGAATGTCGATAGTAGCAATGAGGCGTGAGCTTAAGCAATTACTAAAAATATATTAATAAATATTTGGGGCTGTAGAGGGATAGGAAGTGATGATTGCGCTAAATACATATGTATGTTTGTTCATGTTTGTATTTTGGGTTAGGGTGCTCCTTACTTTTTTATATAACGCAAGAGCCCCCTACATAACGTGCAATTCGAAAAAATTTGGAACCAGTATAGCAGGAAGACGTACTGCAGAAGCTCTAAAGATTTATAAAATCACTCCCTTCAAATATTGCGCTTGAAAGCATCGAAGAACAAATTTCGTACCGTTAACGATAGAACAAAACTTACAATCGCGGGATTTTACTTTAGTTCTTTGCGGAATTGATAAAACGACTAAAGAGATCAAACTTATAAGTCAGCCCACATAAATTTTAATATCGTCGCCACCACGGTTAAAGCTTCTACTTCCAGCACTCAAAACCATTTTTCATACTGCTGGAAAGGTGTGAGATTTCTGCAGTTGAGCGTAAAAGAATATGCTGACTTCGAAATCGGTAAAACTAAAACTTACTAAAAAGAGAATATGCTAAAAGTTATAAAAAGCAGCTAACTCCATAAATATTTTTATATAACTATTTTAAAATTTTAAAGATTGAGCGTAACTTTCATTCAATGAAGTTTTTTTTGATTGCAATTTAGCTGCTTTTACCTCCGCAGCGACGGTGCACTCTTACCTATGAGTATATCCAAACTCATATACAACCCAACATAGGCAATTCCAAGTGGTTCCACTTCTCCACTTGGAATTGCCTTTCCAGCTTCTTACTTCCACCCATCAATAGGCTCATCATTCGTGTCAGTGACATTTAATTTATGCGCAAGCGCGTACAAAGCATAAAATGCACATTTTCATATTTTTTTCTTTTATTTTGAAACCTTCTTCACGCTTCTCAAATAGTACTCAGCGGTCTGCCCTATTCGTAAACAAGGCAAATTAATGTTTGAAAAAAAATAAAATTTGAATGAAGAATTCAAATGAGCACCATATTTGAAAATAACGAAAGAAAATTTTGTATCAGCAAATTAGGATCGCAAGAAAAACAGAATATTGTTGTTGTAATACTTCAAATGTGTTATCTTGTCGCGAATTGAACGTGCCATAATGATGTTCATACATATACATAGGTACATTAGGGTGTTTAATTTTACGTTTATATTTTTATACTCAGCACAGGGTATATTAATTTTAATCGCCTAAATTTAGATCTTAACGGCATTCTTTAGAGAGCTGATATCTCTGAATCCGAAAGAGGTACACGATTGAAATTTTGTAAATAGAATAAGGTAGTTGAAGTAATCAAACTGATAGACCTGGATCAAGAAAAATAACTACGATTTGGTTTCTAAAGCTCACAGCTGAATATTCGTTTACACTCGAACCTAGACTCCCTTACTTGTTTTCATTGTTTTGTCTACCTGTCTACATTTCTAGAGGATCATCAATCAAACTTACAGGTGCTAGGTTCATCCAAAAGAAATATTTTATTGCAAAAAGAGGTTTAACCTTTAGTACTAATATTATTATGGCCAATCCGACAGGTTTGGGTAGGACCACTCCGGCAAAGGCAAGGCCAAATGAGCTTTCAGCCGACCCGCTATCGTATGGTTTTTAAATCTGCTGAAATTAATATAACCGAAAGAAACTTGATCAACATCCCCGAATAAGGAGTAGTTAAAAGGAAGTCTTAAGAGCACTATATGGCAGTGTCTTGGTATTTCTTTGTGTCTTTAATTTTTCGAATATTTATTATGCTGATGTTTGCTGGTTTTTTGCATTCGGTCGTAAAAGAAGGCTGAAAAGTTATCAAATGCAAAGACTACCGATAGTAGACAACAAAAATGCATTATCGGCAGTTGAAGGTATTAGACACAAGAATTAATTATAATTCTAATATAGTACAAATTTATAAAACTTTCCGTTTCGGTTATCTTCGGATGAATTTAGGAGTCCTTTTAAAAAAAAAAATCGTGAATAGAATAGGGAGTGCTTTAGGATTTCGTAAACGCACCTCTCGTTAACTGGATATACTTGTTATATACATATATGACGCCCATTCACATATGTACAACCCTATAAAAAACGATGGAGGATCAGAGTACTCCCAAAAAATCTTTTTTCATGTAAAAAAGGATGCGATGTCCTGGGAGAGGATCACATACGTCACCTCGAAGTAATCCATTTCTTTGCATTAGAAAGTGGTGGCCTACGCTAAATTTGATACGTCAAGTTATACAGGGCTTGGCCCTTGTGTTTTTAATTGGTCCCAGAATCTCAAAAGCGGGCAATTAAATAAAAAAAGAAAGAAGGCTATTTGGACGAAACTATCGGTCGAATATATTCCTCAATTTTTGTGGATTCAGTGCTGCGTGATTAACTACCAGAACAAGAACGACGAGTGAATGACCATGAATAGAAGAGACCTATTCAGATTAGTTGTGTTTCTCACTATACATTGGACAATATTCCGTGAGCGGAACAGCCGAACTTAGTTGCATGAAGCCTGCTGAGCTTCTAAGATTTTTGAACTCAACGGAATGAATAAAGGGGTACGAAAGTCCCACCATGGGGTTTGAGCTTTTTTTCAGTTTTTTATAATAACTTTTCTTGGCTAGTTCACGAGTTGTGGTATCAAAATCGCGCAACAATAATTGGGGTGTAGAGTCTACTCCAACCCACCACTATAACCCACCGGTAAGAGACCAAAATTCACGAGCCGAAGTTACGACGAGCCTGGCTATGAACAGAAGGTGTTGTTAACGGAGTGTAACGGATCCATATTCGCCAAAGAAATGTTCACACCGCAGCAACAACCAGAATAACAACAACAAAATGCGGACGTGATATTGCTCGTTAATGATCCGGATAATCCAATAAAATAACAATTTAAGATTAGGTAGCACAGATTTTAACCCAAACTATTACCTTTTTTTAGTTTACCAAAACTTTGAGCCAGTAAAAAAAGGTTGTGTTTGAAGCGCCCTAATGTGTATATATTTGTAACTTCTTATTTAATTTTAACAACTTCTCACTTCGCATCCTTCTTTTTATCTTCACACCAGTAACTAACAATTTTTCAAACAACAAAAACTCGACATTGACATCCTTTGTCTGAATCACGTCCATCGACAATATCGAATCACTTCGATCAGCAGCCTCCAAAACAGTAAACTCACAAATGACGATGTAGCATAAACGTAGCAGCAGCAGCAGGAGCAATAGCCAGAAGGGCATTGCATACATTTAAAAGGAACTTTTTCAAGAGAATGAAATAAAACCGGCAAGCACAACACAACAAAACACTTGCACGCTAGCTCGCTAGTTTCTAATATTTCGTTAGCGCGTTGATATATGAAACAATATCGGATATCTAGTAGTTGTTGTGAATACTTGCTCCTTCTTTTCGCTGCTACTATCCTGTGAGGTCCGCTTAAACAGAAAATGCATGCGCACGCGCTATCTCTTACTCATCCCCTGCTTACTGCTTACTCTAGCAGCAGCCTAACAATAATCTCTATCAAATATCTCACATATCAAAACTCGCACTCATGAATGACCCGTATTGTGGTATCGCATATTTGTGTTATTAATTTTTTTTCTTTAATATAACTTACATCAAAATACTTGTAAACGATTATTTGGTATTCCTTTTAACAACTGCAACAATCTGCAGAAACATGTAAGGGTTACTAAATGACTGCTAAGACATTTGACATGTGAACTATTCTTAAACGGTCCTCTCTGATATCTTCTTCGCGCATCTCTAATCTTTGCGTTGAGGCAAGAAAGCAACGTATTCGATCGCGATAAGATTGCTCGCATGAGGAAGATATTCGAAAATTGTTTATGCACATATGAATGTATGAAATACTATGTATGCGTGCATGTCTTTCAATTAATATGAGACCTAGAAAAATTATTTTGAGTTCTTGGTGGTCAAACCATTTTTTTCAAAATTTGAAATGTTCGATTAATCGAAAGTTTATTAAAAACTACTTTACTAAAAGTTAACAGTTCACTAAAATATACTAAAGCCAGCCAACCGAAGGAGTTCGCGAGGTGGTCCGTTGTGACTCGCTGCTCATCCTCCTAGGAAGGCTTTTGAAAGGCTCCCGCTGGAGCGCATCCGACGAAGGAAAGTGCCTTTTAAAATGTATGAAAAAGGTGTTGATTTAGAACTTCTTAAAAATACGTTTACGGAGTCCCAAAACACTCACACAATAATCCGGAAGGTCTCCGTACGGACTTCTCTATTCCCTAACAAATTTATTTAAAAAATACTCCTAAATTCATCCAAAGATAACCAAAAGCTCACTGTTTCGGAATTTTGGATTTATTTAAAATAATTTAGAATTATAATTTTTTTTAGTTTTATCGCCCATCTCAACTGCCGGAAGACTTTTTTGTGGTCCTCTACCTGTAGTCTTTGAATGTGATGACCTTTCAGCTGGTTTTTCAAGACAGAATTCAAAAAACCAATAGACATCACCAAATAAAAATTTTAAAATAAAATTACACAAAGAAATCTTGAATCTTTAGGGCTCTCTTTTCGCTACTTATTTGGAGCAATCCTTGAAGAGAGTGTTGATTGAGTACTTTTTTCCTTCTAAGTATTAAGGGGCCCTCCGGAAGAGCATACAAGGACTATTGTCTGTTTTTTCACCTCTCGGAATTGTACATTGTCTCCGAAAGCTGTGTGTGTTGAAACGTTCTTGACAACATACAAGGCTATCAGCTAGGCCATCTCGACCAATGCGAAGCCAATATGGTCGCCGAGTCTAGTCGTTACACACTGGAAGTTGTCGCAGTCATACCAGACCACCTCCCTATGAACGGCTGCGGGATGTATTCTAACATCCTCACAGATCCGGTAAGTTCCTTTCAGAGCTCCGGCCTAATGTACTCCTCTATACAGACATAATAACGGTATCCTCCCCTCACACTGTCTCGACTTTTGTCTGGATACTGCAATAGATTGAACACTTACTTAACCAAACTAAACACCGATATGCCAAATGTATACCAGCCTTGCGGTGTGTCCTCCCGTTGGAAGAGATTGTTCATAATTTCTGGAATGGTTGCGCCAATTAGGAACTGTCTTTTCAATTAGAGCGTAGTCAATTATTTCTAAATAGCTAGTGATATTATGAACACAATGCTTCAAACGCTACCCTACAGTAAAGTTGCGAACCAGTCTCAAAAGAGACAGAGACAGTGCCGGTTACAAAAGTGATAGTTTAAAGACAATTTGAAATACCTGATATTAATAATCATTCATCAACAACCAAAAGCATCCCCAAACTTTCCGAAATGGCACAGGTTGAGAACTAGCCAAAGCCAAGCTATCTTAGAACTATCGAAATGGAAACCGGCTAAGAACGAGTTGCAGAGTAATGCACTGACGACAATTGCCACCGGCAATGACATCGCAATGTAAAAGTGTCAACTGTCCACTTGCTTGGGTGTTGATCTAGAACCGGTGGTGTCGTCAAACGGTTTAGCTCAGGAATAGTTCTGACGTAGTCTGATGTTCTGCAGAGTAACGAGGGAAAAAACCTTCAACCGACTGACAAAGATAGATTAAAGATAATTTAAAGATAATTTAAATTAAACTACTTAGAAATCGAATGTCGGCTATATATCAAAATCTGCTAGGCTTTGTCTTGTTTTGATGTATACATAGAAGATGAAGTCTACGGGGGAAATCCAACCGGCGCAGACATCAGCACAGTTCCAAAATCCAACGGCTGGTTTCTCTTAACCCAATGGATATTCCCGTCGATGTCCCACTGTATTGGAGATATCAGATGTAGAAGGATCAGGTTTCCCTTGACGTTTCCAATGGGAATTTGTGAATGTTCGAAGTTGTACCCTCGTTTGTGACTTTTATGATGATTGGAAAATCTAATGTTACCCCATGCATTGGACTTGGAACCCTCTATCTAAACAGCTTATTTGATTTTTAAGGCAAATATTTTTAGGAGATGCACCCGGAACGTCCGGTTCCTTAAACATGCGATTCTCCCATATTTCCTTTACCTTCACCCACGCGCCGTAGGAGGCGAAGAGCCTTCTGCTGGAAAGCACATACCCCCCCACCCGAATAGGCATTGAACTGTGTCTGCCTTAATGTAACAAAAAAGTTGTAAAAGCCCGCCACACTAACTGCCCTATTCTGGGGCAGCTTGTCATCGTGACTGCTGACAATTGTTATAGCCCAACTCTACTTGTTTCTATAATTTGCAATAGTCATTGCAGCTGTCACCACCTCGTTTGTAGATGACAAGCAAGCTGAGAATAGCACCATAAGTCAATATTATAAAAGACTATTTCGACTAAACCAAAACGGTCGAAAGTGTTTTAGTATTATTACAGGGCTATTCGAAGTTGTTTTAACATAGTTGGGTAAGTTATCCAGAGTTCGATACAACGAAAAGGTGCGCTATTTCTTAATTAGGTTTCCTTGCAAAACTTAGATAGCTTTAACGTTGGCCGACACGTATAGCTCGTTTAGAAAACCAAATGAGGTTTTAGAGAAGGATAATCGGTTTCTTGAGGGTTCTCCAACTTGATTCTATAGAGAATAGCTGGACCAGCCGAGGTAAACTGGTACCTTCTGTTATAAGAGCATACAATTGATAAATTAAACACTCGCACTGTAAGATACACCATTTAAAGACTGGATAATGATGCAAAAATAGTTCGGTCTAGGGGCGAAAGAAGCTAAGAGACCGAAAGTTATTTATGGAACAGAAGCTTAGGCGCAGAATTCATGAACGTATGCTAGGTGCCGACGGCGAGTTATGAAGCAGATAAAAATTCAGCGGACCACATTATGCGAATGAAGATCAAGTGAAAAAGAACTTGGTCTCTCTTGGTACTCCCCGCGACAGCCGTGTCTACGTACCGAAGTTATTCGATTTTCACACTTTTAACCCCTATACATGAGTGGGAATTCCATCAAAACATTGAAGAACAACAACACAGATTTGTTGAAGAAGAAAAAAGAAGTTTAATAAACCTAAACCAAATCAAGGAAAAAAATAGCATTAACATCTGCTGAAATCCTTCACTAATCCGCACTTGATTTCGATTTTAACGTGAAATAATTCCAAGGAGATTATGGCCGAACCTGTTGTCTGTTTTAATGCCAACTCTAAACAGCACCTGCTAAGGTAGATGAATAAGTGATGGCAGTTTCTTATTGCAGAAATACATTAGTAGGATTGCCGAATACTGCCGTGAGACAACCCCACTTTTGGAAATGCATATTTGTAAAGCGTTATTGATATTACTATTGTCAAGACGTTAATCTGGGACCTTCGGTATGTTAGGCCAGCACATACACGCTAATCGATAGTGACCGCAGCAATTCGTTCACTGGCTTACCTTCGCGAAATATCCGTTCTGCCGCCGGTAACTTTGTAGTTGCTCCTTTGCTAAAACTCCGTCGGCACTATTCTACTCCTACGTGTTTATGTACTCAGGGTGTGGAATAAATCCAATCCTGAAGGTATTAGTTCACAATAAGTCGGTGGAATAAGACATGCATAACGATTGTTAAATTTATCCAAATGGAATTGTTTTTGGTTTTATTATTTCTTTTATTATAAGCTGCTGCTCTTCTTTTCTGAGAGAAATTTAGTAATTTTTTGTAATACTTTTTTTTAAGTTAATGAGTTTTGTAATGAACTCTGTTCAGCGCGATTTTTCAGTGTATTTTTTTCACCGGTAATGATACACAATCCCACACATGCATGTATAAGTGCGTATATGTATGTATTAAAATTATTTATTATTTCTTTTGCATATTTAACACTTCTAATATTTGGCACTAAATTATTTTTAATAGTCGGAGATGGCAACTCTTTTTTTAAATTATTATTAGAAATTTTTAACTTATTTTTTATTTTTGAAATTTTTATTGTAAAATTATTTTTTGTTGCGCTTTGTTTAATAAATTTTTATTTATTGCACTTTGCGTTTTATTCAATTTATTGAGATGCTCTCTCTGTTGTTGGGTAGGCACATTTATTCACCAGCTACTAACATACACAATCATATTTACATATACTGTACATGTACTACAACAACACAAGTGACAGATTTTTGAAAAGCTTAATTGTTTTAAGTGAATATGCGATTGGATTAGCGAAACACGTTTGGATGCTGGAATTGAAATGAATGAAAGCTGAAACTGAATTTCACCGCAAATGGACCTCAGAGCAAATACTCAAAACAGCCAGCAGCCAACGGAAGCAGCAGTAGCAGCGTCGCATTGGCAGCAGCAACGTAGGCATTCAAGACATTGATCCAGCCAACGGAAACGTGTCGAGTTGTTAGCGTTGTAGCTCCGTACCGCGGCTGCATCATATGACCGGCCGTAGTGGAGAATGGTGGTGCTGGTGGTGGTGGTGTGCCAACGCAACAACTACAACAGCCGCAATAAATAAATAAAATAAAAAAGACTTCATTGAAAAATAAGGAAATGTAAGTTCGGGTGACACTGAACATTATATACTCAGTTGTGCTCTTAGCTGACTCAAAACTTTTCTCGGAAGCACACTATTCCGCCACTGCATGATAAAGAGTGCTGCTTTCCCTTTGGAATGAGACGGCGGGGCCTAAAGAGTCACGTTGAGCTCGCATGCAACAAGAAGACTGCTTGATAGGCGTGAGGGCGATGAGCTTACCTTACTACAACAAGAAAATCGTCAGAGCATGTTATTCAAAAAATCCACCAAATGACGTAAGGTTTGAGTACCGGGGCAAGCTCTTCTTAGAACGAAAATGATAGCCTGGTGCGCGATGTTCAGTAGAGAATACTTATACTATTAAGGCAGCCTTTTTCATGCTTTGAATCAGGAAGAGCGCGTAACCACCCAGAAAAAAATACGAAACCAAAAGAGACGAATTATTATTCTTAGGATGTCGGAACGCCGAAACCGGTTTGTTACAAAACCAAGTTTGACAAGGAATGACGGAAAATCGTTCCAATATACACGCTGTCAGAAAATCAACAAATAAATAAAATAATGTTCCTTTACCCGACTTTGAAAAGCCACGAAAAGCAGTATTCTATTTAATTGGATTGAGCTGACGATTAGAGTTTTAATGTTTTCTGCCCAATCCACGAGAAATAAGAACTGCGCCAACTGTCGCGTAATCAGCCTAACACGTAAAATGCTGTCAAGGGTGTTGTGAGAAATACTGAAGGTTGACATGAACCGACAGATTGCACCTTATCAGAGTAGCTTCAGACCTGATAAATCTGTTATCGATCAGATATTCACAAATTTGGAGAAATACAAATCAGCTCAGTCGCAATTGAGAAAGACCTCTTCTAGCATATCAAAACTGAACTAGGTTTCAGATAAGGTCACCCCCTCTAGTGCGATTTCTGGATGCTGCTGAAAACACAAAAATTGTGTATTTCGGTTAACGAGAATAAACGGAAGTACAGGCAAAGAGTAGACATGAAGGAACGGACGGGCATGGGTCATCCGCGATCCTTCTTGATGCTGATCATTTCGAAATCTAAATCGAACTCCTTATTTATCTCGATTCGTTCACTAAGCACAGCTGAGTATAAGTGTTAAGCAGCGCACGAAGTATTCGTCTGAGAGGAAACGCAGTGGGATTGGTGAGTGCTTACAATGGCGGCCAGGCGAAACCTGGCAGTGTCAGAAACAGACACACACACCAACTACTCTTCCCAGAGCGCACGGGGGAGTGCGAAGACCTCACACACATGCGTAGCAACAAAAGTAATGATTTTGATGGAGGGTGGCATTCAGAACTGGAATCGATGTTGATACTGTTGTTGTTGCTGCAGTTTTTAGTTGGATATATGAATGGAAGAGGAACGGTCGCTTATAACGTATCAACAACATTAAATGTTGCACTGGAAGTTTGATGAATGTTGTGGCGGTGACGTTCGCGTCGACGTTTGCGTCGCCGTTTTCATTCACGGGGGGGTTGTAGGCACATTTCATACAGACAGAAATGTGTATATGAAGTAAGTGCCGGCTCAAGTATACGAGGAAGCAAAGAAAAATGCAATGAATTACGTTTTAGATCAGTAGCTAACTAGAATGCAAGAAAACCCGCTGTTGTTGCTGTAAACGCAAAAGCATTAATCGGAAGTTTTTGGAGTGTAATGGATATGGACATTTTGAATCCGGTACACCACCTTTTACTACTGCCACGATTTTTTTGACCCTGACGAAAGTTCGGGTCGTGATTATAGTCGCCTTTTACCACAGGCATGCCTATCGCGGCGGCCGCCTTGGTGTGGAGGTAGTCTTGCCGGCCTTCCACACCGAAGGTTCAAGGTTCGAGCCCTGGTACAGGCAACATCAAAAGTGATTGCCAAATTCTCCCAGTGTATTTCTGCCATGGAAAGCTTCGCAGCAAAAATTCATCTCCTTTGTAGATGCCGTTCGGGGTCGGCAAGAAACTGTAAGTCTCACCAATTTGTAGGGAAAATTCAAATCGGCACAGCACAAATTGGAAGAGAAGCTTGGCGCAAAAATCTCTTAGGAGGCTTATGATGATATACATACCTGTTATATATCGCGCCATAGATTTAGATTTTATACCTATCGTGGGGATATGGTCTAAGAAACAGGCTGTGTGGGCGGTAAATGAAAAAGGCGTAGTTGGTGTTAGATGAGATTGTGTAGGACATATGCAGAGATGGTTCGTAACTAACAAATTTCACCTCAGTACGATTTTGACATTAGACCTACAAATAACAAAAACAAAATACATGGAAAATGTGTGTATGTATGTTTGGAATTCGCCTTGCTTTCACCTTGTATTGAATTCGCCTTGCAAAAAACTGTCAATGTTGTGAGAATGACGTAAATTTATCTCGAAACGCATAAAGTAAAAAGTTTCCGCCGAACAGGAATCAGTAAAAACTTGCGAGCAAAACAGCTGTTGGTTTCTTGGTTGGTTAATAGCTCACATTTTAAAATTTTTGTTGTTGCTTTCTAATGTCACGATCAGCTGTTTTTCACTTGCAAGTTTTACTGAATGAAATTCCACCAGCAGAAACTTACAACTCAACTTTCACAATGAAATGGTAAAATGCGCTCTCCCCCTGCAAATGTTTTGTGTCACAGAACACTTTTTAGTAAAAATTTTATAAAATTTTTAAAAATTGTATCCTCACCGAACACATCTAATATGAATATTCCCCGAAGGTTTTAATAATGATGTTTTGTTGACATTCTGCAGACTTCTAATTCACTTTAACCCTTTCATAACTGACGGGACGCATAAGTCCTAGTTAGAAATTTCGTCTTACTAAAAGCCAAATATTTCTAAAAATCGCTGTTATGACGATCCCGTGATAAATATTTTTGTTTCTGGTTACCCGTGTTTCTGAAAGTGCAATTAGATCATATCACATGCTAGGGCAGTAATGGAAAAAACAGATAATAGATAATCTGTGTATGATTTATCGAGAAATATGTGGAAAATGAGAAATTGAATAGTCTTTAGTTTGTATATGTCATAGATCAGAGCAAAATCAGATCTTGATGTTATCCTCATCGGCATCTCTCTGGTGACAGGAGTTGTATACATCTTAGTTGTATACATCTAGGCCTTAGAAACCCAAAGTTGCCATCTCTATGGTTTATGTCGACATTCAATAGATGATGCTGAATCTGATCATCTCTTCAATAACGTGGATGACGCAGCAAAGATTTAAGCAAGCTCAGACTCGGGTTTTTCTCTACCAAGGGATGTTGCTTGAGAATGGCCCTGTTTGCTTTGCGTCAGTAGAGTTACCAACTAGACATAAAGAAATATACAACAACAAAAAGGGTCCATGGCATTTGAGGTGCTGTATCTTTATCTGCCATGGAGTAGTGAGCAACCCTCTGAGAAATACAATTTATTTCGCATCCATTAATGGAATACCAATCCTTTTGCCGTGGGAACGATTTCGTTGACTCTGGAACCGCCGAAAGTTGCCTCTTACGACAGGCATACATACCTTAAGTATATTCTAGGCCCCCAGTCTCTTTGTTTGTTTGTTTTGTAACGAGTGTTGTCGAAATTATCAGTCCTTTGCCGGATACTCCCTTGTGGTACATGCCCGACTGTCGTGGTAGCTATTTGGTATGACCAGTGGAATCCCCTGCGGGTTAGGGATTTAGAATATGCCCGAGGTAGGCATACCGCTCGTAAGAGGCGACTTATATGCACAAAGGTTATACTCACAAAACCTTCGTTACCACAACAACAACAACCAGTGGAACCTTCAAGATCATGTCCCCCTCGTTCCGTAAGGAAGAAGAATACATCATATCTATAGATCAACCATCGAGTGCATTTTAGTCGTCATCAAGCTTTTCTACTGGGAGTCCAAGGAAACAAAGGAGTCTCTATCTTCCTTCTCGTCTTAACACATATTATAAGATATAATCATTATTTTTAGAAGGTATTTATTTCAACGAATGGATACAATTAATATTTATTTCCTTTCTTCTCGTATTTAACAAAAAAAAAAACAATTGATCATTTAAACGGAAACCTAATTTTAGCGGTATATATATAGTCATAGGAAAGCAAACTATATCAGAAAAAATCAAACTAAAATCCAAAGGGGCACTTCAGTGCATTCTCGTAAGGTCTTCGACTACTTTGATAACATCATCAACATCAGCTTCCTTCTTTTCACCACTTATTGTTAACTGTAATAAAAAAAAATTCAATATAAATAAAATATTTCACAAAATAAATTGGAAAATTTAAATAACTACATAATTGCGCTTACCTCCAAGCCCATAACGGTTTCTTTCATTTTATCCCTGCTTAAATCAAGAAAACTTTCAATTAAGTCGCCATCAATAAAATTCTCACACGGCTCCGTCTTTTGTGTTGTTTGATAACTTCGATAATACGAATGATCTATTTTCCCCACCGATTTAATCGTATTCGTTAAACGCTCTTCAAGGCTATGTAAGAAATCGTAAAAATCTTGTGGTATTTGCGTCACAATACCGATGGCGCCATTCACAGTACCATACAACACACAACCTTGATTAGGTGTAGTACGTTCACCAACATTTTGCATTACCAATGAGCCATGACGAAACACATTAACAACATCGCCCAAATGAAAACGTGCCACCTCCGGCAACAGTTGGCGCTCTTCATCTGTGGTGGCCGCACTTAAATTGAAAATAGAAGAGAGTGTGACATTTCAGACTGATTTTAGCTGAAATAAATTTGGCAATTTTTAAAAGCATTATTTACCTATCCTTTTGGCAAACAAAAAGATTTCCATAAGTTTCTGAGCCCAAGAATGTATCATCATCCAAAATTTCAACGGCACGCATCCATTTTGGATCACAATCACGTGATATTTCAACAAATATGCCCTCCATTTGCTTGTGTTGGAGTAAAGTCATTGAACGCATTAAATCACCCACCAAAATAAAGTCACCTGTATAGGATAAGAAGAAAGACAAATATATTTACAGGTTGTTTTCCACACTGCATTACAGCTAACCTTTGGCTTTTAGATACAGAACAGATATGTTATTCTGTATATTACATTCCATACGCAATTCCTTTTCATTAGTCCACTCGTAAAGGCGTACAAAGCTGTTTATACCAGCTAAAACTTTGCCATTAAATTCCACCAGGGAATGGCAGGAGCCATCAATTTTCGTTTCGGCCACTTGAGTCAGCTTGCCTTCATTGTAATGGAAAATAATAATGCGTCCCACTTTCGGCTCCGGTTCATCTGCATAAATAAGCGCTGTAGAGATCACATAATATGTATTGGGATCATCACCCAGCGTAGCAGACATCAATGATATTATACTCTCCGATGGCATAAATTGATGAGCATGCAACACTTCGAAAGTATTTTGATCAATTATTAATAAATTATTTATATCCAATTCTTGCCCGATTTCTGCATTTGTTGTTGCAGTATTACCACCACCTGGTTTGGGTATGATATTCGATGCATATGTAATATTCTGCGCTTGTGTTGAAGCACTCGGTCTTGTCGGTTTCGGGCCGCCACGTCCCTGTACATCGACGCGTAACGTTGCTACACCAAATGTTTGTGAGCTCTCTTGATACGCAATACGACGGGGTCCCTCACCAAGTGGTACGGTACGAATATGCAACTTTTGTATTTCATCGATTGTACCTAAAATCACTGAATTCTTAGTAGCTAAAGCTAAGCTATCTGGATAGGATTGTGCATTTAGAGAGCACATATGATTTACTTCTTTTAAATTAACATTGGAAAATACTAGCTTATGATTTGATGAATAGATGACAGTCGGACGGTCTGAGCAAGCAAATACATTCGTGGTTGCAAATGATTTAAATGTACGTAGAGTGGTAGGTTGTGTACCGAGCGTAACTTTCTTTTTCTCACTCAAGCTACCATCATCTCGATTTAGCAAAAAATAAAACATGGAACCATCACCGAGCGCACAAAGTAAGTAATGTATCCCTTCAAAGGTGGTCATCAAAATGGAACGTGGAATGATTTCTGTTCATATTATAAATAAAATGTAAAGTTAAGTTCAAGAAAATTTAGGTTTAGTGTTAATTATGTGTACCTCCACCCAATTTTTCTGTATATAACGTTTTTAGCTTTGGTAATGACAGCACCACGGTCGATATATCTGTCCATAAACCAACTGCAACTACACTTGCTTTATTTTTACTCTCTTCCAGCGGCGTGATATCTAAGCATGCCACCTCATATTCCAAAGTTCTATGATGCTTTTCAATTAGATTACTATTTTCAATTTCAATGTAATACACATTGCATGCTGAGGCTACCACAATTTGAGCAGAATTACAAGAAACGACACCAATGCGTTTTCCATCTGGCGGTTGCCATTCTCCCACCAAACTCTTTGTCGTACTCTTTACGAGACGTATTGTCAGCGGTGTTACTTGGATGATCTGTAAAAAAGAAATTTGTATGCATTTACCGATTTAGTGCGAGCTACAACCCGAGTGGGTTAGGGGGTAGAATATGCTCGAGGAAGGTCCTGTCCACAATCCACAGAGGCGATCACAATCCATCTGGCAAAAGCATGTCAACATCAGTATTCTCCTTTTTGGTCCGTCACGTCCCGTTCCATGAATGGGTGCTCTCAATAAGCAAGACGTAGTACTGCTACAGTAATAATTATATAGCTACTATGTATTAGTGTTGTGTTGTTATTTTGGCAGCCGCGAAACAGCCCCGAAGGTTTGGGGAGAATTATGAATGAGTACGATCCAGTACTAGCAACTTCTGGTACCAGCCCGTCTGCCGATGGAACGATTTGTTTGACCCTTTTATCTTTCGGTGACAAGTTAGACAGGTTAGTGTCGAAATAACAGCCCTTGATCGGATATAAAAACCCGAGTCATTCTGGTACAATAGAACCGACTGTTGTGGGAATGTTATCTTTGGGTCGTGGTTTTTGGTACCTGCCGCATGTATATTCTAGGCCCCTAACCTGATGGGGTTAACCCCCTGTCTAAAACTATGGATCATAACAATTACGGTTCTGTTAAGTTATTAATAAGTCATGCTATCTACAATATATTTCACCTTACCTGATCAAAGTCAACATTAGCGCAATGAAATGTTTGCTGATCACTAATAAATCCCGGTATTTCGGTTTCTTCAACTTCTTCCCCAGTCAATGTTAAGATTCGTGTATGCCCCACAAATGCCAATACTAATGTATTTTCAAAAACGCTGTCATCTATGCCTACTTTAAGTGACCACATGCCTTTTATGCCTGGCAAATCGATACAGGCATGCTCCTGAATACCAATGCCAATTCTATGAAGGTAATGAAAATAAAAATTGTTTCATTTCATTTACTTTAAAATAGTAAACCAAATAGTATACAAAAATAGTCACCTAATGATACGTAGCGAGCCATCTTTGAAACTTCCCGAACATGTTATAATTTGTCCTTGACCCTGTCTATCTAAATCTACTACACCTAAATCTAAAATAGGCGCTAAGCTTGTAAAATTCTCCATTGGTATTACATAAGATCCGTGCTCATTTGGTGTTGTACTCAACCGTACTAATTGCGAGTCACCATGCTTTGAGCCAATGAAAAGGAATCCATTATCCAAATATGTTATACATTCCGGTATGGAAATTTCACCTGAAAATTTTATTTTTAGATAGTTTTCGATATTTGAAAACATTAATGGCTATTTACCCAACAACTCCACTTTAATTTCTTTAACAGACACTCCACCCTTTCCATTGTCTACGGTTTCCAGGAATAGCATAAATAATTGGCCATACATATTTCCCAGCAAGTAACGTTGCCCCTTGCTATCTACCCTTGCATAACAGTTGATGGTACTTTGCTATCGAAGAAATAAAATAAGTTTAAAAATAAACATAAAAGTAGGACCCGGATATACATAATTCATATAAATATGATGTAAATGAACCAGTGTAATTAATTATATTTAACGAATATAAGAACAGACCGAGACTCCTAATGTGTGGGCCTGCAGACAAAGCAGGGCGAAGTACTGTTACAACATATGTATGTATCCACAATATTTGATCAAAGACAATTAGCAAAATGACTTGGTGTCAGGTGGTCAAAAGAAATGGGTAGTGCTCGCTTCTTACCATCACCAAAGATATCATATATTTTGTTGTTGTAGCGGTGATATCATATATTAAAGTCTCGAGTTCAATCAAGCAGGATAGACACAATCTTCTACCTTCCCATTTTTACATTACGCCCTTAGCTGGTATCTAATTATGTGTATCTTTTTTCACATAATATTACAATTCGGGGAACGTTTTTATTAGGAAATTCTGTTCATATCATATTTTGTTCCAGAAAATTAAATTATTTTTAGTTAATCACCTTGAACGTCGACGGTGCTACTGCATGGTAACTGTTACCATCATGGTACACAATCGATTCACGCCCAATTACAATTGCGCCGCCTGCAATGATATTCAAACATAAATGGTTATAATCGGTCGTTTAATTTTATAATTTCCTTCCATACCTAAGGGTGTCGGAACTGGTATCAACATTGTTGCTTCTGTCTCCACATTATCCTGCTTCCAAGCAATTTTCATAAATTCCTTATCCCGTAAATTAATCTCATGTGTCTTAACATGACGACCATCGACATCTTTGTGTATAACGATAATTGTGGGATTTATGCAACCGTACAAAAACTCCACATCATATACATTTAATTCGTCCATACTAAAAAAGGATAATTATATTTAATGAGAAACAGTCAACTGTGGGTGTTTACCATACCGCAGACTTGTAGCTTTTAATTCATTTGTCTCTTTATCCAATGGTATGATGGTGAACAGACCCATATACAGACACATACCAATAACACGTGCCTTTGGATCAATTACCGCAATTACGCCACCTTCGGTTGGAATGCTCACTTGGTCGGACACATTGCCATGCGCTTTTGTTATGACGCTTATTTCATTGCCAACCATGCGGCATTCCAATATCATAACATTATAACGCAAGGTTAGTATAAAAAGTAGATCCTTCTTACTATCCTGAAAGATAAAAATTACAGGTTTTTAGGTATTCCATATTGCTGCATTCTAACTCACCTGAGGGCGAAAGTGTCGCATAACAGAAATTTGTCCATTGATATTTACTTCTTTTAATGGCCGCAAGCCTTCAGGTGTTACTAGATCAATTTCCAATTGACTGTTACGAGCGATTATCAAATTTAAATCAGTTGGCGATGTAAAATTCCCTGTAAAATATAATATGGTTTACTGGATAGTTAACCTTTGATAAATGTGCTTTATGACTGTTGTTTTTGGAAACATGCCGGCTATACTTTAAGTTGGCATGGTCGCTAGCACCATAAAGCCCCTGCATCACTCAGGGCATTTCTTTATCACACTCCATTCTATCCGACTTACCGCTTTTCTGTTAAAAAATTGAACTAATTACCCACCCGATTTATTTTAGCAATCCAACGTTTGCCTCTAATTCCACTCAACAAAGCTGAAGGTTTGCCTGACAGAGATTCACACTTACCGGTCACGCAACTAACAACTGCTGTTGGCTTCTGTGCCGTAACCACATAATGGTGAGACATTTTACACAATTAATATTATTACTACGGTTACTTAGCTCCTGCAAATAATATTAGTATTATAACTTTTCTCCAACTCCAAAAGCAAAGAAAATCAGCTCGTCGTTTTTGCTTTTTACCTTTTTTCCTCTTCTTTTTGGCCAATTGCAACTCTGTCAGCCAGAAATTCAGCATTGACAGTATTGCCAGTTAAGAGTATTAATCAAAGTTTTTGGTTTCGTTCCCGTTCTCTATACTCAATAGCAAATAGAATCAGAAAATATTCAGTAACAACTGCCCTACAAGCACCCTGACAGTCATTTGTCACAACATCTGAGAGTCAGTGCTGTCAGTCTAACTATCAGGGATTTGCATCATGTTCTTAAAGCGAATAGCAAAAAATGATGTCAACAACCGTGTACGTGTGAGAACGGCATGTTCCTTTGTTATTGCCTACGTAGTTTCGGCCTGTCCAATTCGTGTTCTTTCCCCTGGTTCTTTGTGGGTGTTGGCAACAACGGACACCAGTGTGCTAGGAAACAAACATACTAGTATAAAAGTATCACCATTATAGCAATGATAATTTATTTGTCAATGCTGATACTTTAATGCTCATATGTTTGTTTCTTAGCACACGGTTGTCCATTGTTGCCAACACTCACAAAGAACCAAGGGAAAGAACATGAATTGGACAGGCCGAAGCTTAGCGGAACACGGTTGTTGACATCATTTTTTGCTATTCGCTTTAAGAACATGATGCAAATCCCTGATAGTTTGAATGACAGCACTGACTCTCAGATGTTCTGACAAATGACTGTCAGTGTGCTAGTAGGGAATGCGGGTTAGGGGCATAGTACCCTACAGGAAACCCTGATTTTTTTTTCTAACACACTCACACTCTTTATTGACAGCAATGATAATTTATTTGTCAATGCTGATGCTCTCATGCTAATATGTTTGTTGCGCAGCACACAGGTGTCCGTTGTTGCCTACACCCACAAAGAACCAGGGAAAAGAATTGGACAGGCCGAAGCTACGTGGGCAATAACAAAGGAACATACCGTACTCACACGTACACGGTTGTTGACATCATTTTTTGCTATTCGCTTTAAGAACATGATGCAAATCCCTGATAGTTAGAATGACAGCACTGACTTTCAGATGTTGTGACAAATGCCTGTCAGTGTGCTTGTAGGAGTATATGTCTAATACCCTACCAGAACGCTGACTGTCATTTGACATAGCATCTGATAGTCAGTACTGTCATTCTAATTGTCAGCACTCCAAACCAACTTTATATCACAGACACAAGGGGACTTGCGCAAAGCTGGTGCAATACATGTGAGCTTTTATTTCACTCTAGCACAACAAAATCGCCTTTTAGTTAAGCATAGAGCTGTACTGCTTACTCCCACTTGAATTTTTGGATCAGTGCTGTCTATAAGACTATCATTGACTGTCAAAAATGATGCACTACTGCTTATACCAGTGATGACCATAATAATGTCACAACTGACCAATGTGAAAATGTTCCAAAACTGCTTTTTTAAATACAGAAAATTTTATTTCTTAACATCTTAAAATTACTTGAACATTTCTTGTCTTTTTTGATTCAACTAAAATAAGGAAGATCCGAAATGGATCATAAAAAATGCAAAAAGTGAAAAATTGTAATTCTTGGCCTTGAGCTCGTTTCATGAATACTTGAAAATGTACAGACCAAAAATCAACAAAAGTTGTTGGTATAAAAAAGCAATAACAAAAACCGAGAGCACGCGGTAAGGCAGTTCTGCTGGTAAAACATATCTGTCAAAAAATCCATCATGACCACACTACCAACTGTCAAATGGCGGAAGTGGTTCATGCATATGGTAAAGAAGAATGGAACTAGGAGTTTAGATGACATCAAAACCAGCGTATTGTTAGCTTAATGGTTAGCACTGCGTGCCAAAATTTCTCTGATTAAGGAGCTTAGCAGCTTCCGAAATGGATCTATAAGAAAAGCTATGGCGGTTGTCTCTAAACATTTTTCCTACTCTATTCAATCAAAAAACTTTTAATAATTAACTAAAAATGATTATTAAAAATAAAAACAATAATAATTTTCATAAAAAATTCAAAAAGTATAAAATTATTATTCTTGGCCTTGAGCTCGTTTCATGAATACTTTAAAATAAGGATAAGGATTCAGATGCAATTGCATCGTAACGTGACCCACTTTCAGGAGCGAAGTCCTCCCAGAGCGGAAAGACACTTTTCGACGAAATCGGCAACGGAACAAAACTTTCGGTTGCAGAAACACTTTCCGCGACTGGAAATGCAACTTCATCAACACTTAACACTTAAATTAAATTACCTGAATCAATTTTTTTGGTGCGCCCCAAACAGTCCGCCAACTTTTTGTATTTTTTTCTTTTTTAATGGAGCTTTTCTTCATTTTTAAATATTTATCTTTAATAAAAATGGTTCAAAAATGGTTTCTGGTTTTTATAAAAATTCTTAACTTAAATTTTTAGAGTTTTTTGTGGCAATTATATATCTGTCTCGCTTTGATAATGGCGTACACTAATTGTCAGTATTTTGGTCAGTACGTGATCAGCCATGAAGTTTAGAGTATAATGTGTTAGTTAAAAAAATCAGCGTTTCTTGTAGGGTAGTAGCACACACACACAAACCACACAGGGTGTGTTTCAAGCTAAAATACTGCAATACTGAACGTGAACACATGCAACTTTAAAATTATTGAATATAAAGCAGTTATATCACCTTATCAGTTCCTTCCAGGCATGGGACTATTCGAACAAAAATTTTTCGAATAAAAAATCCATTTATTCGAAGGATATAAATAATTCGAATAATATTTAGTCGAATAAATTATACTTTTATTCGAATAGTATTATTCGAAAAGTACTAATCGAATAGTTGTATTGAGCTATTGGCTTACCCTGTAAAAAACGTTGGAGCATCAGAGTACTCCAACACTTATCCTCATTCATATAAAAAAGGTGGTCCAATTTACATAGCGATGTCCGGTGATTGGATCACCTAATCCTATTCGGAGTACCATTTACTTTGCTTCTGAATAGTCTATAGAGCACCTACGTTGGAGTACTTTGAAAATGCTGCCAAAAGATTACTCTATAGAGTACTCTAGACAAAAGCGAGAATGGGAGTATGTGTTCTTCTGAGGACCACCTACTCCCGCTCTCGCTTTGCTGTTGAATACTCTATAGAGTAATCCCATGGGAGTATTTTGAGAGTACTCTCACGTAGGTGGTCTATAGAGTATTCAAAAGCAAAGAAACGGAGTACTCCGAGATGGATTAGGTGATCCAATCACCGGACATTGCCATGTAAATTGGACCACCTTTTTTATATGAATGAGGATATGTGTTGGAGTACTCTGATACTCCTATAGGAGTATTCTATGGAGTATGAAACGGAGTATTTCCGTTTTTTGCAGGGTATGCACGCATTTGTACATGCAAACATACATACATATAAAACGGGAATGCATGTTCATAGGTACAAGCGATGAAGACAGTGAATTTTGCTTCGGACATCTCTCGCATTTCAATACAACTATTCGAATAAATACTATTCGAATTTTTTGATACGAATATTATTATTCGTTTATTCGAAAATAGTCCCACTACTAGTTCCTATAGAATGTATATTTCAGTTTAAATTGAAATTTTAAGTTGTGGTTTTTACGTTAAAACAACTCCTTACGCGATTTCCTTCATTCCACTCTCTCGGAGTACCTTCTTCCACCACCTTCCACTCCGATTCGTAAAAGAAGATGCCAAACTAGTAGGTGTAAACAATGGTTAGGGGTTCCCCAGCGGGTTAGGAGTTTAGAATATGCGTGAGGTAGGCATACCGGTCGTAAGAGGCGACTAAAATGCACAAAGGTAATGACGTGCAACTCGATGGTTGATCTACGGATATGATGCCCCTCATCTCTCATTACCCATCTTCTCCTTCCTTACGGAATAAGGGGTGACATAACCTAGAAGGTTGCATTGGTCATACCAAATCGCTACCACAACAGTCGGGCAGTACCGCAAGAGAGTACCGGAGCGTTAATGGGGTCCGGGCAAGGACTGTCAATTCGACAAAACTACCCAAGACCTTCAGGGAGTGTTTTTGTCGTAACAAACAACCAAAAACAACAAAAGTCCAAATATATATGGGAGACAAAGTCACCAAGGAAGCATCCAAAGCTCAATGATTCCATCATATTAGCATACTAGTGCGGTAAACGGATGACTCCAAAACCCCAGAAAGGATTGGAGCGAGAATATTTGGCATCAGGACCAATATATCCATACCGTTTTTAAAACACCCGTGTATATTTCCGGTGGCTGTGGTCATAATAATAATTATAGTTAATTATATATACGCCTTTGTGCAGAGATAAATCCGAAAAGCAGTTACTTTAACGAGAATATCACCATACTGAGGGGCATATGTTCTTGTGAGACAAAATGCTAACTAGTAAGATAAGTAACGCCAAAAAGTATGGGGGGGTTGACTTCTAGTAACCCTTGTCTATTTCCGACTACTTCTGGCAATTTGTGGCTCATAAGGAATCGCTACTAAATTTATAGCTGGCAGTAAGGGTGTGTAACGATGCGCGGCTTTACAGAATTGCGCTAATACCTTTATTTGTGACGCCAGTACAGCCAGAAACACTAAACTATTACAAAACACCGCTGTACTGTAGGTCGATTCGGTAACTATTTTAACGCCAGGTGTTAGCGTTAACTTCGCTTAACACCATTTTTAACGCTTTTCCCTATTCGCTAACTTTTAGCTAACACTTTTTGTGTGGTTAGCTGTCGCGAATTATTTTCGAGGTGTTAACGATCGCGTTAATATATTTACAAGTGTTTTAGCGTTTGGAAAAAGTAAAAAAATTAGTTTTGAGTTTTTTGCATGTAATTTAGTGCAAAATACGGCGAAAAGATAAGTATTGCCATATTTTATCTCCATCAAGAGTCAGCTGTTTAGCGGCGTTAAAGGAGAGTTACAGAATCGCACTTTCGTTAAGAACAAACGCCGAAATTTGGGGATAAGCTTAACGCTCGGCGAGTGGTTAAAAGTTACAGAATCGGGCTACTGGAGTAGTGCCACCAGGCCCGTGCCCCTATTGGGGATATTTCAGCATACATTTATATTCCAAATGGCCAAATTCCATTCCAACTGATACTCCTTACAGCCTTAGATAAGGTTCAAATTTTTTGGTGGGCATATGTATTCAAATTTTCAGTTCGTGCATTCACTTGTATGTGTAAAGCGGTTTGAATTTGCTCTATTACTTATAACTGAACCTCAAGGCGGCATTTTCTCTCCCTTTCTCACACATAAAAAACGAATTAAAAGCTTGCAATTACTACATAATAGCTATACTTATTTAATACATATGTAAATACTCCTTTCTGTTTGTTGTTGTTCCCGCATTGCGTATTTAACCGGTTCGTTGTTGCGCGTATTCTATCATGTTATTATGAGTTACAACATCGATCGATTGAACAAATGGAAGGGCTTTTCTTTTCTCGGATATGACACGCCAGACATTGCAGGAGTAGAACAAAGTTCAATTTGCATTCGCTACTTTGCTACGGCGAAAAGTTCATCATTCAGGAAGATTTTTTGTGTTTTATTCCTATCACCGATTTCACTGGAAAGGGAATAGGAACTGCTTACCTTGATTTCCTAAAATCTTCCCTACTGGATTTCACGTATTTCTTCGGTCAATGATATGATGGTTCGAGATCTGTTAGCGGAGAGTTCCAAGGAGCTCAAGCTGTTGTCAGAAAAACTTATCCACTCGCGCTCTACTCCACATGAGCAGCACAATGCTCATAGCTTCAATTTGGCGGTAAGCTCTGCGTGCGAAAAGCCAAAAGCAGTGATTCGCGCTCTTGAAGTGATTTCCACCAACTGGAAAGACCCAACGACTTCGTGTGGAGCTTTCCAACTGCTTTCAGCTATAAAAACCGCAAAGAGTACTTCAAGGAAAAAATCAAGGTCTGGGAGAGGCTATCAAATTGGCTGATGCTGCGAAACAAATTTTGATGGAAAGAAGAGAAATCGCTAAGGGGGAGTTTAGACAATTTTTCAAAACCGTGAGCGAAATTATCGAGCAAAATTAAATCGAATTGCGAAAGCCAAGGATTGCGTAGAAACAGACCCAACGTTCTAACGTCAAACTGATTCAGTTGAAGATTATTTCCGTATAACAATCTACATACTGTACATTGATTCGTTTCTGACACAATTGCAAGATCTATTCTTAAATCACCACAATATTTTATCAAATTTCGCTTTTTCCCAACAAAATTAAAATTTCGAAGAAGAGTCCTGCGCTCAACTATTCCAGTCATACTGTTCAATTTTGCACCACGATTCACATGACATCTGGGTGAACGAAGTACAACTTTGGCGGAAGCTCAATGCCGGAAAGGAAATAAAAAACTCACTTGAAGCACTCGATATTTGTAATGAAGATGCGTTTCCAAATGTTAACCAAATGCTTCGCGTTATGGCAGTTTTGCCTGTGACAACAGCGACGAATGGACGATACTCCTCAACTTTGGGACGACTAAAATAGTATTTGAGATCGACAATGTCTAAAGATCGTCTGAACGGCTTAGCCTCACTCAATATACATCGCGATGTCAAAATCGATCCGCAAATAATTTTGAAACAGTTTTTTTCAGTACCTCGAAGAGTTGAATTATTAAATAATTGTAACTAAATATGACTTTTGACAATAAAATTTACGTACTCCGAAAATAAATTTCTTATCTTTTTTCATTGATTACGTAACTTGAGTTTAAACCCCCCCTGGGATATTTTCTGCGCACGGGCCTGGGTGCCACTGTCGATATTGAGTTGAATGTGCTTCCGGCGCTGCCGTCGACATTGAGTTTATGTTTTACTCTAGTCTCGCTGCACCGAAGTGGCGCCACTGTCGCTGGCGTTGCTGTCGTCATGGCGTAATGGTATCACAAATAACGGTATCAGCGCCAGTGACGCCAACGTCCGCGCTACAGCTACCAAGGCGCTACCAAAAATACTGAGAGGTATACCCAAAGACGCGTTTTGGTTTCAGGAACCACAATCCGAGTGCGGAAAATTAAGATTTGAAACAATTTAAAAGTTATTAACAAAAAAGGTTGAATAGTTTGCCTTTTGTCCATCACTTTTAAACGGGTAAAAAAAGTTACAGTCCACCTTCGGATTGTTGAGCAAGGCATGGATACGTGGGTGTAGATACCCCATCGGACCGTTTTCGTTCAGTGCTCGATGGTGTCTCCCAAAATATTTTATTACCGTAGCAAACTATTTTTGATCATTATTTTTGAACGGGTTAAAAAGTTAGACTCCGCCTTAGATACCTCCTCCAAACGCTTTGTATTAGTTTTCAGTGATGTCTCATAAACTGCGCCCATAGCAATATGGTATCATTGCACCAAAAAAGCGCTTAACGCACTGCGCTCATGGTATCAACGAAAAAAAATTTACGCGTCGACCCAGCCTTAGCTGCCAGTACTATCCCAACGCCCCAAGCGAATAGATAACGTAACAACATTTTAGCTCGAAGAATTGCTTCCAGCGGGTGACTTTGCCTACCAGATATATTTTGACTCTCTTCTCAGAGCTGATGATTTCAAGCATCTTTGATTTCAGGTAGTTGTCCCTTGAAAGTTGACAGATTGGAAAATAATTTTTGAGTTTTTCTGCCCCAACTTACATCAATACCTTTCTTCTGACGATGTAAATACGGTAACAGATTTTTTTTCGTTGCCAAATAAGCTACCTTTAGCAGAAGAATAGAGGTTTTACGAGATGGCTAAAATTCAAGAATCGCAAAATTTAGCTAGACCATGTTGTGCGAATGAGCGAAGATGCTCCAGCCCAGAATATATTTTTATCGGGACCCCGGCGGAAGCAGACAAAGAGGGAGACCACCACTCCGATGGAAGGACCAAGTGGAGACCGATTTGCGATCCCGCGGTGTTTTCAATTGTCGCCAGTTGGCTCAACGAAGAAATTACTGGCGAGCTATGTCGGACGGTTAGATGACTATTTAAAGAAGAAGAAAACAGCTGTTACTTTATCTGGTTCATTCATGTTCTTCGCTAAAATGTGCTAAAAAAATGCATCAAAATTAACCAAAAGAGGGAGATTTTAGGAAATTGTCATTCACTGGATTCGCAAAATTTTGCCAAAAGTTGCCAAAATGCATTTATAGATTTTTAGCGATCGAAATTAAGCTTTAGCGACTGGCAGAATTCCACTGCTGTAGCCCGATTCTGTAACTTTTAACCACTCGCCGAACGTTAAGCTTATCGCCAAATTTCGGCGTTTGTTCTTAACGAAAGTGCGATTCTGATGTTGATAAAATATGGCAATACTTCTCTTTTCGCCGTATTTTGCACTAAGTTACATGCAAAAAACTCTAAACCAATTTTTTTACCTTTTCCAAACGCTAAAACACTTGCAAATATATTAACGCTATTGTTAACACCTCGAAAATAATTCGCGACAGCTAACCACACAAAAAGTGTAAGCTAACACTTTTCGTGTGGTTAAAAGTTAGTGAATACGGAAAAGCGTTAAAAATGGTGTTAAGCGATGTTAACGCTAACACCTGGCGTTAAAATAGTTACAGAATCGACCTACTGGTTGTCCAAAATTACCCGAAATCCTAAAACCTCAGTGGTTAGTTAGCTGCATATCTTTAAAAGTTAGGCTATATTTATATACAGATGGTATGTAGGTCGTTTTTCGGTGTTTGATAGTCGATGTTGTTGTTGTTAACAGTGCTTCGCCCTGCCCCATGGGCTCGATCACTCTGAATTGTCATCAGGCTCTTCTAACGGAAGTCCGAGGAAACGCGCAGTTTCCACAGGGTTGAACCAGAGTGATGCGGGTGTTAGAAGAGTGGGTTCGACTGCACAGGAGAAGAGATGTTTGGTATCATGAGGGAACATACCGCATGCAGGGCATGTGTTTGATATGTTGGGGTTAGGCTGGATAAGTAAGAGTTTAACCTATTACAATATCCAGAGCGAAGTTGTGCTAGCATGAATCTAGTCTCCCTCGGAAGTACACGCTCCTCTTCAGCCAATTCAGGTGGCTGAGTATTGATAACGGGATTCACAGGCCGAGATCTGAGGGATCTGTCTACCGACTCAGTGTGGAGGTCATTTAGAGCCCGTCTATGGTTCCGCAGATCAAACGGCAAAGAGATATGGTGCCGGATCTCATCGTAGTGTTTACGTCTCCTTATGTCTCTGGGGGGCGGGGCTACATCCAATAGGTGTCGATTTGGATGACTGGGTTTATGACAGTTCAGAAGGAACTGTCTACTCAAGAGTTCCGCATGCTCATGAGCAATTTTGCCTCTTAATGGAGGTGAGACTCAGATGACATAAGCATACATCCCGTAGCAGTTCTGATGGCGGTGTTTTGGCAGACTTGCAATTTCCTCCAATAGGTGTCAGCAAGATTGGGCGACCATATGGGCGCAGCATAGTCAATAACCGGCCGGCCAATATCCTTATATGTAGCAAGCAATGTTTCTTTATCTTTTCCCCCAAGTACTACCGGCCAGTGACTTGAGGATCTTATTGCGGCTCTGTACCTTTAAAGCTATTGCGGTGGCATGACCAGCGAAGGTGAGGCCGTTGTCAAATGTCACACCCAAGATTTTCGGGTGGTTGACAGTAGGTAGAGGTACTCCGTCTACGTGGACATTTAACTCTTGCCCCATCTGCGCATTACATGTCGTAAACAGGGTCGCCGTCGATTTAGTCGGAGATAGGGTCAGATTTCGCTCGATGAAGAAGCTGGAAATTTCACGGAGGTAACTGTTGATTCTAGTTTTGATAGTCAATCAATTTCAATACCGTACAGCTGATTGCTCAATGACATCTCATCTGATACTCAGGTCGAAATTCACCGACTATCCAAGACTCGAAAAACGTGAAGCCAAGTACAGGGTGGCGCAAAAGTAATCCTCCTATCAGAAAATGCTATAAATTTTGCGATTGGCCCCTAAAGTCAGTTCTGTTTTGACATTTGTGTAGTAAACACATGCGAAATACACGTTAATAAACAATGTTACGCTACACTGCTCCAGAACGCGGAATATTGCTGACTATTTATTTGACCAATAATCGGTCGGGGCCAAACGGTTACTGTGATTGGTGAGCGCTACAGAGCAATGATCAACGAGTTCTTTTTGCCGCAACTTGATGAATTGGGATTGGAAAACATGTGGTTCCAACAAGACGGTGCAACAGCACACACTGCACGTGCCACAACCGATATGCTGAACATCGGAAGCTTACTTTTGCGCCACCTTGTATATTACACTAAAGTTTACTGAAATAGACCTAATGTAAATGAATGTTCCTATAATGCCCAACCATGATTAAACAATTTATATGGTTGTCGTTGATGACATAGGGTCTTCTTCTTCCTGATCCACACCTTAATCAAACTATCATATCTGTGTTTTTGTTTACTTTCTTGAGGTAATTCTATACGACAGGACGTAACTGCTAATATATGTCCAAAAATCTCGGGAAAGGTATTAAGCGTTTTGATCTCTGTATCAATAATCCGAAAGCGGAAATTAAATCATTTGTTTCAGTGAAAAGTTATTAGCAAAAAACCCAAAAATGGCCTAGGTCCGATCCCAAATAGGGGGCTTGATCCAAGGTATTTATGTGCATAATACTTTTCAGCGTAGGCGGCCTTCGGCCGCGCCTCAAAAAAATAACCCTTAGCCGGTCCAACACCGGCTACGCGGTCCACAATATTTCTGCGCAGAACACATTTCTGCACTTTTCGGTACACCCTAATCTGTGATTACAACAACCACATGAAAATGACAGAAAATTTTCAACTTTGATTGCAAATATCTCTGAACATACATAAAATATGGGATTTCCGCTTTCGGATTATTGATACGGGGGTTAAAACCCGTCGTTGATACATTTCCCGAGACTTTTGGACGTATATTAGCAGTTACGTGCTGTCGTATAGAATTACCTCTAATCATGTGCCCAGCTTGATGAAAATATTCACGGTGCATGCTCTAAAATCAGCGCAGCGTTGCAAAAGAGTTTTACTCAAGAAATATAAAAGAAATAAAACAATCCTATGATGAGTTTCAAGTGAAAAATTTCATCACATTTTTACAACTAACCAAAAATTGGCAGTTGGAAATCAAAACTAAATTCATTCGGAGAGTGATGTAGTTAGGAAGGCAAATGAGTATAAAATATAAGCGAATGAAGGGAGATCCTCCTTCGGTAATTGTTTCCTTTAGGAGACCTTTCCCGATAATTTCCGACGTGTTTTAGCAGTTGTCTCCTAAAGGAAACAATTACCTTATTTTTTTTAAGCGCGGCCCCCTATTTGGGATCGGACCTGGGTAATTTTTGGGTTTTTTGCGAATAACTTTTCACTGAAACAAAAAATTTAAATCCGCTTTCGTATTGTTGATACCGAAGTCAAAACGCGTTGTTTGATATCCCTCCCGATATTTTTGGACGTGTTTTAGCAGTTGTCTCCTAAAGGAAACAATTACCAAATCTTTTTTTTTTGTGTCGCTGAACACTATTCAGTAAAATGTATATATAATTTTTAAAAATTTATTAATTGGTGTTCTGGCAAATATCTCTATCAATTTCAGCTATGCATTTTTTTGGTAGCAAAAATTAGCATGAAGTACGAACATGTGCAACAGTGCAGGTGGAATGGAATCATTCCAGTTTAATACTACGTGTTTGACAATTTCTCATAATTTCTCGTTGTCTCGTCGTTGCGAAGAATATATTATTGTAGTACATTATTATAGAATATTAATATTTAAAGAAAAATCTGTGTTTTCTTTTTTGCGGAAGCATTAAACCTTAGTTATACAAGAAACTCATCAGCAATTGAACTCTTGGTATATATTTCTTTGGGTTTTGTTGAAATTTGTACCTATAATTAAGGTTTGCACGAAATCTTTCTTGTCTTTTGGTGCTTCCGGATTATTTGGTATAGAAATATGGCTAAACTGACGGATGTGTATCGAGCAGAGGACGTCATTGATGTTGGATATAGGCAAATCCCTGTCGTCGCAGGTTCAGGCGATGATTCTTCATTAATGGTAAGTTATGTAGTATGATCATCTTTCTAGCAGCGACATTGACACAATGATCGTCCATTATGCATATACATATGTCATACCTACGACACCCGAACGCAAATATGTATTAGTACTTTTAATATAAAGTAAGGTTGGATTATTAAAGAAAGCTGAAGAAAAGGCTACCTGCTTAAAGTACAGGTCAATGGTAACCTAGCTTAGATAATAATATTACATCGAATATGAAACTTGCGTTTGCTTGCTCGAAGTTTGGAGAAAGTGTATCTCATATAGAGTAAAAGTATGTACATATTTGGTTTATAACAGCTGATTGCGTAGAATGGTTGAACCTGTTGATACAAACGAAGAGTAGAAGTAGATGCGGAGTGGTGCAGTTGGAATTTCAAAATTTTAATATTTAAGCCTTAAAACCCCATAATTTTCCCCATATAAAACATTTCCTTCATATGCCACATTTATTTTATTGAGTTTCAGTTCCAGGGGGGCAAGCATTTAGCCAAAACAGGTTCAAAGCTAAGCATGTGTATATGTATACATGTAGATACAGGCATATGTTGGTATATACATTTCCAAAGCATTGATGCAGTTGCATTAGGCATGGGCGCCCAGTGGGGTCATTCGCCCACTTAAACCCCACTTATTCGTTTTCAAAAAGCTACCAGAGTGACAAGTCCGTCTTAGTAATGAAACTTGTAAACGGACAGTCCACTCCTTACTTATCCATCTAGGCTAACTAATAGTGAATCTTGGTAATCCGACTATAAAAATGTGGAATCGTCACTATGAGTGAGCACCCAAAATGTTATTTTCACCATCAAAAGATTTTTTAATAAATGCAAATTTCATTCGGTAGATCGCCCCGAAGGCTTTGGGGAGTGTTGTCGAAAGTAACAGTCCTTTGCCGGATATGAACCCAGTACGCTCCGGTACTGCCCGCTTTCGTGGTACCCATTTGGTATGACCAGTGTAACCTATATTCTAAACCCCCAACACGCATCCCACGTCAGTCGAGCTAGTACCAGAACTTACCGGATTCATATCAGTATAAGCCTATTTGGCCCGTGACGCCCGATTCTATAACGGATAAGCAGACCGAAGTACTGTTACTAAAAAAAACTTGGGCGGCCTTGGGAGGAAAAGCGTCCTCCTGTCGTACCATGGACCATATAGCAGGCACTCGATGCTTTCAAATTAAAGATAGATGCTAATTTAAAACTATTAGGTGTTTGACAGCAATACAACAAGTGTCAGAGATGTGGCAGAGAATTTAAAAACCGTGCTAAACTCGACAGTGCTGCTACTGCCACTGCGAAAATGTAAGTTATCACTTGAACATACATAGTTGCAAAAAAAAAAAATGCCAATGTCGTAGTTACTGCCAAATTGTAATTTCATTACAACGCTGTTACTTTTTCAACACTTTCAATAATTAAACTAAAACGTATTATGCAACAACGATATCACTGTAGGCTAGGGGCTTAGAATATTTCCGATTAAGTACGCCTGTCGTAAAAGCCGACTAATTTCTACTTCGGAGGGTACCGGTTTCATATATGGCAAAGCACTACCAACAACAGTATAACCCCGTTTGGTTCGTCACGTTCCACTCTGTGAATGGATGCGTCGACTAAGCAGGGCGAAGTACTGCTACAATAATAATAATTCAACAACGACAATAGCAGCAACCAACAAAAGTTCGTAGAACCGGCTATCGTGAAAAAGATTCCGTCTATTATGTTGTAAAAATGTTTACACATTATTGATAATCAGCAATTGTTAACGTCTGCATCAACTCTGCACTGCGACCTTAAGATATATTGTGCCCTCGTGCTCACAGCACACCATCTAGGCCGGTCCACCTCAGGAAATGCAGGATAGAAGTCGGCTTTATGCCGTGTATGTGTATGCTTCTGTCTTCTTCTCGAGACGGCTGTAGTTACATAATAGTTAATGTAGTTATTTTAAAATTGATTTTATTAAAAATATCTATCTTCAATTAAGTTTTACAATCCATAAACAAAATTTTTTAAGTCAGAAATTTTCATTTATCAAAAAAAGGAAAGTTAATTTGATTTAATTAAAAACTACAAAATAGAAAATAGTATTTAAAAAAACAAAGTTAAACACCCTACATATACTCCCCCTCCATAAAAAAAAAAAAATTATGTTAAACTATTTAGTTTATATTAAATGTAATCTTTTAAGTATTTTTATTTGATATGTGTATTTTCTGTAGAATCTTTAAGTATATGAGCAGGTTTCAGTAAATCCTTTGAAATAGTTTTGATTATATTTCCTTTTTGAATTTTAAATGTGTTATTGTTTCTTGAGATATCCCTGAACGACCCTTCATATGGTGATTGTAAACCTGATTTGCGAATACTTTTAACTAAAACATATTCACAAGTTTCTAAATCTTTTGGAACATAAAAATTATCCTTATTATGATGTATAATTTTGGAGCGAACTAAAGAAAAGTGTTTCCTTAACTTACTTAAAATTTCGTAAGAATTCTCATTTTCATTAAAAATAATGTTACAGACAACAAGGTCACCGGGTAACCTAAGTGTCTGACCATAAACCAATTCTGCTCAAGAACATTTAAGATCTTCCTTAACTGTTGTACGTAATCCAAGGAGTATCCAGGGCAGGATCTCAGACCAATAAGTTGAGTTATCTGAAGCAATAATTGCTGTTTTCAAACTTCTATGAAATCTCTCAATCATTCCATTTGCTTGAGAATGATAAAGAGATGTATGTAATTTATGAGCTCCTAATAATTTTGTCAATTCAGTGAACAATTTTGCAGTAAATTGTGATCCTTGATTTACAGTAATATTAAGAGGTATACTGAGACGCGAAACAAAAGTATTAGTAATTGTGTTTGTTGATATATCTCGTAAAGGATATGCTCCTGGCAGGATCGCCAATATGTAGTTACATAATAGTTAATGTAGTTATTTTAAAATTGATTTTATTAAAAATATCTTTCTTCAATTAAGTTTTACAATCCATAAACAAAATTTTTTAAGTCAGAAATTTTCATTTATCAAAAAAAGAAAAGTTAATTTGATTTAATTAAAAACTACAAAATAGAAAACAGTATTTAAAAAAACAAAGTAAAGCACCCTACAACAGCGTCGCATCTGCACAGTATGAGTTCCGCTGTTTCATCCTCACTTTAATAGAACCGGCACGGAGTACTGCTACAATAATAATAATGCGACAACGACAATAGCAGTAACCAACTCATGTACTTAAAACCGGATATCGTGCAAAAGATCCCGTCTATTGTGTTGCAAAAATTTTTTACACATTAATATTATCAACAAATTGTTCACGTCTGCATCAACTACTATCCACCTTTGGTTGAAGGTAGGCTACGCCCCTGGTAATCACATGGGCAAGGTTGGGAGGCGATCTTTCAATCGAATTAATTGCGATACTGCACAACCTATATGTTCAACCGTTATGATATTTGGTTTTATCCAATTGAACCTCGATTTACTTATCCCCCTGCCGTCAAATACTCAACTCTGACTCTCTTAGTTTTTTAACAATTATAAATGTTGTGCCCAGATTTTGTTATAATTTAAATTGTAATGCACTTTGGTACATACATGCATATTCTTATGAGCATATGTGTGTATGCAAGTACATTTTTCTTTACTAAACCTGCAGCATCGCTATTAATATTTCTAACCTAAGTTTTTGGTTTAACTGAGATGTGTTTACATGAGCATTTGAATTTCATTTATTTCACTTTATCAAGCCAATTTCGTTATATGTATATGGTCATGTATGCCAACTTACACACACACGATTGTTTTCTTCTCGCCATGTTATTTAAAAGAGTTTAGAAGCGTTCAGGAAGTATCGCGAGCGAAATAATACAAATCTAACAAAATCTACATATCTTCATTACCATTGCTGCATGTATGGATGTACATTAAAGCGTATCACCAAAAAAAAGTCGGCCGTACCTCCCCTCATATGAAGTGTTTTTGAAAAACATTTTAAAAAAAATTAAATTTTTTTTTTGGCAACCCTAGATGTCGCCGAATTACATTTTTCTTCATATCTTTGGCATTTGTTGGATTTTAAAGTGTGACACATCAATTTCTTTGTCTCAAAGAGGTTTTTCTCAAGAAAGTTCATTGAGCTCATGCGTTTCGTTGTGGTACTTACCCACCATATCTCAGCTTCTACCACCCTAATGGAACAACCTAATGTCAGTTAATTGAAGACCGTAAAAAATCATAAATCTTTTGCGAAAAAAGTATTTCGATTCAATCAGTAGAACCAGAAATATAACACAATTTATTTTGAGTCTAAAGCCATACAATAAAAAGTAAATTTTATTTATTTTCCTCGCTCGCGAAACAGTTAGTGAATTGTTTGTTTTGTAACGGAAATTTTAGGCCATAAAATTTTGTCGGGATTCAAGCTTGCTGTATTTCTGCCGGCTCTTGAGCTTAGATAAAATGTGGCCCATGCGTTGTTCATCGGTGACCGCCATTGCAGATTCATCATCATGTATGAACAAATCGCTCGGTATTTTGGGAATGACAAGGATATGCTGTGAAAAAGATCAGTGAAAATGCCGATAAAAGAGAAGCAAAGAAAAATTAATGGTTTTCGATGTGCATACCTGGTAATTCAATTATTTCATTGGAATATTGCAATGCTTCGAGGTGATCTTTCGCGAAGAACTGCAAGCATGGTGGTTCATCCGGTTCGAATCTATCCCAATCTATTACATTAAAATATTTGTCACTCTCGAAATTTATAAAATTATCCTCTTTCGGACCAAACATTTGACGAACACATTCATAAGCTTCTCTGCGGGCTGCTAAGATCCTCGCGTATCCATCTGAACGTACGAATGGATCTGTATCCGTTATCGTCGATATCAAAATATTTTCTGGGTGCAGAAAGTACGAGTTATTTTTTATGACCGGACGGACAATATTTTGAATGTCTTGTGGCAATTGGCGAATCCATGTGATGTATTTGAAAACGTGACGACATCCGTGAATTACAAGTGGTTGGTTTTTAACCAGAAACCAGAAAGAAGCATAAACTTTTACAATAAAGTCAGCAAGCGTTTTTGGTGTTATTGAGGGTGGCTCGCACGTTATATAATAGCGAAGAATTCGAGACGCTATTGTCAGTCAAGTAGATAAACAATATTCCAGTTAATTTATAATAAAACGGGCTTCATAAAGAAAAATGTATAAAGAAAATAAGGCATCTAAGGGTTTCAACTAAAAACAAAATTTGTTTTATTTCGAGTTCTACTGAATTAATTGAAGTACTTTTTTCGCAAAAGATTGACGATTTTTTACGGTCTTTAATTTGCTGTTATTAGATTGGTACATTAGGGTGGTAGCAACTGAGATATGGTGGGTAGGTACCACAACGGAGCGCCTGAGATCAATGAGCTTTTTTTAGGAGAAACCCACTCCTTGAGACAAAAAAATTGGTGTATCACACTTTAAAATCCGACAATAAATGCCGAAGATATGAAGAAAAATGCAATTGGGCGACATCTAGGGTTGCCAGAAAAAAAAAAATTTTTTTTAAATGTTTTTCAAAAACACTTCATATGAGGGGAGGTACGGCCGACTTTTTTTTTTTTGCCTGTAAGGCGAGACGCTCTAATGTACATACATATATACATACATACGTAATCATTAGATTAAATACGGTCAATAGCATTTTTCTGTTGCCATTATTGAATATGCTGAAATGCACCCAAACCAGCGTATATTTTAAACGAATTTAATAAATAATGACAGCACTAAAGTGCTATGACGCGGATTCACAACATACCAAGGAATGCCACTCCAAGAGCACTTATCCCCGGGCGGATTTTTGCTGTTACACCAATAACAAAAATATTATATGGCAAAACTTAAAACCCACAGTGAAAAAACATCTCGATCGGAAGTATCCATGGACAAAAACCCTAACAAATTTTTTACCAATACCTTCACTTTGAATTCTAGATTTGAAAAATATAATTCAATCCTGTACTAGTGCTTTCTGGTACCAGCCATTTATACCAAAGAAGAAGATTGACTTTACTTTCCTTTTGAAGCTAACTAAGGTTTTTTTTTTTTTGTTTTTTTTGCAGATGTTAATGGATTTGAGTAGCAAAGGATTATGCATAGATAGTCCACAAATTCGTGGTCGAGAGCTTGAAATATTTACACGCAAGTTCAAACTTTTAACAGCGGATGAATTGCGTCAATCACTCGAAATAGATAGTGTAACCTTTGTTTCGCTACTAAACCAATGTGTGCCATGTGTGGGTTGCCGTCGTCGTGTTGAACGTTTATTTTATCAATTAACATTATCCGGCCATCCAACATTAGATCCATTGGTATTAAAGGATACGTGTATACTGACTGTGCGTGAAGAGCGGATGTGGGCGCCACAAGCATTGGGTACATTGCTCTATCGTCATCATGAAGTCCTTAACAATTTGTTGGATAATAAAATACGAAATAAACCACGTTGTCTGTTACATTCATTGGACGCATTTCGATCCAGACCCTTCTCGGAGGTATGGCGTGAGGTATGGTTCTCAATGAAGTATAATTGCCGCGACGAATTGACTACAATTAAAACGAAGGAACTGCACGAAGTACTCGAGAATTACTTGAAGAAACATAAATTTTGTCAGGGATGTCGTAATAAGGTGACAATAATTGTTGTATTATTACTTATAATTTTTGATATTTATATTTTTCGTTGCATTTGTAGATCGAAAAGGCATACCAAATACTCGTAAACGAAACGACTTGTAAAGAAGGATTCGATGCGGCATTATACGCGAACATTAGAAAGCCGCAAACCGAAAAGCATATTCAAATTATTACGAAAAAGGTTGATTTCCTCGACGCTCTGATAAGGCGCGCCGAACCAGAAGTTAACGGCAGGTATGTTAGACAAATATTTTATTAAGTATATACATATACGTATTCTTTACACACTTTTACTTGGCGCATTTCACACAAAATAGGGGGTAATTGTTTCCTTTAGGAGACAACTGCTGAAACACTTCCAAAATGTCGGGAGAGGTATCAAACAACGCGTTTTGACTTCGGTATCAACAATCCGAAAGCGGATTTTAAATTTTTTGTTTCACTGAAAAGTTATTCGCAAAAAACCCAAAAATGACCCGGGTCCGATCCCAAATAGGGGGCTTGATCCAAGGTATCTATGTGCAGAACACCTTTCTGCGTAGGCGGCCTTCGGCCGCGCTTCAAAAAAATAACCCTTAGCCGGTCCAACACCGGCTACGCGGTCGACAGTATTTCTGCGCAGAACACACTTTTTGCACTTTTCGATCCACCCTAATCTGTGATTACAACAACCACATGAAAATGACAGAAAATTTTTAACTTTGATGGCAAATATCTCTTCACTAAAACAAAAACTCGAAAATTCGCTTCCGGATTATTGTTACCGAGGTCAAAACGCGTCTTTTGATACCTTTCCCGATAATTTCCGACGTGTTTTAGCAGTTGTCTCCTAAAGGAAACAATTACCAAATAGGGGTGTCCTTTTCGTAATAACACCAGATAGTGAGAAGAGATGGTGACGTGCAACTCGATGGTTGACCTACGGATATGATGCTTCTCACCTCTCATTACCCATCTCTGACATGACCTAGAAGGTTCCACTGGTCATACCAAATCTCTACCACGCCAGTCGGGCAGTACCGCAAGGGAGTACCGGAGCGTACCGCATTCATATCCGGCCAAGGACTGTCAGTTCGACAGCCTTCGGGGAGTGTTTTTGTCGTTACAACAACAGCATGAACAACAAGAGATGGTGAGATAGATAAAGAGAAATAGATAAAAAGAAAGAGGCTTTACAAAATCCCCCTGCAGGTTAGGGAAGTCCGAGGAAACGAGCAGTTTCCACAGGGTTGGACCAGAGTGATGTAGGTGTTAGAAGAGTGGGTTCGACTGAACAGGAGAAGAGATTTTTGGTATCATGAGGGGACATATCACATGCAGGGCATGTCTTTGGTTGGGGTTCAGTCTGGATAAGTAAGAGTTTAACCTATTACAATATCCAGAGCAAAGTTGTGCTAGCATGACTCTCGTCTCCCTCGGGTTCAACTCGATGGTTGCTCTACGGATATGATGCCTCACACCGGGCTCATATCCGGCAAAGAACTGTCCCTTCAGGGAGTGTTTTTGTCGTTACAAACAACAACAACAACAGGATATATATAGAATTATAGGTAGATAGCGATAAGTACAGTTAACTTTAATGCATGATAAGCGGAGGAACTAAGCTAGTTGTTTATGAATAATGAACTCATATTGATATTATTTTTAAATAAATTGTTTCATTTACCTTTTCAATAAAGCTATTCGAAACAACGCGAGCGTCATGCAAAAACTCTTGAAATCGCACAAGAGGAAGTGCTAACCTGCGTTGGCATGATTATGTACGAGCGGTTGCGGCGCATTTATGTCAGTCTACGTGAAGAAGAGCGAGCTTGTCAAGTGTTAGCTGCTGTTGGTGTACACGCACTCAGTCGAAGCTTCGACATGGCTGTGGAACGCAAGCAAGGTATCAGCAATTTGGAGTTACTCTATCAGGAAATAAGTCGTGCTGAGAGAGCCAAAGAATTAAGACGGGAGCAGAAGAAATTGAAAAAGAAGTTGAAGAAAATTGAAAAGAAAGAGAAGTTATGTCAGAAATATGGTAAAACGACTGATTGTGCCGATTCTGATACAATAGAAGCAGACGAAGAGGATGATGAGGAGGACGACGACTTTGAAGAAGAAGCAGGTGCAGATGAAGGTGATACCAATTTGGAAATGGTTGATGAGGCAGTGGATTTGTCAGAAGAATTAGATGATGAACTCAATAAGTTAGTAGATATAATGGATAAAAATTTACGTGAACCTAGTGAAGAACCAGATACACTTCATTACAATACTAAGAATTTAGCAAATTTGAATTCTAAATCTCCAACTCAAAAAAAGAGGAAACAAAAGAAGCAGAAAAAACATAAGAAAACTCAAAACCCACAAACGGCGATTGGTAGTAGCAACAAGAGACAGCAGCAAGTTACCCAACAGCAGCAACAGGACCAACACCACTCCCAACCACAACAACAACGTGTGCCTCTTGTAGACCAAACACCATCAACCATTTTGAGTAATAACACCCATGGCGATGGTTGTTGCTATGGAATCGCGGTAGAAAAGCATTCTGCTGCCGAAAAATGTGATGTATGTTTAGCACCACATAATCATTGTCCATGTGAAAGTGATGTACGTGATTCGGGTTATGGGAGCGAAATGTTAACACCCGATAATTCACCTATTAGTAGTGTGCCTAGTACTCCGGAAGGCTCCGAAGTTTCTTGTTCTGATGGTTTTTGTAATCATGAAAATGGGCAAGATATGGAAGATGATCATCATCCCCACGAGTATGATATGACTATCAGCGGTTGTGTGTGGCGAGATGGTGTACTTAATCAAAAGTGCGGTGGGACAAATTGGCTGAGCTTGCAGCAAATGTTGGTATGTATGAATTCAAATAATATATGTTTTTATGTCTATTATGCGAATACATCGTAAGACAATAATCTTACAAAGAACAGTGATACATTTGCCGCACTAGACGACATGTTATTGCCGTAGATGAGTTTAGTTCTTTTTTTTTGGACCAGATTTGCCTAAAATGTTTCCTTTAAGATGTCATTATTAATATCTTCAGTTAAAAGGGTCACTCAATTTGACCTTCCTGTTTGGTCATTTGCATTCAATCAACGGCTGATTTAGAAAGGTTGACTCTCTTTATAGGGAACAGCATTTCGATTTGAGTGGTTTTATAGTACTTACCTTTCTACTCGCGCTATTTGCACTTGTTTAAGGTGTGAATTCCATTCTTGAATGATTTTTTTATAAGTAGATTACCTACCTCCTTGGTTATATCTCTTCTGACCTAATTTTACCTCTCAGCATTAAATTTTAGTCCGTCAAAGGAAATATTGTAATCTCAGAACCTTTATTATTATAATTGAAAATGTTTATGTGCTGTATTATGTCTCTAAACTTTTGTTTCATTCTTAGGATCACTGTGATGATTACGTTGATAATGAAGAGAACTGTTACATTCCACAAGAAGTGGTTCTGGAGTATCAATGCCAACGGGAAAAGGTGGAACAACAACGTCAAAAGTTGCGCGAAACGTTAAAGCAGAATTTTGCGCGTCTATGTAAACAGCGTAAAAATGGAAACAAATTACAGAAAATAAACGCTGCTACCATGTGTAACGCATCTGGGCCAGCTTGTATCTAATTTTACTGCACCAAGTGTTATAGTAAATGACTATCAACAATTCGGGTGCAGTTCTTATAACTGCATAGCAGTTCATTGATAATGCATAATGTGTTGCAAACTCAAGAATGATTAAATATACATTTTTGAATTATTATTGTTTTTGCAAATATATATTGAAATTATTTAAAACTATGCAAATTTATTTACGTATGTGGATTTATTTTTTCGGCTTAATTGTATTTAACGACTATGACTAAAAGTAGTCAGCAATTGCGACATTCCTCATGGAAAGGCTCCAAAGTACGCAAATCACGCCAAGTTGGTGGTAAGCCATTTGATACAAATTTTCCACAACGTTTACACGCCTCCAAAAAGAGCTTACTGTAACTGTGCAGCCAAGTCTGGAAAAAATTATAATTGTTTTACATGTATTACAAAGACGGCGGTCCCTATTCTTCCGGAAGTATTTATACCATAAATTCAGGTTTTTTTTTTGTTATTATTTTACTACAGAATTTCCGGACGAGTAGCCACCGTTCAAAATTTACAAAAAAAAAAAAAATGCGACAAAATTACCATATAGCTTTTAATAGCCAAATCAGGTAGGGTAGGCGAAAAAAAGTGTAGCATAGCAATGTGTGTATGTTCTTGCACCTTTCGAAATACTTCATAACGGGATTCCGTCCATAAATCATCGGGATCTAAGGTCTCATCGAATCCTTTAACTGTTACCCATTCAATAAGTACGCCCTTACAAACAATTGCTGCTTTAAGCACGCGACTAATTGTGAGCTGCAAGTGGTGTGATTTTTGTTTATTATAAAATAGAGTGACAAATATATATATACTTTACTTACAATTACAACAACGTTAGAGCCAAAGGGACGACAAACTTGATAACTCGTTAAGGGTAAATTCATTTCACTTAACAACTTGTCCGTGTGGCTAAAACGAAAAAAAAAGTAATAAAAATAACAAACTAAGTAAGTATGATAAAATGGTTGCCGAAAGGTCAAAAAAAACGACAAACAGTTTCTAAGGCTTCTCCCATAAATATTTAGGCATTTACTATCAAGTGTCACACGTCTTAGCAGGGTATTTAAGAAATCCCATTTGATGGAAACTTGTTTGAGTAACAACAAAAACAACCCCGAAGGTTTTGCGAGTGTTGCCAAAATTCTAGTCCTTCCGGTTACACTTAATTAGACCCGAACTGTCGTGTGATATGACAGAGTCGAAATTGCTAAGGACTTCAGGTTAAATTAAAGAACCTACCCCGACGTGCAATACATTTTCCCGAAACGCTTTACAAAAATACAATACAGAGGCCCATCTAAACTAAATTTTAAGAAGTGATTTTCTTATAAACCTCACCAACTCGTCGTTCCAATGCAGACACCAGTAGGTTTTATTAGAAACACTTATTACGTAGCTCAGTCAGGCTAAGCTTAGTCTATATATGTTTGCGTAAAGTTGGGTTAAAACTGCTTCGATACTCAGTCTTCATCGCGAACAAGTCTATAACTCCTTAGAAGAAAGAAAGTTAAAGGGGAAAAATATAAAGAAAAAGCTTCTTCTTTCCCTGGGTTTGTATACCTGGGTAACTGATCAACGTAAAAAAATGTGTGTCTTAGAAATGTACGTATTTTAGAAAAATGCTGTTGTAGATAAAGTTGTGTGGTACCGTTGTTACGTACTGTAGGGTGTTGTTTTTAATTACTTTGTATTTTTATAAAATATGAAAATAACTAAATATGTGTGTCATAAGTTTCAAATGAAAATTTATGTTATTAAACATTCGGTATTGCATCTACAGATATTTTTTGATAAAATTAAAATGTAATTATTTAAATTAAATATATATGGACCACTTCCATACTTACTCTGGGTCAGTGTTGTTGCACGATGTAAACGGTATGCGTCCACGTTTTTGTGAACAGTATGTATATGAACGTCTGAGATTGTTTTGATTAAGATTATTGAAAGCCAAAAAGCTGTGATCATGAACTTTATCGATCCATTTATAGCTATTCACCAATTGTGAATATAATGCTTGTCTGTCCTGAACAGTCTCTTGTGCCAAATATGTAGTTTGGCCTAAGCAGTATGGCGTTTGCGGAGCTTGCAGTCCATTAATTAAACTTTCAACTTCCCTATGTAATGGAAAATAAATAAAATATAATTATTCCTGCTTTACATATGTATCTACTAAGCACTGGGGCATACCTCAATTGAGCATTCATGTTATTGAAGTTTTCCTGAAATTTTAGTAAAAATTTGGTGCGACTATCTTCAGCCAGTTCTGCATTGGTGCCGTCTGCTAGTTGTTCGAAGCATTGGCGTACACTGGAACGCAAGGATCTCATAGCGCCTAGTGTTGAATTTAGTTTCTCCATTCTATCCACTTTTGTATTCGGTATGGACTGAATTTTGACAGATTTTAGGATAACAAGTCCGTAGAAGTTTTGTTTAATAAGCGATACCAATTTTCTTATAAGTAATCTTTTTTCTTCCCAAAAGTCCACAACCAAATTTCAGTAATCAGAGTAAAAATTGATGAACTGAAATCAGAAAGCAAGCCAAAAAACAAAACAAACCCAAAGAACGTAAAACGTTGCAATTATTCGCAGTAGTATTGGCTGTCAACACCAATTTGATAGACTACGAAACAGCTGTTTGATCAGTTACAACTAGGTTTATATTGTGAACGTTTTTTGAAAAAAATTCACAAAAGTTGCATAGTGAACGAATAAAAAGTGACAGCTGCTCTGTTTTCAATTTCAAACAAATCATTTTTGCGTAGGGTAACTGCACAAGTTTCCGGACAGCGCTAGTGTCCGGACACTATATCAATGTTTTGGGACTAATAGAAAAATAACTAACAAATAGTCTCAAATAACCACAAATGTGGAAATGTACATATTTTCTGAGTGTACGTGGAAAGTTTTAGTTGAATCAAAAGCCTAGTTCAAAAGTTACACTTAATTTTAGCGTTAGAAGTCAAAAAAAAGTAGTGGGAGCATTTTAGAAAAGTAAGGGCCTAAACAAATATTTATTAACATATTACAATAAAAGTTTATAATATTTGTTTAAAATATAACAAACTTTCATTTTATAAATAAAAACTAAATTTACTTAAATTTTCAGCCTAAATGATTACTGTCCGGATACCAGAACCAAAATCTGAGATGACAGCCCGTCCGGATACTGGAAAAAAGGCGAAAATTACGAATTACCATTTTAATGCTCCTAAATGATAGTTTATTATATTATATGTATATGCATTACAAAAAAAACATAAGTTTCTCTTATGTTTTCAGTCTTTGGACACGGTCTTTTTTAAGTACAAATATTGCTGCCCGGATAGCGAGAAAATAAGTTACAATGTCCGAACAGTTAGCATTTTGTACAAACTTTGTTGTTTTTATCGATATTTAAATTTAAATATTTAAAAAATGAATGCAAACTTTTACCTCAGCCCTTCGAGGTTATAAGGTCAAACCAAACAAGCATCAGATAAGCGGCAGCTTAGGATAGCTGTGGAACTCCTAATAGTCGGAGCCTTAATCTGGCGAGCAACAGGATCACAAAATATGTTCAAGCATTACTTGTACAACCTATAAAAACATAATATTGCAGTCTTACCGTTTTACGGACAAGAGCTAGGTTGTTAACCATACGATTTGCACACGGCCTCGAAGACTTTGCCATCCCATGTTACTTTTAAGCCGTTTTTGCTTGGTAGATCGTTTACAGCTCTTGACTGCTGTTCAATACTCTCAATCTGATGGGGACTTCTATGGTATACTTTTCGAGAGACTTCCCCTTCCAGGTGAAGGTATCATCCCTTTCGCTCCCATCTATGCCCATATGACCCATGGCCAAGTATAGATGTACGTTCCCTCTTTGTACATTTTTCCTAGCGCCTGTTGCACTTCAAAACACTTTTAGTTGTCGTAATTTACCTCCTTGTCGGATTTGTTTATCTTCGGATAAGCACAGTAAAAAGCAGATTTGGAGCAATCGGTGTAAATGTGTATGGTACCAACCGCCAACCCTTCAATCTATCACATCTATTGTAGCTTCAACACAAATTTCGAAGTGGGGCGGGACCAAACAGTCTGTCGGCCCCGTTTTTATGGCGCTGGTACAGGCTACTGCCACGAGGCTTGGACATAGTTTCAGTTGTCAACAATATGCTTTTGTCCACTAAGTATACGGGTGCGATGTACAGAATGGCGTTTAATAATTCTGTCGGGGTGGCATTCAAGCGTTATACTAATTATTGATTATGTGCATACTCTCTCCAGTTTGTTAACAAAAGTTCTTTTTTTGACTTAATGACTATTAGCTCCACAATCGCGGTGAATACCCAATTAGAAAGAGGGCGAGAAGACTCATGTATGACTATGTAAACCCTCATTTTGCGATTAACCCAACGTCGGATGCCCAGACAAGGATCTCCTGAAGTTCCTGGACCTTCATATAGCTAATTGTTGGAAAAACTCGACCAATTATGACTAATAAAACATCAACTGCGTACGCCGTAAGTTGGGCTGATCCCTCGAGCCACCGATCGAAAAGTTGGTTTATGACCAGTGTCCAAATCAGTGAGATGTCCATCCAGAGAGATGTGCATATGATTAAGACGTATTTATTGTATTTAAAGTCCTTTATGTTTCAGAAGTACTTAACAAAAATATAATGTTTATACAAATTTCATACAAATTTCGAGTGTCCGGAAACTAAAACCAAAGTGTCCGGAAACTAGAGCAAATCGAACTTTTTTCAAATATTTTTGTGCAAGGAAACTTTCCCTTAGAACATGAACACACGCCACAAACAGGTTTGGCCTCGACTAATAACTGATTTTCTGGTTTGCTAGGGCCACTTTCATAAAGGCCGGTTAAGCCTAATCGGCGATTAATTTGACAGCTAATCGTGCAAAATACGTCAACTAAACCCCGGTTAGCGTTAACCGGCTTTTAAGAAAACGGCCCTTAATAATTTTATTGTTTGGTTTGTTTTGCAACGGGGTACAAATTGAGAGCAATCTATTTCCATTTTTTTCTGAAAATCAAATATTTTTGTGCCAGGAGTGGAGACTTTTCCATGGCACATGAACACACGTTACAAACAGGGTAGTCCTCGAGAAATCACAGATTTTAAGGTTTGCAAGTGGGTACAAATTATAATTTTTATAATTTAGGATGGTTCTAATTGAGTAGAAACTCTTTACATAACTTTTTTCTTAGAAAATATGTAAATCATTTTTGTGCCGGAGGTATATGGTTTTCCGTAATTTTATCCATTTTCCGAAAGATTACAAATTAAGCTACATCGGTAATTGTTTCCTTTAGGAGACAACTGCTAAAATACGTCAAAAAATATCGGGAGAGGTATCAAACAACGCGTTTTGACTTCGGTATCAACAATCCGAAAGCGGATTTTCAATTTTTTGTTTCAGTGAAAAGTTATTCGCAAAAAACCCAAAAATGACCCGGGTCCGATCCCAAATAAGGGGCTTGATCCAAGGTATCTATGTGCAGAACACCTTTCTGCGTAGGCGGCCTTCGGCCGCGCTTCAAAAAAATAACCCTTAGCCGGTCCAACACCGGCTACGCGGTCGACAGTATTTCTGCGCAGAACACACTTTTTGCACTTTTCGATCCACCCTAATCTGTGATTACAACAACCACATGAAAATGACAGAAAATTTTCAACTTTGATGGCAAATATCTCTTCACTGAAACAAAAACTCGAAAATTCGCTTCCGGATTATTGTTACCGAGGTCAAAACGCGTCTTTTGATACCTTTCCCGATAATTTGGGACTTGTTTTAGCAGTGGTCTCCTAAAGGAAACAATTACCGCTACATCTATTTTTTAGATGGTAAAAATCAAAACGGTTCTAATGATATGTGATTGTGTGATGAAATAAATAATTTTTGTGCTGGGGTCCGGGCACTCACATGGGTATGGGAAGCTCTGCTTTGGATCAGCTGTTTACTTTTTTATAAGAACAGCTGTTATTCAGTGATGCTCGCTGGTGATAATTGTACGTCATTGATCAATTTACATTTAAACAAATTTTCCAGGCGAGAATGGATATGGGACGAGTTCTATACGGAAGAGTAATAATAAATTCCACAGTTAACACGAAGCATTGCAGATTTTCCACGGCTACAAATAGTGTATTCCGCAGACGAGTGGTCATTACCGGTACTGGTGCAGTTTCACCTTTAGCAAACAATGTACCAGAAGCTTGGAAACGTATTTTGGCTGGGGATTCTGCTATTACGAAATTGGGTGACCAATTCAGTGGACTACCATGTCAAGTGGCAGCACAAATAGTGCGCGACCATCTACCAATTGAAAAGCATTTTAGCAAGAGTGATTTGAAAATCATGAGCGCTGCAACACAATTGGCCATTATAGCAACAGATGAAGCTCTATGTACTGCCAATTTAAACCCAAGTGACCTCACAGCAGAGAAAAAGGAACGTTTTGGTGTGTGTGTTGGCATGGGTATGTTCGATCTGACTGAGGTTTATGGCGCTTGGCAGCAATTGCAGCGCGGGTATAATCGTGTAAGTCCATTCTTTGTACCACGCCTACTACCGAATATGGCTTGTGGTCATATTAGTATGCGATACGGCTTACGTGGACCTAATCACTCAATATCTACAGCATGCGCCACAGGAGCACATGCCATAGGTGATGCGCTACGTTTCATACGTAATGGCGATGCAGATGTAATGTTAGCTGGTAGTGGAGAATCCTGCATTGATCCACTAGCTATTGCCGGATTTTGTCGATTACGCGCACTTAGTACGACCCACAACGATACGCCACAGAGCGCATCGCGACCTTTCGATAAAAAGCGTGATGGTTTTGTGATGGGTGAAGGTGCAGCTATTTTGGTACTTGAAGAGTTGGGACATGCACGTAAACGTAAGGCACCCATACTTGCTGAAATATTGGGTTATGGTCTATCAGGTGATGCATATCATATAACATCACCCAGTGAGGATGGTGCGGGTGCCACTTTGGCTATGAAACGTGCACTCGGCGATGCAAAAGTGCTTCCAACTGATATTACCTATGTTAATGCACATGCTACATCAACGCCAACTGGTGATCGCATTGAAGCACATGCTATACAACGAGTTTTTGGTGAACACACTTCGAAGGTGCGTGTGTCCTCCACAAAAGGTGCACACGGCCATCTATTGGGATCGTCGGGAAATTTAGAATCTCTTTTTGTGGTACAAGCATGTGCTGAAAACCAACTTCCGCCATCTATAAATATTGAAGATTTGGATGAGGACATAAAGGTACCGATAGTGCAAAACAAATCGGAACAATGGAGTAAAGATGAAAAATCGCCACGAATTGCTTTGAAGAACTCTTTTGGATTTGGTGGAACGAATGCGTCTCTATGCATTGCTTCCTTCCAGGAATAATAGCAGAAGTTGTTGCATTTTAATTTTTAATTAATCCTAAACTTAATTTGTAAATTGTAAAAATATCTAGTGACATAAGTATAAATGTTTTCATATGAAAGAGAAAAGAATACGGATTTTGTATATGTACATTTGTATGTCAAATTTAGCGAAATTTAATAAGCGCACATGCCGAGCCATAGCCATAGCCATAGCCAGTAGTCAGCATATTCAGCCGAAATTACTGCCAAAGCTCGGACTAATGTTATGTGTTTTAAGGTATTGCCTACTGAACATCCCCACGGTTCTCCTCAACATACTTGAAAATAAAGTTCCGGTGTGTTAGGGGATAAGAATATACCCACTGTAAATCGCAAGATGCGACTAAAATCCATGACGAGAAGGCTCAAGGGATCAAACAAATCCGACAATTCATTGTCCGATCGAAATTTATACCGGTAAACTGAACATTTCACAACGTAGATGAAGAACATGAAACTAAACAAATGCAAAACCGAGTAAGCTACATTTGTGTCAAAAACTTTCATAGGCCCCTGCCATTAAGATCTATTAATTTATTCTCAGGAAAACTACATATTGGTTTGGAAATTAATTAAAAGCATCGATCTTGATGGAAATTTTTCCATAAAGATATTATTCGTCAAGTATCATAAGTATGAATGAGCTCAAGGCCACTAATAATTTTTCTATAGCGAAAATTATTATTGTTTTTTATTTTTTTTAATAATTTATTTAATTATTAAAAGTTTGAATTGAATTCGCTGTTGGAATAAAAAGCAATAGATATTATTCGTCTTTAAATTAAGTTTTAGTTGAAAAACAGCCAAACTGAGATATCGCTTACGTGGTTTTGCAGTGTCACCGACGATTTAAACTTCCAAGTCGATAGCATTTTTGCTGCCGACGGTCAAACCCCCAAATAGGATCGAACCCACTACTAGGACCAAACCCTCTCCACATGTCCTCTTAAAGTGACTCATTAACACCCCTCTCACCTGCTTGCTTCGATCACTCGATGACACCTCATCATTGGATGCATCGGTTCAAATTGTAAAACAGGTGATCTTACAGGTTTGACGAATAAATTAAATTTTAGAAATATATAATTATTAATATTATTTTTATTATATTTAAACCGTTAATTAATTCATTAAAAAATGCTTACACTTAGAAATATTTATTATTTTAAGTTTCGAACTACACTAAAGTATTTTTCTTGTTTTCTTCGACTTTACTTGACGACATCATTCCTGGCGCTGCTGCATTGCGTGCTCCAACAAAATCTTTCATTTGTTCAGTTTTATTTATTTTTTGTTTTTTCTTGTAAAGTAAAGTTCTATAGTAAAATATATATATATATTTATATACATATATATGTACTATATATGCATATATGTTTATGTATATATACGTCTACCAATTACAAATACGACTACATAAATATCTATATATTTTAATTATTTAGGGTTTTTTTTGTTTTATATTCATTAAGTTAATCAATTGAAATAATTTTATAGATTTTTTTTTTGTATAAAATTCTAACTGAAATTCACTTGCATTTTTCGGCTTCTTTAAACGCATTTTTTGTTGTTTTTATATAAGCTTTTTGCAAACAACTTTTTATTTTGTGGATTTGTTTACTCAAACCTCGTATTAATGAAGCCTCAGATAGCAAATAAAAAATGAACAAAGCACTATTTGCAGATGCATACAATGTACATTAGACCGTTCCAAACAATTTTTATATTTTTCGTTTTAAAGAGTGGTCGAATCGTCACGTACATACATACTTTGAAGAAACTATGAACGCGATTTTCTTCATTCCACTCACCTCGACTACCTTCATCCACTGCCTTTCACTCCGATTCGCCAAAGATGCCAAACTAGAAGGAGTAAACAATGTGCGCTGTTTTCTTTGGTAGGGTCGTCGATCCGGTAAGAAAAGACCCATTAAATGCAACCCATGTTTTACGTGAAGAGTTGTACGTTGATGGATGTGATATTCGACCTCACGTTTAAAAGTTTGGTACAAAACATTGGTTCTTAAAACATAATCCTATATTATTAATAGGATGTATGTATCGCATTTTACGGGTTTCCCAATTAAATGTGAAAAAACTTTCGCACTTTACCAGAGTTTGTTAAAATTCAAACAAACGATTAAACAGAAAACTCCCAGAGAGATGAGAATTAGTCAAACACAAACTATTTAAAATTTAATTTAAATTTGTTGTTGTTATTCGTCTATAGAGTGGAAGATCGCAGTATTTACGGTTCGAAAAGCGCATATCTCTGAATATTTTTAATGAAGAGAGCCTTCCCCCAATTTTAATCTGGGGTGGGGTTTTCTTATACATCATATTGAAAAATAAGATGAAAGCAAAGCTAACCTGAATATAAAGCTCTTATAATAAAACAGTCTAATCATTTGCAAAAGAAACTTTCATATATGCTTGAAGCAATTGAAAATCGTGAGTAAATTGTTTGAACTTTGCAAAGAATAGATAATTAAACAAATCGCACATTGCATCATGGCAGAAGAAAGGAGGTAGTAGCACTGCCCCTTTGAAGTCGCCATACTAGCTACTTAACAATTGAAACAAGTAAGGACGGCGCTGTCTTCGGCTGTGCCGAAGGCTTTATACCTTTCATGAATACGTGCAAACTTAAATACGCATTGTTTACGAAATCTTTTAATATCTAATAGAAAATATCTCACCAAGTTTCAAGTTTTAATATTTCAAAATAAGGGATAAATGGCCATAATCCTCTTATCTGAACGATCGGTTGTATGGGATATATACTAAATATAGCTCCGATCTTAGCGATTTTTTACCAAATTTTTTGTTATCTGTAAGCAAATATCTCACCAAGTTTCAAGTTTTAATCTTCCAAAATGAGGGATAAATGACCATAATCCTCTTATCTGAACGTTCGGTTGTATGGGATATACACTATATATAGCTCCGATCTTGGTGATTTTTTTACGAAATCTTTTGCTATCCATAAGAAAATATCTCACCATGTTTCAAGTTTTAATCTTTAAAAATGAGGGAGAAATGGTCATAATCCTCTTATTTGAACGATCGGTTGTATGGGAGATATATGCTATAGTGACCCGATTATACCGGATCCGACAAATGTCTAATATAATACAAAAATACATCCGCGTGCCAAATTTTATCGAGATATCTCAAAAATTGAGGGACTAGTTTGCGTTCAAACAGACGGACATGGCTGTATCAACTCAGTTCATCGTCCTGATCAATTTGGTATACTCAATGGTGGGTCTATCTCTTATATTTCTAAACGTTACAAACATCGGACCAAAGTTAATATACCATTTCATGTTCATGAAAGGTATAAAAATCATGACATTTCGTGCTGCCAGCTCCACTAAAAAATCTTGCTTTGGGTTGGAACACATGTTCACAAATAAAAAGATATTTTCAAATTTACATTCGTTTGAAAGATTATTGCAAAATTGAATGCAAATAGGAAAAATTAAGGATACTTGTCTAGAAAAAGAATAAAGGATTTTTATTTCATCACATACCCAACATTTATGCAAGAAGCAAATAGTTATTGGAGAGAACACGCTGATGTTGAATCATCATCTGGGTCTCAAGGGTACAATTGATCAGATTATTAATTAGGTATATCATATGACCTTTGTATATTTCAGTCGCCTCTTACGACCTGTATGGCTACCTCGGGCATATTCTCTCCCTACCTCTTTTCTCTTTGCCTTTGGATTCGGAAGCGTGTATCAAAATAAAAAACAGCTGTCTCTTCGGTTTCGCTCATTAATCCACCGATAGAAACCATTCAGAAAAAGTCAAGAATCTATTCAAAAAAAAAGTCAAGTAAGCATGGCAATGGAATTACCTTTTAGCGGTAAGACTGAGACAAACTTTTAAAATTTGCGAACTTGTACACAATTTTAGATGCTTACTTCATGATTTGGGTTAAGTTTGATTTAAAAAATATTACGGAACCGTTAATGATAATAACATTTATGTAAACATCGAAATATATACATACTAACTTCAATCTCATCTCCCCTACAATAATTTGAATATAAGAAATAATAAACAAAAATTAAACATACATACATTTTGATTTTTTCTTGTTTTCTATACATTGCTTTAATTTGTTGTTGTTTTGCAGCTTAATTATAGATGTGTATTCAAAGATTTGATAATTTAATGCGCATACATTTTACAAACCTTTCTTTTTCCTAACATTTTTTTTTATTATAATTTTGTTTTCTAATCCAAAATTTTAATTAACAATTTTGAGGCATAAGGCATTTAACCACCTCATACATATTTTTTTGTTATATACATATGTATATAAGAATGTATGTATTTACTATGTATGTAGTAATAGATTGTGAGATTGATGAATTGGTCAAATCGCCTTCAAGTACGTATTTTCGGTTAATCATTCGAAAAGGTAAGTTGTTTGCATGTGTGTATTTACATAGTATATTACATATGTATGTTTGTGAATATTGCGCATGTGTTTGTCTGATAGGCATTTTAAATAACTAATATGTTTTTAATTAAGATGCTCTATTGTTAGTGTTTTTTTAGTAAATTAAATTTGTATGTGGTCTGGGTTGCTGCTGTTTGTTATTTACGGATTTTAGTTTTATTCAGTTCTGCAGTTTTACAACACTTAATCACATATAGAAATTTAAGAAGACATTTTTTTGTTTAAAAAACAAAAAACACAACCAAAAAAAAATGTATGAAAAATATTTAAATAACACAAACGCATTTCAGACATTAAAAAATATTATATATTTACTCTTACAACTTCTTTAAAACAACCATCTGATAGAAATATTTTTCCAGACGGTTTTAAAACAAAAAAAAAACAAAGCTGCTGGTCGCTCTGAAGGTACCTTTTTGGGTTTTTTTCATCATATGATAATATTGAAGTACTTAAATTCGAAATTATTTTCATGCTTTAAAAACATACTGTTCATACTTTAGGGTGGGACCACAAAAGTTGAAGATATGACAAAAAAAATAAATAAAAAAAAGAGGGCAAACAGAGGAATTTTTTATTAGAATTTAATTTTATCATTTTTGAAACTAAATGCGTGAATTCAATTCTTTCAGTATTGAAGACATGAGGAGACTATAAATATACATTGGGGTGTTTCATTTTCAGATTAATAAATATAAAGAACTACATATTAAAAGGCAAAAGGTGGTCTGTGTTAGAACAGCCAAAATAACAATTCTTAAAACTTTTGCCTTTCTGTCTATATTTTTGTTCGCGCATCACACAAAAACTGATGCTTAGAATTGAATGCAATTATCTACGTATGTTAAAATTTAAGGTCCATATTACCACACGGAAATATTTGGTTCCAGCTGTGCACAGCGATGCCAAAGAGATGATCAAAAATATTTTAGTACACACCGACGGCTGAGTTAAAAAACGCCCTACTTCAGAATTTTTGTTTTGCAAACCACCCAATTTCGAAATTTTGTTCAAGAAGGTCCTATCCCAGCATTTTATTCAAAAACGCATTATCTGAGCTGAAAACATATTGCATTTTTTTCAGATAAATCGTTTTTTAAAAATATTTTGAAACAATGATTTGTAGATATTATTACAGCAACAGAAACTAAAGGAACCATTATTTTTATTTCTGGCTGTATGTATGTTTGTGAACGCATTACTAAATAAATACTACATGGAATTAAATGGTTCCTTCACCGGTGTATTACTGGAGGACTATCTGAAATACAGAACATGCCTTCTCGTTGTTGCTGTTTATATTTTATTATTTGGGTGCGAAGCAAAAATTAAACAGCCTAATATACAACATACGCCACAAAATTAAACTATCAAAATAAACATCAAATATGTACATGTTAACATATGCAAACAACACGGTATTAGCACACTATGTATTATTCTAAATTTATTTGCCAATTAGCCACAATAATTTTCTATAAAAGTTTAACGCATTTTATAATACAAAATCCAAATTATAAAAAAAAATAATTTGCGCGATATATACCTCCGAGGAGATTAAGGACGAGCTTCTCATCAATTTGTGGTGTGCTGTTCTAATTTTTCCTACAAATTGGCGGGACCTACAGTTTTTTTTGCCGATTCCGAACGGCGTTTGCAAAGCAGATGATTTTTGCTGATAAGCCTTCCATGCCAGAAATACGCTCGGAGAGTTTGCCAAATCACTGCCGAGGGGCGACCCCGTTTTGAAAACCCTTTTTTAAACCAGTTTAGATGTTACCTGTCCCAGGTCTCGAACCTTGGGCCTTCGGTGTGGTAGGCCAACAACACTACCGCCACACCAAGGAAGCCACCGCATTATAACATTTTTTAAAAAGTTAAATGAATAGGATTAAGTAAACTGTAAAACTGTTTATCAAATTTATAATTAAATAAAAGTAAAAAAAAAAAAAAAACTAAAAACTTTTTCATATTTTTTTGCAGAAACTTAATTTGGTTTAATGTTTTTTTTTTATAAAATGCCTTATACTTGTATAAAAAATTATTATAAATGCATAAAACAACGAAAATCCAAAAATCGACACATCTATCTCATCAATTTATGTCTTCGCAAGTTATACTCGTATAATACAGTTGCACTTAAAAAATGGCAATACAATTAAAAATGGTATTGTTTGCATTTTTGCACTAATTTAGAATGGTAAGCTTTTTTTGAATCACGATATTTAGTTTTGTAATGGTTTTTAATAGATGTTTTTTTGTTAAAAGATTTTCGCGTAGTGTGATAAATTTTTGATGGCTTCCAAATGTGCATTGAAGCCCTAATAAAGCAAAAAATGATAATTAAAAAGATGAGTTTTAGAATTTCATTTAGTTTCGTAAGCTTAGAATTTCATTTGTATTTACGGTCCTAAACTTATTTTGTTTGGACTAAGATTTGTCACAATTGAGTAATTGCCAGTGTCATATCATTACCAACCGAGTGTTGAAACTAGCAAACGTAAGGTTCAAGTCCGGGTAACAACAGGAAAAGGAACACGAATAATGACAATTGTCAAACTGCGTTGAGAACACAGCATTGTCAGTTGTTAAATTTACAACAACAGTCTTCGTGTTGAATTTAATCAGAGTTGTTAATTTGTATTTTGTATTAAAAAAACACTTAAAACAAAGAAATATAATTTACAAACAATGCCATTTGGAATTTCAGTGCTATTTTTATTACACGTGCTATACCGCGTGTATTAATGGAAAGCGATAATTTTTTTGTAGTTTTATTTGGTTTTTCTGTTGCGAAATTTATTTAATATCTTTTATTTAATTTCGTTTAATTTTTTACTTTATAATTTGTTTTAAACATATTTTGTTTTTACTTTTAGTGCTTTTTTATTTTTGTATTGTTTAAATTGAATTTAGTTTTTAAATTTTTTATTAAATTTAATATTTTAAATATTTCTTTAATTTTACATTTTTTCAAAACTTTTGTTTTTGTTTTAATTCAAATAAATTTTAATATTTCGTTTCATTTTATTTTTTTATTGGCAACTAAAAATATAATAATAAAATAAAATCTGAAAGGAAACACGCATCACACATTATCTTATTTCGTGACAATTAAAACTTTCATCATTACGAATTCTACATACACTAAAAAATCCTAACGCATAGCATGAAATGAACATTGTTTACTTATTAAAACTAAGCATAATGAATGAAAATTGTACATTTAAAAACGAAGGCATTTACACTGCACACGACAGTTAAGATAAACTAAGAGTAAACAAAAATATAATAATTATAATTAAAGGCAAATTGTTTTGAGAGTAGACTACATACATACATATTTATAGTAGCAAAGTGAAATGAGCAGGCAGCCGATTTCCAAAAAAAAAAAAAAAAAAAAAACCAGAATACATAAGCATGGATAGCACTTTTTAGCGAAATTATAAAAGAAGAGAATACATAAATGGAAGCCAACAAATTTGGGTACATTAAAATAATTTACAAAAATATATAGTATGTCGGTACGTAAATAACATTACGGCTATGGCTGTTATTGAGAGTTTAACTTTAAGCTAAGACTAAGCCATATATTTTGTGTGTGTTTGCCAACATATACATACATATTCAGTATATACTTGTACATGCCTATCTATTTTGTATATGTTTTATATTGATTAAGCTTAAATGACAATTTTTTCATTACTATTATGTATATTAATTAAATATATATATTGTTTTTTAATTACACACTATAAAAGTTGTAAATATGTAGCTTTATCGTTGTTGTCCATATTTTCCATATTTCTTCACATGCGCTATTTTCTCCAAACCACTTTCATACATCGAACAATTTAGTCAACCGATTAAATCGCACAATTGCTCGGTAGCTTTCGCTCTCTCTCTTGGTCTCCTTCTTGTCTCTTTATATATACACACATACATCACTATTCATCTATCAGCAACAAAGCCATTGCACTATGCGCAAACGCAAAATAGTACAAAGTTTCACCTCCCCTCATAGCACCGGCTGAAATCGGCATGCATTTGTTCGTATGTAGTTATTTTAGTTTATACGACGAACCCATCTTACCACATACACATTGTTAATGCTAATGCATAATAGAAAAGCATTTAATTGAGCAACGCATCCATTGTATACGGAAATGGTGGTGGGGTACGCTGTGGTGGCATAGTTTTGATTTGTTGATGTTGTAGCTTTTGTATTTTCTGTTGATGTAACTGCTGTTGTTGCTGTAGTGATGTTTCACTGCGATCCATTGACATTGTTGTTGGTGTTGTGGTTGTTTCTGTAGACGTCACTATTGCGCTAGTTATTGTTGTTGATGCTACTACTGCTGCTGATGCTGTAGTTGTTGTGCTTGCTGTCGTTTTTTCTTCCACCGATGACGGTCAGTCCAGTATAACAACTTGTGATTCCATTTGTCTGCTCATCGCCAACGCCGGTGCATTTACAACATGAGCCATCTGTGCTAATTGCTGTATTTTAATTGGTAATTCTCTCCAAGGTTTACGTGCAACACGTCGTAGATCGGCGGGGGAAAGCGTTTTGCGCCATTTTCTGAAATTAATAAGCATTTTTAAATATTAATATTAGATGCATTGAAAATGTGGAAAAAAAAGGTTGTCAACAGCATTTCAGCATTTCATTATACCCTCTGATGATTCTCAGATTACTTTTCGAAATTTTGAATATTTCTTCATAGCGTTTTTCTTTTGGATTATGCGCATATTATATCATATTCGACAGTTTTACATCTACTGTGATTTTAAAATGACATACAAACAATTTTTAACCTTAAAAATCTGACAATTTTTTAGTACAATCTGAATTTGTTCTTAAGAGCCTTATTAGTTTACAAACAAGTCACGGTTACAGATGTCTATAAATGACTTTTTAGCTTTACTAAATGAAAAAATTAGACTGCAAACAATTGAGTGCTCGCGACTTTAGTTCAACGTTTCTGGGAGTCGAACTGTAAAGGTTAAGAAAATCCATATAAAAAACGGCTGTAAAATTTTTATTAGTTGGTACCCAAAAGGTTTCTTCATTCCTAAAGTATGCCATTATTTCGATATAAACTTTAGAGAGCAATCCAACCTAGGCTTCGTCCACTTAAAAATCATGAACTTGCAGAAGATTGTTGATTTCGTATTCAGTGCTTCTGCTTGCTGCCCCAATTCTTCGGGGGCCCACATGGTGTTTGTTTTGTTTTACAGAGTGATTTGCATCTTACATTTCGCGAAGCGCGTGAAAACGAAGATTTAAAACAAAAAAGGAAAATAAAAAAGAAGGGTAGGGTAAAGTTTTTTTTTGTTTTTAAGTCTCTCAAAGTGTGGATTTTTGTTGAATGTTGTTTCGTTATTGTGTCTGGCATGTTTCTGCTCACGCACATTTTTGGGGCCGAAGTTCAGTCGGTCTCGACTTTATAAATATAATATAAATTCCTTTAATAAACTTACTTGCTGCCATCGGTAGCTCTAAAATAGTAATCATCTGGTGCATCGACCCAACTTATGACCTGTTTGCGTCCATTGCCAGTACGTCCCATTTGTGCTAGTTTCGGTTTGCCATTGAGCTGAATATGAAAAAAAATTATTAGGTATAAACTTAAAAAAAAAATATATTCATTATTTACATGATGTCTAGTCAAGGTGTGACCAGCTGCAGCCATCATTGCGGCGAATTGCTCATTACTTGGACGATGCGATGGCATTGGATCTTTGTTTGGACGCTTTGTCGGCGGATACACAGGATAAAGCATGCCTAAAATACCGTAAGAAAAACACAAAAAAACAAATATAGATTATTTATTTGCCAAATGTTTTTTATAATACAATTCACACTAATACGTACCATCCGCCGCTTCCTCGTTTCGTTCACGACCACGTTTACGCCAACTATCATTTCGTCGCGCAGCTGCACTTCCACCCACAGTTACAGCAGCTGGTGCTATCGGCAAGTCTTTGGCAGCCCTTGAGCGTTCTACCGCTGGTTTTGGTGCTGCTGGTATTGGTGTGGTTGATGTTGTTGGTGGTAACTTATTTGCTGACGATGGTGGAATGCCAGATACTACCGCGGGTAATACTGCAGCAGTGACAGCAGCAGTGGGATTAACAACAGTGGGCGATGCGGTTACCACAGGCGCTGGTGCTGGTATAATAGTTAAATCTTTCTCAACTTCCACGATTTTATTGGGCACACGATCATACAATAAACTGCCATCTGGTGCCTTCGGCGGTTTGGGAAATGATACGACATCGGGTTTTGGTATTTTATCCTTTGGTGTTAGCACTAACCATTCATGTGGTCCCTTACCAGGTGAACCCAAATGATTTGCAATTTTCGTAACACTACCACGTTCACGCTTTTTCCTCTTCATCAGCAAAATGTTCTTGATATCGGTAGCAGTTTTGTTATTTATTCGATTTGTAACTGTTTTAATGAATAGAAATACATGTTAATGTTGGTGAATTTTAGTGTGCTGGCAAAAAAGAAAATTCATATGGAACATTTTATGAAGTGATAATTTTTTGTGCAGCTGTGCTTATTGATTATGCAGGTTGGAAACTGTGAAGGACACTATGTCTTAAAAGAAAAATAGACTTAATGCAGAAAGCCTATAAATCTTACGGCAAATTAGTCTTGCCGATTAGATTTCATTGACGTTTCTAGTTAATGCCAGCAAACACGATTCATCGAGTACTTCTTTCAAATAGTATTAAGCGTTAAGCTCTAATTAATAAGATAAGTTCAAAAATTTTACTTGGTAGTGTGACACAATACATGTCCATAATTTTCATATTCATTGAGTTGGGTAGCGTGTTATAGGTAGTTGACCAACCTGGCCTACATCACAATATAACTAAAACAAGACAAACAAAAAATATGGAGCAGAACAAATTTGGCTTTAAATACTAGCAAAGAAAAAATTAAAGCAAATGCTATTAGCGGGTCATAGTGTTAGTCCCCTTCACATAAGAAGTTTCAGTATAATTAATAAATTGTATATTTATTTTTTAACTTACATTCTTGCTTCACTATTTGCGTATTGATCGCATACGAAGTTTGTCGGGCTGCCTTTCGTGGTCTTATACAATTTCGACAAAGAACACGTGCCAGACGCGTCATAGCATTCGTATGTAAATAAAAGGCGGTACGAGTTTTCATAATGGGCCGTGGTGAGCCCGAACTTATTGCGATGCCATGCGCTTGATCAAAATGACGCGCTAAATGAGTTTTCAATTTAAATTCTTTACCACAATTGACCATCGGACATCTTAAGGAGAGAATTTGAAAAAAAAGAATTATTTTATTTACCACACTAATAAAATTATAGCTTGCAATTACTTACTTATGCATTTGGCGATTGGATAAATCGCTGACCTTCTCATTATCGATTACCTCAACAACGACTGGCGGTGCCTTCTTTTTGGGCTCCAAATCGACTTCGAGTTTAGCAGCACTCTTTAAACCCCCATACTTTTTCCAATAGTCCCAACAACTTTGACAAAGACGGCATGCACCGTGACCACTAATACCAGTCCATGGATACCACTGAAGAGAGGGAGGAGGAATGTTAAGATTTAACATATTAATAGATCACAATTTCTTTTTACCTGTGAAGATTTACCACTTGAGCAAGATTCGCAAGATTTGCCATTTTTGGAAAGATCAGCACCACCGCCGCCATTTGTTGTGCCATTATAAATATTGGCACCTCCTTTTATTGATACACCTCCACTATTACCGCCTTTGTTGGCTTGATTATATTGCGGCACATAAACTTGTTTCAATTTAAGCTCCGCCTCAACGGCCTTCACTCGTTTCTGTTGCACATAACGATCGGTCGTTTTCCACATATAATAATATTCTATAATTTGTTTGAGTGTTTTCCAAGGTAACTGAAAGTGAAAGTGTTTTAGGTAACTACATATCATTTGAATACTTTTATAATAAAAATTTAAATTGCAATTATTTTAAGTTATTTAAGGTAAAAATGTACGATTTAACTAGATTCGCTAATATTTTCCCTTGCATGTACATTTCACATTTTAGTATATCTCTGAAGAACACCACAACTCAAACAAAATTTTAAATTCAGCGAAATTCTGAGGTAGGATGGTTTGCTCATATAGGGTGATCCTCCACTCAGCCTTTGATATGTAATATAATAAGTTTCAAATCCAAGAAATATTAAAAACAGTCCATCATATAACACTTTTTATGGAAAACAGAAGTAACTAGAAATTTTAATTTGAACCGTTATAGCGCCCACAAAGATTAGAAAGTAGCTGACATTGATGTCTTCAGAAACTTTGCTTATTCAAAAAAAAAAAATATATATATAATGGAACTATAACTTTTTACAGTTAAACTCATGCTCAAATACTTACAAAGTCTTGTCGAATGTCATTGAAATCTTTGCCATATTTGTCCAATGCCTCTTCAAATAGATTCGCCTCTGAGGCGCTCCAATCTTCAATTTCGTCTCGGCAGAGTACTGGCCCAGTGGAAGGAACTAACGAACACATCGCCTCTTCAACAGAGTAGTTGTGCTTATGCAACGTATCCATGGCATGAAACTAAAAAAAAATTTATTTAATATAAAACATTTGGGAGAAATACATTCACAGGTATATGTATGCAAATGGAACTGGATTGTAATGATTACTTCACAATGAATTGCATTACTCTTTGTCGCACGTTAAAAGTAATTGAAAAATAATTAAATCTTTTTAAAAATTCGGTAACAAACATTAAAACAAAATATTTTAAATTTAAATTCAAAGTATTTTAATAGTATTAGTGTTATTATAATTAAGGAATGCAACCAAAACTGAACCGTTATTCAGCAACAAAACCGCTCCGAAGACGGTATTTAGATTTGTAAAATAACAAACCCGAATAGTTTCAATCGGTTTACTGGAAGCTGATTAATTTGTAGTTAATATTTATAATTGTTGGTGTTTCATCTGCAAAAAAGCTGGAGATTTTTAATGAAATAATTCGTTCCAATAATACAGCTCCGGATAAGACGGCCTTCTACTTTTCTTTAGTCCTTCAAAGGTTCGACTTAAACCAAATTTATTTCACCCAGAATCTTGAAAAGATTTCGCCTATTTGGAAACTAGCGCCGGCAGTCAATCATTTGGTTATCAACTGACGTGCCTTGATAGGCAACGGCCAAACTAGCCTTGACAATAAACGATGACAGTGACAATATTCAAGCGCGTGATACCTTTACATACGTCAAACATCAAAGGTTTCTTAGTAAATATAAGAAGTTCGACTGAACTCTTGGTACCAATACAATACGATTAGTTCTGAACCTATATACAAGGTGGCGCAAAAGTAATCCTCCTATCAGAAAATGCTATAAATTTTGCGATTGGCCGCTAAAGTCAGTTCTGTTTTGACATTTGTGTAGTAAACACATGCGAAATACACGTTAATAAACAATGTTACGCTACACTCCTCCAGAACGCGGAATATTGCTGACTATTTATTTGACCAATAATCGGTCGGTGAAAAACGGTTACTGCGCAAAAGTAATCCTCCTATCAGAAAATGCTATACATTTTGCGATTGGCCCCTAAAGTCAGTTCTGTTTTGACATTTGTGTAGTAAACACATGCGAAATACACGTTAATAAACAATGTTACGCTACACTGCTCCAGAACGCGGAATATTGCTGACTATTTATTTCACCAATAATCGGTCGGGGCCAAACGGTTACTGTGAATGGTGAGCGCTACAGAGCAATGATAAACGAGTTCTTTTTGCCGCAACTTGATGAATTGGGATTGGAAAACATGTGGTTCCAACAAGACGGTGCAACAGCACACACTGCACGTGCCACAACCGATATGCTGAACATCGGAAGCTTACTTTTGCGCCACATTGTAGTTAGCCCAGAATTCAAGAGTTCAGTACACCAAAATTAATTTTGTTGTTAGAACATACCCGAAACCACAACGTCAATTTAAATGGGTTACATTCCTTGATTGTAATGCTTTTATGGTTTACTTGTAATTTTACATTTTTCAGTTTGGTGTTATGGTTATATTATTGTAAGCAATTGTAATGTAACCATAACATTTTGTAATGTTAGTATTTTTTACGTGGAATGTGATTTTAGTGTTATTGTAATTTTAAAGCCATGCATTTGTAATTTATAATGTAATTTTCCGTTGCTATGTTTTGTAATTAGAAAAATATTGTAATCGTAATGCTTATGTTGATACAATGCAATTTTCAAATCATCTGGTAATAGTAATGTCACTGTAATGGAATTAGTCTACTTTAAGGCCCGGTTTTTCAGTCCTTGGTTAAGCTCAGTTTAAACTAAGTTTGCTTAAACTCGGCATAAATTTGAACTCCAGTTAAACTGCACAGCGGGTTTTCAGTGTGAGTTTAAGGCCGCTTTTAATATTTGCTTTTTATACGGCAACATTGGTTTTTTCTTTATCTAGATACGGCAACAGATAATATTTGTATACATATTCAACGCCATTGCTTCTCCTCAGTATTGTAATAGTTAGCATTTCGCCAATTTCTGCATCACTATAATCACTTTCGTCAGATGATATATCCAGTATTTAATTAAATATAAAAATATCGTCCTTTCTTAATTGCGTTCAGCTTATTGTTTCACAACCAAAACCATCAAATATACAAAACAGCTGACAGGTTAACTAGAGTTTAACCCTGCCGAATTGACCGCTTAAACTACGTTTAAACTTCGTTTAAAGTTGACTGAAAAACTGCGCAACAAGTTTAAGCTTAGTTTAACTGACAAATTGAGTTAAACTTGTACTGAAAAACCGGGCCTAAGTGTGGCGCTAAAATACATACCAATGTTATGTCACGGCTCGCGGCAGCGGCAGACATATGCAATGATGGCTGCTTCACCGAACTGCTACAGTCTAGTGCGCGTGCAAATGTGCCTATCGAACGTGAAACAACCAAAAATTGATCAATTTTACGATCATTTAGGCTATGTTGTGGCGTCCACACTAATGTTTCGAGATCTTCTAATTTCCGATCATCGTTGGATAGATCTTTGAGTCTAGCAGGAATTTCACTTTGATAGCGACTACCCACACGTATTTCACCTTTATCGGCGAGCAGCGTCTTCTGATTAGGATCAAAGACTAAACAGTAAAAGAATGTGTCCTAGATGTGTAGAAAAAAATGTATTATAAAAATTTACATCAAAATATTCATCAGTAAAATAAATAAATTATAAAAAATAAAGCCGTTTTATACAAATTTGTTTATTTAGCGTACGCAGCGAAATTTACGACTCACGTCTTTACTGAGATAACTTTGCAGGGATTCCGTTTCGTTCAGCAACGTAACCGAACATTTGCCACGAATTTGTGTGGCAGGCAGTGCCTCGACTTGACGTGATAAAAACAATTCGCGATGTTTGATCTGGTAGCGTTGTTTGGCTGTTAAAGATTCACCTTTCTCCGCACCTGATGCCGGCGCACCGCCTCCGGGGCCGTGATGTATGGGACTGTTTATGCCCTCATCCAACGCTGCTGTAGTTTTAAAGAAAGAAGAAGAAAACGTGCAAAAAAATTCAGTTGGCTATATGTAACGATTTTCATATACATATTAACAAAAGAATAATACCATAATACAGTAACAAACAGTCAAAATGGGAATATACATTTCTTCAATGTTTTTTGAGTTAAATTTAACGTTTAATTAAAAATAATCACTTAATGTTGAAAAAAACTTTTTATAAATAATAAATTAAATAAGCATTAAAAGATATAAAAGATTTATTGCTCTCGAAACTACAACAAAAACAAAATTTTTCTACAAAATGTATTTAAAAGATTGTTTTTATCAAAATTGTCAACCTCCTTGTCATAAATTTTTAATTATTTTAATTTGATTTATATCTCTTTTTTAAATTACAATTTTTTTTTTATCAAAGTTATGGAATTTTTTTCCTACTGTTTTCCGACTTCATAACTTTTTTTGGATACTATTTTGTCCCAATTTCATTGCAATTACTTAAATTTATTTAATTCTTCGTGTAACGAATTTACTTAGGAAACTTTTTTCTCTGTATAATATTTCACAAAAGTTTTAACTTATTTTCAAGTCCCAAGTAGGAAAGTTGTGAAGTGCAACTGAATAACTAAATCTACTAATTGCACATAATTATCAAAAATTTTCAGTAATTTCTAAAAAAGTTCACTTCTTTTAAAAATTGTTTTAAAAGGTTTTGAAATCTTTTATGTTGAATTTCAAAACGCTAATATGTAAAATTTAATTTTACTTCTTTCAAAGGCTGTGTTAAAAGTTCTTGAAACCTTTAATGTTTTTACTTAAATTTTTCAAATTTCAAAATATAAACAAAATGTAACATTCTCGATACTATTTTTTAAAATTTTTTTTACCAAAGTTGTAGATTTTTTTGCAAAGCTATATATAGTAAGTCTTTTTTCAACATTTTATAAATTTTTACTTACAAAAAAAAAAAAAATTTTTTTTTAAATTATTTTTTATTTCCAAAGTAATGGACACTTTTTCAATGTTTTTCGACTTAATCTTATTTCCGGCGAAATAGTTTGTTGCAGTTTAATTACAAAATTATAAAAAGTAATTGATTAATAAAAATGTTGAACAAATTAACATAGTTATCCAAGTTTTTTTACAATTAAAAAAAATGTTTTTCAAAGTTTATTTTAAAATTTTCATGTTTCACAAAAAAAACTCAAGTCAACCTTTTCTAAAAACGAAATTTTTTAGTACATTAAAATTTTCTCAATTAGTAATAAAAGGATTTCTAAGTCTTTTCCTACTATTTTTTAATTCTTATCGAAATTTTGAAGTATTAAGTACATAAACCTTTTTATTAATTTGCTATGATAAATGCATTTCGAATCTTCTCCAATTTTTTAAGTTGGTTATAAATCATTTTTTATTGTATAGATGCAGTTTTTAGCATATAAAATTTTGAAGAATGCTCAAACACATGTTTTGTTGACTTTCAATAAGGAGTTATAACGTTTTTTTTTTCAAATTTTACCCTTAAATTTGTAAAAAAAAAAATTTATTTAAAAATCAACCATCAAAAAAAAATTTTTTTATCAGTTTTTCATTTAAAAAATTAACCATCAAAAACATTTCTTTTACCTGAACAATGAGGTAAAAATTATTATCCCATTTTGTCTGTGAGTAACTTTATTTACAAATATACGTAAAAAATTTAATCTAACCGTTAAAAAATAACAAATTCAAGCACATCTACTAAGTAAATATTTTCATCATAAAACAAAAGACAACGAAAAAGTTAGCGCAACCACTGCATATCGATGAAAAGTACCAATTAGAGAGTCTTTCTACAGCCAATATACTACAAAACAAAATTTAAACAAAAAGTGCAGCTACCAAACAAAACAATTTAAATCGAAGCTATAATTTAATGTTGCTTTTATATATTTATTTAGAAATACTACAGCTTTCCACAAAACATGGAAACGCAATATATAAGGACGATTCATTCAATCTTGTATATGCCTCGTAGAGCTTGCAAACAGTGCAAGCCTCGTAAACTTTCATGGAAACCCATTTTATTTACGAGGTTTCCATGGTTAAAAGACAGTTACGAGTTTGAGGACAATTCACTCATTGCAAAGTTTAGAACGTAAAAAAAAAATGTTAGCTCTTTAAAATTAAATTTTAGAAAAGTTATTTTTTATTTTAAATTGTTATTACAAATGTGTTTTTTTGTTACCAACGTAATAATTATTAGGTAATTGTCATAATTAATTATAAAATTTTTTTATTAATAATTCTTTGTCACCCAATTCATAAACATAATTTTTTTTGGAACGCATGTGAATTTAAATAATTACTATTAAAGTTGCTAACATTCAAAGTAATTTTTTTTAAATATAAAAACATTTATGTTTCCATTATTTGTGGAATGTGTGTATTAGAACGTATCAAAAAAAAAAGGTTGCAAATGTGAAGATTTCCAAAATAGTACAATGCGTTTTCCCTATAACTTCGCTATTTGATATTCCATTTGTGTGAGTGTTCTATTGACCATGATGATAAAAACATTTCAAGGTAGAGAGTGCTCCAGTTCACATTTTTGAAGCTTTTGAGCTTTGCAATTTTTAAGTTTCCCAAAATTGAATTTAAAAAAATAACAAATTTGAATACCTTCTTTTGTTTGTTTATTGTTTTTTTTTCTTTGGTTTGGAAATTAATTCCAAAATTATGTTATAATTTTCTCGAAAACCACGGTACTACATTCTTATTTTACCGATTCGTCAAACTAAGCCTAATTGAGGCACTTTATTAAAAAAAAACACCCTGTATTTAAAGTAGAAGTACAGAAAAAGCCAATTTAGCTGTTTTTGCAGGGTGTCGAAAAACTGTGTTCCCCTATTTTTGAAATCCTCATGGCGGAAAATTTGCAACCTTTTTCATAATTCTTACTGTGTATGTTTATTTGCTTTTTGCAATTTTTATAGTGTAATATTTTAAACTGTAATTAAATAAGAATTTTTCTACAAACTCTATGATTTAAAACTACTGTGAATGAATTTAATTTATTTCATTAGTCGGTACCTATCGAAGGATCTAATACTGCTTGTGCGGCTTGCTCTTCGCCTACTGGTGTTCTAAGCCATGTTTTCTTCAGCTTCATAGCCAGTGGAGAATCTTCAGCGGTTGCCACTGTGTTTAATAAGCATAAGGATAAGGGTTTAGTGAATTTGTTTGTTATATACATAACTAATGTGCAAGGTTTTTTTTTTTATTTACATACATACATACTCTTTATTTAAACCTATTTGAGTTAAAGTCGAACTTATTTCCCAATGATGAGTATGGTACAAAATCTCGATTTAACATGATATACCTATGTATATGCTATCTGAATTACATTATTTATTAACCTATCAACAGATGGCTTTATATTCCTTAACCTTATGAAAGGAACACTGAAAGAGTTGCCAACAGAGGGCACCCCATTATTTTTTGGGTGTATTTATTCATTAATATTACTTACAATTAAATTATAGCTAATTGAGAGGGTATTTTGCTTACAATTTCCAATAGAATAGCATTGGTAAACGAGGTTTCAGAGGAGACCCCCTATCGTGCGATTACTTTAATTTTATGCTGCAGATCTTAACCGAGCGGGGACAATATTTTACAAGAGCGTGCAAATGTTGCCGGATGCCGACGACATTGACTTCAACGGCTTCAACATAAGCTGTAACTCCAAACTACACCTTTTTCAGTTTATATTCAGAAAGTTGCAATTCTTATTCAGAAAGTTACAATTGATATTCAGAATTTCCATTTCATATTCAGCAAACTACGAATATAAACTGAAAAAGGTGTAGAAAAAAAGCGGAAAAAATGGATTATGTTGTGAAAAAAATAGAACGAAGTATATGCTGGCATCAAGCAAAGAGTCAGCGCATTTGGTCTCAACCACGCTACTTTTATAAAGATCCTTTTTGGCATCGAGTAAAATTGGCAAAACCTTTGATATGCAATTTATAACCGTTAGGTAGAAATTTGTAGGTCCCTTAAATTTTGTAAAATTAGTATCGATATTTAGAGTATCAAGTCTTTTTGTTTTGATACTATCTGGTACCCGATACTTGTACAGCGATACTTTAAATGAGTACAATATCGCTACTTTACATATCGTGTACCTAGTGCAAAAGCTTTGACACTGACACCATCTGCTGAGGCGGCTCTGGGAGTATTCGAGAAATTGGTTCTTCGAAAGATCCAATTTCCAATGGGTGCCATTGGTAGAGTGAAGAAACAACGCAAGATATGCTGGACAGCCAAAACAGTTAAGATAGTTAAGCTCCATTCAGACAAGCAAGTTTACAGCAAAATTTCCCTCATATTGTCAAACTTCCCGTTCGTAATAAAACAGTTCCTCAACTCGATTTAAAAAAGAAGATTTAAATCCCTTTGGTGTTGGTGTTTTTTATGTATTTCAGTGCAGTTTCTGTCACCAGCTTGATGTAGGCACCAAGTTCAAGCATGCGATACTATCCAGTGATACTACAGTTAGGGAATTCAATATTTCCTCTATTACGGCTCTGTGTCCAAGTGAGCCTCCCATGTTTGATAAGGGACTTATAGAGCGTCGTGCTTCGAGAGACGACTTTACTTCTCAGTTTAGAATTTGTATCTGAAAACAGTGACGTGGCTGCTAAGGCGTAGGTGTGCCGTTTCTTTGTTTGATGACAGCGACTACTTCTAATTGTCATCGTTCAGAGCAACACCCACTCTTTTGTCCTCCTTATCCAGCCGAGTGAACCCAGAACTGTCGGTTGTGGCCAAGAATATAACCTGTGCATTAGATATGCTGTTCGAATTATCTTCGCTAGCAACAAGTTAAAGAAATTTCAAGATAGTTATTAGCTTTTTCTAAAGCCCGGTTTGGTCTCGAGAGATGTTCCTCATTGCGATGTAGATGGTAGTGCTGTTCAACGTGATTTGGCACATTCAGATAGATTTTGAAATAGTAAAGTATTTCGTGCACCTAGCAACCAGCATAAACAAAAACAACTGTCGTCCAACGAAAATAATACTCCATAAGTCACTTGTAGCACCATTCCTACTGTATGTTGTTCTGGGAGTATACGATAAAAAGATTCTTCCAAAGAGTTATGCCGCTGGCGATTACCGGACCAAAATTAATGATGACCTGTATGCATAATTCAACAAATTAAAACCCAGCGGCTTAGCTGGCTAGGCCATGTTGGGCGAATGAATGAAGATAATCCGACCCAGAAGGTTTTCTTATCGGCAACCGCAGGTGAAGGCAGAGCGAGACTACCACACCGATTAAAGGACCAAGTGGCGAGCGATTTGGGATAACGTGGTATTTATAGAGCGAAGAAACATCGGGCCTTTTAAATTGTTAAGCGCCATTTCAGTGAGTCTAAATTTTGCAGGGAGCATTTCATGCTAACAAAGAAGAATGGGTTGTTGTTGTTGTTATTAACAGTGCTTCACCCTGCCTAATGGGCACGATCACTCTGAGAATCGTCATCAAGCTCTGAGGGATCTGTCCACCGACTCGGTATGGAGGTCGTTTAGAGCCCGCCTATGGTTGCACAGATCAAACGGCAAGGTAATGTGGTGCCGGATCTCATCATAGTGCTTACGGAGATGTTACCTTATGTCTCTCTGGGGCGGAGCTTCATCCAATAGATGGCGGTTTGGAAAACTGGGTTTGTGGCAGTTCAGTAAAAACTGTCTGCTCAACAGTACCGCATGCTCGCGTGTATTGAGCATTTTGGCCTCCTGATGAAGGTGAGACTCCGATGATATAAGCATACATCCCGTGGCTGCTCTGAAGGAGAATGGGTAATTGTATATACTTATCTGAGTACATGGCGAAATCATGTTCGGTTTGCCGGCCTACCACAATTTATTTCAAATCAGACGTAGAAATTCAAAAATAACTAGTTCAAAAAGAAAGAGTAGACACATTTTTGTCAAATATTTAGACCTTTATTGCTTTAGTGATACATTTACGAACTATTGTTATTTCGATTTCCTTGAAGATATGTTACAAAAAATGCCACAAAGCAATCCTTAAAAATGTGTATGTGCGTGCAGAAATGTGAATAATAAAACAACAAAACATTTTGAGCGTTGAGTTGGAGGACAAACGGAAATGGATTACCAGCAACAGAACCTACGAATATTACGAACGATAGCCGAAAAAAAGGAAGCGCAATGTGATGCAATGCCGTGTCGTTGAATCGAATGGTTGAATGGGGTGGCTAGGACACACACTAAGTTGTGGGATGAGATTTAAAAAGTGTGGTAGCAAAGATGTCTGGAGTTGTCGGTTATAACGGTAGTGAGTATGGATGACGGTGTTGGTATTGCCTATGAAGGTGGTAGAAGAAGAAAAAAACCCACGCATACACACCTACATACATATGAATATACAAACACACACAGAAAATGTGAATGCATGATGGGCGCGAAATGGGGCCGCGATCTACTTGTATAATGTATATATGTATGTATGTAAAGTATAGATTTGTGTATGTCGAGTTGTGTATGTAGAGTAGAGCATTGCGGACTGTTATGCACTCTACTGTACCACTGAGTTGACGACCAGAAACGCGTTTTGTGGTATTTACCACCCCGCCCCATACGGCTGCTTGCTCGTTGCTCTTCTGCATGGCTTGGTGACGCGTTTTTAAGCAATCAAACGATTGAAAAGAAATGTATACGTGTATGAGAAGTATGTACTATGTAGGAGTGAGTATATAGCTAAACATTTTTGATTAGTTTTAATGCAAAACTTCCGCATAACAAATAAAGCTGTTGCATTCATACTTTGTGAAGAATTTAAAATAATTTGTATGATTGAAACTAAGTATTTTCGTACTTATGAACATACCTAATTAAGTTTATTGTATTAACAACCTGCCATTAACCCAAATTTGATCTTAACTATTTGAAAGATACTATTGAACTTGAACGATTTTTATTATATTACCTTTCCATCTTCTCTTACAATTCTGTAGTTGATTTCTTCTTACCAACCTCTCTGTTACTAAATCTCTTCACCTATTCTCAATCAAAAATGAGTTCAGTAAGAATTCTATAAATAAGCCTGCAGTGAATAAAGGGACGATTTTCGCTTTGGTTGCTAAGTATTTCTTTATTAGTTCTACTCCAAAAATCCACGGAAAATTTCACAAACGAAGACAAATACTATAAAAAAAAACTTCTGGGTAGGTAGTTAAATATTACAAATATATTATGCCCATCGTTATCTTATTTAGGAGTCGAAAGGAGCCCCTTCTAGCGATGGTCGTAATTTATGGTGCAATAAACTATTCATATTTCGGTTCTTATCTGATACTGATTAGACTCCAATAAGACTCTTTTAGTACGCTTATATGACACCTATTTATCTACAAAAAAAAACTTTAAGTAAATAATCATTTGCAAGGTCTCTATTATTATATTTCTATTAATTATCAGTTAGCGATTTTTCAGTTGCTGTGAAATGGGATTGATGACAACTCTCGGTAATGTGGTGCCGATTAGGCAGGGCGAAGTGCTGTTACAACAAACCCACAATTACAACGATACCTATTCAGGTCGACTTAATTGTTCAGAGTTTTCTTGTAGAATTTACGCCTTTGGCCTAGATTTTTTTTGCTAACAAGCTGTCACACTTCCATATCATATCCTTCTTCGATTCTGTGTGTATGTACCTTACGGTGGCAGCCCTGTTGTTGTTGTTGTTTGTAACGACAAAAACACTTCCCGAAGGTTTTGGGAAGTGTTGTTGAATTGACAGTCGTTGGCGGTATGTATTATCTACGGAGTTTATCACATGAGTTAGAAATTGAGAGGCAAAGACCTCTCGGGGCTAACAATGACCGCGCTCTATAAGTATCTTATCATAGTTGTCCTGATATATGGCTCGGGAACATGGACAGTGTCGAAAGAAGATGATATTACTCATTGATCATTCGAGAAAAAAGTACCCCGTAAGATTTATGGGCCTTGCCGTGATTAGAACGGCGTGTAGCGAAGGAAAGGTCATGTTAGGCGCAAATTTTGCTATCGGTACACGATTTTGACAATAGATACCGCAGCGGGTCGTGGGCTTAGAATATACCCGCAGTAAGGCATGCCCGTCGTAGTATGCCTCGCACCTCTCATTATCAATATTCTCCTTTCTTATGGAAGGAGGGGGTGAGATGGCCAGACGGTTCCATGTGGTCACACCAAATCGTCTCCCCTACAGTCAGGCTAGTACCGCAAGTCGTTCGCCCCAAAGTTGTTCCCTATAACTCGGGAGCGTCATAGGGAAGCTAAGTAAAGGGTATCAGGTGAATATCCATGTATTTGATTTCGCGTTATGCATTACATATTTATGACCTGTACAGGCAGACTCACATTTTAAAAATGCACGCACATACCGTCATACACAGGTATGTACATGTGGCTGGCTGTCTGACTCCCTGGATGTAGATGTGGTGTGTGTGGTGTGCACCAAAAATTCGTATGATCTGAGGGTTGCTGAAGTGGACCAAGCCAAGTGTACTCGGTTAGATTTTGTTGCTTGAATTTAGCTAAGCATACACACACAGATCTATACCTACCCAACTAGCCAGACATGTACCCGTGCGTACTTTTGATAAAAAGTGTAGGAGTGGTGCTTAACTGCGGGCTTTTGCCTGATATTTGTGCGTTTATGTGTTTCAATCTGCTACAAAAAGCAATATATATTTGAATACAGAGCAATCAACTGATAATAGCGATGTGCGGTTCCGGATATTATCAAATCGGTTATGTAAAGACCGAGTTCGATGGCGAACTGGTTAGGTCGACAAGTTCAAATTCTCATATTTTAAAATTTGTCTGCAGTTGAAAGGCTTCCCAAAAAAAAATTTTACTGCAGGTGCTGCCAATTTGTAGAAAAAGTTACAAGAGCAGGCCAAAAAGTGAAAGTGAAGCTCATTAGTAATCTCCGCGGAGGCATATCGCACCCAACTATGCACTAAAAGCTTTTAATAGAAATTTCTACATATAATAAAATTGTAACAGGCCGATGTCTGTACATTGCAGATAAACATAAAAGAATAAATAATTTGCACGATATATACGTTCGAGGAGATTATGGCCGAGCTTCTCTACCTATTTGTGTGCTGTTTTAAATTTTTCCTACAAATACAGTTTTTTTTTGCCGATTCCTGCAATAAGCCATGTGAATAAGTTCCATGTTTTAACGGGTTTCAGAGATATGATGATTAATATCGGACTCGGTCTATTATAAGTTCTAGTGCCGAATATAAGCCTCATAGCCCTACTGCAATAACGCAGCATGTGAACTACTTCTGATGTAGTATGTAATTACCCTGAGAACTAGCCTAGGGCTAAATCATTTGACGGCATTACTAGTTCTAGCTCAATACTATCGCTTTTGTAACCGATACAGAACGAGATTCAAAGCTTATAGCTCTAAGACTTTCTTGGAGACAAGTTTACTGCAGGATGTGTATGAATGTATGATAGATTAACACAATATACCAGCATTCAAATTGCATTGTATTTTCAGTGACATTGACGAAGAGTCGTTAATGACCCGATTTTAAAATGATCGGGTTCCGCGGTTATGTGCATCATTAAAGTCAACATACACACACTTTCAAACATGTGCACACAAACATACACATATTGGCCTCCAAATAAATGCCATTCCTCCTCGCAGATGCATCTCGACCCCATTCCCTATTAGTGATATTCTATACATTCCCTAACGGCATCGAGGCACTGGTGGTTTAGACAGCGTTACGCAGTTCAGCACATCGGGCAGTCGGCTTTGCATCTAAATGCATACAAATACACATATATACGTAGATATTTGTAAACCCAATCAAAATTTTTATTCCTCACATGGTCTGCTGTCGGATTTGAATTTTCACCCGGTAAAAAAAAAATTTTTTGAAGTCCGAAGTAAAAGTACGAACAAAAACAATCCGGTAATTATGTACAGTACCTGCAGTAAAATTGGGAACCAGTCTAAAAAAAAAAAACAGTCTTAGAGCAACACAGAACTCCCCAAACTATCGAAATGGCATCGGTTGAGAATTGGGCACAATTGCCTCCCCAAATGACATCGCCATGTATATAAAAGTGAATAGCTTGGTTATTGAGCTAGAACTAGTAGGTACTATCGTAAAACGGTTTAGCTCTAAGTTGAGCTTGTCGCGTGCTAGATAAATAGTTGCGGTTAAACGGGAACTAACATTTTTTCGAAACTGTGAACATTTTCTTTCTGTTGTTTATTGGGTAGGGTCATACAGCCATGAACAAAAGTATTGAAATACGTTAGTTTTACGGCTCTTAAACATGGAATTGTATATTAAAATGTCTTCACGTTGCTTCATAATACTTAATTATGAAATAAACTGCTACGAATTGGGAAAAGGGAGTACGCCACCAAATTTTTGATATTGAATGTCTCTTGATTGCTTACTGAAAGGAAAAGGGGCGTGTCAACCCCGTACAAAAAAAATCGTCAAATCGGAAGCAGTCTTTTATAAGTTCTGAGACGAAGGGAAACATGGCCGGGTTTACAGTTATAAATATAACAAAGGTGACGACAATTAAAACGGAATTGAATTGGACCCATGCGAGTTAGGGGGTTAGAATATGCCCGAGCTAGGTATGTCGGTCTTAAGAGGCGACTAACATCCACAAAGGGTGATGACGTGCAACTTGATGGTTGATCTACGGATATGATGCCTCTCACCTCTGATTACCAACCTTCTTCTTCCTCACGGAAGGAGGGGGTGAGATGACCTAGACGGCTTCACTGGTCACAAAATCGCTCCCATGTACCCAGTACCGGGTTCATATCTGGCAAAGGACTGTCTCTTCCGACAACACTCCCCAAAACCTTCGAGGAGTGTTTTTGTCGCTAAAAACAACAACAACAAAACGGAATTGAAAAAGAGAGCGTGGGGCCTGTCAGAGCTTCCCGGAAAATTTCTTTAATCAGATCTCTATACAACTTTTTGTACAGATGTTAGGGTTGGTACTCCCTTCTTTCGCTGTCTACAACAGGAAAAAAGTATGTATTATAATACATATGTATGTATAAGCCACACAAGAATTTTAGAAGAACTTATTATTTATATAATGGGATTGTTTTCCTTTATTCATGAAAGGTATAAGGCGTTCGAGAGCAAAGCATGTCAGATTTGCTGGTATTTCTATTAAAATATTTAGCAAGCGAAATCTGGTGCAATTTTAATGATAGTTAATACTTTCGGTCCGCACTGTTCATGTACGAATACGTATGTATGTAACTGGCGGAACCCTCTCAGTCTCTGCTTCAGTCAGTGTGTGTCTGTTTAGCTTGCTTACTGATACTTGCTGACGTCGTTTCAGTTGTTGTTGTTGGTATTTTATACTCGTTGCTCAACTGTTGTCGGCTAGCTAGCTGCCTAAATCTGCTGACTGAGTGGCTGGTTGCCGGGTTAGCAGGGACCTCCTGTCTTGTTTATTTGGTGTCAATGCAGATGCGGATATTTTGAAAACGCTGTTACCAGTCTCATTGATTCGTCTGTTGCTGTTGTTAAAGCTGTTGCCGGCTATTCGCTGTCGGGTAATAGGTACCCTGGTTAGCGTAAACAATGCCAGTTTATGGTTGCGAATCTTATACATGTACAAGTACACCAATGCTTATACCGAATGTTTGTCGTCACAACATAATATAATACAATGCAAGGTAAGTTCGTCTATTTGTTTCAAATTTTGTTTCGTGACGATTGGTAGCCCAATTCGCCACAGAAATTGGAAAAGCACATCAAAGTGATGAATTTGGCAGACGACTTGTCCACGCAAAACGCAAACTATTCCTAGCATCCCTTCCTCTGACCTAATTGATTTTGATGCTATAAATTTGCTTTGTGCGTTGCCACGATAAATCATCCCATGAAGGGAAATTCGCCAGTACTCTGGTAAATGTCATCGATATACAATTGTTCACTAAAACTGGTCGAAATGGACATCGTTTGGAGAAGTCGTTTGGATATAGTACTTGCCGGTGGCGTAGACAGGGTCAATGAACTACTACTTTTTTACTTTCGATAATTATCGGTTAGCGGAAGCCTATATACATATACTAGTCTCTTTAGACCTACTACAAAATTCACTAGGCTTTCAAGACAATAAAACCGGTTTCAAGGTATGCGTACACATTGGTTCTGATAAAATAACAGATCGAAATAATACCGTAATTTTCAAGGTCTGATATTGCTGAGCTAAAACTCCACTCCCTCCTCTCTCACGTCCTAAAAAATCCGAATTCAGGCGGTCTGAAAATACTAGAGTAGGCAGGCTCATTAATTTAATCAAAGCACACAACGGCGAAAAAATAGATAGCGACGAGAAGTTTTTACACGTTTTTTATAAAATATCTGATAATAAATATTCAAGAACAAATTTCAAACTTTGTTCAAAACCTAGGAAAATTTAACCAAGTTTCATCAAAATTCCATACATGTTAATCCTAATTTTTTTTAAAAAATTTGGATATGCAGTTTTATGACCTATTAAATTTTAGTATTTATAAGAAAGTTTCAGGGTGAAGTTGGCAAAAAATTGAGCCAATTATGGGCATTTATTGATAAATTTATGGTGTAAGTTTTGTTATGCGAAAGGCTCAAAATTTAAAAAATTTCAACATTTTCTCTATTGCTTAGTATTATAAAATTCTTAGATCAACATTCAAAACAATTTTTTTAAAATAATAAACCAGTCTCATAGCATCTTTGTAAACACAATGTAGACTAAGGGCTTGTAGTGAATTTCGCAAAAAACTTAGTACTAGAGTTACGTTGTTCAGAACTTGTGATATGGATATTGAAATCAAATAGAACCGATTCAAATCTAGTCAAAGTCTGCAAGCATGTAACCTAAATGCTTATTTAAAGATTTCTGTTTTTTATCCATTCATGTATTGATCATATAATAATGGAAATAGATAGTCGTTTCACTCATCATAAAACTATCTTGAGAGATTTCGCTTCCATTTTTCAACAAACCACAGAGAAGAAAATGACAAAAATTTATTTAAGTTTGCCGAATTTTATAGGCCACTTGTTCAAAGCCAAAATATAGTGGCCGAAACCAATTTATGGAGAAAGTTCTTAAAATTGACATAATCTTCCGCACTTCAGAGCTGCGACAAAACGTCATTTCATAACTTATACAAATTGCTAAACGCTCCCGTTTCCACTTCTACAGTAGAACTCACCTTATCACCCCTTCTTCATTTAATGCCGCCTAACCGTCTAAGTCATTTTGGCTCGCCACTCGTTACGTCTTTCTGCCAATTAGAAACATCACATCGGTCCCCACTCTGTCCTTAAATCGGAGTGGTGGTCTCCCTCTTCCTCTGGGTGCCGATAAGAATACTTTAGAGGCCGGACACCTTCATTCATTCGCACAACATGGCCTCGCCAATTAAGACGTTGGGTTTTAATTCGTTAGACTAAGTCGGTGTCTGCATATAGCTCATACAGCTCATTAATAAATCTTCTGCGGTACTCGCCGTCGCCAAAGCGTAAGGGTTCGTAAATCTTCGAAGAATATCGAACACTCCCACAGCCGTCTCATCAGATGTTGTCAGTGACCAAGCTTCTGCACCATAAACCAGGACGGGTACGATAACTGACTTATTTATTTTCGTTCATCGAGAGAGGACTTTACATCTCAATTGCCAACTCAGTCAGAAGTAGCACTTGTTTGCGCGAGTTATTCTTCGTTGGATTTCTATACTGACATTATTTTTGGTGTTAATGCTGCTTCCCAGATAAAAACCTTCAAAGAGGTTAAAAACTTATCTACTTAACTCTACCGGAGAAGTATTTAAAATATTGATGTACATCATGCTTTACAATTGTTGAATATCTTCCTTTTTATTATTATTGCTGTTTCCGACAGGGTAGAAGTATGAATTTCAGAACGAAGAAAGACACTGAAGATGGCACAACGCCGAAACCGGTTTGTCTCCAAACCAAAATTGACAAGGGATGACGGAAAATCGTTCCAGGAAAATTGTTGAATATCCTATCTTATTTATCCCTTCTTAAAACTCGCTTTATAAATGCTATTGTCTTTCAAGGTTATTTAAGCAATTTCTATTATATGAAAGAAAACATTTTAAGCTGTTCAGAAGAAAAAATTGCCTAAAATCAGCAAAATGTGTTACGAGCTTAAGATTGACCCATTAGTGTATTAAAATTTAATGAACTACAAAACAGCATGCTCCAAAAAATTCCAAAAATTCTGAAAAAAATTTAAGACTTTGATAAATTTTTAAAACAAAATTGATTGTGTGTTTCAAATTTCAGGTTCCGTTCCCATCTACTGCGGTCGACTCCTCCTACTATCTCTTCGCCATCTAACATGTGGCTGATATTCTTGATATACTTTAAAATCTTAACTGCCTTATAATAGCATCAACAATACAGAATAATTCAGAAGCTCTTAAGTCAGGTGGGGCGATAAGGAATGTAATTTCTTTTTTTTTGACCAGACTGGACCTTGCGAAGCTGCAGTGGCAGACACTACCCTTTCTTCACCAATATCTATTAGTGACATTCTTCCCAGTGCTTTAGTCGGATTTCTGGCAAAACGGTCATGGGCAAGCAATTGTCTGCTCTTCATCCCAGTGGTAAATTTATATATTGAATGGCTGGACTACCAAGTCAATGAGTTGACGTTGCTTCTTATTAAGGACATCATTTTTTCCCTCCGATTGGCAGTTTAATAGCGATATTTTAATTAAATAAATAAAATGGCCTATTTTCGTTATTATCTATCAACTTTAACGTTGTAACTCAACCAAAAATGTTTTCTATAATAATTCGTTCGGGTGATATCAAAAAACATAGAACGGGTGGTATGGACTCCCAAAGCTAGTAAGCTTGCATGAAGAGGTGTACACAGTTTCGTTTTTTGTTAAAGTCTCCTAATACGAGTATATGTCGAAACGAAGCTTCATAAGTAATATTGTTGTGCAAGCCTGGTTTTTATAGGAAAAGGGGTTCCCGGTTTGCTACAACAGCAACAATTTACTATGTCATATAAATTAAATTTCCTAGTCATTTCGCTGCTTAGCTTATTTTTCATATTGTCTAGTGATTAGGATATCCGCTTACTTCAATAATCAATATTCTTATCATGTTAAATACGTATGCATACATATGTATGTATGTATGTGGATAGAAATGTGAATTTTAAAAAACATAATTAACTAAATGAACTTACGCTGATGTTTATCAGCCAACTGCACCAATGGATTTGGCAAATCTCTCCTTCTATAAAAGCACATCACTTTTGCTTCTACATTGCCGGATTGGTTTTTATTTAATTCCTCTATGCGACGTATCATAAATGGATTATTCGGATTTGTCTCTACGTAAACATAGTCTGAAATAAGAAATAAAATATAAATATGTTTTGAAATAAAAAATACAAAGATAATAATATTTAAAAATGAGTAAAAGTGTCAATTACACACGCATAGTCGTCCACCATTTATTGCTACTGCTCTAGAAAAATTCTGTCTTCCAGACTGAATTTGGCTGTTGACTCTTCTCATATAAGATTGTTTATTACTTAGAAACAAGTAAGAAAAGAGCTGTCCTAGGCTGTGCTTTGTAATATGTACAGCAGGTGCAAAATTTTGTGTTCCTAGTTATTAAATTGCAAGAGTAATAGCCCAAACCCCGTTTATCGGAACAATCGATTGTAAGGGAGCTATGCGTTGTATTGGTCGATCTTGTAGGTTCAGACAAATGATTAATATATTACAAAATGGCGGCCCCATACCAAATTTCATCGAGATATCTCTAGAACTGAGGGACTAGTTTGCCTTCAAACAGACAGACGGACGGAGATGCAGACATGGCTAAATCGACTCAGCTCATCACCCTGATTTTGTTGTTGTTTGGTTTGAAAGGTTTTCGGGAGTGTTGTCGAAAGTGACAGTCCTTTGCCGGACATGAACCCCGTACGCTCCGATACTCCCTTGCGGTACCACCCGACTAACGTGCAGTGTTGGGCAAATTATAATTGTTAAAACAATTAATTAATTGTTAATTGCAACTTCTACAATTAACAATTTTTAATTGTAATTGCAAAAATGTACAATTAACAATTAATCAATTCCAATGCTCGCAATTAACAATTAATTAATTATTAATTGTGTTTCTCTATTAAAACCAATTTGTTAATTACAATTGTTTTATGAATTTAATAATAGTTAAACACACTACCCGGACGCTATCTAGTATATTATTAGCCGGCTATCGTGGTGTTATTGAGACAAACTTCTACTGCAAGAACATGTAGGTTATATATATGGCAAAAAATTGCTTGATTTCTTTCAAATATCACTTTCGTGAAAATTCTTTGCCCCTGACAAATTGTATTGAATATTTGAATGAAATCAATCCAGAACTACCCTGGTAATTGTAAAAAATGGTCAATTATTATTAATTGCCATAATACAATTAAAAAATTAATTAGAATTTTTTCAATTGTAATTAATTTAATTTCTTAATTGCAACAAGCAGTTAAAATTTTAGTTGCAATTAATTTTAAATCAACTTATTTAATTACAATTACTTTAATTAAGTAAGGAGATGTGAGAGGCATCAAACCCGTAGATCAACCATCGTGCATATTAGTCGCCTCCTTCTATCGGTATGCCTACCTCGGGCATATTCTAACCCCCTAGCCAGCAGGGGGTATCGCCCTGATCATTTCGGTATACTTATTGGTGGGCTTATCTATTCTTCTTCTCATACTTACAAACATCGGACCAAAGTTATTTGTAATGTTCATGAAAGGTATAAAAAGTGTTTGCGATTGAAGGCCACCTTTCGCTAAAATTTTGTTTATGGGTTAGTATTTCATATCAAATAGGTCATCTATATTAGGTATATGTAAAAGTAATGACTTGAACGATTTTCCTGAAATTTTCTATAAAAGTAGATTTGAATCACAACAGTGAAGTATTTTAAAAATTGCTCTGAAGAATAGTACTCGTATCAGTACAGAAACCAATTCTTTGACCTTTTTTTCAAATAGTTTTCATCTCTTACTGCGTTTACATATATTGGCTACCGGTTTAAAAAAGCTGTAAGTCGTAGAACGTGTGTATACCCAGGTGTAATAGTACACAGATTTGTCCACATAACGGGGGTTTTTAGCGGCATAAAAAATCGTTATAGATATAATTCCATGTATGAAAGATCTTATTATAAATAGAAAAATGGATTGAGCTTTGTCGTTCACCAAATCTGAGTCAAAATTGAGATATAAGAATTAAATTTGGCATTAAGGTTACTTCAGATGCTAACCGAGCTCTTATTTTCAATATTCAAATTTCGAAAAACATATAAAATGAGATAATGCATCCACTCATAATCATGAATGGCGCTTCGACTAATTTTTTGACTTAACTCTCTAACCGGCAAGACCGCCTATATGCGGGGTTAAGTAGAACATTTATAACACGTATACCTCTAATTTTTTTTTATAATTATTGACACATAACCTTCGCTAAATATTTTATCTTTGTAGCCACCTTGAATTTACAATTGTAAGTGATAGCAGAGTGAAGATATAATCATTCTCGTTGAAAAATTTAGTGCATTTTGTAAAATAAATTAGTTTTGACAGAAGTGGTTTTGGCAAAATACAAAAAGTGATAAAACGTATTTCGTTTGTAAAAAACAAAATTGTTGGTAATTGAAATAATTGTTAAGAATTAGATGTTAGGAATAGCATGTTGAATAAAATGTATATTTATAGAATTTTGGTCCAAAAATCATACCCCGCCTACAGGCGGAGTGGGCTGTTAACAGGCAAGTTCGGCTAGAAGAGGGGTGGGGTTTTCAGCCCTGGGGGGGTTTATAGCACTAGAATTACAAAATATGGGATGTTAGAAAGTTAAAAGTGTTTGATCATTGTTCATGGGCACGTAGTAGACAATAATGTTTCTGTGGGATTGGTATTAAAACCAAAAAAAAAAAAATACCCAAAAACCAATTCACCGAATTCGAAATTTGAAAATTCCGAATGTCAAAAAAAAAAAAAACGAAGCCTTCGGCCGATCTTAAGATAAATTCCAATATTTCTAGGCAAGTATTTCAACTTCTCAGTTCCCTTAAAAGTTAAAATAATGCATTATCTTCTAAACGTACCTATGTACATATAGACTACATACACATATACATAGTTCACCAATAGGGCTTGTCCAAATACTAAGCAGTAAGCATGGAGTTATAATAAGCAATTTTGTTCAACATAACATATTACGAAAGTTAACGATCTAAAACTGAAGCTAGAAATACTAGAAAAAAGAAACAAAACAAGTGGGAAAATAAAAATTAGTCTTCATACTGCGCTTTTAATCACATATACGTTTGTTATACAAGCATGTACATATCTACGTATGTATGTAAATATGTACATACAGTATTGTGCAGATAAAACTTACCACTTCCCTGCATAAAAGAGAGTTATTATGTACCTTAGCTTTGGATATTTAAGTATCCCGAATTTTTACTTGTAATAAAATTGTAACAGAAAGATGCATACGGGGGCTATTTAATAGAGTAATAGAAGCCCAAGCAACGGTTTTTAAAATTTTAGTTGTTCGCGCATCACTCAAAAACTTCTTTCTTTATATGGTCATCTAACCGCCTGGGCGATTTTGACCGTCCAACATATCTCGCCAGTCGTTTCTTCGTTGCGCCAACTGGCGCCAATTGGAAACACCGCGGGATCGCAAATCGGTCTCCACTTGGTCCTTCCATCGGAGTGGTGGTCTCCCTCTTCCTCTGCTTCCACCGGCGGGTGCCGATAAGAATACCTTCTGGGCTGGAGCATCTTCGCTCATTCGCACTACGTGGCCTAGCCAGCGAAGCCGCTGTGTTTTAATTCGCTGAACTATGTCGGCGTCTGCGTAAAGTTCATACAGCTCATCATTAAATCTTCTTCGGTACTCGCCGTCGACAACGCGTAGAGGTCCACAAATCTTTCGAAGAACCTTTCTCTCGAATACTCCCAGAGCCGCCTCATCAGATGTTGTTAGTGTCCACGCTTCTGCACCATATAGCAGGACGGGTGCGGTGAGTGACTTGTAGAGTGTTATTTTCGTTCGTCGAGAGAGGACTTTACTTTTCAATTGCCTACTCAGTCCGAAGTAGCATTTGTTTGCAAGAGTAATTCTTCGTCGGATTTTTAGGCTAACATTATTGTTGGTGTTAATGCTGGTTCCCAGGTAAACGAAGTCCTTTACTATTTCGAAATTATTGCTGCCAACAGTGGCTTGGTTGCCAAGGCGCGAATGCGCTGACTCTTTGCATGATGACAGAAGGTACTTCGTTTTGCCCTCGTTCACCACCAATCCCATTTTTCTCTCACTCAAAAACTGCTGCATAGAATTTAATGAAATTTTCAACGATTTATTGCCAGTTGTCTAACTTTAAGTTTATGATCCATTTTACAGCACGGAAGTATTTCATACCCGTCTTACACAGAGCTGGTAATAAAAATAACTAACGTTAGTCGTGATTGTCTAAACCATACTGCTAGAAAAAATGCCTCCCCCATTCACTAAACTCTAAGGAAGTTTTATAATTGATGTAACAGTTGCTTTTAGAAGGTGGTAACTTTTATCTTCCGATTACTGTATGTATGTTTATTTGTGTACATACATGCCCTCAGGGAAAATATGGAGTTTCCATTTGAAAGTACTGTAAAAGCTTTCTGTATTTAGGGAAATGTGCATTTCAAACTGGCATTGATACAATTTGTTTCCTTTGAAACAGTAGGGGACCAATTTCCACTGCGCCTATCATATAGTATGCTTGTAAAAGAACGTGACATAGTGGTACATGCCGCGGACCTAGAATTTTCAGACTGGATTTTCTCTTACGATCTCAGAGTGATCGTGCCTATTAGGCAGGGTGAAGCACTGTTAACAACAACAACGAGCTGTTGTAGATTAAATCGGGGTGTTTCGAAGCTACAACAACAACAACAACCACAGCTTGTGACAAATCTATTACAGAAGGGACTGCAAACAGAAACTTACACGGCTAACAGTTTTTACCTAACTTTTAAACTTTTCTGGGGTACATATATGTCCAAACCAAATTTGGTTTAGAATTTAAATTGCGCCAGTTTTCGAGAAAATGGCCGTGAAGAAAAGAGTATATATTTTAAACCAGAAATGTCTTAACAATTAAAAAACATTTGTATCAGTTCAGGGGCCGAATTACGTGATACGATCCGTGAACGAAAGCGAATTTTTTGATCGCATAAGCTTTAAACCTATAACTCGGAATGACGTCATACTTGAGCAATTGGCTTGGAGTACCAGTAGGTTCAATTATGCATTATTACTTTTGTTAAAAATTGGACAGTTTCAAAGTTATTTTGACTTAAAAACCTGTTAACGATCACAGAACGGATGTCGTAATTCGGCCCCAGAAATAAATGAAAAGAAATTTTAAAAAATTTAGACGTTTTTTTTTCAGTTCAGTTTTAAATCTAATTCGAAACAAGTAAGGAAAGGGCTGTCTTCGACTGTGCCGAAGACTTTATACCTTTCATGAATACGCATCACGGTTCTAAGTGTCCGATCCTTACTAACAATTAGTACAAATTCGGCAATAACCCCTGCGGGTTAGGGGTTTAGAATATGCCCGAGGTAGGCATACCGGTCGTAAGAGGCGACTAATATGCACAAAGGTAATGACGAGCCACTCGATGGTTGATCTACGGATATGATGCCTCTCACCTCTCATTACCCATCTTATCCTTCCTTGCGTAAGGAGGGGTGACATGACCTAGAAGGTTTCAATGGTCATAAATCGCTACCACGACAGTCGGGCAGTACCGCAAGGGAGTACCGGAGCGTGCCGGGTTCAAATCCGGCCAAGGACTGTTAATTCGACAACACTCCCTAAAACCTTCGGGGAGTGTTTTTGTCGTTACCACAACAACAACAACAACATCGATTGTTTGGGAACTATGCGTTGTATTGCTCCGATCTTGCTGATTCTGACAAATGATTAATCTTATGCAAAATGGCGGCTCCATACTAAATTTCATCAAGATATCTCAAAAGCTGAGGGACTAGTTTGCGTACAAACAGACAGACGGACAGGGCAGACGGACATGGCTAAATCGACTCAACTCATCACCCTGATCATTTCGGTATAATTATTGATGGGTCTATCTCTTCTTTTTCTCATACTTACAAACATCGGACCAAAGTTACAATACCATTTCATGTTCATGAAAGGTATAATAAATTCAAAATTGGTGTAGGTAATTTAGCGGTTTGGAATTTGTTACAAAAACGTTTAAAACATTGCTTAAACCGACGAATGGTTTAAAATTCAAACTCAAATTTTTAGCCGTGTATGTATGTACGTATGGTTGGTAATAGCAACTGCTGAAAATACCAAATTAAATGCTTTTAGAAAATATTCATAAATACATTAACTTTTTAGGTGCAACCAACCATTCCATGTGTGTTTGTATGTATAAGACGGTTTTAGCATTTAACCTTCATTTTCATTTAGTTGTAAAATATTGAATGTTAAAAAACTTGCGATTTTCAGGAAGTTTCCAGTGGTTTTACTCACGATGATCCTGGGTATGATATTTTAATTTCCAAGTATTAGGGTGACTGGCCCACTTTCTGTTGGTTTTACGAAAACATTTTTTCAGTTTTTCATTTCTATATATGTATTTATTTTAGTACCTATATTATTTACATGTCTTGGGGTTTTGTGACCGGTCCTGCACCTCACAACAAAGGCTGGGCAATCCGGGACTTGATTTAAACGCAAACAAAACTTCTGTACGAAAACAATTTGTAAACGGCTTAGTGTATGTTCATATGTACAATGTAGTAAAATTGAAATCCAGTCTCAAGAAGGGAGAATCTTAGAGCTACACACTATGTATCTGGTTCTGTACCGGCATTAAAAGTTTAAGTTAATGGTATTTTCTTGCGCGTTACGGGTGATTTTTAAACTTGAAAACTACATATGTAACCGAAAACCATAACCATATAAAAGTGGACAGTTGAAACATTGCTTGAGTATTGAGCTAGAACTAGTAAATGGTTAAGCCCTCCGTTAGTTCTGGGCTAGTCAAATTTTCAGCAGGGTAAGTATAGAGCACTTTTTTGTCGAATTTAATGCTAAGATCAGCATTTGTTACCACAACAACAACAACATCAGCATTTGTTCGAATATCTTCCTCGAATTGATGGACTGACACATTTAATATAGACTATCTACCTATCGTACAATAGTTATTCGAAATAAAATAAAAATTGGATATTACCGCTAAAAAGGAAAATCGATTCCATTTGATGCCGCTCACCTCTCATTACCCATCTTCTCCTTCCTTACGGAAGAAGGGGTGGCATGACGTAGAAGGTTGCACTGGTCATACCAAATCGCTATCACGACAGTCGGGCAGTACCGCAAGGGAGTACCGTAGCGTTCCGGGTTCATATCCGGCAAAGGACTGTCACTTTCGACAACACTCCCCAAAACCTTCAGGTGGCTTTTTGTCGTTGCAAACAACAACAACAACCTGTATGTATAGCGACAAAGTTAAGTCGAAACCAAAGAGATGCGCGAGCGCTTTTTGTCGGTAATTGGTATTGCATCCTACGGTCGTCCAGGGCCAATTGCACCAACTACCACAGAGATTCAGGAGGCTAACGTTGGGATTCTTATCGACCGATATCGCTCCTCCTGCCAGTAGTGAAGGCCTTGGAGACATTCTTGCTCCCTTAATACACCACTAACTTGCGGCTCGCCGATCAACATGGTTTCCGTAACATGCATAGCACAAACGCCGCACTTAACACCATAATCACTCATATCGGTCCCAAACAAAATCGTCCTAATGACGGGACTGTACTGGTTGCACTTGACCTGTCGAAAGCTTTCGTCACGGTCAATCACGCGCAACTTATTAATGACCTTGAAGAGTCAACTTTTCCCCCTGATGATCTGAGTGTCGGCAGTCATCGGTGGAATTCAGAGGTGAATGATCAAAACCACGTATAATTAAATAAGGGGCGCCACAGGATGGTGTCCTATCCCCGCTTTTGCTTAATTACTACATATCGAGGTTGCCCTCCCCACCAGAGGGTGTCTCGATCGTCTCTTACACCGGTGATTGCACGCTTCTGGCTACTAGCCCCTCTGTAAATGAGCTATGCTGTTTTTGTAGCTAAAAACAACAATAAACAACAAGAGTCATGCTGGCCCTACTTCGTTCTGGATATCCAGACTGAACCCTAACATGCCAAATGTTTTCCCGGCATGCTGAATTTCTTCCCATGACACTAGCCATCTATTTATCTAAATTTCACTCTGGTACAACCCTTATGAAGTCGCAAGCTTTCTGGGACCTCCGTTAGAAGATCTTGATGACAATGCTAGATAAGGAAAGTGACGACATTAGTGCATATTAGTCGCCTTTTACGACCGGTATGCCTACCTCGGCCATATTCTAACCTCCTAACCGGCAGGGGTGTAGGCATACCGGTCGTAAGGGCAACTAATATGCACAAAGGTAATGACGTGCAACTCGATGGTTTATCTACGGATATGATGCCTCTAACCTCCCATTACCCATCTTCTCCTTCCTTACGGAATGAGGGATGACATGACCTAGAAGGTTGCACTGGTCATATCAAATCGCTACCACGACAGTCGGACAGTGCCGCAAGGGAGTACCGGGTTCATATCCGGCAAAGGACTGTCACTTTCGACAACACACCCCTCTTTGCCGTTTGATCTGCGGAACCATAGACGGGCTCTAAATGACCTCCACACCGAGTCGGTAGACAGATCTCTCAGATCTCGGCCTGTGAATCCCGTTATTAATACTCAACCACCTGAATTGGCTAAAGAGGAGCGTGTACTTCCGAGGGAGACTAGAGTCATACTGGCACAACTTCGCTCTGGATATTGTAATAGGTTAAACTCTTACTTATCCAGACTGAACCCCAACATACCAAACACATGCCCTGCATGTGGTATGACCCCTCGTGATACCATGCATCTCTTCTCCTGTTCAGTTGAACCCACTCTTCTAACACCTACATCATGTGGAAACTGCGCGTTTCCTCGGACTTCCGTTAGAAGAGCCTGATGACAATTTAGAGGGATCGAGCCCATTGGGCAGGGCGAAGCACTGTTACAAACAACAACAACAACGCACCCCAAAACCTCAGGGAGTGTTTTTGTCATTACAAACAACAACAAAAAGCATCGCTATCAAAACAACAACAGAGATTCAATTACAAAGATGAGACTATTTTAAAGTTCAATGTCGTCATAACAAATCGTTCTAAAACCCTCCAAGAACGTACCTCATACCAGCAACCCCTCCAAAACTTTCAAAAAATAGTTTTGACGGGCGAAACGAACAAAGTATGACGTGCATTATTGTTATTATTTTTATTGTTGCACTATTTCGCCCTGCCTAGTCGGTGCATTCATTCATAGAATGTTGACAGTTCTTTGACCCTGATGTGGTAGCGATTTAGTTGACACCTGGGTCGATGTACATTTTAGTGACCTCTTACAACAGTCATACCTACCTCGGGTATATCCTAACCCCCTACCTATTACATTCGTCCAACGCTGCTGGAAATAGAAGGCTGAGCGAAACATACCTACTACATCGTTAACTTTTTTTCTTTATCAATGCTGTCCACCTCTCAACGGTAGGATTACATTGCAAAAATACAAATTAAATTGCAGACATGCTTAGATCTAAAACAACGCTTTTGACGGTCGAGCGCTTATTAATACATCATTATGAAGTTACTCTTTTTCGGAAATATTTTTTTGTTCACTAGATGGGAATCAGTTGTTGGATCGATAGCTAAAGAGTTAAGCAATACTCCTAATACAAATATCTCAAAAACTAACAATCTTTAGTGAGCTTTCTTTTGAGTTATGTAGCCACGTATGTATGTAATATAAAAAGCAAATTGCAAAATACATACATACATGCACATATATTTCAATTGGAGCTCTCAGCTAAATTTATCCATGTGTATTAAGAGCAATTGGGCCTTTATCACAATTCGGTATTTTCTCTGGTGTGTACGAATGTAGTTCTCTACATTCATAAGTATGTATGGATGTGCATCGATAGGTGAAGATTATTGAAGTAATAAATTAATCTACATAGGCATGTACACACTTAAATGATTGTTGCTCTGGCTGATGTTGATTTGGTTGAATATCCCAAATTTTATCGAAATTAAAAGAAAAAATAAACCACAATTTCCAACTGCTGGTAAAAAGTATTAGAGCCGTTGATATGACACCTTTTTAACATTTCCGATAACATTTTTCTTTAATCTTTTAGGTACATATGTAGATGTACTTAGTACAAGTGCAAGCCATAAATGCAGTCTCTTGGTCAAACGCAGACGGCATATGAATGCTGCGCCGATGCGGTTGCAGTCAACGTGATTTTAGCGAAATATCTCAGACACACAGCATAGGCCAAAATCGCACGCAATGCACTATCGTCGCGCAACAACAGCATGCCAGCACCAGCACTTGCGGCAGTAACAACGACAGCAGCGGCAACATCAGGAGCAGCAGCAAATGCGGTGACGGCAGCGGCATGGCAAAAGCGCCAGCGCCAGCGAAAGACACGAACAAGGTGCAAAACGTAATAAAGGAAATGGAAAAATTTTTACCTCCAACCCGATACATATTTGTAGCCATTTTCACTTAAATTTTCTACACAATTTCACACACAAAGTGTTAAGCACTCTTTTAATTATGGTTTTTCACAATTTTCATGTAATTTTTTTCACATTTAATCGCGTTAATTTTAATTTGTTGTGATTACATTCACAAAAGACGCGTTTTTTTCGTCGCCATCTTAGAAAACACAAAACGTCAAATGTCAAAAAAGTTTCGTGGTGGAATTTTTGCACAGCCCGTCCTTTTCTGGCCGCTTATGAAAGTTTGTGACAGTTTGCGTTGACTTCGGCGACACCTAAAGTGATTCAAAAATGAAAGGTGGGCGAAGTTTGCTTTTTAGTTACCAAACAAGCGACGCAAAGTTCAAACTGAAGTTATTGGTGCGTTATCGGTAACCTTCTAAAACAGCTGATTCGACCAACCTTATGAGAAACAATGCCATCGATTATTGGTGCTACATCGTAATTCGCTATCCGTAGAGTAACCTTACCGACAAATTGCATGTTGGTTTTTCTCTTACGTTAAGGATACGACAAATGCATCAATAACTTCAGCTTAAAAAGATAATACACCAAGCAGATACAATCCGGCAATACGTTGAGAAAACTGGCAGCTGAATGCAATGCGAGTGTTTGTGTGCGTAGCAAGAGATTGTGTTGCAAAACAGAGGAAATATGATAAAGGTTGTTGAAAAAATAATAATTAGCCTGAATTTTACTTGATCTCTAGGTAATTGTTTCCTTTAGGAGACAACTGCTAGAACACGTCTAAAAATATCGAGAGAGGTATCAAACCACGCATTTTGATTTAGATATCAACAATCCGAAAGCGGATTTAAAATTATTTGTTTCAGTGAAAAGTTATTGGCGAAAAACCCAAAAATTACTCAGGTCCGATCCCAAATAGGGGGCTTGATCCAAGGTATTTCTGCGCAGAACACACTTCTGCACTTTTCGGTACACCCCATGGCATACCTATACAGGTAATATCGACTCAACATCTGATAAGATTTTTTTCATTTTAATTTAAACTGTCAAACTTGCCTGCAATCGGTTTGTTTACATTTTAACATGTGCTGTGTTGTTCTGATGTTTTAGGGAAGCAATTTCCAATATGGCCGCCGTGATATTACCTGTTTTACTATGCCATGGTACACCCTAATCTGTGATTACAACAACCACATAAAAATGACAGAATATTTTAACTTTGATTTCAAACTCGAAAATCCGCTTCCGCTACGGTATGTTCCTTTGTTATTGCCCACGTAGCTTCGGCCTGTCCAATTCGTGTTATTTCCCTTGGTTCTTTGTGGGTGTTGGCAACAACAAACACCCGTGTGCTAGGAAACAAACATGCTAGTATGAAAGTATCAGCATCGACACATAAATTATCATCACTGTCAATAAAAAGTGTGAGTGCGTTAGTAAAGAAATCAGCATTTCTTGTAGGGACCTTTCCCGATAATTTTGGACGTGTTTTAGCAGTTGTCTCCTAAAGGAAACAATTACCAATCTTTGATCTTAATGCGATTTTTGGTATGAATTTGTCTCACGTAAACATTTCACACAGAACTTTAAGTAATTTCTTTGTAATTTTAGCTTTTAATAGGTTTTTGCCGAAACTTTCAGAACAAACTCAAATTCTAAATACATGCGATAGTAGTTCAAATATTAATAAGACTTGAGATGTCTTGACTTTATAAAAGTGATAATTTCATAAAAAAGGAAGAAAATAAAAAAATGTATGACAAATTATACAAATCACAACATATCAGGCCAAAACGAATCAATAAAAGCTCAAACAAGTGAATAAATTCGCAAAATCAAAAATTTTTAGTTTATGGATATGACAGAAAACCAAAAACCAATTGGTTGGCTATATGGTAGGGTTATTTATAGCTTACGCATTATGGTATGGCACCAATTACATTGATTACCATAAAGTTGGTTGGATCAGGTGTTTTATATGGATATTGTGGTGATTATTCTCAAGCATGTACCATCGCTAACTCAATAGAGATAACGATGGCTACGCTTGTGCATGCAAGCGTGTACCAAGGAAGAGGAAGAGAGATGGCGCGAGTGTGTGCGTATACAAGGCAAAGAGGAGATGTCAATAAATAACACCGACCCTTCGAGAGCACGAAGAACGAACAACCAAGAAAGTTTTCGGTGCATGGGGAAGCAACCTGTTGGACTATATAAGGCAGTGACCAAGCAAGGCAGGTTGATCCGTTTATTTTAAGTGTTGTTCAGTGAATTACTGTAAAGTTACCAAACTCTTAAAATTGTTTTGCGTTTATTATTAGTAAATAAAACTAGCTATTAGTTACATTATCTGTGCGTGTGTTTACTTTACTTTATAGTGATCGAACCCAGGATTAATAATCAAGGAATCATCCAATTCGTCAAAATATTGTTATATGCTATAACCGACGTAGTTAAGTACGTTTTTAGGGGGAAAACAGGAAATGTTCAGGATGTCAGCACAAGAATCTTTATTCAATTCATGTTATTTGTGTATAAGTATTGTTACTACGAAACCAAAAATCATTGAAGAAAAGCAGCAAACACTTCGTAAATAACTATTGGCCAATTCTTCGTTTAGGCATCGAAGAATGCGTTTCGGGTACAGTATTAACGATTAGAAGAAGAAAACCTAATGTTATCAGCAATTTCGAATTAAGCAGCAAAAAGATTGTCAGTCAAAGTGAAGTATTACCAATTACAGTTGCCCAAATCTAAATTTAAAACCATGAAATACTTGAACGAGATGAAAATATGTGCACTAAATGCAAATTTTTTTGTAAATTACTTTGTAAGTTTTTTTATGCAGCAAATTGAAATTTCACCTGTTAAGCTATGATTTCCTCGAAAGCGGTGCCGCTTTATAAAGGCCGTCACATAGCGGTGGAGAAGGTTGTCAAAAACATTGCAATATAAAATTAATTACGTGTAAACCAAGAAGACGGTGAAGTTCACCGTAACGTAATATAGCGGCAAACGTAATATATTACGGCTGTCATGACGGTAGCAATTTGTTCTTCAGCGTTTTTCTCACCGTCCTTGTCATAATGGTGAGAATTCATTAAAAAAACTTCAAATCTTTTCGCAAAAAAAGAAAACAACACAGACATTATATATTTTTTTTTTTTCAAAAAAATTTTTATAAAAACATAAAAAAATTAAAACGCAGTCAAAATCGTGCAAATAGCTTAGACCAAGTCGACCTCATACAATTAGCTGAGTTTACAATAAAGCGGTACCACTATGACGGTAAGCACAGTGGAAACCAAAGCTTTAGACGAGGTTTCACCATAGTTTGTTTACGATATCACTATGTCTACGGTTACGGCGTCCTTAACTTTCCGCTAGATCCGCTCTTTTGTTCGTAAAAAAAGCGGACATCCAGTGCCAAAAGACAAGACAAAAAAAAAACACCATAAGTACGTCCCAATGGTCAATGGGAAAAATTTTTAAATTTGCATGTCAATGCAACAACAATAAGAAAAATCACAAGGTATCTTATTGTCTTATGTAGTATTGCTTCCAATACAACCGTTGTGAGCACCGCATTGAGTTGTATGCCGTATTCATATACATCAAGTTGAATTTATATGAAAACTTGTCACTTGTTGATAGAAAATTTTAAATAAACTTTGAAAAATTACACTTGATATGCATAGGCTGTAATATATTACGGCCGTCATGACGGTAGCAATTCGTTCTTCAGCGTTTTTCTAACCGTCCTTGTCATAATGGTGAGAATTCATTAAAAAAACTTCAAATCTTTTCGCAAAAAAAGAAAACAACACAGACATTTATATATATTTTTTTTGCAAAACAAATTTTATAAAAACATAAAAAAATTAAAACGCAGTCAAAATCGTGCAAATAGCTTAGACCATTGTTGATAGAAAATTTCAAATAAACTTTGAAAAATTACACTTGATATACATAGGCTGCTCAATTGTATTGTGCTATTCCAATTTTATATGAGAAACAAAACAAAGAAAATATGATCGTTTTAAAATCATAGCTTATACTACGAATATGAGACCTTGTGAATTACCCAAATGTTTTGATCCTGTTATTTGTTTGGAGCAATGACCGGCAACAGCTAATTCTTTTGCTTGATAGCTCAGACAAACAAATTGGTAGGATTGCCAATAGTGATAGACTTGAGAAAAAGGAAGAGATAAAAATAACAATAGTAAAATTGAGGTAATGGATCGGATTTGCTCTCATATCCCCAGAGCACTACATCCAAGCCGGCATATCCGACCACCTCCATGGAGTCTAGAACTAACCTCGTGCTTGCACTTTAGAGTTGGAAGTCCAAGGGTCTTCTGCCTTATTCAAGAGAGGGCGTCACATTTCCAGTTGCATCCTCAACATCACACAAGCTACAGAGAATGCCTTATGAAATACCTTGTTGTTGTTGTTTTTAGCGACAAAAATACTTTCCGAAGGTTTCGGAGAGTGTTGTCGAAAGTGACAGACCTTTGCCGGATATTAACTCGGTACTCCCATTGTTTTGCATTTATTTTGACGTGGTATTGGAGTTGGATCGATTGCGAATAATATATTTCCAGCTACTTGCAAATCTGTTTATAAATATAAAAGTTATAGCAAGTTTAGCGAGTGGTTTTTTTTATGTAGTATACCTCTAACGTATTTTCAGATCCAATCGCAAAATTTATTTGAAAGTTTAGTGGAAAAGTTCAAGCAATTTTTCGATTGGATCTGAAAATACAGTATCGATATCCCGCATAAAAAAACCACTTGCTAAATTTGCTATTGCTCGAAATCCCTACTCCACAAGCACACTGACAGTCATTTGTCACAACATCTGAGAGTCAGTGCTGTCCATAGTATATGTCTACTAGTAGCGCAACTTACTCCGAATCTGTACACACACACAAACCACACAGGGTACGTTGTACTAAATAATAAAATAATCAAATTTAAATATTGCAATATTGAACGTGAAGACATAAAACACCCAAATTATTGAATATGAAGAAGTTATAACACCTTATCAGTTCCTACAGAATGTAAATTTCAGTTTGAATTGAATTTTTTAGTTGTAGTTCTCACTTTTAAACAACTCTGAACACGATTACTTTCATTCCACTCTCTCGGAGTACCTTCATCCATTCGCAAACGAAGATGCCAAACTAGTAGAAGTAAACAATGGTGCTGTCATTCTAACTATCAGGGTTTCGCATCATGTCCTTAGAGCGAATAGCAAAAACTGATGTCAACAACCGTGTAAGTGTGAGTACGGTATGTTCTTTTGTTATCGCCCACGTAGCTACGGTCTGTCCAATTCATGTTCTTTCCCTCGGTTCTTTGTGGGGGTTGGTAACGACGGACACCCGTGTGTTAAGAAACCAACAGACTAGTATGAAAGTGGCTGCCCTACAAAAAACGGTGATATTTTTACTAACACCCCTGCAAGTAGGCTGGAAGGTATATAGCATGTAATATAGCCTAGGCCTACCCCAGCTATCAATGAAAGTTTTCATGGGTTTCTTAAAGGCGAATTGACAATCCTACCCCAAAATCATGTGTACATGTGAACTTTTTTACTGTTGCTTAGCCACCCTACAAGCACACTGACAGTCATTTGTTACAACATCTGAGAGTCAGTCCTGTCAATCTAACTATCAGGGACTTGCATCATAATCTTAAAGGGAATAGCAAAAAATGATGACAACAACCGTGTACGTGTTCTTTCCCTTAGTTCTTTGTGGGTGTTCGCAACAACGGGCACCCGTGTGCTAAGCAACAAACATACTAGTATGAAAGTTTCAGCATTGACAAATAAATTATCATCGCTGTCAATAAAGGGTGTGAGTGTGTCAGTAAAAAAATCAGGGTTTCTTGTAGGGCACTTACTTCAGTATGCGTATGGGGTGGTGTAAATACATTTTATTTCTAACACACTCACACTTTTTATTGACAATGATTATAATTTATGTGTCAATGCTGATACTTTCATACTAGTATGTCTGTTTCCTAGCAAACGGGTGTCTGTTGTTGCCAACACCCAGAAAGAACCAAGGGAAAGAACACGAATTGGACAGGCCGAAGCTACGTGGGCAATAACAAAGGAAGATACCGTACTCACACGTACACGGTTGTTGACATCATTCTTTGCTATTCGCTTTAAGAACATGTTGCAAATCCCTGATAGTTAGAATGACGGCACTGACTCTCAGATGTTGTGACAAATGACTGTCAGTGTAATTGTAGGGAGGGTAGACAGGTTTTGCTGGGACACATCCTCTTTATTGACAGCGATGATACATTGCGTAAATGATGAATTTTTTTAAGAACGCAACTTGTCACTTTTATTTATTTTTCCTAATATAATGCAAACAGTAATAAAATTATTACTTACCTATCTTAAGCTGGACAAAATCGTGGCATATAGATTACTCAACGAAAAATAAAATTCACAAACATCTAATACATTCCCCAACTCAAATATAAATTAGGGGCATGACTGAAAATCAAAATTCAATTCGTTGGCCATGGTACGGCCATGACTTTGGCGGAATAGTATGGCACCTTTAATGTATTTCATTAATTTTTTTGTTATAATTTTCGGAACTCTTTTTTTGTTTCCTTTGCATTTTTATTTATGAAATTACCATCTATTTTAGGTTAAGGCACCGATAAATCGATGACAATGGATGTGGTTAAGTTCATGGTTTTGTTACGGCGATGGAAGTTCATCTACAGCTTCAAAAATCAATACGTTATGGATGTGGCCAAAAGCAAAATTCAATTGGTTGGCTTCGGTATGGTTACGACTATGGTTGCATGAAGTTGTTTGAATTTTTTTATATGGATATGGCTATGTCACCATTAACTGAGCTTTAACATATATTTTGCAACTCTTGGTTAAAAAACCTTTTACAATAAGCTGTCAGCAAGTGATGTTGCAAAAATAACGGTATGGCAACACATTTTCACATGACGTGGACGTGTCAGGTTTGGTGCAAGTAGGAAAGATTTTATAGAAAATAAACTGCAAGGTATTAACGAATTTATTAAATAAACCTCATCCATTTTTGATGACAACTTACGAGGAATTCATTCAACAAAACGAAGATCGGGATGGGGTTCGACTGACCTGGAATGTTTGGCCATCGAGTCGCATCGATGCAGGGCGTCTGGTTGTGCCGCTGGCATGCCTTTATCAGCCAATTAAGGAACGCCCTGATCTACCACCTATACAATATGAGCCCGTCTTATGTACGCGCACCAATTGTCGTGCAATACTTAATCCGCTCTGTCAAGTGGATTATCGGGCTAAACTATGGGTATGCAATTTTTGCTTTCAACGTAACCCGGTGAGTTGAATTTTTTGGTAATTGTTTCCTTTAGGAGACAACTGCTAAAACACGTCCAAACATATTGGGAGAGGTATCAAACAACGCGTTTTAACTTCGGTATCAATAATCCGGAAGCGGATTTAAAATTTTTTGTTTAATTGAAAAGTTATTCGCAAGAAACCTAAAAATGACCCGGGTCCGCTCCCAAATAGGGGGCTTGATCCAAAGTATTTATGTGCAGAACACCTTTCTGCGTAGGCGGCCTTCGGCCGCGCTTCAAAAAAATTACCCTTAGCCGGTCCAACACCGGCTACGGTCCACAGTATTTCTGCGCAGAACACACTTTTCGGTACACCCTCATCTGTGATTACAACAACCACATGCAAATCACAGAAAATTTTGAACTTTGATTGCAAATATCTCTTCACTGAAACAAAAACTTGAAAATCCCCTTCCGGATTATTGTTACCGAGGTCAAAACGCGTCTTTTGACACCTTTCCCGATAACTTCGGACGTGTTTTAGCAGTTGTCTCCTAAAGGAAACAATTACCATTTTTTATTATAAAATACCTCTAGTAAAATAATGTATTTAATTAAATATTTTTTTTTTTTTGTAAAGTTTCCCCCACAATATGCTGCAATCTCTGAGCAGCATCAGCCTGCTGAATTGATTCCGGGTTTCAGTACCATTGAATATACAATTACACGTGCCCCTTGTATGCCGCCGGTTTTCATATTTGTGGTTGATACTTGTATGGATGAGGAAGAACTAGATGCATTGAAAGACTCATTGCAAATGTCTTTAAGCTTATTACCACCAAATGCATTGGTTGGACTCATTACTTTTGGCAAAATGATACAAGTGCATGAACTGGGAGCTGAAGGTTGTTCAAAAAGCTATGTTTTTCGTGGTACCAAAGATTTGACTGCAAAGCAGGTACAAGATATGTTGGGTATTGGCAGGGCATCAGCTGCACCTGTAGGAGCACCCGGTCAACCAGGACAACATCGTGGGCCAGGTGGTATGAATCCAGCAGCTGCTGCACCACACGAACCACCAGCGAATCGTTTTCTACAGCCCATCAGTAAATGTGACATTGCTCTAGGTGATTTATTAAGCGAGTTACAACGAGATCCTTGGCCGGTACCGCAGGGCAAGCGTTACTTACGCTCCACAGGCGCTGCATTGGCGATTGCAGTAGGTCTACTTGAATGCACATATCCCAATACAGGTGCACGTATTATGAGTTTCGTTGGTGGACCTTGCTCCCAGGGTCCCGGCCAAGTCGTTGATGATGAGCTGAAGCATCCGATTCGTTCACATCATGACATACACAAAGATAATGCACGATTTATGAAAAAGGCCATCAAACATTATGATGCATTAGCTTTACGTGCTGCCACAAATGGACACTGTATAGATATTTATTCGTGCGCATTGGATCAATGTGGTCTCATGGAGATGAAACAATGCTGCAACTCCACTGGTGGCCATATGGTATTGGGGGATTCATTTAATTCCTCACTTTTCAAGCAAACATTCCAAAGAGTGTTTGCACGTGATGCGCGTGGCGATTTGAAAATGGCATTCAATGGTACTTTGGAGGTGAAGTGTTCGCGTGAGCTAAAAATATCTGGAGGTATCGGCTCGTGTGTGTCGCTAAATGTGAAGAACTCGTCGGTGTCGGATGTAGAGATTGGCATGGGCAATACGGTGCAATGGAAGCTGTGTACCTTGAATCCGAGTTCAACGATGGCATTTTTCTTTGAGGTAGTAAATCAACATGCAGCGCCAATACCACAAGGTGGTCGTGGATGTATACAATTTATAGCACAATATCAGCATGCATGTGGTCAACGTCGCATACGTGTTACAACATTGGCAAGAAAGTAATGTTGAAGAAGAAAAAAATTTAATGTTCGTATTTATATTTAATGTATGTTATTTCACATTTTTCACAGCTGGGCAGACGCTACAACAAATTTACCATATATTAGTGCTGGATTTGATCAGGAAGCTGCTGCAGTAATTATGGCACGTATGGTCGTGTATCGCGCTGAAACTGATGAGGGACCAGACATTTTGCGTTGGGTTGATCGTCAGCTCATTCGTTTGGTAAAAATATAGAATTTGTTATTTGAACTGATATTTCTTTAACTTCGCACGTCCTTTACTCCACAAACCTAATAACTATTAAAACCGAAACGCTCTGGAATTATCATACAAAGGTTCAAGTAACCAAACCGTACGATAGATAGTGCCATGACCTAGAAGGTTCCACTGGTCATGCCAAATCGCTACCTCGACAGTCGGGAGTACCGGATTCATATCCGGCCAAGGATTGTCAGTTCGACAGCACTCCCCAAAACCTTCAAGGAGTGTTTTTGTCGTTACAATAACAACATAAATAGTGCCATTTCGGAATTATCGTTGTCTCGACATTGCCTTCTAATTTAGGTGGATGGTGTGGTTATTTAAGGTCATTTGGCTTAGCCTTATATGTGCTGTCTTAAAATATTATAGCGTTTTCTTTTCAAGAAAAAGTGTTACCCTGTGGGTTATTCTCAGCTCTCTCTTTGTCAGGTTTGTTTGCTCCGTTAAAAAATACCTTGTTGTGATTGAATAGGACGCCACATCTACAAAATCAGCCATTTTGCAGAGCGTCAGGTTACCTAGGTTAAGAGATAATATTTGAGAGGGTAACATTTTTTTTGAAAAGAAAACGCCATTAGTTTCTCAAATTTGTATTTTAAATTTATCTGTATGTTGGCTTTTGAAAAAAATATTTCTGTTTTGCCAAAGATGGCAAATTTTTCGATACCCGGTTGTTTTTAGCGGATATAGAAAGATTCTTTAGTCACAGTAGGTCGTTCAAAGCACTGACAATTTTAGAAGCGTGTTCGATGCTAGGAAATAGTTTGGGGTGAGTTATATGAAAGGTCCTATAAGTTAATTTGTAAGTAATTGGTAATAAGTGATATATCTATTATTCTTTATAATTATGGTCAACGACTTGTTCTTTCTTCTTTACAGTGTCAGAAGTTTGGTGAGTACAGCAAGGATGATCCCAATAGCTTCCGTTTGGCACAAAACTTTAGCCTTTTCCCGCAATTCATGTACCATTTGCGCCGTTCACAGTTCTTGCAAGTTTTTAACAACTCGCCAGATGAGACCACATTCTACCGACACATGCTAATGCGCGAGGACCTCACTCAATCGCTAATCATGATACAGCCAATTTTATATAGTTATTCTTTTAATGGTCCACCAGAACCGGTCCTACTTGATACATCATCTATACAGCCTGATCGTATATTATTGATGGATACATTCTTCCAGATACTTATTTATCATGGTGAAACAATAGCACAATGGCGTGCATTAAAATATCAAGATATGCCAGAATATGAAAATTTCAAACAATTACTACAAGCACCAGTAGACGATGCGCAGGAAATATTGCAAACACGTTTCCCAATGCCACGTTATATTGATACGGAACATGGTGGTTCACAGGCGCGCTTCTTACTATCGAAAGTAAATCCATCCCAAACGCATAATAATATGTATGCGTATGGACAGGTAAGCTTGTTTTTTATTTCATACTATTTTCGTGCCAAAACTTTAATTTTTCAAAAGTACATTGCTTGTGATGCGTTTATTGTGACTTTCATTTGAATTTTTTACTTTGAAAATTTTTTTTTATTTTTCTTATTTGTTTTTCAATTTACTTGTGCCTGTTGTTAAATGGCGTAATTCATTGGATTGAATGCTTGCTAAAATCGTAGCCACCGATTGGCCAGTCTACGGTATTTATGAGTTATTTTTTCGCTATAATTCATATACTTTAATTTTGGATTTTGTTATTGATAATCAAGTATTGGCAATAACAATTAAGTTATAAAGGTGTGCGGTGTATTTTTAATTTTATTGTTTCGCTTTTCTCACTCTGCTTATTACACTGCTTTGGTTTTTTAGTTTATCGTCATAGTTTACTAAAAATGTACTAGGTATTTCTTATATTTTGTATAAATATGTGTATAATTGTTATATAGGATGGAGGTGCTCCTGTTTTGACTGATGATGTTTCACTGCAACTCTTCATGGAGCATCTGAAAAAGTTGGCAGTTTCTTCAACAACATGAATTCATAACTTATGGATGCGGCTTCAACTATGTTACGCAAGGCTTAGGAACGTTTGGCGAATATTATGGAGAAGAAACCCATTTTCAAAGAGAAAAATACTGCTAATCCAAGATTATTACATTACGAGTATAGTATATTATAAATAATTTAGGGGTTATATTTAATCTGTGTACTATTAAATATTCAATTTAAACTTGTCGTTTTAAGATTTAAGCATTTTAGTGATATATCTGGGTATTTTTAGAAGCGGACTAGACAATTTATGATTATTCTAACCTCGCGACAATATGGGAAGAGAATAGTAAGCACTTATTTATGCCAGTTAGAGTATTAGAATGATTATTTCGAGGAGAGTGAATCTATTCACTGCGAAAAGTTTTGGATTTGAGTTTCTAAATTTACAAGATCAATTTATGTAAAAGTAATTTATACAGTTTATTTTTAACTTTCGGAAATGCTTGTAGAAATAATATTACAAAGGGCTGTTATTTCAGTATAACTATTTAATCCATACCCGCGAACAACTAAGTACACAGCAAAAATTCATAGCGTACTTTTGCAATTGTTTCATTAACTTTGTGTATGTGTAAAATAAATAAGCATAACAAATCCTACAAGTCCAAATCAAATCTTTAAAAATTTAATGTTCAGAATTTAAACTAAATGCAACACAATTATCTACTAAAATTTAATATTTTGAATATATATAAAGTCCGTACATTAGAGGTTTAATCATTGTGACCGAAGTACGGTCGAATGCTTGCTTTTTTTTTGTAACTCCCAGATATAGTGTTTATTTTTTTAATTAAGAAAACGTATCGACATCTTATTTTCCACATCAGTACGCTCTAATGCTTTGCAAAAGTCTTCAAATGAGATTTTGCCTTGACAGCACAAATCTGCTTCCAATATAGTACGTTCAGCTATACTTATCAACTGATCCTGACTAATATTAGCGCCGACCATCATGTGCAGAATACTCAATAGCTCATCGCGGCTTATGACACCATCATCATCTAAGTCATACATTTTGAATGCAACTGCAAGAAAAATATAATTTAAGTTATGTTAATATGAATCATGAACATATCGGTATTTTTTTGTTGTAATTACATTTGAGTTTCTCTTCGCGGCTGTTTAAGCCATTTTCTTTTTTTGAATTAATTGGCCGAAAGTGTGCTAATACATTCATGAATTGTCTGAAATTGACACGATCATCTGTACTATCCTCGAAAAAGGCATGCACAATACGTTCACACAATGGATTGATCGCTAATTCGGGAATTCGCAGGAAATCCTCTCGGGATAAAGTTCCACAATCGCCACGATCCAATGAAGTGAAACGTGAATAGAGACGTTCGATTTGTTTGGGCGTAACTGTAAGCAAAAATAAAAACAAATATTTAAAAAAAATTTTTTTTTTAAGATTGTGTACGGTAATTTTTTTTACTACTAGGAAATGTAAGACTTATCTATTATTCATTGTTTTCTCTAAAGCCAACGTAGAGAGCATTTTCTCCACATTTCTCAAAGCGAGTCATGCAGCTGTCCACTAGGGGATTCAATAGTATATATGTATAATAATATAGTATATCTCAGTCTTTCTAAGAAACTCGAAATTTGAGATAATGTGAAGCTAACATCTCCACTAAGTCCTGCCTAACGCACGTTCTTTCCAGAAATTGACAAAATTCCTACAACTGCCTCTACATACCGAAATGACTTCAGTATAGCCCTATCTTATTTGTCACATTTAATTTTTCTTGGGTTTCGGTAGGGAAACCTGACGCAGTAAGTCGCTCCAATGACTTCATTGCGGAATATGGCAAAGGAATATTCCACTAAATGCTATAAGCATATGCACGTATATAAGAATATCAAAAAAAGTGATAAAAAACCATAAAATCAATTATTGGTTTTATCTAATCGTTGGATTTATTTGCGAGTACGAAATTAATATGGTCTAAAATCACTTATCAATAATGACATGTTTAGTTAGCGGAATTACTTTTATGTTGATATGGTATGATAATTAACTACACTTAGCACCTACAGTTGGTCAAAAAGTAATGGGAGTCCTAGTATAAACATTGTATTTGGCAGCATATCTTTTTTGTGGGGCTTTTGATACTGCTCCAGATAGGATTTTCCACTAGTGTAAAAATTTGACCAGAGGGTAGAATATATCAAAGTAAGCATGTTGCAAGATACGACTTAAACATACGGCGCGAATGTTCAGAACAGTCAGTTTTTTACCAGGAGGTTCCAGTGCAGGTTTTTTTGCGGTTACACCTAAAAACTGTCACTAAAATATGCTTTAAATAAAAGTCTCTAGTTTCGACATAATAGAATATTCTTTAGTAGAAATCACAAGCAAAATAAAATTGATTTGAATGAGCTTTTTAGGTTAACGGAAGTGGTCCTGATAACTAGATATAAGTTTAATATAAGACAACATGAAAATCGCCGCGATACAAGAGACAAAACTGAACACGGGATCGGACTTACGAACTTGTGATGGGTATAATGTACATCGGAAAGACCGTCCCAGCGGTGGCCTTGCGTTCATTACACATCACTTTGTACAATATAATCTATTTTCCCCTGACGTCGACCCCAGGGACTCTACCTTAGAATGCCAAGGCATAGCAGTCTGGTCAGGAGACGCCGACCTGCAAATCATAAACATCTATATTCCTCCTGTCACGTGTTGTCCTAGAGATTATCATTCCGACATTAGTGCGTTGCTAAGGGGCGATAACCGTCTAATCCTAGGCGACTACAACGCGCATCACGATCTCTGGCACTCCAACTTGCCAGCAGACAGCAGAGGGCACGCAATTGCAGACCAAATAGATAACTCAGCATTCTGTACAGTCAATGGAGATGCCCCCACCAGGGTGGCAGGTAACTGTCACAGTTCGCCAGACATCTCTATAACGAGCGCGGGCCTTATTAACTTTGTCATCTGGCGACCGATGCTCACATTAGCTTCAGACCACCTACCCATCTTACTCTCTGTTGAACGACCGACCGACTTCATAACGACTGATAAAATAACATACATCAACTTCACCAAAGCGGACTGGGACCGCTTTACTGAATATACAGAGCGCTCCTTCGCTGCCTTACCCACTCCTACGGACGTACGCAAAGGCGAAAGAGAGTTTCGCAAGACCATTGATTCAGCCTCATGCCGCTTTATTCCTGCTGGCAGAATACCAGAAATTCGTCCGAATTTCCCGGCAGAAGCTGCGGCGATGGCAAGAGAACGTAACCAAGTGAGACTCATCAATCCCACAGATCCCAGAATAAAAGATCTCAATGCGGAAATTCGTAGGATCGTCAACGAACCTGACCAAGTGGAAACAACACCTTGAGACATGCAACCTCTCCGGCGGAGTCGGCAAATTATGGTCGACTGTCAAGGCCCTATCCAATCCGACCAAACACAAAGACAAAGTCGCCATTGCTTTCGGCGACAGCGTCAAATCGGACGCCAGGAAATGTGCGAGCTCCTTTTGCCGGCTGTTTATAATGCATCCACCTGCGGATAGGACTAAGAGAGGAGCCTTCCGACGTGCGCGTAAACACAAACATTCTACTGCGCCCATTGCCGTCTCAGTCGCAGAGGTTAAGGAAGCCATAATGAAGGCCAAACCCTCAAAATCCATCGGACCCGACGGAATCGCCATGAAGATGATCAAACACCTTGGCCACGAAGGACAGAGGTATTTAGCTCTCTTTAATCGCTCTCTAACTACCTTCGTTATACCTGAGATATGGAAACAAGCGATTGTAGTTCCCCTACTAAAACCAGGGAAGCCGGCGAACCTAGGAGAGTCTTAGCGCCCGATATCCCTCCTTTCGCCGGTAGTGAAATTACTAGTCCATTCTGCTTCCTTACTTCGTTACAAACCTAAAATTGGCCGATCATCAACATGGTTTCCGCAAAAATCACAGCACGACATCCGCTTTGAACGCCATTACAACGCAGATTAATAACGGTTTGAATCAACATCCACCAAACCATAGGACGGTTCTCATGGCACTTGACCTGTCAAATGCATTTGACACGGTCAATCACGCCACACTCCTCCGAGATCTGGATGAGACACCGCTCCCTGCCGGCCTTAAGAGGTGGACCGCTAATTACCTCAATGGTCGACAAGCAACAGTCAAATTCAGGAACAAGAAATCTAGACCACGAAGAATAAAACAAGGGGTGCCGCAAGGTGGTGTTCTCTCTCCCCTTTTGTTTAATTTCTACATTTCGAGACTTCCCCCCACCATTGTTTCCTACGCTGACGACTGCACGATAATGGCCTCGGGCAAGGGTCCCTCCATTGATGAACTCTGTATTAGAATCAACAGTTACCTCCATGACCTTTTCAGCTTCTTCACCGAGCGTAATCTGACCCTATCTCCGACTAAATCGACGGCGACCCTGTTTACTACATGGAATGCGCAGATGGGGCAAGAGTTAAATGTCCACGTAGACGGAGTACCTCTACCTACTGTCAACCACCCAAAAATTTAGGGCCGGTTATTGACTATGCTGCGCCTATATGGTCGCCCAACCTTTCTGACACCAATTGGAGGAAATTGCAAGTCTGCCAAAACACCGCCATCAGAACTGCTACGGGATGCCTGCTTATGTCATCTGAGTCTCACCTCCATCAAGAGGCAAAATTGCTCAATGTTCAAGAGCACGCGGAACTTTTGAATAGACAGTTCCTTCTGAGCTGTCATAAACCTAGTCATCCAAACCGACATCTTTTGGATGTAGCACCGCCCCCCAGAGATATAAGGAGACATCTCCGTAAGCATTACGATGAGATCCGGCATCATATCTCTTTGCCGTTTGATCTGCGGAACCATAGACGGGCTCTAAATGACCTCCACACCGAGCCGGTAGACAGATCTCTCAGATCTCGGTCTGTGAATCCCGTTATTAATATTCAACCACCTGAATTGGCTGAAGAGGAGCGTGTACTTCCGAGGGAGACTATAGTCATACTGGCACAACTTCGCTCTGGATATTGTAATAGGTTAAACTCTTACTTATCCAGACTGAACCCCAACATACCAAATACATGCCCTGGATGTGGTATGACCCCTCATGATACCATACATCTCTTCTCCTGTTCAGGTGAACCCACTCTTCTAACACCTACATTACTCTGGTCCAATCCTGTGGACCTCGTTTCCTCGGACTTCCGTTAGAAGAGCCTGATGACAATTTAGTGTGATCGAGCCCATTGGGCAGGGCGAAGCACTGTTAACAACAACAACTAGATATAAGTATACTTATATCCGTTTCGGATTCGGTGGACCCTATGAGTGAGATGTTTGATCGCTCCATGGAGCTGTCTTGATGAGGTCTTCATAAACCCTATCATGTCCAATATGGCCGCACACGCAATTGAATCCAAATCAAGGAACTTATTTGGTAATTGTTTCCTTTAGGAGACCACTGCTAAAATACGTCCAAAAATGTCGGGAGAGGTATCAAACAACGCGTTTTGACTTCGATATCAACAGTCTGAAAGTGGATTTTCAATTTTTTGTTTCAGTGAAAAGTTATTCGCGAAAAACCCAAAAATTACACAGGTCCGATCCCAAATGGGCTTGATCCAATGTATTTATGTGCAGAACACCTTTCTGGGTAGGAGGCCTTCGGCCGCTCTCCTAAAGGAAACAATTACCCCCAATTTTACTACACTAATTACAAGGCAATGTAAATTGAATGTACTTACATCCAGTCTCTTCTTGGATTTGAGCAATCTCTTCTTGACGAAGTAGCAGAGAAGATTTGTTACCCATTCTGAATAATTGATAAAGTTATTTTATCAATTTATTCTATTTGTTAAATTTTGGTGTTAAAAGGTGAATTTGTTGACTTGTAATTTAAGTAGCAGCGTCATCTATCGGAAAACTTTGCCTAACAGCTGATTTTGAAATTAGCGACAGCGATGCAAAAACATGTACCTACTGTCAAAGGTTATTATTCGGCAATCGTCAGTGAACACGAAGAATTCTATCAATCGGCAAAAGACGAAGGCAAGTGCATTTATCATAAGCGTTACAAAAACAAAATAATAATAAGGTAATAGTTTTCTTTAGGAGACAACTGCTAAAACACTTCCAAAAATATCGGGAGAGGTATCAAACAACTTTGGTATCAACAATCCGAAAGCGGATTTAAAATTGTTTGTTTCAGTGAAAAGTTATTCGCGAAAAACCCCAAAAATGACCCAGGTCCGATCCCAAATAGGGGGTTTGATCCAAGGTATTTATGTGCAGAACACCTTTCTGCGTAGGCGGCCTTTGGCCGTGCTTAAAAAAAAATAACCCTTAGCCGGTCCAACACTGGCTACGGGTCCACAGTATTTCTGCGCAGAACACACTTTTTGCACTTTTCGGTACACCCTAATCTGTGATTACAACAACCACATAAAAATGACAGAAATTTTCAACTTTGATGGCAAATATCTCTTCATTGAAACAAAAACTCGAAAATCCGCTTCCGGATTATTGTTACTTTAATCATTTCATTTCATTTATTGGCAGTAGCATTAGTACAATAAGATCTTATATGATCTTTTATAGTACAACAATGATCATATAGAAGTAGGTTTAAAATTAAAGTATAACGTATGTAAAAAGAAACAAGTGACAAGGAAATAGAGATAGTAACAAATAAATGTATAATTATATAAATAAATGAGTAAACATTGCATACGACAAAATTGTAAACCAAAAAAAGGAAGGTATCAGAATACATAACAAAATTTACTAGTTTATATGATATAGAAAGATAAGCTCAGCTTCGCCGAAAGTGTGAGTATATAACATCCCTAAAGTTGCTTTTGCTTAAGCTATTTCGAATAGAGTTAGGAATAGAGTTCCATATGCGAATAGCATTGACAAAGAATAGTCTTGCAGAGTTTAGATAATTGTATCTAGGTACGATTATATCATTATTACGAGCAGATCGCGAGAAGGTTAGCTTGTCATATAAATAACTGGGCGTCTTATCAGCAATGACGCGGTACAGGAAAATACAGTTCCTTGCTTTCAGGTACTCAGATATTTCACATCCCAAGAGACACGTCCTCCAGGCGGATATGTGATCAAGTTTTGCCAATCCAAAAACATAACGAGTTACGTGATTAAATACTACATCGATTTTATGTGCAGATTTAGAATTTAAATTGCTATATACACATTCTGGATAAGAAATAATGGGAAGTATTAGCTGAATAGCAAGCTGCCTCCTTATCCCAACTGGGGTAAATGCAGCAGACACCCTTAAGTTTCGCAGGATGTAGTAGACTTTGCTTATGACGGCGTTTATGTGGTCATCACAGGAAAGACTAGAGTTAATAATAAAACCAAGATTCGTTGCTTTAGAGACAAATTTAAGGCACTTGTCATTTATAAATAGAGGCGGAAGTTCTGACACGTTGATAGGTCTTTTTGATATAGGCAAAACATACGATTTTTCACAGTTGAGGGAAAGAAAATTGTTGGACGCCCATGAAGATATAGATGACAAGTCACTGTTAAACTTGGCACCAAGTTCAGAACATTGTTCAAGTGTTCCTGACATATACAACTGTATGTCGTCCGCGTAAGCATGCATATGCGCATATTGACAGATGCTAAATAAGTCATTCACAAATAAGCTGAATAATAGTGGTCCAAGTATAGAACCTTGGGGTACACCAGTTACGAGTGGCTTAAGAGCAGAAAATTCTGACCCCACCTT